>JAAWXA010000007.1:25892209-26492209 GCA_038090715.1 Florisuga fusca | reverse complement strand
AAAGCTAATCAAGGTGAAACTATAGCATGTTAGCGGACGCAAATGGAATGAAATCTCAGCAATCAACTAAATACAAGTGTATCTTATTACTTACTAAAGTGGGCTGAAGTGTCCTTAGTGTAATAATATTCAAACCCTCTAAATAATGGTAGCTAGAATCAGCATGTAGAACACTGTAAATTTAAAATTTAAAAAAAATACTATTTTTTAAACTCATTTCATAAGTTAGCTTCAAATAAGGGTCACAAAACCATTTTTGGCAACCTCTGTCAGCATATGTGAATTACAAACTTGTGCCACTGGCAATGCATGATTCAATTTCTATCTGATTGCATGAATTCAGTATTTCTCAAACATCACAGTTAACAGGAACTCAGAAAGCTATGTAAAGAACATTCTTCTTTCTTAACAGGAAGATTTTTTAAGAAATAGAAATAATGTCCTATTTTCCTTCTCTACAGTGGAAAAATACACTTCCAGTGTTTAACCCCAGTACCTTCAGCTTGAATTTTTTTTTCCTTCAACTAACACCACAATTATGGCTTTCAAAAACTGCCACAGCAGATGTGAAGTCAGCATCTCTGAAAAATGTTTTCATTTTATTTTTGTTTTATTTGTAAACTCTTTCATTGTTTACAATGTCATGACAGTATCACAGCATAGTGATGATGCTGTAGTTGTGATTTAGACATTATATTTAGTCATGTGCTAAGAGGCACTGTGCTTTGATGCTTTAGAGAGATTTATTTTGATTTTTAGCTTCACTGGAAAATATTCCAACGCTATGGAACATTGTTGAAGACAACTGAGTTACCTGAAATGAATCTTACTGACTCCTGTGTGCAAGTTAGCTAATTGCTTTATTAAACACAAAGTGAAAATGGACTAGGGTGCAGCCAAAAGTGTTGAGCATTAAAAATTAATGTTATTTCATACACAGAACCTTTAAAACAGGTGAACAAACTAGGCAATTTAAAAGAAAAAGAGAGCGAGCAGTATCAAAGTAGTTCATGAATTTAAACTGTGCAGGTGTTATGAGTAATAGCTGACTTGTATTCTTAATCAGAACAACCAAGACATCAACCTTATTCTTTATATATTACACAGTCCTTACAACTTTCTGACATCTTCAGTATCAAACTGAAGATTCCTGTGCTAAATTTTTTCATTGCTTTAATCTTTAGCAGCTACAGAAGCACAGATTTAATGGAATAATGCTTACTAAGCACAGTCCAGAGGACAGTCAAAATCAGACTTAACTTAAAAACCACTGTCCATAAATGATGCCATGTTAGGTTTAGAACCTCTTCATATTTCCCTACATACTGCAGCATATGTAGCATTATTTCAGCTTCAAAGTACAAAAACATTAATTCCAGTTAAATGCAGAGTAGTCAAAATTTAGCAGAGATTTATATACCGTTTGGAATTGTTGGAATTTTTGGATCACTAATTCCTGAACTACAGCTGGGACAAAAAAACCCACCCTAAATGACAAAAAGAATACTGAGAAAAACAGCAAGAAAATGAATTAACTGAATAATGAAAGATCTAAGTAATGACAGAAGCAGCAAACTACATATTTTATCTGATTTAAAGAGAGCCATATAAGACAAAAATTCAAAATAAGAGTAAGAATTGAGCTTTTTGAAATTCTGTGAGGGGAAAGTAAAATATAGATAGTCTGGAAAATATAAGAGAAAATTATGGAATAAAAACATCCTATGCAGGGTCTACTACAAAAGGTTACAAAATGAGAGAAGGAAGAGCTTTGAGGAGAAAAAAGAAGAATTCTTGGTATCAGTAATTGTCATCTCCTGTCTAGGGAGAACTGTCATACAGATGCTCTGAAATGCTCATCTTAGCTAAGGGAGTCAGGTCAGGAAAAAAAAAAAGTAGACATGCAAATTATTAGCATAAGCTGACAGTGAAGTTATAGGAAAGCTTCAGATCACGCATGAATAGAATGGAGAAGGAAAAGTAAAAAAAAGACCAAGAACCCCTGTGAGACTGGAAGAAAGGGCAGAAGAGATCTCAAAATAGACAGTCAAGGGCAATGCAAGTGGCAGAGCAAAGCACAAGACTGTCATATATCAAGAAAACAGAGTATTAAGGGAGAAGTGATCATTACTAGGAGCTAAAGCACTGAAGAGACAAAAGAAGAGAACGTTCTTAATATTTCATGTAGTTTTAATGCTGCTGTGCATTCCAGAAACAAACAGTAATTATATTGATTTTGTAATCTCCCTACAAATATGTACACTACTATGAAGAAGATATTTTTACTGGATTTTAGTGGACTTTTTGAATACCAGCTAGACTTTCTTTTCTTCCCCATGGTTGTGTTTGAATGTGCTATACCTTACATAGTGGAAAAATATATTTTTTAAGTTTAATAGATTTTCTGTGTAGGTTGCTTAAAATTTTTGTCACTAAAATTGTCTGCTTCAAAGAAAATCAAGTTAATCTACGCTCTTCAACCCACCAATCTTCAGTGTAGGAGAATGTTCTGCAGTATATAGATGATTTTTGCCATGAATAGGTACTAATTATTTTATATATAGTAGTAAGGCTTCCCTGTTTTGCAAAGTGGTATCATTTGTAGATTTCTGAATTTCAAGTCTATGTTATGGTAATAAAAGAGCAATCACAACAACCCCATGCAATGCTACAGCTTTGGGGAAGAGTGCCTGGAAAGCTGCACAGCAGAGAAGGACCTGGGGGTGCTGGTCAAATCCATCTGAATATGAACCAGCAGTGTGCCCAAGAGGCCAAGAAGGCCAAGAGTATCCTGGACTGAATCAGAAGGGGAGGTTTAGATTAGATACTAGGAAGAATTTCTTTACTTAAAAGAGTAGTCAGGAACTGGGATGGGCTTGCCCTTGGAGGTGCTGGAGTCACCATCCCTGGAGGTATGCAAAAAAAAAGGAAATGAGGCATTTCAGGACATTTGTAGTGGGCATGGTGGTTTTTTCTGGTTTGACAGTTGGATGTTGTGAT
Organism: Florisuga fusca; assembly: GCA_038090715.1. Taxonomy (NCBI): domain Eukaryota; kingdom Metazoa; phylum Chordata; class Aves; order Apodiformes; family Trochilidae; genus Florisuga; species Florisuga fusca. Next base: position 26,489,209 of record JAAWXA010000007.1, on the reverse strand, counting down.
CTTAGAGGACTTTTCCAACCAGGACAATTCTGGGATTCTATGATTCTGTAATTTATTTTATTTTTACCTAGATGGAGTTCTGCTATTCATAAAATTATTAAGCACAAAACTGTAAAAATATATTCAGCATTATTTCAATGTTATTGTTCATTTCTAGAAACAACAAAATGTTTGCATTTTTATTCAAGCATTTATCTTACATCTACTATAGACATTCTGATTTGATTTTAAATTTGCACTCCTCGAAGTTGGAAACATGACACATTGTCACATTAAGGTGTCTATGTTAACTATGGCTGTTTTAATAAATTGGAAGCAAGTAACCATACCACTGTACAACATGCAAGAATTATTTTCCATTCAGGTTTTAACAACAATAAGATATAAGAAAAAAAAAAAAGGGAAAAAAATCAAATGGTAGTCATGGTTTAGTTGTTAGTGTTCACTTGGATGAACACCAATAACTATCATGACTAACAACAGGAGCTTGAACATAAAGAACTAGGATTCCAGTTTTAAAATACCAAACTAAACTACTTGAACTTGTAGTGCAGTGTCTTAAGACATGGACGTGAAGCTCAGTGAGGAAGGGCTCTGTGAGAAGGGAAGCTTTGTTCTGCATCACAGGGGTTGCCTTGCAAAGCTGCTGTTGAGCTACAGCTCCTTCTCCTGGGAACTGGGAATTAGACACTCACTTGACATCCTTGCTCACAACCTACACAGGACAGTCCCTGCATCCATGACACAAATACAAGCATAAATAGAATGTACAATACAATACTTTTAACTCTCATGTTAAAAGAACATTAGGGGTGTGAGGACAAACCACTGAATCAGTAAACTCAAAGTAAGTTTCAGGTAAGTATGTTTGTAACAGAACATGCTTCCCTTGTTTCTTTTCTTTTTTTCTTTGTTTTTCCTTTATTTTTTATTTTAAAATAGTTCCACAGGGCAGAAAAGGTGAAACATGCAAATATAAAATACACTGAATCAATTTTAACTGAACATTCTGCAAAGAGAGCAGCAATTATTTTGCTATATTGTGTAAAGTGATGATTGTAACGTCTAACTCTTTTTTCAAAAGTATTTAAGATCTAATAATAACAATCTATTTTTTAAGTAATTAAGCTTAAGCTCCTACTATCCTTACACTAAGTAAAATCCACATAGCTGTGAAAACCCCACAGCTGACAGCACTTAATTTCTTGAATCTTTGCTTCTTCATGCATCATCAAAAGTACTTTTCATCAGCAGCGAACCAGATTGTCATGAACAAATGCCCTGAGGACAAACTTAATACAACCTCCATTTTCATTGTGTACAGCTAAAATTAAGAAGCCTCTTCAATATTCACATACTAGTTTTAGATTGCAGTATTGGAAGTTATAACATGAAATTTAGTTAAGAGAAAATACACCATACGTTACACAAACATTGGATCAATCCGTTGAGATGAACCAGGAATGACTGGACTAAAACAGGTTACAACATTTAACAGTACTGTATATAGAGAACAACCTACTTTTCAGAAGCACTGGTATCACTTATTTTAGGCATCTGGTTTATGTGAATCTGTGACTCAGATTATGAAAATAAGAGAATTAAATTCCAGTAGTGTCATATATGGTAGCAATGCTTTGGGAAGTGATAATTCAGAGGACTTAAGTTAGACCTAAATATAACCATACAGACAACAGCACCTGAAACAATAATCAAAAGAGATTAAAATATGATGTATTTAACTAACCTAGTCTACATCACTCTATATCTGGGATCCCAATAAAGCACATTACTGAAGAGAAAGTGCACAAGGCATTTTAAGCAAGATTTTAAGTAATTCTTTCTTAAGCCAAACACATTTCTCCCTTCATCTATGCCATTTTTTAAACAAAATATTGAGACCATAAGATCAGTTAAATGTTGGCCTGCTCACATAAGTAGCAATAACAAAGGAGTTTCCACATTTAAGAACCATTAACTCTTCTTTTAAAGAAACAGGAAAAGTTTTTATTTGTAAGTATAACCAAATGATGAGTTTAAGGAACATCTACAATAATTTATTTGCTGTGTAACGGAAAGTCATTTAATGCCACACAGAACTTAATACAATGCCTTATACCTGAATGGTGTTTGATAATATTTAAGCTCTACATAGCCATCCTTGTTCTGAATATTCGTTTTGCTAACAGCATGAGGCAGATGGGCTACATGGTTTGCTCACATCTCCACATGAAGATGAGATATGGCTATATAAAATCCACCCCCACGTATGCAGACTTCCTACAGAGGGGCAAAAACAAATAATCCATGGACAAAGACAGCTTTATGAAAAGCTTCACAACATGGAGTTCCACAGCTGCTTTAGGAGAATGTAAGCATAGGCTACTGCTGACCTAGCTTACAGGTCAGCACACACTTTGCAATTCCATTTATGCCAACAAACAGGGGTATGTAATCATGTAATGTGCCAGCATTAAACTCATCTAGGTTGAAAACTTACCAAACAGAGAAAAGTTACACCATCTCAAAGCAACACCAATATCACAGCAAAGGTGGACAATTCAACATGCCAGGAAATCCCTGACAGCTCACTTATCAGAAAGACATTCACCTTTATCATTCTAGATAATGTGGGGAAGGAAGGTATGAGGTTAGTGTAAGGAACTAATCCAGAAATGGACAATGGCATATGTGGAAGCAAAGGCAGAAATATGTTCATGGTTGCATGGCTCATGGCAAATGTGGACAAAGATCTTCCAATTATTTGCAAGAGAACTCCTTTTTGAAATGCATGTGATAAATTCTCAGTTCCTCACATCCCAGTCTCCGTAGATAAAACTGATGTGAAGCAGCTACTCTTAATACACGGTCATTTAAATTATGCTTACTATAAACCACTTAATAATTTAAATTTTAACAGAACTTCTGATGTCAGCCAAGATCAACCAGTCTAATCTGCTAAAGCAGGATCACCTAGTCTGGGTTGGCTTCTAGATAACTGCAAGGATGAACACACCATCTATTAGGCAGTCTTTACAGTACAAAAGTTTCTCCTTGCATTCAGAAAGAGTTCTGAGTGCTTCAATTTGAATCCACTACCTCATCCTGTCACTGGGCACTGATGAGAACTTTTACAAATATAAACATAATTTGGAGACTAAGGGAATACACAAGAACTAGATATACTAATTTTAAAACTACCTTTGAATTTACAGGAGTGTTATGAAAGTCTGATATGTACAGAATACAAAAAATGCAAAAAATTAAAGAGCATTTGGATGCAAGAGAGGCAATTTTCCTTTCTTCTTGTATAGGAACACTGTTCTATTCCAGACTTTGGTCTTTGAAAACAAATTTAATTTTAATCAAGTCTTTTTCTAGAAACACTGACTACTTCAAAGTAGCTAAGAAGCAAAACAAACTATTTTTTAGACTATATATAACATTCTATTATCATCCTATAGAGTCATGCATCAAGATCCTGATCAATACAGCACTTTAGAGCGCATGCTTAATTAACTTAATTCATGAGTTGTGCGATTCAAGTCAGTGAGATTACTCACATTCTTTAAGTTAAGCATAAGTATTTTCTCTCATCTTCTCTGCATTCCCAATTAAGTTCCATTTAGCTACAGAAAATTTTCCATTCATTTCAGTAGTACTGGAAGCTGCCTTAAGAACAAACTTGAACCTAGAAAAACATATAGGCTTCCCTATAAATCTTACAAAGTAAAAACTCAGTGATAAAGTAATTTTAACTCACTTGATGCAGAAACTCAGAGACCTCCTATTTTGAGATTAAGGAGTCTAAACTTACGTGTCTATGCTCATGCTGTGTCCTGAGGCTACACTGGCAATGAAGATTTAATCACATGTATGTTCAATGGAGTCTAAAAGGGGCTTCAGCTGAACAGACACTTTAAGCCATAACTATTGGTTAAGGGTTGGACTTGATGATCTCTGAGGTCCCTTCCAACCCTGAATTTATTCACTAGGTCTCCATTACACACACAGAAACTTACAGTAAAACACATATATTTTTGCATTGTATCTCAAACTGAACCCTACCTCTGCTGTTCACAGAAAGTCCATCAGGTACAAAGACCAAAGACCTCAGAGTTCCAGATCCGGCAGACCTCTTAATCCAAAAAATTCCTAGGTACTGGTCAGTAGCATACAAACCCATTTGAAGGCATGCATATGCTCTAGATGACAACTTCAATTTTTATGTGGAGTCATATTTAAGCATCTCATACAGGCAGCTACTGTCATTTTTATGATTGCTAGTTTAAGAGCGTTAATATTTCTTGGAGTTCAGATAAACACCACCATACAGATATTTACTCCCACAAAATAACCTCATATGCGTTTCTTGTGGTCCCCCAACCTTTCTGCTCTATCACAGAATTTGATTAAAGATACAGAAAGTGACAAGAATGATTCTTCCTGTAAGGTCGATACAAAATGTGAGGATAAAGATGAGGGCTAAGGAGGTGAGATCCATTAAGTGATATAGTTAAGAACCTAAGTGGGAGAGGTAAAGGGCTGGCACAGGTGTAAAGCTGATGTTATTTTATGGAAGAAGGAAGATTTTTTGGTTTTTTGTTTTTTTTATATTTTAAGACAAAAAACACACAAGACAGTACGGGGAAGGTGAGGATTTACAACTGCAGATGACAGCCTGGGACCTAAATGAGCATAACGCTCTGTGTAAGACTAGCCTAGCTCAAAATCAGGACCTGCTTTGTCTGCTTTCACTGGGAACCTGGGGACCGTGTACCTCAATAAGAAACTGCAAAATAAACTGGAACAACTAAAAAATTAGACATTGATGATCAACAAAAGAACACCAATTGTATATACACATTATTGTTGTTTTTATTATACAAACAGCATTCTGCTTTCTTATTCTCTAGGAGGAAACCTGAGAGCTTTATAAAAATGTGAATGGATGTCTTTTAAGCTCATATTGAAAAGCTGAATTATTATTTAAGAAACTTTTTTTCTCCATTGTGCATGTACTCCTCAGACATGTTTAAGACTGTACATAAAATTACAAATACAATTAAAGATAAAGCAGTTCAAGTCTTCTTTTAACTAACATTCTTGCCTTCTTTTTTGAGATTTATGTTATTTCAGATTGCGGTTGGCAAAAGATAAACAGTAAGAGGTCAGTGACTTCAGTGCCATACCACTGAAATATAACTGCCTGCCACAATAAAGTCCTAATGAGCACAACTCTTGTCAATGGGAGGTTGCCTTGGCAACATAGTTATTCCAGAAGATAACTGTCCATGTAGTAGAAGGTGATGACAGTCAGTTGCTTTACAAAGACTTGAAAAGTACAAAAACTTTTCAGTTGCTCAAGCGGAAGGGAAGCTTTATGTACCAGGAGTCTACTGACATAAGGGAAAATAATGACTTGCTGAATGAATGCAGAGTTAGAATAAGGATGTTTTGTTTAAACAGGAACATGTTTATATTGCCAGTAAAACTCTTATGTGTTCACATCTTCCTATGATGTCCAAGAACTGAATTTTATTTAAATCGTACTTTTAGATTTACTCTTAAATACAATGATGTGAAAATGTGCTCCTGAATTACAGTGAAAGTGGGTGAGATCAAGGCTGGGTCCAGTGGACAGCAGGAGAATGAATTCCAGCTCTCAGATAGAAAGCAAAAAAAAAAAAAAATAAAAAATCCCCAAGAGAAAACAAGAGATGGCAGAATCAAAGGAAGAGGCATGACCTGAGTACAAGCTCCAGAGACCACTGATGTTTTTTAATCCAGGAGATGTTTTCTCTGACAATATATGGCAAGTGGAGAAGAAAAGTGACTAAGAAGTCACACAGTATTTTACCTGTATTTCCTAAGAAAATTAAATTTTCACATTGACATTCTATGTCTGAGCAGGAAATGTTCTATTCCACTACATCTGTCTCCACTACTCTAAAATGATTTAACCCACTGGCTCGTTCCAATCACTATGACGAATGTCTAGAAATCCAGAAGAGATGGACCTACCCACGTGTTGGCAATTGGACATTAAATAGTCAGATGTCTCATCAGTTTTAACAAGGTCACTATGCAAGACTAAAAACTAAGTTGTTTTTGAACAAGACAGAAAGTGATCATTAATTAAAAGGACAAAACCAACATCATAGGATCTGCATTGCTTACTTCAATGATTAATTGGGCTTCAGAGAAGACTGGTTTGGTAGAGATGCAAAATTATTCAGGATAGCTATTTCTGGTAAAAGATAAAGCTGACTGAAAAAAGAGTTGCAGAAAGCTGTCATGTCACTGAATAATAAAATGGTAAATGCAGATCTCTCTGGATATACACAGAGAGAGAAAAATACTGCAAAGCATACACACCTGATGTAGCCCTTGATGTCAATCAGTAATACAGACAAGCTGGACTATCTGAACAGTTACCTGAAAGCACTCATATTCACCACAAGAAAAGGCAGGTGTGTTCATCTCTTGATGACGTTTTCATTTAGTATATGACAGAAATAAAATTTATAGTAAAACTATAAAGTCTACAGAGAAGAAAGATAAGAACAAAAGGAGCATGAAATGGCTTCTATAAGTAGGTATTTTCAGCTTGGAAAAGGAGTGATTGCATAAAGAGATAGAAAACAGTTCTGAAACAGTTGATGATGAAAAGTGAATAAAAAATGATTTGACAAAATTTCTCACTTGCAAAGAAATAACTAAAAGTGAGTTCAAAATAATATTTTGGTAAATCAAATGAAAAGAATTTGTTTTCACACCACATAAAGAAGTAAAAAAACAAAAATCACTGCCACAGGATGCTTTACACAGTGTACTTCTTTAAAACAATTAGATACATACTAATACTCAATTGGTATTTTTAAAAAATAGACAGATATAATAAAGCTTTTGAGTAGTAAAAGATGGGAAGCCATACACCTGCTTTCATTCTAAATGTCTGTTGCTGTCCACATAACCTAACCTGACTCAAGATCTTCATGGTCTGAAACCATGCTTTGTATAAGAAAAAGAAAAAAGACCAGACCACTGGGACAGTGAAAGGTCTTGTGCTCCTGCTGAAGAAAAGATTGAGAATAATCATCTACTTAATATTATGGACTCAACACAGAAAAGAGATGTTAGAACTACCATAAAAAGAAAAATATTCCTGGCCATGAAGAATGGAATCTGCTGTAATACATTTTGAGTCTCTTGTCTCAGGTGGCTTAAGGCTTTGATTGAGACCAGAGTAGTAATAATATGTCTTGTATAGATTCTTTCAGTATCTGTTGGGAAATGTGCTCCTGATTCAACTTTATTTAAAATATATATATATAATCAATGAAATACTACTCATAAGATAACTCTACTGAAAAACAGACCTTATTAACTGTCATCCTTAGGGAATCAAAACCTCTGACTGAGTCTATGTGGAAAATGGAAGCACAAGAAAGAACTATAACTTCATTTTAAAGTATGCCTTAAATATCAACGATGGTCATGACTTTGGGGTTTTTTTTTTGGCAGGAGGTGGTAGTATTACCATTTCTAAATCCAAACTTTTTTTTTCCATTTGGATGAAGAGAAAATCCATCACTAGTTTTTCAATAGTTTCTAGTTTGTTCAATAAGACTTTAGTGTTGTCAGTACCTCTGAAAAATCACACCGATGTTATTTATTAAAATATAACATTAGATGTCTACATTTAAACAAAAGCCCCTTGATCAAAAACTGGTAATTAGCACATAAATGATACCAGCAAATAAATGGGAAACAAAGATGCCTGTTACTGTATTGGTAAACACTCACTAGTACTGTTAAATTCTAACAGTCCTATTATTTGCTTTTTCCCATAACTTTTACAAATCTTTGTAATTATTTTGCATTTCACATGGTAGGATTATATGGTTTATTTTCCATTTATTTGCAGTGGTAAGCCTTAGGATATCTTGGTAGTGCTTAAGTGTTCCTCTCACTAGAATAGGGTAAAGCTATAAAAAAGGAGAATAGAGCACTGCAAACAGTACCTATCTCACCTGCCTGTCTTCTGGTGCAGCCTATGAGTCTCAGTGTTTGACACTACCCCAGACTACTGAAGAGCTGGCAATACAGCAGTCAGCTCAGGGGTACTAAACAAAAAGGCCTCCTGCCAGAAGAAAATATTAGGTTGTACACTTGACCTCTAAACATTCACACAGAACTTGCCACAATGCTTCTAAATTGAGAACTAATATACAGAGATGATACAATTTAATTTTTTTTTTTCTGAAAAAGTTTTTAATTACAGAACTTGTGTTAGTGTCTCTTCTGTGAATTATGTACTTCTAACAGAGTTACTTGCACACAGAAACAGTGCACCAAAGACAGCACAAAAAAGTAATTTATGCAAGAACATCAGATCAGAAGAAAAACACTATAATGAAAAATACATGCACTCCATTCTACATGAAAACTAAATAAAATGAAGTAGTTAGATGCCAATGAAAATTCTTAGCTGATTTAAAACAGCAGTCAGTAAAACACTGTCATATTTTATCAGGATGATTTCATGTCATTGTTAAAAGACTTTATTCCATGTCCAAACAGCCCAGACATCAAATGAATTTCTGAACCCAATATTTAGGTAGCTTAAAAATCCTGATAATAGTCAAGGATGAAGATATTATAATGGATGCCACCACTGTGATGGAATTGCTTTCTACCCCATCAGAGAACTACACAGTTACATAAACACAGTGGATCTTAAAAACACCTCAAAAACAGCACATACGTTTAAGAAAATTAAAATAAACCAAAATAAAACCTTGATTCAAGATGCACTAAATGTCTTAAATTGAAGCAAAGATGCTTTCTGAACTTTTGATGGTAAACAGCATTTAAAATATTTATCTAGAATAGAACACCAGAGACACTGAGCATGGAGAGATTATCCCCACCATTTCTAATACAATATTTTTAAACATTTTATTTCGTATTAGACGTCAGCAAGTTACTTTCAAATACATAAAGGAATCTTCAAATTAGTGCCAAGATGCCCCTCTGACAAAGAATAAATACAGAATTAACTTGCATTTCCGGAGTTCATCGAAATATGTTTAACACATATACATATCCTGAACAATTCAGCAATCACACTACCTCATTTTACCAATCCTTTATGGTTAAAAAAAAAAAAAGACAAAACATAACATTAAAAAGACAAGAGATGATAAAACGGTAAAACAGATCTTATGTTACACTGTTTTGGTTTGTGAGATCTTTCACACTTGACAGAGTTTATGAACATTCACGAGTCAGTTCCATTGATTTAAAATTTGAGTGTCTTGAGCGTAACTTAAAAAACAATTTTTATTTTGAAAGAATTTAAAAGGTACTTGCAGCATTTATCTTCACTGAAAAAAAAAATTCAAGTGAAAAAGTAGGATGATTTATCCTCATTAAAATGCAATTCCAGTAAAAGAATAAACCAAACCAAGTATTTGTGGCTAAGAAGCTCTCACAATATATGCTTTATAAGCAAGATGCATAGTATCTTTAGTTTTTCTACATTATGAAGTTGTGCTACAGAAGACAGGGATGTATTTTAGTGGATGTCAGAGAGAGAGCTACAGAATACCAGAGTATTACTGAAGTCAGGATTTGGGAACCTTTCCAACCTTCTCTTCCTCTTTACTTTAACTAGCTCAGATACACATTTTTAGTATTATATGTTTAATTTTTTACCTCACAGAGCCTAACAAATGGCTGATGAATCCTAAATTAGAAAATATGACACCAGCTGGAGCACCTTTGCTACAGTACATACAAAGACAGAGATGGACATAATTTAAGTGGCCACTCCTATTCTTCCCCAAGTCAAGAGAAGAATTGCAACAAATCTTGAGAGAAAAAATGCAGTTCTAACAACTCCAGACAATAGTTATCTATTGTGCCAGGAAATATATAACTGCAGACTACTTAAGTGTGCTGTCATTCCTCTGAAAACCCACTGTTCCATTTCATGAGAAAACGGGACCTGCTCTGAGGATGATCAATCAGGAATTTAAGCTTGAGACAGCACAATATTTTTCTTTCCAATGCAAACAAAGGAAATCGTGCAGCTCAGTGATACAAGGCATTATTTCAGCTTTGATGGGGAGAGAAGACGAAGAAGACAAAATGTTGTTTGCTTTTTTTCCTGTGAGAACCTTATCATCAGGACCTTTTCTTTAAAGAGATGCCACTGTTCTGTAACCCTTGGGATGGAGGCCATCCGCCATCACCCTGGATCTCTGCAGGAAATGTGGTACCCAGAAAGCACTCCTGGTGCAGACATGAAGGAATCCAGCAGTCCTGTCTATCTTCTCATTCTTTCCACATGAAGAAATCTGACTGTCCCACCTATCCTGACCCACTTCTGGCACAGCTGCTCTGCCTTACCAAAATGATGCCAAGCACTGGGAGCAGAGCTGCCTGCAATCAGTGTCTTTCAAAATGTCCCATCCTTTCTCAACAGCATGAGAAAAAGTCTTCACAGATCAGTACAGGGATGCCTGCAGATGCTGGGGCTAATCTTAAATAGCAGTGTGATTAGCTCACATCCTCTCTGAACTCATACTGCAGCTAAAGGCATTTCTGTCTACAGCAGTTGAAGAATACCAGGGGAAAAAAGTCAGTACGTGCACATCCTGAGTAGCCACTAGAATAGCAGAAGGCATGGACGTGGGAATATAAGAAGAATTCCCATGTTTTTTTACTTTCCAGTTTTAGGGCACATAAGGTACCAAAAGGAAGTCTGGTAACAGCATCATCGGCCTCTGAGTACAGTGAGAAAGGCACTTAAGCATATATCCAGGCCCCTAAAATTATTAATAAGATTGGTCCTTCCATCTGTAACTGGAAAGCAAAATTTCTTTCAGAAGAAGGACCCCTATTATATTTCTGCCTTAATAATTTTACATCTCTCATATCCAACATCACAGGTTCCTTCAAAGCCAAACTCTCTGAAAAACTTATTTGCCAATCTCTAAATGACAACTTGGCCAAAAGGAGTCTTTGCAGTTAAAAATACGAGAAGATAAAATGAACTGAACAAATTCCATCTCTAAAGTATTTCCCATTTGGGAAACAGCTCTGCTGATACTGTTGTAAATTATTAAGTTAGAACTCATATGCAACTGAGTGGCTTAGTGTTATTTGTGTAAAAATCTATAATGTTAATGCTTAACACTTTAGCAAAAACTTTACTGGCTCTTGTAGGTGCACTTCATTTATTACCCATATTATCAGGTTGATAAGTTCCATATTATACGTTGCTAATAAAATTGATATAACTGAAATCTGATAAGCAATTTGCAGAATTGCTTCAAGTTGTTTCAAAAAAGGGATGGCAATATAGGCAATGGTCTACACTAAGATATCCTTACATATCCTGAATGAACCATTTGCCAAGCAGTGCACATGGAACAGTCAGATAAATAAAAAAACAAAACTCAAAACCAGCACAGTTTGCAGCATTTGCTCAGTCAAAAAACAGAATTACTCCTTAAGCATGTTTAATATAAAAAAATAATCCTATTTATGTAAAAGAATCCCATTTAGGTATTTTGATAATAGAAACTTCTACTTAAAAGACACACTTGGAAATCCCATGTAAATCCGTAAGTATTAAGCTTTTAAATACTATAGAGGACTACTGTAATACAGCAGGAATTTGCTAAAAAAAATTTGAATTAAATAATCAGAACCTCTTACTACGGATAAAGATCACAGGGAACCATAACCTGACAGGTGTCTATGGACTAGCAACAAGAAATGGTGTCCTTTCAGCACAGCAACAGTTAGTTTGAGAAACAACCACACCCTTGGTCTTCAAAAGAAATTTCTCAACATTATCACAGAACTACAGTTCAGAGATGAGCTCAAAGAGAAGTTTGGGCAAAACCAGCTATTCCTTGGACACATATAGGTGGTTAGCTAGATTAAGAGAGAGCTTTTACTTCATTTTAGCACACTGATGAGACACCATCAATTACCAAAGGCAGTACTAGAGTTAGCATGGTAAATAAAAAAAACCCTTCAGGAGTTAGAAATACTGCAGAAATAGCAACAAAATTATTCAAAATGAGATAAATTAGCTACACTGAAACATTTAAATAGCTCAATCTTTCAGTTTATCAGAAAGTTCTTGTAAAGAATAAATATTTTTCAACTGGAAGAAAATGCCAGGTAATCAAAGACATTAAAACGAGTAACAGATGTTATGGGACAAAGGAAATAAATGGACCCCAGATAGAACCAACAGCCAAATTCAATTCAGAAATTTGTTGAAGATGAACAATTAAATAAAACCTGGAAGTATTCCACATCTTAGGACAGATCAACAGGAGAAGTGACTGATCCCTCATTTTGTAACATTTTCTTATCAAATCTGGCTACCATTCTACAAAGCTTTGATGAAACAGCTTAGTATACTCATTCAATGAATAGCAAATTAATTCAATTGAAATTCTTATAGAGTTGAAATTTTACTTTTTTTCTCTTTTTTCCAATTAGCTTCAACAGAAAAGATAGTACATACAAGTACATTGCCTAAATATATAGTTTAAATTTGCAACCAAGAGCTCCTGGAATGTCAAGTATCAGAACTAAGAATGGGTCAACAGTTTTTCTGTGGTATCAATTCCTTCACTTGACAGTCAGGCAAGACATTATGAAGAAAAAAATATTACCTCCACTAGAGGTCAAGTAGCATAAAGAGTTTTGTCTGGACAAACAACAAGAAAAGAAAACACGACAGAAGAATGAATGCTGAGAACCAGAGATAGGAAGTTAGTACTGGACTGAGTATTTACCAGACAGGCAGTAAGAAGACTAGAACTCGAAATCAAAGGAGGGAATTTATTAAGCACAACTCAGTGTTTTGCTTCTCTGATGAGACAGAGGGGGTACTGACATTAACCCATGCCTTGAGTGAGTGTTCATTTTAGTACTATAAGTACTGAAGTGCTTGGTTTTGAAGGGCAAGACGAGTGAAGACGTTAAATGTTTCTCAGTGGTAATGAACACTGAAGGATTTTTTTCTTACTGTGATGATCTTAGATGGTACTAAAACCAAAGGTTCAAGAAAAAACAAAAACATACTGGCATGTCTAAAATCCACTATCAGAGTTAGAGTATTACAACAGTACTTACTTGATATGTGTCCCATAACCTGATGGTGCACCGTAACGGGACTTCTCTCATCAGCAAGTTATTCATCCAACGGAAAGCAAACTGCAAGTATTTCACCTCATGCTGGTCCAAGTGCCTATGAACTTGTTCTGAAGACAGAATAAACAGACATTTTACTGCAGCTTTTCTTAAGTCCTTAAGTATCAAAAGCACTGTCTGAAAAAATAATACTCCAATCCCAAGCAAATAAAACGTGGTGGTGTGTGCAAACTCTGAAAATGAATGAAAATCCTAAAAATAAACAACTGGTTAAACATTACATTGGATTTATTTCTCTGCCTCTAGATGGCTTGAACAACTGTTCTCAGTTTTCCTGTTTTAAGAAAGGTTTACTGTCTCAGCTTTACTATATACCACGAAATATACACAAATTTCTACAGTTACATGATTAGACACATAACCTCATTAATATCTTAGGCTACAAATTATTTGGAGCAAAACTATAAGAAACAAGGTTTGCAAACAACATAATGGCTTCCAAAAATAAAGTGCTGGTAATAAAAAGCATTTATTAAAATAAAAAAGGCAAATATAAGGAAATAAGAACATTAAAAAACAGATGTAAAGGTTGCATTCATGTGAGACAAAAAAAGAATAATGTGATGTATTACTTTGTGATGGATTTTACACTACCCATAATCACCTCAACTTTACAGTCTCAAGACCCTGTGACTGACCATCTTCCTTCCTCTACAAATTTAATATCCTCCCATCACCTTCATACTCTTCTTTACGAGGCTTCCTGCAAAACTCATAAGCTGCCCCAGAGGAAGACAGGCAACAGTCAGTGTCAAGTTTTGAGCTTTGCATAAAGTCAGCAACCTGCACATGTGCAATGAGTATCTAGCCAGCACCCAAAACACAGCTCTGCAGCCCTTCCTCAGCAGCACTGCTGATCTGTCCTAGCAGGACATTCCTCCCAGTCCTTTCACAAGTTTTACTGCGTTCCACCAAATGCATTCAAAGACCTTCACCCCCTTCTCAAACTGCAGCGCCCAGAACTACACGGTGCTCCAGGTGAGGCTGCACCCATGCTAAATACAGCAGGACAATCACCTCATTTGACCAACCTCTTACACTCTGATGAAGCTCTGAATGTGGTTTGTACCCTTGGCTGTCAGGGTGCTAATGGTGCATTCAACTTCTTCACCACCCAGGTCATTGATAATAATTCTGAAATGGCCCTAGAACAGAACCTTGAAGGACGCAGCTGGTGAACAGTGGTTGGCCATATGTAGCCCCATTCACCACAACGGTCACATTTAGATACCTACACTGCAGACTGCTGTACTGCAACAAGTAGAATGCACAAAAATCAGTTTTATTTCTATCCAAAGTCACTAACTCACAAACATTCTTCACACAGCAGAAACAAATTTAATTTGTTTGCTTGTAGCCATTGAAAGTAAGTAACGAAGAACAATAAATCGTTCCAGCTGTGATATTTCAACTACAGTTGTTAATAGGCATAATTAATTTCTTGAAAGTTGCTTTCTAGTCTAAACAAGCTGAAAAATAGGCTACTAAATTCTGTGAATTATATACAATTGATGCAAGACTGGAATAGAAAATACATGAACTAAAAAAGACAATTCTTCCTACTCTGTAAGTACTCATGAGTAGAGGCTATTTTGCTGATAAAGGTAATCTGGACAGTCATAATCTAACTTTAGATTTTCCATTTCAGTGAAAATAAGCACATGTGTGCAGCAAACAAGAAAGATATATAACTACTGCCAGCATTCAGACTTCAAGTATTATACAAAAAAATAAGCCTACTACAGTTCCTGGTATGAAAATTATTTTCAAGTTTTTTAAAAAGATAGCTCTTTTATCAAAATTCAAAAGAAATCAGAATTGCATTTAATGTTTCACAATACTTTCAATAAATCCATCTATATAGTTTTTAATAAAGCACGTTTTCTGAATAAAGACTTAAACATATCATACAGACACATTCTGAAGTAGGGTACTTTCAAAACCGAGGCTTCCTATGGCAGAAGGCACTATGCTTATAAAATATTTTTTGTTGATGCTTAATGTCAGCTTCTCATGCTGTTTTACTGATTTCAGAAATAAAAGTTGTATTAGACTACAGAATCACAGAGCCACAGATAAGGACAAGATAACCTGGACTAATGCAAACTTAACTGCTGTCCTGACTGGAGGATACTGTCAGAATGAGCGACTAGGGAAGCTTACACATAAGCAAAGAGGAATCATAAAATAATAGTAAAATTATGCATAAATTGCCAAATTAAAGTGGCACAGCATGGGGCTACCACATCTATCTGTATAATTTATTATTTTATTAAATTATTTATTATAATTTATTATTTTATAATATCAGCCTTTTGGTGTTGACCTTTATTCAAAAATTCCTATTAACCACAGCAATCTTTTCTGCCATTTGAATTTAGACCTTATTTTGACACTGTTGAAAACAATTTAAAGTTCTTTTTTTACTCATATTTCATAACCTAGGCGCTTTATTTTTAACTCAATTTTTTTCAATACTTTCTAAGCACTTCACTGTAAATATAAAAAACACTGACTGACTGCTAAAATCTACCTGGTATGCAGTTACACTGAGAATCTCTGAAAATACGCTACTTTGCTTCAACGAAAGGTAGTGTGTGTTTCTCAGGAACAGCTACGAAACCCTTGAAAAGCACACGCCAGCTCCTCTGGTACCAGTCCAAAATGAACAGTAAAATAAGGAGGCAACCTTTGCCCCCGAGGCGTCCTGGGGCTGCCATTCACATGCAGAGGGATGTTTGTGCCTTACTGCTGAAGGCATGAAGGCACACTACAGAAAGATGCTGGTACTCCTGTTTTTCAGCACTACTTGAGCAGGATTTTTTTCTTTCTGGACCATGGAAGAAAAGACAAGCATTTTAGATTAATCATTTGGGAACTAACACAATGGAAGACAAGCCAAAGAAAGCAAATAGCATGAAGTACTGACACATTTCAGGTAACTTCCACATCTACTGCAGCTGAGAATCTCCACTGTCTAATTCTCTTCATTTTTTAATTAGTCACACCTTGTTTAAAAAATGTTTTAAAAATAACTAACATTGCACAGATAATAACACAGGCATCTAGCAAGGAAGCATGACACCCAGAACCACTGTTTCAAAACTTAAAACCCACTTATTATAAAATACATAGTCTCTTAGAGAATTAACATAAGAGCCTTTCTGTCTTTTCATTTTCGAATTACTCTTTTGAAGCATCCCCTGTATAAAAACAGGAATGACAAGAAGTTTTTTTGAGCTACATATAAAAAATTCTTTGGCAGGTAATAGACTTCCACAGGAAACAAGGGGATGCAGAACTACCACACATAACTGAGAATGAACTTCAGAGATATTCATGGTCTTCGGTAACTATTGTATTCATTTTTTTCCCCCACTTAATGATTGCTATTAAATACAACTTAACATCTTTCCAGGCACCTTTTAAAAAACTGATTAATAGAGAAGTATGATTCAAATTTCCCCTCCTGTCTTCTTTCCATCAGTAAGACAGGTAAAAATCCAACAAGTTTCCAGCTGCAGAATTTGATAGTTTGATAAAATTTATTATTTTGGGAAGCCCTTTTAAAAAAATATATAAATAAAATTAATCAGTTGAATTAAAATCCAGACACCTTTCATCCATATTCAGGCAAATGTAATAAGAAATTATTATTTATGACTTAATCCTCCCAACTTGACCATTAACATTGTTAATGAAGCTTCCTAATATCAGTTATATAAAATCCATATTGAAATTTTTTAAATATCCTGTACTGGTAAAAATACTACGGTGTCTGGCATTTCATTATCTCACTGTCGATGAGATGTCTCCCATACACTACCATGAAAACATATACCTTTTACTAGAGGTATTAGATTATCAGTTAAATTTTACCACTGATTATTACAAGGATGAATTCATAATGGATGTGCTTGCAAGCCTGGAATTTTTCTGACCATTAGATTAAAGCTAGTAAATTGCACTGCCACAATCTGTGTGACACTGACTAGGCAAAATAACACTTCCCTCCTTGTGAAATACTGCAACCTCTTTAGCTGCAGAAATGTTTTCATGGCCCAGCCTACTACAAGCATGAGATGTTCTGTGCAATCTAATTAAATAGTGTAAAGTAACATTTATTTTCCCGTTTCTTTATAATGCTGTGACTTGATACTTAACTTCCAAGTACTCGTTTCTACCATTTTCTTAATTGTGCAAATCGGCAAAACCAGCAAGAATTTGTTCAACTCAATGCAGTTCTATAGTAAGCACTTATTTCTCTTTAGCTTAACTTTCTGAAAGTATGGGTAGCTATTAAAAAAAAGACAGTACTGTAACACAAATAAACTACAGAATCTGGAAGAACACTAGGAACAGCATTACCTACAAAGGTTGTCCTTGAAAACTTGCATTCATGAGATCAGAATGTCCTGAAAAAAACAAGACTGCTTAAGGTTCACCTCTTTGTTGCCTGCAAGCTTCCAGATGTCCTTAGGGAACAGCATACCTTTGATCACCCTATATAGATATGGTCATCCATGATTGTCTTCAGTTATTTTGCAGCACATTTTTCCAGTCTGGACTCAGACTGTTGACTGACATGGAACCAGCTTCTTGGTTCATTAAGGGATACCACAAGTGACTGATCCACCACCAGCTTGTGAGAAACATCCATTCAGTCAGTATAGTAATAAAATGTTAAAATCTTCTCTATTACACCTAGATTCTTTAAACATTGCCAATTCCTTAAAATTACAGCTCTCACATACTGAAGTTTGATGTCCAAAAGAAGGAACTTTGTCATTAGTAAATGACTGTTTTCTTTTCGAGTATTCAAACTACTGAGAGAATATTTTGTATTTAATTCTCCCTCTTCCTGATTCACTTCCACATTATTCAAAATCAGTTAAGTTTATGGGAGAGAAAGGTAACAGTCTGGAGCAAATTCTCAACACCAGATGTTGCCAAATGCAAATTAAGGCTTACAATTTCCCAGTCTGAATTAATGCAAGCCTGAAGAAAAGCAGTTCTGTCAAGACTACAGCTTGGCAATGATTTATTACTAGCTATATATATTAATTTTTATTAGGATACATTAATAACAAAGAAGTTCCTCGTGACTGAAAAAGACATTCAAAAGATCACAAATGTGCAGCTGAAGACAAGATCTCATTATGATACATAATTCTGTGTCAAGTAAGAGCAGGCATCCAAGAAAAAGATTTGCATGCTGATTATACCTTGCTCCAGATTATTTTGCTTTTTATACCCGGCTAACATCATCCAATATAAGAATTACAATAAAAGCATTTTAAAAAATAAATTGAAAAGTCCTGTACAAAAATGAAAACAACAGGCATAAAACCAGAAATATTACCAAATTATAGTCTCCTCATGGTCTACAATTTAGAGATAATGAGCTACTTGAATTTAGCTCACTAAATGTACAGCTAGTAGCTATGACTGAAAAATACCTTCTTCATACACAAAAAATACAGCCAATACTCCATTATAAAGCCCAAGATGTCAATTCCAAAGCTAGGAGGTAAAAAGAGGGAAGGAAGGAAAACCTGTAACCAAACTTGGTAATGAAAGACCAAAAAATAACTGTGGGAAGGATTTGATGAGACACTCCAGCATTCACTGGACGTCCTGTAGCCTGTTCTTCTAAATCATAACTGTGTGCATTCATAACAGGGATTATGCCTATCAATTTTTAAACTCCCTATCACATTAAGTTCTTTCTTCCCTTTTGTTTAATTTGCCATGAGAATAGTAGGTTTTGGCTATTTAAAGTTAGACTGCTTACAAAGGGCAGGAATTTACAATTTTTTTTACAGCCAGTCTCAACTCTTGCTAAGATCTATGAACTCTGTAAGAGCATACAAATATCATCTCCATGGTAAAACATAAAATATGATTTAAGAGAGATATTAAACAATTATAATGCTTAGTGAGCAGCACTTAAGAGTGGATTAAAGTATAATGCTGTAATTACAACCACGAAACCAGATAAAAAATAACTACTGATGAGCTAAGTAAGATCACTTTGTTAAAAAGAGCTTTATGGAACAAATTAATCAAAACAATTGCAAAATGCTTACAAGACTTTTAATCACTTCAGCATCAACCTTACATACAAAGATGGACTGAGAGAGAAGGTCCTTATTAATCATGAGTTTTCAACAGTAGCAGGATGCTCTAAATGAATTCTATTACCATTTCCAGTTCAAAATTCTTCCACATGGCTGAGGAATATCAGTCTTTTAAACTATTACAATTAGAGCTCTTTTCTCCAGATATTTCAAGACACCCCTACTTCTAAATTAAAGGTGTTAGCAAATGCTTTACAGTATAATTATATATTAACATAATTCTGCACAAACTATTAAGTATTCTTTAACCATCTTTTAAAAAAAATCATTAGCATGATTGAATACATAAAGATTCATCAAATGAGCCTATTACAACAGTTTCATCATTTGCTCATTTTATGAACCCTCAAGATTCAAATTAAAAACCAGATTAGTTAATCTGTATCTATCACAGTACTGAGGAGATCACTTGTTCTTTAAGTTCTTATTAAAAAACAGTTGTTTAAAAAGAAAACAAGTTAGTCTTGGTCAATATTTTGCCTTTTTGATATTCAGATTTTCCTAAACACAAAAGCAAAACAATATTCCTCTGCAGCTGAAAAGGTTCAATCAGCACAGAAACTGAATGTCCTTTATAAACTACAACGGTATCAAAACTACTCAATAGTTATCTCTATGTACTTAACTCATCACGTGAAATTAAGTGCTGAGCAGAACTGTGAAACATTTCTGTTTGAAGCATTGGACAGTTCTATGACAACAACCATCTTCTGGGACAAGAATCTGCTGAATGCCAAAACACCAACACAATCTCCAGAGGAATAACTGTAGAAATTCCAAATGAAGTTGGGACATTGAAAACTTTAGCAGCCCCGAAAGAACACACTGCTCTTAGACATTAGGAAAAATAATTCCACTGTCACTAGTCCTACTTTAAAGAAGAATGTTTTTTATAAACAACTCCAAACAAAGAAGAAATCATAACAATACATAGTAGGAATTATATCAGCCAACTTTTAACACATCTGTAGCAAATATTTCAAAGCATGAGAAGTGCACAGGATGTCACAATTAAATAAGCTCTTTCATTGTGGATAAACAAAAATACACATAAAAATGAAATTTTTAATTGATTTATGAAGAACGTGACCTGCATATATACACGCAAATTTTAATTTTTCATGTGCATAAATAGCAGACAAAAAAAAGTTACAAATTTAAGGCCATGAAGTGAAAGAACTTTACTACAAATCCTTACTTATGGTATTATTTACCGAACTACAGACAACTGACCAAGACATTGGTAACCCAAGACAGAAAGCAGTAAAAAAGAGCTATTAGTGGAGCCAAGATTAATTTCCTTAGAACATCAAAACAAAAAATAAATTATCTAATTTGTATTTCATTTGAAGTGAATGAAACAAACATGTTTACAATATTGCACTAAAATATTTTCCTCTTTTGAAATATTTCTAACATTATTTACAATATTAAAATTGTAATAATCCAGAAATTATCCCATTTAAAATATCCTACGTAAGAATACCTGTAGAAACTCTCCAAAATGGTCAGAAGATATTTTCACAGTGGAAATATAGAAATATTAATGAATCTTCGAAAAATGTAGCTGAATGCTAAACTAACTTGCCTATGGGGAAGTCAAAATGCATCATTCTTTATGTTCTTAGATATTTTTCCTTCCATTTTCTAGAAGAAAGTGAAAAAAATATACAGCAACAGTTTCTTCTTTTATAATCTTTTTTTCTTTAAATATTTTTCAGCTTCTTTTACTTTTCCATTTCTTATTACTAAGATTCAAGAGCCACTTCTACCATACAATTGGTGATTACAAGTACAAAAATCTGGTACACTAGTAACAAAACATTTACTTAAGTGTAAGAGAAGATAAGCACAGATTGAGGTGCGTAAAGATGTAGAAAAAAATCTTCTCAAATTTGCCTTCACAGAAGACAGAATATTTAGACTATGTTGAGTTGTCAATACTCTTTTTATTGTTTAATAGTAATAGTAGTGAAAAGCTAACAGAAATAAATTTATAATAGGCTATTTTTTTCTAGAACTGCCTTCTTGCTAATTCAGAAAGAATGTCAAGAAATTTTAACATCTTTTTATCATGTTTATGGAAACCCAAGACTACTTTTATCTACAACTGCTCAGCCTTCTCCTAACAGCTTCCTCATACTCTAATGTAATTATCAGATGTATTACAGTTAACTGAAGAAGCTGAGACTCTCCCAAGCATGAAACAAGCCAAATGCTAAACATCTGTAAATTCTGGAAAACAAACTGAAATTATTTTGGCATTCTGTATTTCTTTGCTTTCAAGCTAAAATGAAGCAAAAGTGGAAGGCAGCATGCCAAGTGAGCTTGACCTTTTACCAACCATGAGAGATGGTTCATGATTTAGAGCAGAAAAGCTCTACTGACATTACAGAAAACAAAAAAGATAATTAGTTACAACAGATTCCTCATATTATTAAGCTATATATTGATTCTCTGCATAATTTTTTTATAAATCTTCAAACAATCTGAATGAGGATGACAAGGAGATAAATGAGATTAAATAGCATTATATTCATATATCTTCAAATTCCATCTGGTCTGTAACGACATTAACAAACTCAAAAATTGTATTACATACATCATTCATCACAATTATTTTCTGGGGTTTAAGAAGGCTGAGATTATGATTAAATCAACGGAATAATTTAGCTGTTTGAAGCCCCCTGCAATGTTCTGCAGTGCATGCAGAAGGACAGTAACTTTGAGAGGAGCTGTGATCCATAAGGCTGGGTTAATGACAGTTGCTTCAATCACTAGTATTATGCATTAATACTCCAAAGGGCAAGCATCACTTTCCACACACTGGTATTCCATTACTGTGAGCAAACATATTGTAACAGCTTCATCCACTCTCGCTGGGACTTACTATGTTAAGATTCTCTTCAGCATGCAGTTACCCAGCATCGAGAAAATAAGGTGATATAGTAGCAACAGAAATACTATTTTCTTCCACAATAACTTTAAATAACACTTAGGATACTTAGGTAAAGTATAGTTCATGAAATTTCTTTTTGAAAAACAAAGTTACTGAATTCATATCAACCATACCATTCACTTTAACTATAGAACCAGTTGTTACGGTAGTATAACAATAAAAAGGCAAAAACTAAAAAAAATTGAGAAGAGTAAAGTTACAACAACATGTAATTTTAACAAACTATGCCATGATTCCACCAAAAAGCCAACCAGGTCAGGATCCCTTACCTGAGGCCTCCAAAAGTTTATGAAATAACAGTAGTACACATCCACCCCTGCCTATCGAACAACCAAAACTTTATTGTAATCTTACATGTACTTACATGTAATCTTACATGTAGAAAAAAATCTTCTCAAATTTGCCTTCACAGAAGACGTAGAATATTTAGACTATGTTGAGTTGTCAATACTGTTTTTATAGTTTAATAGTAATAGTGTATTTTTCTGGCAAAAGACAGCAACTGAGTGGACAGTCTTCTAGTAAAAAAGAAACAGCCCTAAGAATAATGAAAAACACACCCCTTTTTCTATAAAAAATTTAAATGGACCACTGCATTAAGGATTGTGATCATCAGTACAAAATTCAATTGACAGCTAATTACTAATAGCATCTACCAGTTGTCAATAATGGGGCCAATCCTTTGTAACACCTTTATTGACAATTGATGGCATAGTATGGACTCCCCATGTTCATGGATGACACAGGGTTATGAGGTGTGGTTTACACACTGAAAGTCAGGGCTGCTATTTGAAAGCACTTTGGAAAGCTGAAGTAATGAACAGAAGATAGGAACCTGCCGAAGTTCTGGAAAGGCAAACGTCCCATGTCTGGGATGGAACAGTCTCATTCAATAGCACTGACCAGGCACCAACTGGCTGGAAAGTGTCTCTGCCAAGAAGGACTTGGGAGTCCTGGTGCTGTACCCAAGTCAGCATTGTGCCCTTGGCAGAAAGGAAGGCCAATCATATACTGGGTTTTCTATGCAAAAGATAAGCCAACAGGTCAGGAGAAGTGAGTCTTCCTCTGTATTCATCGCTTGACAGATCATGCCTGCAGCATTACATCCAATTCTGGGACACTGCTGTACCAGAGAAAGTCCAGTGGAGGGCAAACCAAGGCAGTTAGGAAGCTGGAGCACTTTACACATGAAAGGAGCCTAACAACTGGATTTGTTGAGCCTTAAAAAGAAAAGTCTATAAAAAGCTGCAACTATTTAAAAGAAGTATGACAGATTGCTCTCAGGTACAGAGAGACAAAACAAAAGACAGTGGACATCAGGCTGCAGAATCTCCATCCCTGAAGCTTCTAAAACTCAACAGGGCAAGACTCTACAGAGCCTGATCTCACTTGCCTCTGTCCTCTTAGACTGAGAAGCCCATGTTTGGAACACTGACTTCCAGAGGCCCTGTTCAAGCCAATTAGTTCTAGGTTTCTATAACACCCAAATCTTACTGGCTCCCTTTTCAAATAGCAACAGTGGATTTTTAAAATACTTTGTAACTTCTACAATGAAAAAAAATGTCATCAAAGTTCCCTCATTCTGAAGCATTATAATCCCTATTATTTTTTAAAATAGTTTCTTCAATATCTTTTCTACATATGCTACAGGTATGTCAAACAAACAACACAACAGCTGTAAAATGATCAGTCCCTTAAAGTTGGTATTTTTGTTTTTTGCTTCCTCCAACTACATTGCTCAAAACAAGGAAACCATCCTCTACTACTCAATTGCATAAACAGAACCTGGTAAAGGATAATTTCAGAAAACATTTATTTTCTACGATTTTCTGTCTTCCTTTTTTTATTAACTGTGAACCCTTAAAAATAATGCTTCCTAAACTAATCACTGTTATTTAGCTTTATCCCTAAAGCACTAAAGGTACAAATATGCTTTACACATTTCTTTCCTTCTTAGAAACTAGACTTTATTGTATTATATTTAATATTTTAATTAAACAAAACCATAAAGATGAGTACCAGAAGAGTATTCTTCAGTTTTAAAACTTGGTTAAACCATTTTTTAAAAATTTTTCATTAACCAAGTTGAGAAAGTTTATTTATAGGCATTAAAGTTACGCACTTTCTTTCTGATGCAATTATTTGTTATAAAAGTTGCACTGCAATTTTGAAATAACAAAATATGTCACTTTATAAATATTTTAATATAATTTGCTACACTATAAACAAAAGCATCTCCTTTTATTTTCATATTCAATTAAATTTTAACTAAAAAATACATCTACAACAATAAAATTTACATTAATTTATACTGATTGTATAATATTATATAAACATCATTCTACTGTCCTTAGGTTTGAACAGTAAAATAATGTAATACCCTAAAAGGTATTTTATCAAATCATTATCAAATATTCAGGATGTAAATGTGTTTGGGTCAACTCCAAATCTGTTATGGTAGGCACTGGCAAAAGAAAAACTCACAGTTCCATAAGGAAAAGATGGAATTAATCTTTCCAAGAAGTTTATCAAATATTAAACTACACAACAAATATTTTTTCTAACTCATCACTGACAGGCCAGTGTCACAAATATATCCCTGGTTCTGCTTGGAAACACTTTGTAAACACTCTATTCATTAATTTAACAAACTATCAAGAGAGTATGTTTAGAATGGGCAAGCATTATCTCTTGCATTTCATTTAATTAAACTCTGTTCCAGCAATGTGACAGTCAGCATTTCACGAAGGGAATTATTTTAAGGATGAAGGTAGAAAATATTTCAAAGTGCCCTGCTAAAACATGAAAGCATAATCTAAAATTACACCTGCATACACTGTAATTTATCTATAATATTAAAGATGTTCTTTCCAGAGTTCATAATTAATTGGATTCCACAGAGAAATTATTCAGGCATTACAGATAGCAAAATGATGCACAAAGGCACAAAACATAGTGCCGAAGGACAGCCATAAACAACCACTGCGACTTGCCCGAATTACAGCAATCACTGAGCTTAATGTGAAGAGAATACTGGCTGCCTTTTGTCTGTGGCCATTACTCTGCTGCAAAGAAATTGCCATTGAATTTTTATTATATTGCCTTAATAAAAAGTAATGAAACTGGTTCATGCTCTAGTGGCTTTCTTTTAAATGATACATGATAGTGATCTCGCAAAGGCCAGTGCACCACAAACTGATTGAGTATGACACCATATCCAAGAAGGAGATGTCACTTCACCACTGTAAGGTAACTGCAGTGAAGTTGGCTTGACTTCTTGAACACATTTTAACTACACACATCCAAAGAAACACCAGTCAGAAATTAGGTAAGTTTTTAAGACTTACCATCAATGCGACTAACAAGTTCTTCCAACATTTTCACTTTCTTTTGAATTCCTGGCTGTGCAAACGTGTAGTTATCCTGAGGAAGAGACCGAATACAAGTTTAAGTTTGCAAAGGGAAAAAAAAAAATCTCTTTTTTACTCAATCCATGTATTTTTCTGTGTGTTTTCTTTTTACATTTGCTAGGCCTGCTTCTACCCTTAAGTAGTAGATCATTACCTCAAGTCTCTGTCACTAACAGCATACCTTGTAGTTACTACTGCGCCACTTGCTCTCCACTTGCTAATCTACTGGCTCTGAAGTTACAGCTTTACTGCAGAAATCCAGGTAGCTTTATAAGGCTATAATGTTAATTGCCAAAATGTGTCATGTTTGAGATTGCTATAGTGACTTTTTTTCTCATAAATACACAGTTTTATCACAAATAATGCATGAAATACGGAAGTTTAGACTCTAATCAGTGATAGGATAAGAATTTGATCTTTACCAGTTCAGAATAATACCTTCAAGCAGCACAAGAAATCAAAAGCCCATTTCAATGAAGTCATGACTGTTCTGAACCCAAGGTTACAGTTAATATAATGAATCAAAATCTAACACACAAGCCATATAGCTAAAATGGCAGGGTAGTTCCATGTATTTGTTTTAATTCTAAATGATTTTTTTATTTTTGGATTGCAGCTCTATATAGAAGATTATATATTCTGAAGTAATGAGAAAAATAATCTCCACTTTAAGCCCAAAATGATCAGTCATTTTAAATAAAGACATTACTTAAATACACAGCAATGATTCTGAGTATTTGGCTGACTATCCCACCAGTCAGTTAATTTTGTTATGGTTTTCTATACAGGCAGATTCAAGAAAAGAAAATTACCAATATACAATTTAAAAGAAAGCTGCTTTCTAAAGTTGTTTTTATGCAATGACTACATACACATAAAAACACAGTAAAATATTCATCTCAAATGCTAATGTTTGAATAATTCCTTCACGAAAACCAAATAGAGAGCTAAGCAACTCTGCCAAAAATCTTCCTAAAGAAATTTCCACTGTTGCTGGAATACTAATTTTTCTTGACGATGTCAAATTTTAACTTGCCCTTAAGAGGATGAGTATCAGATCATTTTTATGTATCTTGAGACTTTTTTCTTTGTATTGAAAAAAGACTTTCTTGGTTAGATTTACTTGGGGGGAGGGAGGGAGCTATATTTGTTTTACGAAATTGAATTGCAACTCAATCTTCAAATTCTATTAAACTGACATAAAGTATGAAACCTAAAAGTTCACAAAAGAAAATATTATAGTACAGCAGCCAACTACAGTGATTTACAGTATCAAAAGACTACTGTGTGCTCTGCTTACTTGTAACTGACCACAGTAGGAGCTATTAAAACCAAATCTAGCTAAGTTCTCTAATGCCTAGCAGAACTTTCACAGTAATTTATATGAGAAATCAGTGTATAAAAGAAAACAGTGTTGATGAGGAAGTAAGAATAATTCTCTGAATTTTGTAATTTTCCACAGGAATCCCCAACTAAAACAGGCAACCATTTCATCTTGTTGGCATTGTCTCTGAAACAGAACACGAGCATCCTAAGTACAACAAAACAAAACGTGATGGAATGGGAAGTCTCACACAGCATTCAAATCTACTATCCTTTATTTTGGGGACAGAGAAACTGTACTATGCAGTGGGACCAAAACCTTTTATACAAGTTCTACACACTCTTGTATTAGTTGAGTACCATATCCAGGATATAGCTTCTTTAGGAAATAGCATATTAATTTTCTTTACAGAACTTAAAAGTCTACCAATGAAAACTTTATTGATTTTTTTCCAAACGTTTATATAGCTCTATATATTTAAAGACAGCTCACTAGTATTTCTAGAAGTAGTACTGTACTCAAAGTACAGCAATACAGTACTCCATCAACAACAGATCCTCTGCAATAGTAACTTCATGTATTTAACACTGACAGCCAATGCAGTCAGGCAATGCAGAGATAAAACACTGCTAGTCTGATCATCAATCATATCCCAGCTGCGATCTATAGATCTATGAATCTGAAATCATTTCCTTTCTCCAAGTATCACTTACTCCATACATTCCTGGAAATGCAAACCACAACTGTCATCTTGGATGACAACAGGTAAGTTTGCTCTTCATTATTATATTTGATATTTTGCTTATTCATTTATTTTTCCGTTAATTATTTCAGCTGCAAATGAACACAGCTGGGAGTCACTCTCCTACTTACGATGACTCATCTAACTGCAAAGATCTTTGTTGGCTCCCCAGCCCTCTCTTCTAATTAAACTATGCTATTCATATTCCCTCCAATGACACTTGTAATTGACTTTCTGGAGTTGTGAAACTGTGAGAAGGACTTGGTAAACATAACAAGCATTCTGTTGTCTATTATTCCTTCTCCTTTTGTGCTTCTAGGTGGAGGAAAAGGCTAGAAACAGCTAAAGACAAAAAGTTGTCAAACTCATGAAATTCATCAATTATTTCTCAGGGCAATACAAAAGTCCAGTGGTTAAGCTTTTAGTTCCTCTGTCATGCAATTTAATTGGTGATACTAACTTTGAAATTTGACTCAATTTTATCCCAACTCTTCCACCTCCTCCCTACCAAGTGGTGGAGGGGAATGGGTAAGGGGGTGCAGTCAATTCATAGCTCTTCTTCTCTGCCACTCCCCGCAGGCCATATGTGCTGTCAGAAAGCCTGCTCGTGCCCAGGCTGCCCATTCCACAGGGCCACAGGTCCTGCTAGGAGCCTGCTCCAGCATGGGCTCTCCACAGGCTGCAGTTTCCATGAAGGCATCTCCACCTCCTCTTCTGTGGGATCCTCCAAGAGCTGCATGTAGATATCTTCTCCACCATGGACCTCCATGCAGGGAACAACCAGCTTGACCAAGGGGTGAATGGGAATCTCTGCTCTGGCACAGGAAACACCTCCTCCTCCTTTTTCAGACCTTTAGTGGCTGTTTTTCTCAATTTTTCTCACACATCACAGCTGCAGCACAGTGGTTCTTCTCCTTTCTTAACTAAATACAGAGGCACCACCAGCGTTGCTGGAGTCAGATTGGGCTTGTAACAGTTCCATCTGGAAGCTGGCTTGAACTTGTTCTATCATGGGCCCTCTTCTCACTGAAGATATCCCATGCTATCCAAACCTTGCCTCATAACCAAATAAAAGTTTTCTGCTAACTTTTGTGAAAAAGTGTTTGAGTATTCAACTCTCCTGCCTATTTCAGCCCTTGTGTAACTTTGACCATCAACATTAAGCAAAATCCAAACTCTGAAAAAGTAGTAACACAGAACAAGACTGTCTTGCCTCAACAGATCTTCAGCTAACAGTTAATCTAAATTGCCTTGTATTTCTAACCACTGTTCTTGGCACTTTCTAGTAAGTATTTACATATGACCAAGTACGTATGAATGCAACAGAACCTATGATAAACTCAAGCATTAGTGTCCAATATCTAAATTCCTTGACATTCTGCTCAGATAGCTTCCAAGGTACTTTCAGTGAACTTTTTTAACCTACTTCATAGCTGAATGGTTATAGTGCCTAGTTCAGACCTCACACACAATTATTTCCACCTTGCAACACAGAAGGTTAAGACCTCTTAAAGTCACAAAGGCTCAAAACTTGCTTTGGTCTCATGTATTTGTATTAGCAGTGTGTACTTACTCTGTAGAGGCCAGTATAATCACCTCACTGTCCTGCAACTGCAGTTAGGTCTGGCAGGACTCCTCAAAAAATAACCATTATAATTTAAAACAAAATATTTCATTTATCACCTTCACTAAACATGAAGATACATATTAGGTGATTTTTAAAATTGTTTTAAAATTTAAGGTTAGAGAACTTAAAAATGGAAGAAAGTTGATTAGAAAGTGAACAAAAAATGCAGGAAACAAACTTAATGAGGACTATCCCCTCATATTCACAAAAAGAAAGGGAGGGGAGAGGGATATGACAGTTTCTAAAAGTATGATTAACCACTGGACATCAAATCCCATCCATTTTGTTAGCTCTATTCTGAATGCTGACAGTGAACTACATTATTTTAAAATATATAGAAAGGATTTCAATTTATTAATAATTGTTCCCCAGGGTTAGAAAATGAAACAAATTTACAACTCTCTCAGCTAAGAACCTTGGAAATGCCCTTTGAATGATACAGAACCTTACTGCACTACTTAATTTATCGAACATTTGACTTTTCCCATAGTTAGCATTATCAAGAATACTTTTGTTTTGAAAATTCAGACTTTAGCACGCTTTAGCTAAACAAAGCTTCCAATCTTTTTTCTTTAAATAGGCAACGACAGGACAATTTTAAGAGAGGAAGAAAGCTGAAGAGGAAAAGAATGCAACCTTTTATATCATCATAGAAGGATAAATAAAGTCAGACAAATTGAAAAGAAAAACTACTGTCAATAATTTGACAGTAATGACTGTAGCCAAGCTCAAGTGCTTTTTTTCAGGTCACACAAACTGTTTGCCAAAATCATACTGATGAAAATTTCAGAACCATTCACAGAAGCAAATGGAAAGCTTTGACACAAAGTTTTATTGTCTGCTTGCTTGTTTTTAATTTGGTTTGGTCAATCAGATCAGAGCTTTTAGGTGTCAGTGATACATTAAGCAAACTCTATATAGCCTACGTAGAGGTTTATTTTCTCTATTGATGTATATTTAAGAATTCCTATATATCAGTTTAGGCATGTTGAAATATACAATCACATGAACCAAAGATAACTAAAAAACAGCTTTCTGACATTATATACTTTTCTGTGTGTCAGAAAGGAATCTTGCCAATTTTATTTCTTAAACTCATTCAAGTATTTCATGTGCATATTCGTGAATTCTCTAAGCAAACTCCTACTAAAAAATCTCAGTTCATCTTCCTCTCAAAGTTATGCAAAAAGGTGTCAAGGGCAGGTGGGCAGGAAGCATGACTCTTTGATGATGATAGCCAACAGGTATATTAAAACTATCAATGGCAGGAGTAAGTTACCCAAAATGTTTCATTTCAGAAGAGTGCACATGCACAAGAACACACACACTTTGGTTTTCCCTCTTAAGAGCAAACAGCAACAAATGACTACAGAGTACAACAATGCCAAAGAAACCTGCAGTGACATGCCTGCATTCTTTCAGTTTCCAGTGCTAAGACCCTAACTCAAGTGGTATCTTGTTAATTCATGTTATTTAAAATTTTTTCTTCAACCAAACTTCAAATTGTTCACATTTCAAACCCACATGAAATGCTTTTCGTTCTTTGACAAGTAGGCCTGCAGGTTAGTTACTCAACCACTCTCTGTAAGTCTACCACTCAGAGGTATTACAAGATACTACCTAGGTCTTGCATAAAGAGATCATGGAAACAGTTTGGGTTGGAAGAGACCTTAAAGATCATCTAATTCCAACTCCCCCACCATGGGGAGGGACACTTTAAACTACAGCAGATTGTTCAAAGCCCCATCCAGCTTCTCTTTGGACACATCCAGGGATGGAACATCGACAATTTCCCTGGGCAACCTGTTCCAGAGTCTCACCACCACTGAATAATTTCATCCCTATGCTTAACGTGAGAGTCTTCCAGTGTAAAGCCAATACCCTTTGTCCTATCACTCCATGCCTTCACAAAAACTCCCTCCCCACAGCTTTCTTGTAGGCCCCGTTCAGGTACTGGGAGACTGCTATAACATCTCCCTGGAGCCTTCTCCAGGCTGAACAACCCCAACTTTCTCAGCCTATGTTCATAGGAGAGATGTTCCAGCCCTCCAGACATGGAAATGACTTCCTATTCACCTTCTTAATGCAACTCATCATTTTAAAGACTTCTATTACATTCCTCCACTTAGCCAGGTCATCCAAGATGAAGAACATCACTCAGAAACTGTTCAATACCTTTGATCATCCTACTCTTGCTCCATTATTTGTTTTTACAAATTTTAAATCCATCATATCAAAATGGGGTGGAGAGAACACATTAGAACATACCACATACCAAGCACAAGCTCATTTTAAGTATTAAAAGTAGCAACATGATATTTTCTCTTTTAAGGACTACTTACATAAATCGTTCTTCTAGATGTATGGTAACAGATAGTGCCTCTACCATGGCAAGTTACCAAGCTTAGCTTCTTCATCAACTTCTGATATAAGATTATCAAAAGGTATTTTGGAAATACAGTTAATCTGTACAGTTGTACTCACTAGTTTCTTTCAAAATCTGCTAGATTTGTGCTGCTTTACAGGACTTATAAAAAATACCAAGTAGTATGTTTTAGCCCTTAACCATTAAATCTGTTTATTTTTACACTTTCTAGACACTTTTCTGACGTGTATGTCTAATTATCTGTGCTCTCCTAAATCCCCTTAAAACCATTTTCTAAATATGATGTCATATCCACTCTGACTCCTCTCTTATCAAAACAGTTTTGAGCACTGACCTTCTTGTTTTACCACAAACATTACCACATGAGGGACCAGAGGTGGTCTTTCAGTTGTAGGTGCTCAGAAGTAGATCAGCTTAACAAAGGAGAAGGAAAAAGAAACTTCTTTGATGCATTTATTCAAAACACAGGAAGCCATCCCTTGCCAGTGGAAGCTCCTAACTGAGAAACATTCTCAAGCAAGTATCCAAGTTTAAGCATGAGTTAGGAGGTAATCATAGACATATTTCAAAGTGAGCAGACTTCACAACTGCCTCTGAAATTCTCACTATACATCCTGATGCACAGTATGCTAGAGATGGATTCAATCATTTTAAATGGACAGGGAGGAAAGTAAGTCCTCCAGTGACAAAACAAGCCACTGTTGTGGCATACTCTACTACACAGTTCTGTGAGACCACAAACAGTGGATTTAATCACAATTCTTCTGAACTACACAGTAGACACTGATGCTGTATAACCTGGGCTCACTTTTAATGACAGTTGTCAGTGTAGATGACTTCGAAGATCATTTATTCAAAAAAATCTAGAACATTGACATTTCTCATCTCAGTTTTTGGTATATCAAAAGTACTTTTAAACAATCTGTCTGAGGCCAGATCACCAACAACCATGAATCACTCCTTAGTGGTTCAGTCTAAATCTACTCAGAGCCATAGAGGAAGACAACAACAGATACTTTTTTTTTTTTTACGTTTTACCCATTTCAAGTTTTGAGCAGACAATAGATGACATGCTTTAATTATTATTACATCAAAAGAACAGGACTTGGATAACAATCATGTTAATTACGTTCCAACAGCTCATAGTTACAACAACTCCTCTGCCAAAGTTAGTTTATTAACTTCCTAGTGCTGTTCAATATAATTTGCTGGGTTTTTTTCTTCAGGTACTAATAGAGTCTTCAAAGAACTACATGAAGAGGAACTTCAAACAAGACTTTGAAGATGTGAAGGTCCTTTGGAAGAGGGGAAGTCATAGAATGACACAACACTGCATGTGTTTCACCCTCCATAAAGATGGCCCTTGAAAGTATTCATTCCTATTAGCAATTTATGTGTATTCTGTGTAACAACATTCTCTTGAATTGAGAAAGGTAAAACCTGCTTACAGAAAACACATTCAACTCTTCTTTTACTTTGAGTCTTCCAAGTTTAAACCACCATTTAAACAAAAAATGAAGCAAACACCTGAGAATGAATACAGAAATTATTCTGGATTAAAGCACTTGTTGTGGCCATACTTATTTTTCAGGAGATTTAAGTCTCACATGAGGCACAGATAGAGTAACAGAGAAATACTATTTAAGGGTATAATTTGTTAAGTGATTACTAAAAATACTAAAGTGATAAATTTTTCATTAGAAGAAAACACATTTTAGAATCCTAAACATGCACAAATGCCTGCCCTAATTGCAGAACCTTTTCTCATTAAATTTCTCACATTAAGGACTTGCCAGTTAATGTTCATATTTGATAAAATGGGTATTTGAATTTAAAAACATTCAAAGTTTAGAAATAGCTTTATGGAAGTCAGTAGTAATGAAAAGAGCAAGAGTAATCCCAAGGTGTTCCTTTTTCATCAGAATAGAAATCTCCACTCAACAATAAAATCACTTTTCAGCAAGGCAGAGCAACCTGTTTCTAGTTGTCAGCAGCCATCCCTAAAATTACACATTTTATCATTCATAAGGTTTTACAACAAATCTTGCACTTTAGTTCTACAATAGAAAAGCTGTAACTTTTTTAAGTGTTTAAGAACATGATTCTGATCAAGTAATCCATTGCTTTCCCTTAGAATATTCATAGCTTCATAAAAAGAAAAAAAACACATCTTCAGGATCCAACTTAGACAAGACACTAGCACAAAATGAACATTGTAGATTTCAGGAAATTACTGAGCAGTTATTACCATAAAGAAGTTCTGTCTCTCAGATGGAGCTATAGAGGGAGTAGCTGCAGTAACAGATACAGAGCATGAATTTGCATCTCAAATACTAAGAGGACTATGCAAAGAAATACCTGCTGCTAGCATTTCTGACAGTTTCTGACAGGACTTCCACATTTTTAAAACACATATTTATGACTGGCATTAAGATCTGTTCATACAGAAGCTGGAGCACAGCTGCAGTAAGGTCTTTCAGTAGCAGCTACAAGATATTAGTACTAGGAGGGTCTTGGCAACTGTGATATATCCCACTTTTGCTAACAAACAAAATTTGTGGTACTACGCTCAGCTGAAGAAAGGGGAAGGGAAGACTGCTTTCTCCATTTAGAGAAGCTTACCAGAACTGCTGGGCTGTTGCATACCCAGAAGTAGCAGACAACCTATCACTGCATTTGCACAGGTAGACCCTGCAGTACCCGTGATACAGAAACTTGATCTGTGCATGAAAGCACATCTGCAACAGACATATGGTTCACATGCCAAGAGGCAAGTAGAAGACAGATGTAGACACTTACAGAACATATTCTTTATATCTGCCTCAGCTAACAAACTTGTATTCTCAGAAATCAGATCTGCAATTTCTCATGACACTGAACTACCTAATCAAATGAATCGCAGGCAGCACTGAGAAGCATGTCTTCCAATATTTCAATGAAAAGACACAAAGTACCTATTTTTTCCTTAAAAATAAACCTTTGGAAGATCATGTGAAGAATTTTCAGAAGCGCTGCTGTCAGCTATTCCTGTACATCTCTCTCAGCATTTAAGCTGCATATTCATGTTATTTATCTGTTTCCACAGGCCTCTGAAAGGCTTTCCAAGCAGCATTCCATCCATCCACAATTCAGACATGAGCTACACATTAGCAACAACTTTCCATAACTCAGGAGCAAGAAAGAATTTTCCAGGATTCCCTTTGCAGATTAAATAGCAAGCTATACAATCAGCCATAGAAACAGCCAATATATATATCATACACTCCAGTCCCTGGAAATGAATTAAATCGTTTTATTCGAAAAATTCCCAGGACTGGATAAATAATGGTATTAAAACTTTAGTGCTATTTTTAATACACCTAGATCATTATGCAATGTATATATTTCCCCTCTGGCTACTTCAATACCATAAGTGATCTGAAAATGAAGAGTCATACTCTCTTTTAAATATTATCATTAGGTTTTCAAGTGGCATAGACCAGCATGAGCTTTTTACTTGAATGTTAACAGGACTCTATTGAGGAAAGTGTTATGAAGGATGATTTAGTACTAAAAAAATTTCAATGCATATTTGGCAATGTTTATCTATTAATTTTCCCACATGCTTAGCCATTATTCCGATAGGTAAAAATACAAAAATACTCATGCAAATTGTGATGAGATGTGTAGCTACTTAGGAGCCTAAAACTAGAAAGCATAAAAAGAGGTAAAAAAGTAATCTGTGAACACAAAATAGGTTAAATTATCACGTAATATCAAACATTTTTTTCCTGAGTTCATGGTTGGACACAGTGATATTAGATCTTTTCTAACCATGACAATTCTATGATTTGGTGGTTTAACTACTGGAAAAGTTACACAAATCTTTCTAACTGGAGCCATAGACCTGATTGCACAGAAAATCCCAGATCACCAAAAACCACCATGAGTGAATCTGCTAAAGCAACAGATGATTTAAACAAGATTCTTACTTCTTCTCTAAGCCACAAAATATAAGCTCATCAGGAAGTGATTGTCATGCTCCTCGATGCCAACACTGTCTTCTATTCCACAGGTCCTGGTGGTTCAAAGACGTTATTTTAAAATTACACAGAGTCACATTAGATAAGGAATGGAAAGGGTAAGATGAGTGAGAAAAGCAGAATAGCTACTTTGTGTATCAAAACTCAACCAGGAGATACATATTTCTTAATAACAGCTTTGACAATTCTGGAATCAAGAAAATGAGACAGTCTGGATGGGTTGAAAAAATAAATGAGTTTTCTGTTAAGAATAATAAAGGGATACAAATACTGTAATTTTTCCATTACATTCTCATGCGATGGAATGACAAACACAAAAAAAATATCTAGCTACCTTGTATTAGACAAAAAGTTCACAACAGGACACTAATTGTTATAAAAGTACATCCCTTAAGTTTGTCTAATACTGGTAGGCATACATCAAATAGAAGCCTGTATTGATAAATGATCGAATGGAAACATTCTGCAGAGAGTCTCAGATGGCAGCTATCACTACATCACATATTCCTCTTCTTTAAATCTTTGTACTGTTTATTCAGATATCTCAAAGTATCACTACTCACACAAGAGCCTTAGAACATATTTTCACAGAAAAAAGGAAATATAATAGCACTAAACCTGTCTGGAATTCTTCTTTGGTTTTGTGTTATGTCATGTGGATTTGTGAAATAGAAGCAGTTTTTCCTGGTTGTCTGTAAAGACATTCCGTTATACAGAGGAGATCACAAAAAAAAAATACTAAGGGAGTAGTATAACTCATTTGACTATTTCCAAGAAAAAACTTGTAACTTTCTTGAAAATTGGACAGACATAAGCAAATCATCTAGACTACCACATAGTAGCACCAAGCTAGGTAAATTGAGAATTTACACCCATTTACCCACGTAAATCTATGTCTCGGCTGTCACAGCCCTGCCTTGGCCCTGCTGCATATTCATTTCTTTGCTACAGCATCAATGCAAGCTGTTCACTCCTAAACTAACCAGTGAGATTTTTGTCTTGTTGTCAGACAGTTCAGCTTTGTCCAACAGCTCACAACAGGTACCACCCAGCAAGAGACCAGAATGAACATTCAGGATCAGACAGAAGCATAATTGAGGATTATTATGATTTGATGTAAATCAGTTTATGCAATTTGGCACATGATGTGATCCTAAACTTAACAATGCCAGGTCCTACAGCATCCATCCCCCTTTAGTTCTTGCCCCCTGCTAGTGAATTTGGTGATTGTGCATCCAGAATGCAAGCGAGTTAAATCAGTTAGAATCACAGAATGGCTTGGGTAGAGAGGGTCCTTTATCCAGTCCAACAGGCCACCATGAGCAGGGACACCTTTCACTTGGTCAGGGTGCTTAAAGCCCCATCCAACAGGACATTACACACTTCCAAGGAGGAGGCATGCACAATTTTTCTGGGCTCTCTCTCACCATAAATAATGTATTCCTTATGTCCAACCTTTATCCACCTTCTTTCAGTTTAAAACCATTGCCTCTTGTCTTCTCACTACAGGCCTTGCTAAAAAGTCTCTGCCTGTCTTTGTTACAAAGCCCCCTTTAGGTGCTGAACAGTCACAATAAGGTCTCCCCAGAGTCTTTCTCCTCAAGCATACAAATCCCACTCTTTCAGCTTTCCTCCACAGGTATGTTTTCCAACCATCTGGTCAGAATCATGGCCGTCCTCTGAAACAGATCTAACAGGTCCACATCCTTCCTGTGCTGGGGATCCGACAGTTGGATGCAGTACTCCATATGGATTCTTAGGAGAGCAGAGCAGAAGGGAGGAATCACCTCCCTCAATCTGCTGTTCTTGCTGCTTTTCATGCAGCCCAGGATACGGTTGGTTTCCTGGACTACAAGTGCACATTGCAGGCTCACATCCAAGTCATAATCCACCAGTATACCAAAGTCCTTGTCCACAGGTCTGCTCCTAAGGCAATCACCCTCCAGTCTGTACTGATATTGAGGACTGTCCTGAACCAGGTGCAGGACCTTCCACTTTGCTTTGTTGAACTGTGTAAGGTTCACACAGGCCCAGCTCCCCAAGGCTGTCAAGGTTCCAGGTTCCAGCCAACTCCAACTGCAACTACATGACTGCTCCATCCGACAGGTAAAGTGGTATCAACACAGACAGCAACCAAAACAAAAAAGCAGTGGAAAAAACCCAAGCAAAGCCTTTCAGTTCAGCAGAACTCTGCAGCTGCACTCAATTAACTGTCCCATCATTAGTCACACCACTACAGCAATCTTTCAAGCCTGCTTCTGTCAGATGAGCACATCCTCAAATACATCCAATTGATAACAATTCCATTTATATAAGAGCTTAAATTTTCATCAATGCAGTTTAATTTATTTACAATTAGTTTCAATATTTTTCTTATCAGTACCTGTTGGTTTTATTGAAAACAGAATTTTAAGCAAAAGTGATTAAATCTTTGAACTTTTTCCCAGAAAAAAACCAGTGTGTGTGACATATGTTCCAGATAAAGGAGTTGGAAGGTTTGTGTTTTCTTTATCTGGTTTATTCCTTTCAAGTAGATTTGAACCTCTCACATTTTCTTTGCAAATGTTCACATATTTTTGATATGTGAGTTATTTATGTGTAACATTCTTATCTTTTACAATGCAATAGTTCTAACTCTAATACATAAACCAGCATTTTTACAAGAATCAACATGAGAAGAGTACACTTTCCACAAATGCTCAAAACTTTGAGCTACTAATCTTTTGATCATTAACCAGGAGAAATACAGAACACCTTCGAAGTCAGACTTCCATTTGTTGACTCAATTTTATAACAATTTTGCAAAAAATCAACACTGTTACATTCACAATAAGCCTTAGCCAATGAAACATTCATATTAAAACTTAAAGCATAGGCAAGAATATGTTAAAGCACTTTTGGACATACAAACTACCATAAGGAAAGAAACATCTGTAAAAAAAATATGAAAAAATAATGAACCTGGGAAACACTTTTTTAGTTTCACTGAGAAGTAATTCATAGGCATTTTTATGAGTTTACAATAATTTATTAATGCTTAAAGAATGGTCATTTTACACACAAAATTTAGTCTCCAGGGCCTTTGCTACATTAAAACCACTTGGAAAAACAAAACCTCAATTTTTCAAGCATTTGTCCAAAGCATTTCAAAACAAATAAAGCTACAAGGGACTTACCAAAACGACTGAAAAGTATAAAGGGAGCACACACCCATCACCTTATTATTTAAGAGAACATTAGGAATGAATCAGTCAAAGGTTTGCTGTCCTCATAACAGTTTCTGTTATCAAAATACTACTGAAGCAATTTTGCAGAGATCATCCTCTATGGTACATTATATCATTTTAAAGCAGGAAAAAAATCAGAAAGAGGAGGTATGAGTATAAAAACAGAAAAAAAGCAGCAGAAATCTGCTAAATATTGGTAACTAATTCATTTTCTAATAAGATCACTGAAAGCAGCAAATGGAGCCTGACTGCAAACATCTGCTT
The DNA here is from genome assembly GCA_038090715.1 of Florisuga fusca. NCBI lineage: Eukaryota > Metazoa > Chordata > Aves > Apodiformes > Trochilidae > Florisuga > Florisuga fusca. The sequence continues at coordinate 26,449,857 of JAAWXA010000007.1, read as the reverse complement.
ACCAAACATCACTCAAAATAATTCTTTGTTGCCAGTGCAAAATAGAAATCATCACCTTTCAGAAACTTTCACATTTGTAGTGAAGGCCAGCTTTGGTCCCATTGTAACCAAAGAATTCACAATTACTATTATTTTAGGGCACATATTTTGAGTTTATAGAATCAGATTGTTTTTCCTTTCTTGCAAGATTCAAAATGTTTTTCTCAGACGACACATCTGAAAAACAGGTATTAGGCATTATTTGATGCCAATTGCAACACGAAGTCTATGAAATTTAATTCAGGTAAACTCTTTGGAAACTGATAAGTCCAAAATCTCTAATTTATAGCATGTCAGAATTGCAGAATACAGTGTCTTAACAAGTGTTTTAATAAGCATTTAGCAGGCTTTGGGAAATTATTTTCTCCCTTTGTAAGACCCAGACTGGAGTACTGTGTCCAGCTGTGGAGCCCCCAGCATAGGAAGGACACAGAGTTCTTGAAGCAAGCCCAAAGAAGGTTCATGAAGATGCTCAGAGGGCTGGAACACCTCTCCTATGAAGACAGGCTGAGAGAGCTGGGGTTGTTCAGGCTAGAGAAGAGAAGGCTCCAAGGAGATATTATAGCAGCCTTCCAGTAACTGAAGGGGGCTACAGGAAAGCTGGAGAGGAACTTCTTACGAGGGGATATAGTAGTAGGAAAACGGGTAATTGTTTTAAGCTGGAAAAGGGCAAATTTAGGTTAGACAGTAGGAAGAAATTCTTTAGTGTGAGGGTCATGAGACACTGCAACAGGTTGCCCAGAGAGGCTGTGGATATCTTCTCCCAGGAAATGTTTAAACAGGTTGGATGAAGCTTTGAGCAACTTGGTCTTGTGAGAGGTGTCTCTGCCTATGCATGGGGGTTGGACCTAGATGATCTGTAAGGTCATTTCCAATTCAAAACATTCTATGATAAATATCCAGTACAGCTGTTCATACTACAATTTATTCTATGTGAGATCATAGGGATTCTTTCCTCACCTTAACACAAGATGTTCAGCTATGTATTTACTACTTCTTGTAGATCTTTTTAACCTTCATAAATTTATATGCCAATGATTGCAATCGTATGCACAAAGTCCACCACTCTTAGTCTGTAGCTTGCTGCATTTTACAGAAAATTGTGCCAACATTTATAGATTCTCCACATAATCAATTGCTAGTGCAATTTTTATCAATTGCTAGTGCTAGTATCAATTTTTAAACAGTTGATTTTAAAATAGCAGGTTAACTTCAGGAACCATTAGGACAGCAATTGTTTATAGGTTGTTACATTAATGACTTAAAAATTTTCCACCACATCTGTGAGACCATATTACTTGGAGACTTGTGCAAAGACTCCACACTGGTGACTGAGGTGGACAGCATGCCTCTAGAACTGTAGGTTTCAACTCTGCTCTAGAACACCCTAGTACAACAAAGAAATGTTGATGAAAAGAAGGTACACTGTTGTTTTTTATTTTTTAACTTTTCCTTTCTCAAAACTACACAAAACTTCTCAAATGGGAGAATTTGTTTTTCATAGATGTCCTGTTCTCTCCTTCACAACCTTCAAGTAATTCAAAGCCATGACATTAATCAGTTCTCTCCACTACTTACAGACACGAAACATCAATTTACCTGAATGCCATCAAGCAACTTGCTCATGCACCAGTAACTGTCGGCTTCTATGTTCTGAAGTACTTCTTCAGGCAGGCTGGAAACATCAAAATTTTCCACTTCTTCTTCATCTGTTTCAGAAAAAGACAGAAAAAGACAAGTTAATGAAGTGCACAGAATAAATAAAGCAAGGGTGAGGAAAGTAACTGAAAACAAAGACAACCATCACTTATCTAGAAAATAACTAGTCAGAAACTTCAACACACATTTACTTTAACAGGAACTAAATGAATCATTTATTGCTCAACTGTGTCATCTAATGGATTTAAATGTTAATTAATACTTACTTTCTTGAAGACTGTGAAAATGTCAAATCATGCCTGGTTGACCAGAATTAATATATAAAAAAATTACTTCATTCTAAACATTTCACACTTGAAAGAGTGTGAATTACTATTAACATCAACATGTCCTTAGTAAGTTCACTAACAGAATAATTACTAAGACTACACACAAAATTTATGGAAAGACTGAAATTTTTTAGACTACGGATAAAAAATTTAATTTAAGATGACAGGGTTTTAAAAGAACCTGTGAAAAAAAAAAAATCAATATTAAGTATCTACCTATCTACTTCCAGCCTCAAATTCAATCTGATGTGCCTTGAGATTTTAAAATAAACAAGTAAACATGACAATTTTCAGCAGGGAAGCCCTTTTTAACAGTTCAGAAATTAAAATTAAGAAGGAATATTTCCATTAATTTAGAAGTTAAATAATTTTCTGCATAGAGAAGAATATGAATGATGTATTTTCTACCCAGGAACAAATTTTTTGGCATACACTATACATGTTAAAAATGTCTTGCAGTTATACAGGTCTTGTTTGTTACATATTCATAAACCAATGTCCCAGTGAAAAAACATCCAGGTAGTATTTTTAAGTTTAATATTTTAAACACTGAAAACAGGAGTAAACCCATTCTCTCTCTGCCTCTCTTTTTCCGCAGATTAAAAATAAATGAAGCAGAGCCCTTCATATTTATCTAAAACGCATATATTGAACTTTATTCCCCTTGAAAGCAGCAGTCTTCAAGCCTTCCTTCACTAAAGATCTGCTGAAAGAATGAGATTACTACTTGGCTTGTGCATTCCTTTGCAAATTTCCTGCCTGTAAGCACCTTTTCTTTTCATGATACTGCTATCACATTTCTGAAGTTATAATCAGTAGCACCAACACAATAACTCTTCTACAGGTGGTCATGAAAAGCTAAAAAATGAAAAAGATTTTTTATCTTCCCTTTCTCATCTTTCTAATCTTGCCTCTTTTTTGTCTCTCTTTTGAAACCTACTGTTTCACATCATATTCTCATACCAGAATTCAAGCCAACAAGAAAGTTCAAAATACCCCTAATCATTGAAGGTGGGTGTTGCCACCTCCCTTCACAGCCAACACAGAGAAAGAATTAATAATGGTTATTAGCGCTCTTGTTCTACAGTAGAAACCTAAAATAAATCAGATTAATCACATGCAAAGAAAATCCTGTTTCTCAGTATTAACTATAACTTGAATTTAAAATGATTGCCTCAGATTGCAGACCTCTAAGCTGTGAAAGTCTAAACTGAAATCAAACTTTAAGTATCTATCAAAAGATGTCCCTTCCTGTGACTGAATTATCTGCAGCAAGCAAAAATGACAGGTTGTGAGAAAACATCAGCAGTTTCAGAAGCAAAGTTGAAGTAACTTGGACAGCAAAGATGCCCCAACATGAATATTTTGGAAAAAAACATTCTAGTAAGTTTGGACTTACATGTTCTAGTAAGGTGGGACTATCAAATTATAATGGAAATTATTTTTTTTCTCCCAGAAAGTAGACTAAAGAAACATCAGTCAGTGGTTTCAAATACTTCTCGTCATAAGGACGGTCATCAATCACAAAGAGGATGTCAGGACAGGCCCTTCTGATAAGAACATAGAATAGGGAATTTGTGTCACATCTTTCACACCTAAGTAGAATTCTCATAATTTCAAGGGGCAAAAAACAGCAAACAAACACACACAAAAAAGGATTAGATAGAAAAGCGCCATTCATCGAGCTCTTCCTGCTCTACTTTGGGTGATCGTGTAAGTCAAAATCTGTAGATAGATAGCATTTAGGAACTTGCAGTTAGATTCTTTCACTTAAAGAACCCATAGTCTCTAAATACAACATCACAGAGCCACAAGCTCAACAATTACAGAAATAAATCCAGCACTTTTATGAAGAATTCATAGCTTGCTTGTACTCCCTCTCTCCCTTTAGAAGAGACATCCAAGAATTACATGCTTTTCTTTGGCATGTACTGACTGATCTCCAACATTTTCAGAAACCTCTTAAACATAAAATAAACATTCAACAATTTTTATATGTTCTTTTAATATAAGCTACTTCCAGTCCAACTTTTCTTCTCATTGTGCTTCTCATACATAACTAAGTCATCTCTTCTAATCAAGATTTGAAATAAAATTTAAAGAGTCTACTTAAATGTGTAAGACTATTGTTTTTCAAATATATACTATACAGTATATACCTCATGTAAAACATCTGGCTCCAACTTTAGCTTAAAACCAAATATTTCAAAGAGTAAATCTAATTAAAGATATATCAGATCAGCTGAGAAGTTTGGGTTTGTATCTATTTTATTAACTGGTACTCTTTGATTTAAATGTGCTGCACACTGAACATGGGGCTACACTGTGGGAGCCATCCAGACAGTAAATCTAATAACAAAGACACAACATCACAGACACCAAACAAGGGAATGCTCAGGAATGTGCAGTGGTTGCTGTTGCTACAATTCACCTTCATTGCTGCTTCTTATTAAGGAAGTTCAAAACTGACTCTGAATATCTGAGTGACCCTTTTCCACACAGCTCTGACATCCCTGACAAGCTCCAATTAAGGAACATTTGACTGACAGAATAACATACAAAATAACAGTTTTCCTATTATCATTAATTCATAGTGCAAAATGCTTCCTCCCCAGTACAGTTTTAAAGGGAAAAGCAATCAGACTGCATATTACCCTTAAACAAACCCATGTTGCTGTTGTTCATTTGGAGAAAAAAAGTAAACACACTAGAGACATTTAAAAAAGAAAGAGTGGAAAGGATTTCAGGACAAACAAGAGATAAAGCAATATTAACCATCTCAAAAGTACATGAGATTATTTTAAGACTTGTGCTTGAAAAGAAAATTGCAAGTTCTGGTAACTTTATTTTCAATGAGTGAAACCTGAATGGACAATAATAACAAGAATATGGGGAAAAACAGAATGCCAGTGTGTAAGTATCAATATCTGGGGAAAAAGAGGTGACTGCATAAAATTTCCTGATTACAAAGTCTCACAGCAATGTTTCTCATTTTCTTCAGTTTCCTGTGGAGATATTTATTGTGTTATCTATGCAATTGTAAAAGACAGCAAAATAGTAGCCTGGAGGAAAACTGCTGTAGTATGGAGTCGATGACATGCTGATTGGAATATGTGCACTGCTGTAAGCATGGTATTAGCTGTTCTTTGCCCATTCCCAGTGTATGCTGCTGAAACATCCCACAGTGCAAAAAGAATGAGGAACTTTTCCTAACAGCTGTAACTAGATCAACTCCCAAAGGCAAAGATACAAGGATAAAATGAAAGATAAATACAAAATTATTATTTACAACTACTTACAGATTACTTTTTCTGATAACAGTAGAAAATAAACATGAGATGCCTCCAATAAAATTTGGTTTAATATGAGATTAAGCCTAGTTGGTGATTTTGGCGGAAGTTGTTAAAAAATGTTAAGATTATATCTGATCTCTCTCTTTTAGATGCATTTTGTTTCTTCTAAAAAAATGCTTGAATTTCACCTTTTCAATATAGGTCATGAGCAAAAACATCTGCCATTAGAGACCAGTGGAATCATCCAATACAAATGTTTGCATTGAAGAACTGGAAAATTTTAACTGCCGAGGCGAATTTTATTTCTTAAGAAGTCATGTCCTGAAGGAAAACAAATACTAAGAATGTATGACATTATTAAAAATTGTTTATGATATTGCTACAGTAAATAGTAGCCTTCTCAGTGCATCTAAATAGCCATCGGTGTCAAACTGTGTTCCAATGCAACCAACAAAAAAAACCTGCATTCAGAATTTCTCTACATCTCTTATTTACAGCAAGAGCAATACTCACTCTTTATAGGGAACTTGATAGTTTCACACTAAGTTTCATTACACTAAGCATGCTCATACAAAAACACTTCTATTAAATAAAACATTGTTTCAAAGGAAACTTTTTTAAATTAAACAGATATTTAATTGACTCATTTGCTTTTTATCTTAAAATGGTGTATCAGCACTCAGAATAAGACAAAAATCAGAGTGGACAAAATGGATGGCAGTACAAGAAGGATCCAGTGCTGAAGCCCAAAACAGACTAAGGTCAACAATGAATTTTGACTATTCTTTACATACACTTAGTACAAAAAATAATATATATAATAATTAGAAACATTAATTCTCTGAACATCTAAAAAATTGATATTTTTAGCATTAATTTGTGTAAATTTATTTATACTTCAATTTCAAATTATATAGCTCTTGCAGAGGTGCAAGGAAATCATTCTGAGATGCACAAATGAGAATGCTCACATACCTTTCTCTGTAATGTTTACTTTGTTGTGATTTACTTTAGAAGATGTTCAGACAGACATAACCTAAAAGTAACCAGCTAAGTACACAAATTACAAAACTACTGGCATATGACTGCATGCAGAGGTGCACAGCAATATTTCCACATCTAGATCTCAAATATTCTGCCTCAGCCTCAGTTTTTCAAAAAGCCTTATGAAACAGCTATGTAGTCACTCCTGCACTAAGGTAATGTTTTTCTAAGACGACTAGAACATAATAAAGCATTTAAATGTAAATTCTTTCACTAACAAGTACCTAATTAAATATGTACATAACCACATCAATATCTCTCATTGAAAAAATCCCAATTACCTATTTATCTGATAGAAAGAGCTTTTGAGCTGCTAAGGATTAATCGCCAAAGTATAAACTTTCCTTCTTTATGATAATGCAGTCACAATGGTAAATTAAAAAAAAAAAAAAAAAATGAAAAGAGCTCAATCATCTTACCAGTCCAAGCTTAGGTAAGCATAACCTTATTTCATTTCAAATATTCCCTTATTATCAGTCAAGCTCTCACACACAATGTATTGTTGACTTGTCTGTTTTAGCACTGTTAATAATCCTACACTTGCTTTCAGTTGATCAGCCATAATTTCCCTGAGAGGTAATAGGAAGCAAGATAAATCTTTATACATATATGATAGGATATACATATATATACATATATAGTATATACATATACACACGTATGTATACACACATATATATGTATACACACATATATATACACACACGTATATACATACATATATATATACATATATGATATCATCTAATGATAGTTATTAGAAAAATAGTAAAATTCTGAGCTCATGTTGCAAATTAAACAAAAGACATCACTTCTTCATAGGCTGGAGACTGAAGGCTCAAAAAAGATAAAAAATTATCTTTATTACTTTATTAACTCTAACACCAAAACAAGGCATGAAACAGAACTAAGTAAAACAGGTGTCACCAACAGATCTTTCTCCCACAGAACTTGCATAATGCCAAATGAAAGGCTGGCGACCTCTTACAAAGGTGAAAAGATTGCCAGTTAACACAGTTTACATCTTTTTTAAAATGTTATAAGCCACTTTCTTGAGGTACAAGCCTTCCTTTGATGTTATTGTCAAACAGGAGTCTTATGAGGGCACATCTCTTCTTAAAACTTTATTTTAGCAACAATAAAGAACACAACATTCAGAACAAATTCTTTTATGAGTAATCACTTCAATAGTTTTGCTGCTGTCAACCAAAACAGACTACCAGGAAGAAGTAGTGCATCTGATACCAAATTATGGGACTAGTAATTAGCATCCAATATGCATGATGAGCACAAGATGCAGATGAACATTTTCTTAGGATGTCTGATAAGGCAGTTTCCTGAGAAATCCGAAAAGTGCTTCGAGAACAGGAAATGAAAGATTAAAGGTTGTACCTGTCTCCCAAGTCACATATTTACATTAAGTAGCTTGGGCTTATCATTTAAATTTAAGCATCAAGCCTATTTATGTCCATACACACAAACAATGCTGTGTTAAAATTAAGGAAAATTTATACTTCTTATTTGAACCTATAAGAAAAGAAATTGTCTTACATCCATTATTTGGACTTTGTAGCAGAAATTGCATACACTGAATCAAAAGAAGGGTATTTGAGGAGAATGAACTCTGACTGAACATGCAACACTATATATGTAGCTTCATTGTTGAGTGCATCCCTTAACTGTATTTATCTGCTGTGATTTACAATCTCCCAATGAAACTGTATCTGTGGCAAAAAAAGCCACAAGGCTTGCTTTATTCATCAGATTCAATCATTTTTTTACATACTGCATAGATATTTCTCATTAAGGTAAAGAAATAATACCACACGGTACAACCTATAGGAAAAAACCTGCTCCATAAATTAAATAATAATAATAATAGGCTTTCTCTATTTTATTTCCCCTATGTTCTTGTAATTAAATTACAGCTGTAAAAAGTTGTAAGCTTTTGTCTCATTGTCAACTAAAGACAGAACAAGCAAATCAGTTCAGAAATGTCTTTGATTACAATAAAATTTGTAATTCAATAACTTAAGTATTGGCTTTTATTAAAACTGATGTGCTATAAAAGCATTAAATATTTTGTTTGTGAAATAAGGCAATTAAAACATATAGAAAAAAACTGTTTTTCAAAAACTTTTTTTTTTCCTTTATTAGTTATTTTACTTAGGTACTTATTTTTTCACATCTGCTTTATAATTTGTTCTCCACAGCTTGAGGTGGAAATCAAAAAATTCCAGATTTCCCAAATTACAAACAAGCAAAAAATCCCCATGCTGATGAGCAAGTCCAAGTACTTTATTATTTTGCACTTTATTACTGTGATTAAAAAAAGTTTGCATTTAAACTATAAGCAAAGCCTACTTAAATTAAAATTTTCAGCATATGAACTTCTGACAACCGTACTGGATTTTTTTTTTAAATCAATAACTAACAATGTAACTCATTCAAAGCAAAAGACACAAAAAAGCTCTTTACAGCTTTGTTTAAAGATCTCATACATCCTATTTGAAAACCTTGTCTTAGAGCTTCAGATGCTATGTATCTATACAAAAGGATTTGAATGATACCTCCCTGACATTTGTACAGCATGCTTGTGTTGCTTAAGTAATTCTTCCTCTTTTGGTTTTTCTTTCTGCAATTTACTTCATAATAAACAAAGGTTTTATATTTGGATGCCAAAAGCCATTCATTTCCCAAGCTGTTGGAATGCATGCTTGAGAGCCTGAGATCTGAAAATATAAGCACTTCTGTGCTGCTTCACTAGAGAAAGCCGATTAATTCTAACTCTATGGAAACCATGGGCAAGAGGTAAAACAAATGCTCAAGCCAGAACTAAAATATGCAGCTCTCTTTGGACTGCATCTCTCTGCCATAGTCACATTAATTCTGACTTTCTCCATCACAATTCTTGCAGTTTTATATCTACAGAAATACTTCCACTTCTCTTCAATATAAGTTCACTGCTTCTGTTGTTATTCAAGATCTTGTTTTACATTTATTCCCATAACCCAACATTTCCAGTCTCTAGGTTCAAATAAAATATCTTTCACTAACCTCTCCTGACTTCCTTACAGTATGAGTTAAAGTCTCTTCATTGCCTTAAAAAATGACACAAAATAAACCACAGAAGGGATTTCAAACTTAACAAAAATGCATTAGTTTCAAGGTAACATTCATATTACCAAAATCAATTATTCTTTAAAGTTCTGGAAATGAAATAACAGGTAATTTTCAGAGAGATGACTTTTAAAAATTTAGAAATACAAATACAGATGTAAAATAAACTTTCAAAATAATTAAAATCCACATCGTTAATCATATGTATATACGTAAACATATCATCCTATGCAATAAGTTAGATCTTTTGTTATTTTTTTGTTTATGTATACATGGGGAATATCCTATTTCCTTCAAGTACTCTTTAGCATACCTCAGAGAGAAAAAAAAAACAAAGAAAAGAGCTAGAATACTTCATTAACAGAAAAAAAAAACCTGTGACTAAACAGACAAATATGCAATTTAGCTGAAAAACTCAACTACCTAGAATCACTAGGAAGGACTCCTTCTGACTTACTTATTCTGGTGATTATTGGTAAAAAATTTAGAGCTTGTTTTTTGCATGAAAATGTAAAATATGTAATATAAAGCAGTTAAATACATAACTGTAGGCAAGAAGAAAATCCACATTCGGCATCTAAAGTACCTGAAGCAGTTATAAATAAATAACTAAATAAATAAACCAAACCAGCCCCCCTTACATTAATGTGGAAAACAGAAAATCAGATAGCAGGAATCTATAGTTTTAAGGAAGTATAAACCAGTTGTGTTTGCCCTAAGACCAGTAAGAATTTTTTGTGCTAGAATAATATATAAAATTGAATAGAGTGAGAACATGAAGGTAAACCTTCGTTTACAGACATTTGCTTTCTAAATGAAAATACTTTATTGATACTAGATAAACGAGACAAATCACTGCTTTGAAATACGTATTTTGGTAGGTTAAAGTGACAACTTTGGGAGTCAGAGCACACTGACTTAGGTAGATGTACTGAAAAATGAAAAACATTTTCTAACAAGATAAGTCTGAACAACAAAGATGTTTTCTTTTTAAGTACTTAAGAGTCCTTTCCTTTTATTATTTCCTTTAAAAAGTAATGCTGACCTTTAAAAGTTTGGATTTTGCAGCTTTTTGTGCTATTTTTTTTTTTTAAACAGATTTTTTCTCCCTCTCTTCTTCAGAAGAAAGGGAAAGTTATTAGGTATTTGAATCCAACACAGTTTTCCTGTAAATGTATATTGAGAAGAAATAATTTACTTTTTAAAATTTGAAATGCAGACTAATGTACCCTTAGTCCAAATCCACAGTTTCAATTTTGTCTAATTTTTCTGGTCCCCTTATTACTATCTTTAATTTGCCTCAGAACAAGATACAGGAATAGCTTTTAATACAGGTGAAAATGTCCTTACTTTCACTCATAAAAACTGCATCAAATTACTTCACATAAACAAATCAGGCAGATTACACCACATAACTGTTCTTTGACAAATATAACACTTCAGTTTGGTTTTCTACTACAAAATTAGTATAAGTGCAAAGTAATAAGAAAAATAATTTTCAAAGTAAAAAGAAAAACAAATTAAATGTTTGTCTTATTTATCAAACAAACTCACAAGAAAAATTTTCAACCCAACTCTCATCTTGAGCGATACTTGATACTTTGCCCACAGAAATAAGTTGAATATATAATAGAGAACTATAAAACACAAAAGCAGCATTATCTGAAAATTGTTTGAATAATCAAAAAATACCATTAATATCTAAAGTATAAATAAAAAGAAATGGAACAATCCTACTAAAATTTAGTGAAGTCTACTTCACTTTTCAAAAATAGAAAGCAAGCTGTTTCAAATTAAATAGTGACAGTTACAGAAGCTCTGCAGAAATGTAGGAGACAAATACAACTAGACAGCTTTTCTTTCTCCCTTGTCATCTAAACTTGAATTTATACTGCTAACTGGAATACGAAATAAAATTCAAAAAATCAAATGGAAATATGATTACTTTCTTTTTCAACAGGTTTGTGGATTTGGCTTTTTTTCCTTCTATATGTTTAATGACTTAAAACACAGTGTTTCCGTTTCATAAGATGAATTCTGACACCCCTGGAAATTCTACTAACATACAAAATTGTACATATTTTTACATCAACATGACAGACTCAAATAGATTCCATGTTGTTTGTTTGTTTTTCCAAAGAAAAATATACTTTATGTACTATTAGAAGGGGGTTTTTTTCCCATTTAGTATTAAGATTCAAGTTAAGTGGATGGTCCTTTCTTTGAAGACAACTTAAAAGTTTCAAGTCTGAACGAATAATGCACCTTAAAATTTCAGGGCTTGAGTTTTTTTCTTATTTAAACAGAAACTGGTAAGACACTATGAGCAATTAATACCATTATTCAAAATATTAAACTTCTCTCAGATAGAGAACTAAAAATAACAGGCAATTAAGCAATTGGATATACTTATGAGGATAATCTTAATGTCTCTTTTCATTTCTGACAGTAATTGGTAACTGCAGCCAGAGAAACCTAACTTTAATTAGGCTTATTCCACTTCAAATAGATAGGAACTTTATTTTAAAGTATCTAAAAGAAATGAAACTGAGGGTACATCCTACTTCCTCCACTAACACAGCCTTACGAGTTAATATCCAGCACTATTATTATTACACATCTGTAATCAAGCTAGAGATTTTTTTACCACAGCCCCCACTATTAAAACATGCAGTATGTGCCAGTTCTGAGAATAAGAATTTTGATTTTGCTATCTGTGTTGATAACAATGGACTTTCAAGAATACAATTTTGTTTCAATGGAAATAGTGAACATGACCAGAGTTATGTTCTCCATCCCATCAGAATGATAAATCTTCAACCATTTTGATTATAAAGATCTACTGAACTACTTTAAAAAATACAAGATTATAGAAAATGGGACAGAAGTAACAGTAAAATCCAATTCTACATATGATATGCAAAGACAGGCAGCAAAACTTCGGAAGCTTTGCCTAAGGGGTATTTTCAGGGGGACTATGTAAGTTTGTGTGTCAATTCTATTTTTTTCTAAATTAGCCTTGAAGTTAAAACCCAGAAAACATTCTTTATATACATTTTTATCAGTTATCACAATTATTGATACAAAACTTGTTCCATCAGTCTCAAATCTTTCTCCAAATAGTCTATCGGATGCAAACGTGCATCCAAAGCTGCAGATTAACTTTTTTAATTATCTGAGAAATCTGACAGTATATTGACGAGAGTGAAATCAAAATTGAAACAGTTAAAGGATTGATTTTGAGAACAGTCTTGTATATTATAATCATGGCTATTCAAGACAGTGCTAGAAAATAAAAATACTGAAAAAGCAGGTTGCAATACCCTACACCTGTCTGTTGAGATGCTTTTATAAGTGCTCCCTAACTTGCTAAACTAAAAATAAGTGGAATTCACAAAGACTTATCAGAAGTTTGCAGTTTAATAATAATACAGCCAAAGCTGCCTTAAGAGGTACTTGGCATTAAAGAGAGATCTTGCTTCTCCATTATTCCTTACCATGCTCCTATCCCCACATCAGCACTGTTGTTCATCACTGATTCACGGGATAAGAGTAGAAAGTTAAACTTTTCATTTTATTAAGGGGCTACTTTCCTACCAGTTCAACTGAGCTGATCTACTGTGAGAGAAAAAAAAGCTAATTCTGACCAAAGAGAGAAGGTAAGAATGCATGTTGGGGGTTAGTAAAGAAAAAGCAGAGCTACCCATTTTGACTGCAGCATGCCCTGATTTCACAGTGTGACCTAGGCACATGGCAAGCAAACTCTTTTCTGTCCAACTAAACCTGATTTTGAAATACTCAAATACACATGTCCACTGTTAAGTTTAAAGAGAAGGGAAAGGAAGCTAGAACAGGCAGGGTACACTGACCTCTAGAAACAGCAAACGGCATCTGGAAGATTAATTCTACAGCACACATGAATCTCGTTCACACAGGTCCAAGCCCTTACTGGGCATTAAATATACTGAGTAAAATATACTATCACCTAACTAGCTGTGTGCTCAGCTGCTCATTAGTAATCTTCTCACAGTTACTGCACTCCAAGAAACACCAGCAGTACTAATTATGTTGGTAAAATCAGCTAAAAACCCACTAATAAAGAAGTAAATAACCTTATTTTGACCAAAGCAGACTAAGAGAGGAATTATGCAGACACACTCACTCATATATTTGACATCAAACGCCAGCACTGACATTTAGTAGGCTAAGCAACTATAGAAAAAAAAGTAGGAATAAACTCTATCACTAGCAAGCCACACACAAATTGCATGTCTGGATGTAGCTCAACTACGTTCATTAGGGCTTTTACTATTATAACTACACGAAAAAATAGTCTTTAATTGAAACAGTTATATAACTCTGAACCAGAACTAAGTGCTCACTACAGCATTAGTCAAGCTTCAACTAAAAATTAGTATTCCAACAAGTGATGCTGATATATTGCTTTTTTTCCACATAAATAATTAATATAAATATCCAAACACAAAAATATCAAAATATTAAAGGTGATTTATAGGGCACTGGCCTCCTATTTATCAATTCTCTTCATTCCACAAGTCCTGCAAATATGTTTACCTTCCTTCTAAGCATGAGTTGTCCTCTTAATATTATCTGCATTTTTCTTACAGTTGTTGCAGTGTCTCCAAATACACTACTTTATTAAATGACCCTTGACACAGCAATATATTATGGCAAGAACTGCTAGATGACAAATAATTCAAACAATTCACTTCAAGTTATTTTCACATGGATTCTCCTCCTTGATTAAAGTGAATAGACAGATGTAAAATAGTCAGATTTCTTTGCCCAATTAGGCCTGAAAAACTGTATTATATATCAATAGAGAAAATGGCTCAGAGATTGTGAATGGTTCATTTTTCTTTAGTGAGACATACATAAAATGTCTTTAGTGAGACATACAAAAAATGAACAATTTAAAAATACAATCTAGCCAAGCGCTTCAAAAGAATGCTAATGGCTTTTAAAGCACTAAATTTTAGATCTATATTATCTTCTTTGATACAATGTAATCTACGTGGAGGAAGCATGGGGGTTTTTTTTCATTACAACTCAAAAATATTTAAACTATAAAAAAAAAAAAAAAACAACCACCACCTTCTGAATTACAGAAGAATACGCATGAATCTTAAAGTGATTACAAATTATCAGAATACACTGATGCTTCACAGTGATCAACAACAAAAGGACTATAAACAGAGTCTAAAAACTGCATGTCTTAAAAATGCAGCGATTAGTACTTTCCACACAGAAAGCATGGTTGTATTCCAACTGAGGAATCTGATAGGTGGTACAAAACAGCAGATGTAAGGAAGAGAAGGGACCTATAAAAAGGTCTCAGACAGCTCCTCAATAAAGCAGAATATTTCAAATCATAGGAACCACGATAAAATATGATTTGACTCCAAGAAGTTTACTTAACAATGAGTTAAGAAACACCCTGTTAAGACTCAGCACCTATTATTTCTAGTTTCTTTTACACTGCAGTTAAGACTAGCACTGTTACACAGCATGGAATACTGGTACAGATGTACCAAGTCTTCAGCACTGTGGATGAGTACAACACAGGTCTCTGCTTACTTTTGGACCTCCTTCACCTTTTCCATGGTGCAAAGAATGAATCATCCTATGTAAAATCAAACTCAAATACTGCTTATCTTACTCAGAGTCCTCCCTCTCTTCAGCTACTTCACATCACTTTCAAAACACTGGACAAAAGGTGGCACACCAACAAGGTGAGAGTGGGGGAACATAATCCCTAGAAATTGAGAAAGGGAGGAGTGATTATCCCAAAGCAGCCTAAGATTATGCTGAAAATTTTCTGCATTATGTCAAGTTTCTATATGGGTATGTGTGCATATACTAAGCATTTCATAAGTGAAAGCAAAGCATGCTTCAAAGAGAATGTGAGGTAACTCAAAAGTTTCAGATGACCCAGTGGGCCATCTATGTTGCAGATCTTTCAGAGGAACACATATGATGTTTTCTGGATCTATGTAGAAGATGGAATTGGGCTTACAGTATTTTCAAGACTTTCAAGAGAAAAGCTTCTTCATTTCTTGCTCAACCAAATCACATGGATAACAATATTCCATTCAATTATCATATATTTCACAGAAAATTGTTCATATTTATGAGTTTGTCAGCTTCACTGATGAGTATTATTGTGAGAAGTCATGGAAATTTTCAAGCAGCACTGAACTATACTCTTTGTACATGTAAACTACATTTTGGGTGACTGCATTATAGGAGACAAAAATCAAATCGATCAAACGGAATTTGTGGTATCTAAGTTACATATGACAGCAGAGTGATTTAACTTATTTTGAATAGCTTTCAGTGGTTTTTACAATGGTTTTTAAAAATATGAAAATATTTTTTTAATTCTTTTGTAACTTGAAAGAAGGTGTTAAAATGTCAGTTTTGCTTTGCATCAGAGCTTTTATGCAAACTGTATTTGTGCAAGTTTCATAAATAATTTGAAACATGGGTAAATAAAAATGTTTTAATACTGTATTGTTTAAAAACTTGCACATATTTAAACAGAGAAAAACACCACAACAGCAGAACTTTGTAACAAAGTGTAAGGCAAAAATTATCCAAAAAGTTCAAGAGCATACAACTGTAAATAAAAATCTCTTCATCTATCAAATTGAAGAAAACCTTCATATTCCTGAGCACTCTGTCCGGGGAGGTTTTCCAGTACTGCATTCCTAGTAAACCAGAAGACAGCAAGGTTGATTCTATCAGTTTCCAAACACATGAAGGGCCTGAGAGTGGGAGAAGCATCCAGTTAATCCAATTACAACATATTGTTCAAATTCTATTTTATCACAGCAATTTGTCATTCTTTCAGTTTTACTCAGTCTTTTCTAAGCAGAATAACCACAAATCTGTTGTGTCTCCACTTTATCTCCTCAAAACCTCAATGCATGAGGCCTATTCATAAATCTCCAAAGACTACAGAGTTGGTGGAACTGAGTAACAGAAGTTATATGTAGCAGGATTAATTATCTCAGATTATTTTACATACTGCAGCAATCAAGGTTTCAGCATGGTCTTGTAAAGGAAATAAAGTACATTAAACAAAATTTTACCTTCTAACCCTTTAAGTATGAGAAGAATTTTCTAGCAGCTCTCTGGAGTCAGTGAGTTACCACACTTTTGCCCTGTCCTACTGCCTCATCATTCAGAAATCCAGTTTTATGTACATTTTGAACAGATTAGCTTATTGCATAAAAATTGGCGCTATTTCCAAAAAAAAAAAAAAATCTCTGCTAAATTGAAAATTTTTCATACTTTATAAACAAACAGGAATTTTGTATATGAGGAATTAACTCATATACCACCATGACACAATGCTCTGAAACATCACTCCAATCATACTATGAAAATAAAAACTTTAGATACAGCATTCAAACTATGGAAAAAACAGATTTTTTTTTTGTTTTAAAATTAATTAACTACAGTAAATATGTTGAAAGAAAGGAAAGAAGGCAATAACCAGTATGAAATCCCATTTTAAGGGCCGGAAAACTTCCTGTGACACATCAGAGAGAATGGAAAATGAAGGCAAGCAGTGGAGCTATAGAGAGACAGTGGAGCTATAGAGAGACACCAAATAACCTTGATGTTCTCATAGTAATACTAAATCCCATCCCGACACCATTAGGATTAGGGTCTGGAAGAATTATTCCATAAAGTCATGGCAATATCAATTTAAAAACACTAGAGAACAGAAACTGCATTTAATGCCTTCTACAAAAGGATTTAAGATCACAAGATAAATACTTACAAGGGTAAGACCCATCTTTCCAAAGTTCTCAGTTTATGAATTCTTGTAAGCATCCTCAAACAGTCTCAAGCTCTGCTATTGCAAGAAGATTGCAGACAGCATCTCAATCTCCATTCCAGTCTTCAGCAGCCTTATTTTTCTTGACATTCTTCATCCGACATAAAATGATGAAGTGCTATGAGAGTGTTCATTTTCTGCCCTTGACTTTCTACCACCTAATATTCTCTTGATCCGATATTGCCAGCAGTCTCAGAGACATTTCACAGAGCCATTCCACTTAGCAATGACCTGATATGCATCCTCACTATGGTGGCATTTCACTTAGGCTTTCATCTCTCTGGATGGTGAATAAATCCTGGTGCTCTCTCTGGTTCCCGATATATACATAAGGGCCAGTGAGTTACTGAAATGCAGATGTAGTACTGAAATGTCAGATGTAGTGAAGCACAGCTGACTCCAAGAGCAAGAAACCACAATGTAGATCAACCAAAACTCGAAGAAAAAGGAAGTTGCATACAGAGTGTATAAACTTATGCAGCAATTTGAAAGACTGGCAAACCAGTGCAAAATTTCTTTTTTCACATTGAGTCAGCAAACAATGAGCAGTCACATATTTTATTAACAAAAACACCTCTGAAATTCCTTCCACATTGACAATATTCATTTCAACACAAATAGGAAACAAAGACATGGAGCTTTCAGGAATACTACCCTGACATATTTAACATTTGTTCTTACAATGTATATTAGAACATTGCTATGTCATGTGTGTGGTTAGAAGTAAGCACAAAATAGCTTGCCTCTACCACTAGTGTTTGACATTCCAAAGAAGCTGTTGTATTATGGCAGAATAAACTTCTAGATACTTTTCATGGGATATAGATACTTTTCATGTTAAAAGTGACATACAAAACCACATGGTATAAGAAACCTAAGGTTTAAATTACTCCCAATTTAGACTAGAAATCCTGTATTCCAGCAGGGGCCAGTACCTAAACATTCTGAAATATCTTTAATTGCAGTTGTGCAACACCTGGCTTGGTTTGACAACCAAGTTTTATCTTGCTGAAAATGTTACAGTATTCTGCTTTAACTGCAGAGTGAGAAACTAATAAGACATTACCAAATTACACTTTTATCATACTTACACTGCTGGAAAGGCTGAAAGAATGTTCTCAGCATTTACATATTCAGTTCCTACCTACAGTTATTCAACCTATTGTAAATATGTGAATCTACGTGCTAAAACTAGGGGCCCCTTTTTTTTTTTTTTTTTTTTTTTTTTTTTCTTTTTTTTTTTTGGAAATCAGTTTTGAATGCAAAAAAATGTTACCAAGCTATTTATACATACATATTATTTGTATCTTCAAAAGTTCTTTAAGAACATTTTACTAAATACTTTTTGGATATCATCATCTGAGCAGAAGAACACCCATCACTAGAAGGAGTATCAAATACTTGTTAGGCAAGACTAAGGACTAAAGGCTTTCTCAAATGCCTTAAAAACAAAACAAACATGCCTTTCCTCACACCAAAATATTTGACATAACTGCAATTTCATATAAACATTATCAGGATTTACCAGCAGATTACCTAATTATCAGCCCTACTATCAATGGCATTGTTAGTAATAAGTCATTGTGGAGCGTTGTTCTCTTCTCCCAAGTTGCAAGTGGCAAAACAAGTGGAAATGGCCTCAAGTTTTACCAGAGGAGGTTTAGATTGGATATAAGGAAAAATTTCTTCTCCAAGAGGGTTGTCAGGCACTGACACAGGCTGCCCAGGGAAGCTCTGGACACCCCCTCCCTGGAAGCCCCCAAGGCCAGAGCAACCTGGTCTAGTGGGATGCACATGGCCATGCAGGGGGTTGGAACTACGTAATCCTTGTGGCATCTTCCAACCAAACCATTCTATGATTCCATCATTAATAGTTGGACTTGATGATCTTAAAGGTCTTTTCCAACTAAAATTATTCTATGATTATCTGATTAATCTTTACCTCTTTTTTTTTTTAGTTACAGAAAGAACCTAAATAAATCACTTTATCACTTTCAATGGCAAGAATTAGGATCCAGGTTACTCAGAACTGCAGCACAAAGGTTTTATTGAGAAAAATACAACCACCAACACTCACAAGAAAGCAAGAACTGAAGCAACTTAAGGTATAAAACCAATATTCACTTAAAATTATAGCTAGAAATCATGAAATCTAGAGTAAATAAAACCTAACATAAATACAGAGTATTACTAGAGTAAATATTAAATACACCGATATCTCAAATATTTTTGCTAGAAAATTTCTGCATTTATTTCTATATAAATTAAGTAAAATCCATAGCCTGAGTTTTCAATCCTTCTACAATTTTATTACAAACCTCAGGATTTTTGAGCTACTTCATAAAGCTGATGTCCCCATTTCAAGTTTAGCAATATGCAAACTCATTTATTCAAACTCAAATGCACCACTCGGTATAATGTGAACATATTAGGAAGATTCAAATCAAAAAGCTACTAAAGACAAATCTTAGAAAATTTTATATGCCATTGAGAGAAAATAACTGTTGTTATCACTTAGCCAGGTTCATCATGCACTGAAGAAAATGCCTTCAATATCTTTCCTCCTGTATAGGTAATAGCTTTTAAATTATGTTTTTGAATATAGTTATCTAAGTTTCATACATTTTTAGGAGCAACATATCTTTTACAGTTGTTATTTTTGTCTTTCTTCACTGGGCACTTACTAGAATAGTTACGGTCTCTGATACAAAAATACTTACAAACTGGCAAATACATTATCACCAGGGTCTCCAAAATCATATTGGTGGTAAAGACAAACTTATTTACCATATTAATTAAATGGTCTATTTAACATGGACTATGAATTCTCTAATCACATCTCATTTAAACTTATTTCAATTAACAACCCTAAAGTCTACTGAAGACACTACTGTTCTAGGATCATTAAGAACATTTTCATTATCTGTCAAATGAGGGGGTAAAAGGCAGAAACTCCAAGTACTCTCAGGAGTAGGCTTCTACCCTATTTAAGAGATGATCAGGGAGAAAGCAGCAGCAGTTTTCATTAGTTGCTTAGCAATGAAATGTCCCCCCACGAAACAAGGAACTAACAATGCAACAGAGGTGCTGCCATGCAAATGAGTGAATTGATAGTTTATCACCCACTCAAGGATAATCTGTCCTTCATTAATTCTAATAAAGCTGGATTAAGACACCAGTGGGTATCTTGCATGAAGACAGTAGGGAGAATCCAGCATATACAGCTTCACTGATGCAGACAAACAAGGTGTTGCTAAAGTTAACACCTCAGAATCATGTATTCTGTATGTGTATAAAAAATACAAGGAAAAACAATGTTAATTCAAGACAGATTAACATTGCCCTTTGTACTGTTTAATCTTACCTTTTATATCCATAGTTATCTTCAAATTGTTACTGAATTATTTCTTGACTCTTAATGTTTATAAAGACTTAAATACTAATCTATAAATTTAAAATATGAATTGTGTTCTAGTAAGAGATGAGAATTTAATCAGTATAAGAGACTGCCAAATAAAAAAGTTTTCAAGAGGTAAACTCAAGTACATGTCTCAAAATCAAGAGAAATACAGCTGTTTACACTGCTATTGTTACCACCACTGCAAGCCCCAGAGGAGCAGAGTTTTTAACTGGAGAAATTTGATAAATGCTGCCTTAATTTTCAAATCCCACCTCCATGTTGCCATTCTTTCAGCCACAGAGTAAGTCTAATGGGTTCTCTTTCATTTCTTCTCTAGTCATTAATAAGGCTTCCTTTTTTAACTGGGGTCTTTGTTTTGGTGTCGGGGGTTTTTTGTTGTTATTGACTGGTTTTGGCTTTATTAAACACCTGCTGATTTTGTAAGTACAACTGAAAGTCCTCACAAAAAGCATGAATTAGAAGAAAGGAAAGGAGAGGGAGGGAGCAGGAGAAGAAAACCACCCATGAAGAAAAAGGTATCAGGAGTGTCAAACACTTCTCAACTAGAAATCAAGATGAAATCAAATGCCAGATTGTGCTTCTTTCTGCTGGTTTCAGACCTCAATCAAGGATACTCTATCTCCAGCTTCTCCAGAGGGTTTTCTTGAGGGGGTATTGGTAAAATTGTATGCAATAAAAACCTGAAACATTCCTAAATGTCACTGACCACTACACAAGATCTGACTGCTTCTTAGTATATTTTTTAAGATAACTATACAGATTTATAATTATGAACATTTATTATTAATTCATGCATCAAATTATGCTCTTATTAGCTAATCCAAATTGTTATTCAGATCAAAATGAAGATGATGTTTCAAACCCAGTACCAACTCACAGTTCAATGTTAAGACAAATCTTACCTATATATTCACAGATGAAGACTACAAAAAATGGAGTAACAAGGTCATTTATGCCCTGAACATATCCACTGGCTGGATGACGTATTGCCCAGATAAACAAAATTCTTTCAAAAATCTGAAAAAAATTAAAGAAACTATCAGATAATCCCAATTTATGAACACATTTTAAACAAGATACTTGAAAATTATACAAAAAAATTTAATATCAGAGTTAGCAGTATAAAAACATGGATACAAAAGCATAAATGAATACTGGTATTTATAATTAAGTCTGAGTGCTAAGTAAGCTTCTCAGTTCTTTAAAAGTCAGAATTTTTAGGGTTTAGTTCATGCTAAAGACAGCCTAGTACATAATTCAGTTACAGCAGTTACAAAGTAGTATTTATTCACTGGAGCTTTTGTAATAATATAAATTCCTCTTTCCTCAAGAGACAGAAATATTAAATCACCTTTCCATGATAATTCACCTCTTTGAAAGAAGTATTTTATCAATTGAGTATTGTATTTATTCCTAAACAACAGAAAGAAGTACTTCATATAGCTCAAATTTTTTAA
Organism: Florisuga fusca; assembly: GCA_038090715.1. NCBI lineage: Eukaryota > Metazoa > Chordata > Aves > Apodiformes > Trochilidae > Florisuga > Florisuga fusca. The sequence continues at coordinate 26,427,625 of JAAWXA010000007.1, read as the reverse complement.
TAACATGCACATAAAAAGAAATTCTTTAATAGTTAAGGCTGCCTAATACTGCAGTGTGGGGTTCTAGACTTCAGCAGCATGTATAATGGCTAATAGAAAATCTGAAAAAAATCAGAAAATGTAAAAATAAGATAGCTGCCTGATGTACCACGTAACCTCACCCACTGAACTCTGTAAATTGTGCCTTGGTTAGCATCTGCAAAAGCTCCTATGGCTACAACATGTCTGATTGAGGAAAGAACAGCATAACAAGAGTACACTGCAGGGAAATCACAGAACTCTCTGTGACAAACTATCTCCTCTCGATTGCTTCTGAACCTGCTCCATGTCTTTAAAATGCTGCAAATAAGCAAAGTGAAAGTTGCTAAACGTGCTTCTCCCTAATTACAAGTAGTCAAGCACATATAATATTCTGAAGCCAAAGAAGATTTGCTCTTTCCCCTGACAATCTTCCCAAGAAGTCAGAATGCAGAGGCAGGAAAACAGAGTAGAAAAAGGAGAGCTCAATTCAAGGGACTATGTCACTCTTAACAAGAACAGGAGAGACTCTGGAAAGAACCCCAGGGGGACTGTGCAGTTTGCTGCAATCCCAGAAGTCAACGAATACTCAGGTTTCAAGTAAGCCTATGAAAGACCTGCCCTGAAAGGACACAATAAGAAGTTTAGTTTATGAAGCCTTTGTTACTCAATCTCAGTTCGTTTTTGCTACATTGACTACTTTAATTCTTTTTCATTTCCTCTAGCAGTGATTTCAAAGGAAAGGTCTAGGCACATATGATTTGCATCCAAGTGCTTGAGATCCCATCACAGGCTTCCACTGGAGCAATCTGAAACTGAAACACATTTGCTTTGAAAACAAAGTCTCAAATATCAACATCTACCCATCTCCCACAGGCTTTCTTTTGAGTCAGCTGTCCTCAGTCTCCATGTTTTGTTTCTCTGGCATGCTAAAAACCCAAAGAACATAAGAGACTGTCAACAATAAATATGAAAAAATTTTCATGAGCACTGAAACACAAGCCTTGACACAGCTCATGTCTGATCCACCAACAGCTATAATCAAGACTCAGTTTTTGCTCAGCGTGATTTCAGTTTTTGGGGCAAAGATTAAGCAAAAAGGAAGCTATTCATTTAGTGAGTTCTCCGTAAGAGCCTCTTGTTTTCATTAGCCAAAATCCTTATTTCTTTAGCTATTAACTCTTCTTGGTGCTAGTCCTGTCACTTCATGTTTTTTAATATGCACTGCATATTAAACTGACAAAAAAATACCAACCTCTGCCCATTAAGCAACAGCCAGTGGAGTTCCATTGTTTGTCAAAAACTGTGTAAAGACCTTAAGTCTATCATTTACAGATTGCTTTTACAATTAACACAGCTATACCTTTATGTTGCTAAGGTACTACCTTTACTAATACTGAAAAACTGCAAATCTAAGTTAGCTCACAATCAGCCTTCCTGCTTCTGCAGTTGCCACTCCAGTTTCAGCAACATTACTTGCTCGCTATTATCAGTGTTACCATTCTGTGTTTCACTTCAAATAAATGGCATGTTTAATATACTGTGAATACAAATAACTTTTGTGGAAACAAATATCAGACAAAGGTGACTAGAAAAGCCTATTTAAATAGCAATTGATGAATGTGGAATAGTGCTATGCACTAGGCTAAACAAAAAGCTCCTTGTGTAATGTGGTTACAAAATATGCAAGTAGTGAGGAGCAAACGTACAGAAAAATAAAAGAGTAATTCAACAAGTAGCAGCTAACAAAATAACCATTATAGAAAACTATTAGAAGTCCTTTTCATTAAAGTGTGTCTTAAGTCAAACAACTCCTAAACTCAAACCGCAAATCTTTCCCTTCCCTTAGGATATGATAATAGTTTGCTCTGCAAATTGACATGGCTATGGATTTTAATTTACATTTAAAATACAGGCATGAAAACTAAGATGGGGGAAGTTACTTTGGTTGTGGGTTTTTGAGGGTTTGAAGAGGTTTTTTAAATATTATTGAGCAGCAAGGATCACTCAACAATTGGTGTACCTGCTATAATTTCTCCAAATGTGTCTAATCAGAAATTCAGCAAATATGCCCTGATAGAATGCTTTCAATTTCCTACCCATTTTCATAAAGTTTCATTTACTGTTCTGAATTGAAAAAAATGAGCACTGAAAACCTGAAAGGAAGATTGATTCAAGTTTCTATACAGCAGTCATCACTGTTTAAATAGGACTCATTAAAAAGGTAACTTCCCCAAAAGGTTTCCTTCTTAGTTTCCAAACCAGCAACAGAAACTGGAATTACTTTCCTACTATGAACCACTACATCTCATGAGATGTCATTAACAATCAATTATTTTCCTTTGAATTTACTCTCATTCATGATAACAGTAAGCACTATATTCATATACATAATGAGAAGAATCCATTAGCTTAAAATGCAGATTTTAAATTTCTTGTGGGTTTTGCCACCTCAGAGGAACTCCAAAAAAACCCCAAAACCTTTAATCATAAGAACTTTCTAAAATTTACTTTTTGTGTCTCTAAGTGAAGAAAAAAAAGTGGGGATAATTTTGTGAACCATTTTTAAATCAAGTTTTCTTGAAATGACTCCTACATGATGTAAACATAGACATAACGCACAGTCATGTACTATCCATGTCAGCAGAATTCAGTTAAAGAGAAAACATAAATTAATAAGTTACAGATTATTCCATATCAACTGATGAAATTTATTAAAACTACCTTAAAAACACCAGTCAAGTAATTTTTTGACAGAACTGCATTTGGAAAGATCTCCAGCACCTCTCTCTTCTTCTTGGAGGGCCGCTATTTATTTATTCCTAGCCCTTAATTCCTCACCTTAACATTATTTTCTCCCCTTCAGGACTTACACAACTTCCAGAAAAAACAAACACTATAAGCTGTTTTTAAAAGGAGCATATAATTAGTTATTTCCATACATCAGAATGAAAAAACCTTTTTTCTCAAGTGAAGCATTTCATTACAGAAATCAAATTCCAAGTTTAGATAGGAAATTAAACCAACTTTATTAACTGTAATAATTGTAACTCTGCCCTTTAGGGACAGAGGCTCAGAAAAGGAACACTAACCCCTCCATTTGGACATTGAAATCAGAAAACAACACGAAGCTTACATACATTTCTGGTCTTTCACTGGCAGTTTCTTTCAGCTCTGTTGCCTACCATCTCTTCACCTAATTCTAAGTAGCATTTTTGCTAGTAGCAGTATTATTATTCTGTCTTCATCATCAAAAATTAGTAGGTAGAAAAAACGTAATAACCACAGTAAACATTTTGCACCCTGTATCACCCTTTCAAACCCATCTTTGACACACATTCCAATTTCCTTCGCTTGTTTATAGCTCAAGCCATCTTGACTTAAAAAGGGGCAGGTGAGTATTTTTCACCTGAGACCAGCAACACCTTTCCCCTTCCAAGGAAAGGCAAGGCCTCTCTCTGCACTGAGCCCCTGGGAAGTAGGAAGGGACCCCTGTGAAGGCAGAGCTCAAAAACCCATAAAGGGAAAAGAAGTTGGATGTTATGATACTTCAAGCATCATTTGAAACAGTCTTTTAAGACAACAAGAAGGAAGTTGGGTTTGGCTCTCTCAGATTAGAGCAAAGGTCAGACATATGCAAACCCACCCGTGTGTACAAGTCTACATATAGTCAGGGGATCAATGGAGCTCTAACACCCATCTAACATAGGAAGATCCTGCTATTCTCTCAAGTTAAGGATACTGGCGGGTCAATAAAGATAAATTCAGTCACTATCACTTTTTTATAACCCAAATATTTCCTAGATTTCACCTTATCCCACTGACTGTTTTTTCCATTCTTATTCTTCTGTACCTCAAAAACAATTACTCACAACCAACAAAATAGTATTAAAATATATCTTTGTTTTATCCTCACCCTCTCATTTTGTTTTGGTTTTCTTCAGGGTTAATCAGATGTCACATCTCACTCCTCTAAGCTTTCTATCATTTTTTCCACCAATTTCCTTACTATTCATTACGGAAGAAAAAAGGGCTTAGAGCAGCAAAAGATGGATGGGATAGAGTATGGACAGGGTTGGGGTTTTTTAACTTTATTTGGGGGGTGGAGATGGTGGTGGCTTTTGGTCTCTTGTGGATTTTTTTTTTTTTTATAAGCAAACAGCAGCACTCTAACTCTATAATGCCTTGACATTGACGAGAAATATGCCCATTTATTTATGTGGCTCAGTTATGCTTGCTACATAGCTCAATTTACTAACCATTCAACCAAAAGACATGTAAGTATGACCAGCAAGCAGGGATATTAGGCTGCATGTAATAAACTAAATCAACCTAAGGAGTAATTCTATGTTACTTGCAAAAGCAGTTTCAGTTTCTAAAAGTGTGGATTTAAAATGTGTTTATTGTAAGGCAGTGTTTAAGATGCACATACCCAATGAAGCATTAGAAAAATATATGCTTGGACAAGTTTAGCAAATAACTGTAAGTTAAAACAATGCAGATTTTATGAGAAAAAAACAGTATTTGCAAGCAGTATTTCAGTAAATCACACTAAATGAATATGCCACCTGAGCAATGTTGTTCTCTGCCAGAACACAATTAAAAAGGAAGAAGACCTATATAATTTCACATCTTTAATTATACCACAAAATTAACTTAAATTGCATTCCAGAGACAAATTTTACTGAATAATATTTGATACTAAAGTTCTGTTGACATATCAGATTTTACTTAGCAAGAAGTTACTTAGACAAGGCCATTTTGCTTTTTTATTTTAGTTACTCACAAGCAATAATAACAGGAGTGTTTTATTCTGGGACTATCTACTAGTCCTGAAATTGACTGTCAATATTTCCATTAAACCAGCCTATTTTCAGATTAATTCTAGTACAGCTATACATAAATAAATAAGCTTTCAACTGTGACTACTTGTAAAAAATACTCTTGAAATTCCTATATATTTAATATTTAACATATTAATAACATAATATTTAACATATATTTAATAAATATTAACATATTTAACATATTTAAGTATAGGAAATATATATTATTTCCTATACAGGAAATATATAATACATATTTCCTATACTTAAATATGTTAAATATGTTAATATTTATTAAATATATGTTAAATATTATGTTATTAATATGTTAAATATTAAATATATTTCCTATACTAAATATTTAACAAATACACACATTTCAAATGTTGGTGAACCTTGAGCAGGTCTTCTCTAATTATTAAGACAAGTTTACTCTAACATGTCTAACTCCATTAAGAAAAAAATAGATATGCATGGTAAATAAAAAAACTATTTCTAGAAACTATTACCAAGTTTGCATCTAATCTAAAGAAATGTGTTAAATATCTCAAGATTAATCATATAAATACAGCTTGCCTCATGCATAATCAAATAAACGACAGACAAAACTAGTCAAAAATCCTACAGGTTTCTATTTCTGACATTCTCATTATCTTATAAATAACACTTCACTTCAAGATCCTCTCCAAAGATTGTCTTCCTAAGTATAATTTTTATTAAGCTACTCCAACTTTTCATCCAAGTTATTTTGCTAGAAAAAGGGACATTAAATATATTCCACAGAAGATGTTTACCTGGAGTTTCCATTTTAAAATTGTTTTTCAACTATCCAGCTAATTTAGAAATAAATACACTGTCTAGCAGTCATTCTTGAGGAAATGGTTTGTATTTTGCAATCTTCCTTTAAAAACAAAAATATAAATAAATACTCAAGTATCACTTGATACTCGGTATTACTCTGTATCATCCTGGGGTATGTTCACCCAAACTAAGAACCTCAAAAACACAACTGTTTTATATCTGAGCCCCAGTAACATTCATTTTAAATACAGGTGATCTTCACTGAAACCTTTAGCTTAATCATGCAAAGCAAGGAAGAAAAACCCCTATTCCTAAATGCCACTTCATGTTGAATACAAGTATATCTTTAGAATAAATTAAGGGAGTATTGCAGATACAGTTCAAGTATTTTTTTCCTCTTGAAAGTATTTCATTGTTCTTCTTTCTGCAGCCATTTTTTCATGAAATAATATTCCCCTCCAATTTCATTTACTGGCTCATTCCTAGCTACAACACTGACACTGATCTTATTCATTCTTGAACAGTTTATTTCTTGCTGGTATTTTTTCTCTTCTTGTCCATTTATTTTTCTCAGCTTAGTCTTTGATTCATCTCTAGAAAAGCCCAGATGAAACACCATGGTGCAGAAAGCATAGAGAAAGCAGTATTCTTATACCATTTTCATCCAAAACTTTAATAGGCTATTTCTTCAAACGTATTTCTCCAACACTTGTGGAGGGGTATTTGCATTAAATAAAGAAATGAATAAGAGCTGAAAACCAAATGTAAGCTAGTTCTGCATTTAAACTGCTCACATCATCTAATGAACTATCAGAAGATGTTCTCTGTGGGTCTGTAATGATACAGACAGAACCTACAAAGAAGCACATTTGAAGGTCTGACTAAGACCATGAGGAAGGAGAAGGATGCTTGAGATGATCTATACTATTGATTACCTATATACTTTACAAAGAGAAGTCACTGGGAGATTCAATTACCAAACACTATGTAGTTTGACTAACAATTGTCATTAGATGATGCATCTCTACTATGGTTGTAAAATAATTTAAATACCATACCCAACATATAAAACTTGCAAAGAAGCAAAAATCAAAAAGGAAGACAAACCTATAAGGCTACAAATTCACCAAGAAGGATATTTGCAACATGGCAGACTACGATTTTAACTTCAAGACCTTGAATGATTTTGACAGATACATAGAACCATGGGAACTATGCCCTGGATTACTTCAAAAACACATTATGAACAAAATATATAAAAAGCAAAAGAGGAAAAAGAACCCTCAAAGGCACAAGAGCAAAGAAAAAACTGACAGATTCCATGCAGGAGATTAATGAGATGCCTTTCCTTGTACTACTCACATTTACACAGTTATTCTCAGCCTGTATTTATATACCCCCATTTTTTTTACTTTTTTTAAGCAAGAAACTAGTTTTTTATTATTTTGCTGAAGTCAAAATAGCAAGTGTTGTCAAAATAATTGATAGCAAATCCTATGATATCAGATGAAAAATTATATTTCTTAAAAAATTAAACTAATTCTTTAGGTATCATTCTTACCTCTGTCACTTTGGGCTGAAGTCTTAAAACTTCTGGACTCATCCGTGGGATATCTATATGGATCTAATTAGACAGAAAGAACCAACAGCACACTTTTTAAAAAACAAAATAGTTGAAAGAAACCTGTGGTTTTACAGTATTATATATAATCCCACTGTATCACTATTTCTGGAATAACATGGGTTTACTGTATTTCAAAATATGGCAAATCTTCAATTCATTGCTAATCTATCAATGAGGCAAAATAAAAAAAATTAAAAAACATACTTTGTTTCCATGTACTGAGAACCATATTAAGAAACATGTAATTCTTTGTTTGTTTGCAAATACTGGAAATATCCATTACCTCAACGTAATTATAAGTAAATACACACTTCTGTAAAGTTATACTCAGTTGACACTATCATGTATACTTCATCCTCTTAAAGGTCAGACTTGAAGCTGAAGGAAGAATCTCAGCTTCTTTTGTCCTAAGGAAGGTTAAAGTATGATTCTTTAGTCTATACTTCATAGTACAAACCATTCCTTTTGATATAAAACCTGAAGAAAAGTTATCTGCTTATCTGAGTGGGCAAGAAGTTTGACACATCTATGTTTGCTTCACATCATAAACAGTAGCAACTTGTTAAGCAGTATGGGTATGGACCCTGTAAGAAACAGTCACTGTTGTGCCATCCTCACTCCTCACTCAATCGAAGGAAGGTCTGAGCAGGAGAGGAAAGAAACCCTACTATTCTTAAATAGAAAACCACTGCAACACCAAAAAGCAGTGCCAGATGGCATGCTAAATGCATTAAAGCTGACATTAAAAAGAAATCCACTATTTTGAATTTCAAACCAAAATATTTCATATTTTTGCTTCTGAAATGTAGAAAACCAACTGCTTACAGAGTTCTCTATCAACATTACAGAAACAGAAAAAACAGTAGCAACTTTAAAAAATGGTATGAAAATTGGTGAAAGTCACTTTAGTAGGCTACCTGTCTATATGTATCCTGGTGATTTTCATCATTTCTGGAATCATAGTATTGTTCAACAAATGCAAAATACTCCTTGCGTTTCCTTTGTAAAGTGCTTTCTCTTCGGTCCACATTTGCAGGAAGATAGCCCTGAACAAAACAGTAAAAAGAATATTACTCTTTGCCTTACAAGAAGGATGCTGGGATTTGATTACTAGTGGTAGGAAAGCTTATAAACTGATGGAGTAACATGCAGACGTATGTGGATGTGACTAATCCTTTAGTAATTCTAATAATTACAATAAAGTTTAGATACAAATACCTTAAAGTAATTTGGGGGGTGTTTTTTTAATTATTTTTTTTTTAAGTTTCAAGTTTTTCCACCTTTAAAAAGCAACTTTTTAGCAAGAATTCTGATATTATGTTTACTGTAGCTACCAGTAAGACAAGAGGGCATGGACTTAAGCTCTGTCAGAAGAGGTTTAGGTTAGATATTAGGAAAAAATTCTTTGCAGAGAGGGTGATCAGACATTGGAACGGGCTGACCAGGGAGGTGGTGGATTCTGCGTCTCTGGAGGTTTTTAAAAAGAGACTGGATGTGGCACTCAGTGCCATGGTCTGGTAACCACAGTGGTAATGGATTATAGGTTAGACTTGATGATCTCAGAGGTCCTTCACAGCCCACATGATTTTGTGATTCCGAAGAGAAAAGTTCAAATAAATGAAATAAATATAATGCTGTATGACTTCATTAATTTATGCATTCCTGTATGATTCTTATTGGAGCCATTTTATTAACTTTTTAAAAATTCACAGTATCTCAGCTACTTTGAAGTAGAAATAATATATATTAGCAAATACGTTTAAATTATAGTTAAACTTATAATAAAATTTTTATTTATTGAAAAGCTTTAAAAATATTCTAGCTACTTTATTTCACTGTTTCAGATGAGAAAAAAACATATTTCAAGCTTTCATTTCATCTCAACAGGTTATTAATCCTTTCATCACAGTAAAAGGCACAACTGCTCCAGTGACTGGGCTCTGAGATGTGTAGCTGGTGCTCTTACATTTCCTTAGTTGTTCCCCAAAACCAGTTTATAAATATTATCTTGCGTTCCAGAAAGTAGAGAAATTCTAGGGGAACCATGCCAGATATGCAGGATTATACCTTGTTGCATTAAGTTTACAATATATCTGAATGTCTGAATAACAGCCATCACCATAGTATGGTAATGTCAGAATTAAGGGGTTTTTAAGAAAAAATCCTGATAACATAAAAAAATCCTATATAGAAGTGCTATACATAATTTCACTTATACAGTAAGCCATAGCTACAACAAGCAATTAAAAAAAAATGCATTTAACCATGAAGCAAACTTTATAAGAAAGTCCTTAACACTTCAAGGGCCGAATTAAAAATTAAAGGGAAATTAAAAATTAGCATGCTAAATATGCTAATTGTATAATAAAACTAAGCACTTAGTATATAGGTTTCATTAGCCTCCTTCATGTATTCGACATGTCCCATTTTGGTAACTTCCATTTTGCTCAATATTTAGGGAAAAAAATACATACACACACCTAGACATTTCTGAAAATAAATCTTTCTTTAAACCATTTACAAAGTTATTCCCATATATTTTAATTTCTTATCTTAAGAAAGTAAGAGAAAAAGTACAAACCATATTACATAACAGATACCTGAAAAGATACTTCCTTTGGCAAAACCCATTTGTTTTGTTTTTTTTTTTTAAAATGTACTGATTTGAGTCTGGTTCCGGGCACTTTAAATCGCGCCAGCTTAACTTTTGCCTCAGGTCCCAGTCTGACATTTAATAACTGTCCCAGTGTTTTCTATTAAGTTAAATATTGTATTCTACCTCTCATTTGTTCTCAACAGTTGATTTTTTTTCCTCAAGGATACCTTTGTTCCATTAGAAAAGAATTCATTTGTGAGATCAAATGTGATTGTTCGAAGGACACCAATATTTTCTCAGCAAGTCTTTCTGCCATTGTTCTATTTCAAAGAATGAAGTAATCTTTCAATTGGACATCTCTTGTTTCCTGTTCACTTTACAAATTAAATTTTATTTTTAAAAGTTGCAAAGACTTGCAACATATCATCGAGGAATAAATTGGTAGATAATTTAATCCATTTGTTCATTCATGTCCTCCAAAGGCTTTTGCAACCACATTCTTAGTCCTGTTATTCAAAAGAGAAGTAAGCTTGAATAGTTCTGCTTCCTGTTTAGGTACTCTATAACTAAAACTTTTGTGGTATTTTAAAAACAAATGTAATTTTTTATATGCTGATACTTGAACACATGCATTGAGCATTACTTGGATTTTCATATGCCTTCGCTCTGAAAAACTGTATTCAAACACATTGTTATGAACAGTTCAGGAGACTATGTAATAAAAATCTCAATTCTTCCTTTTTTAAAAGTGTATTTTAAAAATTCCAGCTTCAATGCTGAAGTTAGACATGCTTGGACATGAAGCAGTTTCATGTTTGAAACAGAAGTCACCTGCCTCAGATACTACCAGTTGTACTGTATTCCCCTAGTAATTCATAATTTCAGATTTCTAAGTAGGACTTCTGAATAACCCAAAACCAAACACATCCAGTTCTGATTGAGCTCGAAACGATAACTTGGTTTCCTTAATTTGGCAACTGATCTTTATCCAGAACAGTTTTACTTTGGTACACTTATTTCCCAATAGCTCCATGGGTATATTATAGCACAAAAGATAATCACATTACACTCTCTAACTTGAGACGTACATTAGCAGTAGGTAAAATATTTAAACAACTAATGCAACAAATATTAATTACCATTAGGAAGAATAATTACGGAATTTATGACCACAAACACTCAAAGCACTTTATCTTCCTCACTTAGGAAAGAAGATGAAAAAAACTGCTATCTTACAATACAGGAAGGCAGTGATTATTAAATGATTCCTCTTTGGGTTTACAAAATGTATTTGGTGAAAGAAAAAAAAAACAAACAAACAAACAAAAAGAAAAAAAAACAAAAAACAAACAAACAAACAAAAATCAACAAAAACACCAACCCACAACACTCCAGAAGTCTCTTGCTCAAAATCAAATCTTAATTCTAACAGTAAAAACAAAACAACAAAAAGACAGTACCTTTGCAGATGTATGGCGAGACAAAGGTAAGAATCAAATTGGAATGGATCCTGAATGGTAGTGGTTAAAACAACAGAACAAGGTAACTCTACTATTAGGAATTTCTCCAGGCTAGGAATGTCAGGAATATGAAACTAAAATCAGCTTATGGAATGAATCTGAAACTCATGGATAGCCTCTGCTCCAGCTCTAAGGTGAGAAAATCACTGCAGTTAGCTTCTGAATGTTTCCAGTTCTCTAAACCTCAGTGTGCATCCTTTGATTCAGAACTCAACCTACCCTTACGCTTTAGCTTACTGTGTTCCAAAGTCAATTTGGAGTTAGCTGTATCTTTTTGTACCTCGAGTGTTTTAAAACAGGCAGCCTAAACTTCAAGGCTGGGGGGAGGCGAAGAAATCTTGTATTCGTTACCAAAATCTCAAAGAAACAACTTTGGACACAAAACTAAAATAAATTGCCTCCTGTATGTTTGATTTGAACTACAGTAGGATATTTTAATTTCTACCATTAAGAAGCTGCATTTACATTTAGCATTAGAAGGAACTAAACTGCAAATTTAGTAGAACTCATCAGCAAGAGAGACTCTTTCAGTCACTGGAAATCAGTCTCAATCTGAAGTAAATACTTCACATGCCCTGTTGAAGTATTCTATAAAAAGCAAGGCTATTTAAGTCTACTCTCTGAAAAATCCAGTAGTGTTAAACTGTTGTGTGTGTAACTCAGAATTTTAAACAGTTCTTAAATGCATGAAGATTTGCTGATTAAGTGTCTTTCACAGCCTCTGGAGAGTAGACAGTACAAGATTTTTGCTTCATTTTAATACAAACATCTTCACAAATTCTCCCAACCAGATGCAGGCAAACTGCTCAAATGCAAAGCCTTTACACCATAAGTATTACAACTGTAAAGACTGGCATGAAAAATAATTCTCTGATGAGTATATAGTATTTTTGCAGAAGAACCTTTTTAAATACAGTGCAAGCACCAAGATTTTAAAAAATCCAGTTCTGTAACACCAAACTCCATGAATCCCAGATCTGTCTCTGAAGCCCAACTGAAACACCTCCATGTGCTCCTTCATGGTACCTCAGTCAAACTACTCCCAACCTACTGCCACTGAAATATCTTCTGTCCACTGGCCAAAGTTCAGGAGAACAGTTTAACCAGAAAAAACTTCACACTACAAAAAAGTGATTAGCTTTTCAACTAGGTTGTTTCCCTGAGCTGACTCACATGTCTGAAACCAGGGGAGTCAATGCCACAACATAACTGACCACAGCCGTTCAGACCTGTTTGTCTTAAATGACTGTAAGAAAATAGGCTAGAAAACCCACAGGACCACATCACATCTTTTCCTCAGTACAAAGTTAATCCCTTCTTGTCGTTACTTTAATATGAAGTCAGAATGAAGCTTTTTGTAGGAGACTGATAGGCTTTGTTTGCTCTACTGTGTGTCTATTTTCAAGGAAACTTTAAGAATGTATTTGTCTTTAAACTCTCCACCATTCCATCAAAATTGGTTGAAAGAGGCCACTTTTATCACATAGGCCTCTCTTTTATAAAAAGCCAAGATGAAAAATAAGGATGTATGGGTGACACAATTACTTGCCACTCCCCTCCTTCCAGTTTGCCAAATTAATCTTGAAATTGAGAAAAAAAATCTTGACTTTCAATACAATCCAGCAAAATGACACAATGTTTTCAATTATCACAGATGGATTACAATCCAAGCAAGATTATTTGCAACGCTTGAAAAAATAGTTACTACTAAATGCAAACTAACAAGGATAAAAAATACAACTTACTGAAAGCAGCTTCCATGCAATTGGACGAACCTGTTTGGGAATGCCAGACCAACTCAACTTTCGTAATTCTTCTGTTAAAAGCTAGAACACATCAGTAAATAGATATATATATGTATTCTTTAAAATTAGCAAAAAATTGTTTACAACAATGATGTTTTCTTGTAAAGCCAAATGAAATCATAATTATATGGCTATTTTAAGGAATTAATACAATACCAGATAGTTACTGTCCATAGGGATACCTATGATAACAGGTATAGAGTATGGTAAAGTAACTTCCTGGAGTATTTTCAGCATTCCCTTTTAATACCCACCTTTTATTAACATGAAAGTGACACTCAGACTTATCGTATCACGTGCTTACAGAGGTCGTAATTAAAAATTAGCTCTACAGATTTAATATATTCTGTCTGAATGCTGGAATTTAATCCCATGCCCTATTCTTATTCTTTACATTACACTCCTTTCTCTTGAAAGCTGCTTATCAGATACCATACCCAGCTAAACCGACCTGTGGGTCTTCATACATTTTTTTGTGAAAAAAAGTTTATTGTGAAAAAAAAAATTAAAGAAAAATCATGGAAAATCTAACGACAAAAGATCTTAAAATCCCACAATCACTTTGGCTGGAAAAGACCTTTAAGATCATCATGTCCAACCATTAACCTAATGCTGCCAAGTCCCCTATTAAACCATGTCCCTAAACACCACATCTACACCCCAGAGATGGTGACGTGATCACCTCCCTGGACAGCCTGTTCCAGTGCCTGACAACCCTTTAGTGAACAATTTTTTCCCAATATCCAAATATAAAACTCCCCTGGCACAACTTGCCATTTCCTCTTGTTCTATTGCTTTTTACTTCAGAAAAAAGACACCAACCCACACCTCTCTACAACCTCCTTTCAGGAACAATCCCAGTTTGCTCATTAGACTTATGTTCTAGACACTCCACCAGCTTTGTTGCCCTTCTCTGGGCACTTTGGATGCTTAACAGTCTCCCTAAGAAAAAATATTTTTATGAGATATTACTCATAGCTCTTTCTCTTCCCACCCTGAATAGAAAACACGGGTTAAAACTTCACAAGTTTAATCAACCTGTTAAAGAATACAAAACAGCTAAATTCTAGACTTTGCTTTGTATTTAGCTATTCCAATTAATAACATATATGTATTTTTGAATTAACTATGTATATTCCAGCAAATTTCATCTCTTATCACATGCATCCATCCTCCAAATCTACACTTCAACGAAGACTAAAACATTCTATCTACCCATATGCCAAGAAAACAAAGAAGAAAGTCATTATGGTAAGAACTTTGACTTTATCCATTTATAGATGCATATTCTCTCCATTTCTTAAGACAAGGACTCCTATTAGTGACATTTGTCTTCATCCTTACATGCCTACCCTCCTACTTCTCTGAATGAAATGTGCACCTGTAATATCAACAAATGCAAACCATCATGTCAGGTTTCTTATGGCAGAGAACTTATTTCTAGACACACTCACAACTATTTTTAACTAGGAATGAAAACATGGTCCACTGAAACCACAGGGTTTTGTTAAGCATATATAATTTACACCAAGGAAAAGGAATCTGATTTTTAAAGTTTAGTGATGCTAAATAATGAAAAAAAAAATCTAAATTAGAAATCAAAGTTTCTCAAAGAAGTATTAACTTAAGCAAATAAAAAGCACTAGTAACCTGGTGGTTGCAGTATGAAGTTACCTGATAATTAAGATGCCCTATTTTAACTTCAGATGCATGCTAGCAAAAAGATACTTGACAAAATCACTTTGCCTTAAAATAAGATGACAGCCTTAATATGAAGTTAAATATATCACAGAAAAAAAAAAACAAAACTTGGATGAACTCCTACTTCATTCTCTTTTCCTACAGAAAATAGAGAGGGTAAATTGGCAGGAGTCAGGAATGAAAGAGTGCTAGAGTCATAGGCAGATGAGTGGTCTAGGGTGATCACTTCAAACCAAGCATGGCTATCCCAGACACACAGTACTGCATGTACACATTCAACGACTCATGTTTTCCCTCTCACTCTGAGCAGCAGGCTCAGCAAAGCCAACTGAAGCAGCACTGAGATCTCACTTAGAACAGTGAGGCTATGTCAGGAAAATCCAAGCAAAACAGTGACCAAATGCTGCATTAGCATCAAAACACAGCAGAAAGTCAGAAAAGCTGAGGAAAAGATAAAGAAACGAGATATTAATAGCCCATCATATCAAAGTGAATGTGTCTATCAAGTCTTGAACCCAGTCTAAAGAAAAAGGATGACTTTCCTTTAACACCAATGAAACTGTCTTACATCTACAAGCTTTAAAATACTACCAAATATGACAAAAATAAGTTTCATTAATAGAAGCTTTTTTCTACAGCATTCCAAACCCCTAAAAAAAAATACACTAAGACCCAGGGAAAAAAATTGAGGAAAAACCATAACATGTTCTTGACATACCATCATAGGTTTTTCTGTAGTTTTGTTTTTAAATAAACTAATTTATATCTTTCCTATAGAAGAAAAAATACAAGGATGTCAAGACAACACCTTGTTAAAGCACGAGTACAAAAAATAACCTTGACTTCTTTATATCAGTACAAATTATATCTCAATATATACTACTATGTATGTGTACCAAAAGAGCAGAATATCTAACCATCTAGGCATATCATATAGAGTACAACCAAAGATAAGATAAATTCAGTCATATTCCTTGGGCAATCCAAAGACTAGGATACCCAATATTAAGGGAAAAAATTAAAAACACATTGATTTCCAGCAAACAAAAGATTCCTCACCCTTGTATTTCCTTGTACTTGTAGCCTACCCATTATGTCTGACAACAGTAAGCATGCTACAGTCAGTAACATAACTACACTCACTGCAACTGATTACATTTTATTTTCATTTTTACTCACAAATCTATCACTATCCAACACAACAATACAGCAAGTATTCTTTGCACAGAAATTGTAATGCCAGTTCTTCCCCTCACTCTTTAAAAATTAGCATAGGCAGATTACTGTCTGCTCTTTAGTCTGAAAATAAAAGCAAACACTATCAGGCAAAAACAAATATCAGTTCATTTTACCAGTCCACACTCCAAAATAAAAAACACAATGGAACTTCAGTCAGGAAAATCCAGACTGGCAGAGTGAGATACATTTTAGGTTCAGAGAATATGTAGATACAGCAAGGCACTCAATTCTACTTCCCTTTAAGTACAGACTTACCTGAGAAGAAGCACCTCCTGAGGTACATACAAAAAAGAATGATGATGTTCACCATTAAAAGAAAAACCTTTGCCCCTTCTATCACTAGTTTCCTAACCTCTGCTTCCTACTTACAGAGAGTCCCATTTCATTTTCTTCTCTAGATGTCCTTTCTCCTTATTTTCCTACTTTGCAGTACTCATCCCTATGTATTTCATCTGTATCTTCCCTCAAACCATCACCTGAAATTCCACATTTTCATTGATAGCAAATAGCTACTGTACAGTTAATAAAACTTTAAAATTGCTAGCAAAAGCCATACTATCTTTAAAACAGATCTGCACCTAAAAAACATAATTTTTAACTATTTTTTAAAGGTATAGGGTTTTTTGTTCCTTATCTCAGAATAATTTGAGATCAATGCTCTCTTGCTTTCTTACTCATACTGAAGTGTAACAATTAACTACAACTTTTTGCATCATAGATGTTTTAAAATTAACATGCAAGAATGTGCATTAAAAAGGGAATAAACTACACCCGGTCCAAATGTTCATCAGCCTTCTATAACCTAAGGCCTGTAGCAAGAACTACACCTGCCACCAGAAAAATAAAATTCTTTCACAAAGACAAGCTACTGTTGAAGATCAGTCATCAAACTACGTTTAAATACACGCTTTAGTGGAGGTATTCTCCATGTCTTGTTACCTCTACAGCTTGGGTTATTTTCTATTGCTAACTAACAAACACCAGACTACTGTGGAATTTAAATTGAACTACACATCACAGGCTGGCACAATAAATATACGTCATCATGAGTATGCTGTCACTGCAAATCAGAGAGGATTCAATGGGAGTGAGATGTAACAAGCAACTGAAATTCCCTGACACTAAACAAATGACTCCTGAATGTCACTGATAAGAGATAGGAAGTGGTACCCAGGATTGGTCAGTCAGGATAAAAACCTAAGCTTCAGCAAAAAGATGCATTAAGAAAAGCAGTTCTACAGTCAGAGAGCTATGGGATGTCATGAAGGAAAAAAGGCACCGATGGATTCTAAAGAAAACCCAAGAATGTGCCTTACACACAAAAAACCTACAAACAGATCTGCCATAACACAGCAAGGGTGAGGTACAGAACACAGTCAGGAACAGGCTAACAGGCTTCTTTAAGGATTGTTTCAAAGATGAGCAGATGGACACTACTGAAGTTAAAACCAAGGAACTGGACTTGTTGGGTTTGGGGTGTATGGTTTGGTTTGTTTTTATTTTACATCAGGAAGAGATGAAAACCAGTCTACTACTTCAAAATAGAACAAAAGTTTAGTACATTGCTATTTGGTATGTACTTCTTGGCTCTCGGGGATTGATTCTTCATGGTGACAGCTTTGAGGGACTACTTTTTCAGAATGGGGAGAGGGTAAACAGCAGAACAGACAAATTCGTAAACAGAGGAATTACTATGTTATTGCGGTATTAAGTGATCATTTTTAGAAGACCCTGATATGTGGCCACATTTATCTAAGACATTCAAGTTAAAACAAATCTCTGCATTTTGAAGAACAGAAACAGACAGCTTCATAACAGATGACAGAGCTCAGGGACAGTGTTGAAAATAAAAGGTGAATTTGTAAACTTATATGCTACAGTTTTAGGTCACAGCAACTTCAGCAATTTTCTCGAAGCAAGAAGAAGCTGCATGTAAATCAGATTAATGCATCCAAATCCAATTTGCTAGTCTACAATTCTAATATTACAATTTCTTAATAATTGTCAAGAGCAAGAACTACCACCCAGTCTAACAATACTGGCAGTAAATGGCCAGAGGCACCCTAAACCAGATATTTCGATGCTCATCTTATTACAGAGTGGTAGCTCCACAACAGACTTGGAACAGGCACTAAGCCAGTGATAACAGGATTCTTGATTCACCCACCCAGGTATGCCCATGCCAGCCAAGGAAGCCCTTCTCTCCTATCCTCCCAACTGCAGAAACAGGTTAGACTTGTATTGTATGGCTTAGTCAGATTCCAGGTGCAATGTCAAGTAAATACCCAAGCTATCAAACACTCAGTCATACACAACAGTATCACTGGTTATAGTCTTCTAAAAGTCTAAAAAGACAGAAATAGGTCAGATCAAGTAAAGGCAAAATAAAAACACAATATGAACAACACTAGAAAAAATTTTGTATAATTTTGTATGTATTTTGTATAATTTACCAATAAAAAAGATACAACACTTGCCTTAACTAAACACATTGAAAAATTATGTTTGTATTTCTCCTTCACTGCAGAACATGATTAAAAGTTCCAGCATTGTATTAATAATAACAAAGGCCCCAAGTCTTCAAAAGCAAGTGATCTCCCAGTGTGCATCATATTGCTCCACTAGTCCTTGTGCAGTATTTATGAACAAGTGTGCTTTACCAGGTCTTACCTTTTTGTGACACTGACATTCTAGCTGAAAGGAAATGCATCTTGCACATTATTTTACAGCTTCATTATACAGTAATTTTGCAAAGCTTCAAGTTTTCACTACTGTTACACACAAGCATGCCATTTACCAACTATGTAATAAGCACAGTACAAGCAAAAAAAAAAAATAAAAAAAAATTGCAACTTAGAAGCTACTTTTATTACTTTCAAATAACATCAATTGCTCAATTGCTCTTTCTCAACTCTATACCCATTGAACCTTCCCTCATCTTTCACTTTGCTGATTTTTTTTCCTTCTCCTTTAACTCAGCCACAACAGGAATCCACACACAAACATGGGTACCAAACTCTAATAACCCATTCAAAGAGGTAAAAAAAACCAAACAAAACAAAACAAACCTTGAAGATGAAAAGTCTACCATCAGAATCAGAAATGAGGAACATAGGAATAATCAGTGACATATCATCCAGGACAAAAATTCCTCTTAACCTTAAGTAACTCATTTAAGGCCAAGGACAGGAACCATACAACGAAATTGGAATACAGCTTATTCTAGCAAAACTTTTTATCCTGTGATGCATCAGCTGAGCTTTCCTTTTAGGTTCAGGGCCAAGCAAAAACAGTTCTGAGCAGAGAATATGAATCCTAGTACTATTTAAAATTAAACCTCCACTTCTAGGCCAAATATTTAAAAAATACCTGTAAGACTCTCTGAACTATAGAGCCATTCTTTGAAAATTAAAGACAAAGGAGAAATGTTTTATTTAAGCAAGATTTAAGAGAAGTCAGTTTTCATTTCTGCTGCTATTGTGCAATGAACATAAATTTCCTTTTATTAGGAATAGCTTGGTCTGTCACGTAATTTCAAACAACAATGTACATATCCCATGGGACTGGGTTTCAATGGACTGCTCTTTCTGGAAGAATACTTCGGCATTGGACACAGAAATAAAAATGTACACCAAGGACAAAACATTTTCAGTTAACAATACAACACTTTTTTGAAACAGATTCTCAGCATCAACAGATCAATGTAGGATTTGGGAGTCAGTACCCCTAACATTCTTCCATGATGAACACAAATGAAATAATTACTTTTATTCCTCTGCCACAGCCTTATGTGCTCTGGCTGCTCTTTTTGTACCTGGATTATCTGAATCTTTGGCAATGCTTCTTCTCCAAATACATGTGAGAAAAAGCATTTAGCACTACTTTTCATCCTTTTTCCAAATTGTGATTCAAACTCTCTTTCAGTAGTGCCTCCATGCATTTAGCCTGACAAGATGTATATTCTGTTCTACTCTCTTTATTTGACACAAAAGTTTACTTTTGGATTGTATTTAATAACCTCCTCTGCTCTGCTGTCACATCATACAGGATCCATCTGAACTCCCTCATGGCTTTTGTTTCTGTTTTTGCTCTCATAAGTGGCACAGTAATTGCTTTCACTACAGAAGCTGTTAGATAGGCAGATGATTGCATATCTGAGAGTTAAGCCAATTCCATCACAACTCAGTACCCCTGGGTACGTGGTAATTCCATTTCTGCACCAACAGTGACTGCTGTCCTATATCACAATCCTCTTCCAAACTTCCAGGATCTCAGACTACTCCAAAAAAGTCACATGCAATTCTGGTCCTAACTTCACCACAGTGATCTCAATGAGCATTTTGCCACTGACTAACAACACATATTACAACTGAAAGAGGCTATGCAAAAATTCTGAGCAGGTGTAGCAGCAAACTTTCATGGTAACCAACCCAAAAGCATACAGTCTGACCCTTGCACATTGCTATTGTTAAAGCATCCATTCACATTATGCTTTCCTCCAATCAGTCAACACAAAAACAAGTGGAAAGATAACCAAGAACCCTGCCCATCACAAAATCTATTTAAAAAGCAAGAAAAACATTCCTAGAATACTACGTCTAACACTACCATAACATAAAACAGAAATGCTACTGCTGACAATGCAGGCAAAAACAATTTTAAGTGTGTGCAGAGAGCACAATTTTAACTACACATAAAAGATTACCAGTAAAGCCAAGTTCTAATAATACTATTAAAATGCATTAATTGCATGTACACTTTATTTTAAATACATGCATAACTTTTAGAGCAAGCATATATATTACTGGTTTTAAGATAGGCTTTATACTTAAAAGTGACCCACCAGATCACTTTGCAGTCAAATGATAATATGTAATCACATTCTTTTTCACCCAGTTTTCATTATCTTTTTGTTCAAACATCTGATTTTTCCCTTTTCCTCCCATGTTTCCCACTGAATATTTAACTTTCCCACTTTGAAGTGCTAAGTACATTCATATTCTACAGTACCTTGGAACACAGAATCCATTTAAGACTGAATTTTCTCCGTAACATGATAAAAAGACTTAATAAAAAATGCTCCATAGAGGAGCCAGTATCTAAGACACAGCATGCTTGAAAGGAAGCAAATAGTTAGAAATTAACTTGCGGAGAGCACAAAAGAGGTGCAAAAATACATTAAATGCCTGGTAGAGGTCAGAAGCTTGACTTAAGGTCAATAAACACACAAAGATCCTATGCAAAGAAAAAAGTAGTTGACTTGAAAAGCCTCTTTCCAAGAAGTGAAGCAAATGAGACACTTGACAAAATACTGTGAGAGAATGGGTATGATACACTTCTCTTATCAACAGCCTTGACATGAAAAAAATTGAAGACAAGATGTCTGTTTACACAACAATACTGAATCAGTGTGTTTTTCTGCACATGCCCAAGTGTCTGTCACCAGCCCCAAGCGGCCCCTAACAGCAACATAAGCCCCAAACCTGGAACCCATTAAACCACAGCTTTAAAGAGGATGGATAGTTCTCATCTACATCTACAGATGTTACATCTTCACAAAGTGGAGGCAGAGAGACAGGTTGGAAAAAACAGCAGTACCTTTCTGACTTTTGTCAGCTTTCTGTATTGGGAATCTTTTCTCTCTTTGACCTATCCATCAGTGGTTTTCATTTCCTTCATCTGAAATTTTTTTGCCTTTTCCCAACTAACATACATGACTATTCAATGGATTCACAAAATGAAAGGATAAATGCCAGCTAATGGAAAGATATACCAAAAAATAACTTGCTAAGATGAGGCAGGTAAATTGAAAAAGTCAGATGCTGCAGCTGAGGCTGTATGCATGCCAAAATACTCCAACCTTTTGACTCTTAGAGTTAGCCCTCAAAGTCTGAGTCCTTTAACTCATTTTAGTATAAAACTTAATATAACATCCAAAAGAAGAGAGATTATACTACATACTATAGTACTTGCTGTCAATATACAACATACAAGCCTTTTATGCAATTTTCAACCAGTGAAAGTAAAACTAGGGCCCCTCTCTCATCTTTAAAAACCAACTAATCTACTCTTATTTCAGGTGACTTTTAGTAAGGAAGTTCAGTAGAATGTATAAGAACTATAAAAAAATGGGGGGGGTTGGTTATACAACATCAAATGCAGAAAAAGCATCCAGTGGTCAAGATGAAGAATCTAGGTGCAGGATTATTTAATTTCTGAAACACTGTTACTCATCTATTGTTGTTAATGCAAAGAATTAATAAACAATCCCATTTACTTGATATTATTTATTTGAGGAAAACATTCCTAGGGCAGCTATTTAAATGCAGCCATAATTAGGGAAAAGAGAACTTTGTTACCTACTGATTTCCTGTACATTTATTTCTGTAACTGTTTACACAGCAGTAGGAATGGTTAATATTTCACATCAAAAAAAGTTGAGTTTTAGGTTTTTTTCCCAAATAAATGCTCATCTGAACTTCACAGCTTTGTTGCCCTTTGTATTACTTCAGCACAATGTCTTGACCAAGCTGATACCTCTTCACAATAATTCTGTCTTGCATTACTGAAGTGCTTGGTTGGGTCCTCTAGTGTTGGGCTGTTTTGTTGTTTGGTTGGATGGGGGTTTTTTGGGGTGGGAGGAGGCAGGGAAGGTTGATTTTGTTTTGGAGTTTGTATGGGTTTGGATTTTCTTAATATACATAGAATTTCTATACCCATGATGGTATGTGTGTACCTTTTTTCCCAAATTAGTCACAGAATTATTGGAGTTGGAAGAGACCTCTAAAGATCATCTAAGACCAACTCCTCTCCTAAAGCAGGATTGCCTGCAGGATATTAAACAGGACTGCATCCAGGTGGGTTCTGAATATCTCCAAAGGAGACAGCACCCTCCATGGGCAGCCTCTTACAATGTTTTGTACCCTCACAGTAAAGTTTTTCCTCACATTCATATGGAATTTCCTGTGTCCCATATTGTGTCCCCCTTGTCCCAAATACCATAGTACTTGGCTATTAGATTGTTCTCAATTTTGTTTTTACTAAAATCAAATCAGCTAAGAATGAAATTATGGTCAAATAAAGAAAAACCTATAAAGCTACCATATTTCTACTGTGTACAGTACAAATGTGGTACTCTAAACACACAGTAAATTTATTATTATTTTTTATAGAATGTTGCAGAATAGAAGCACAGGCATGAAAGTTTCAAATTTGCCAATTGCTGCCCTGTAAAAATCTCTGTCACATAGTTTGCAACACTTAAAGTCAAGGTATCAGAAGAAATCCTTCCTCTGCCAAGACTTTGAGGATACCAAGGAAATGTATTTGCACTTATACTTGAAACTTGTCCTCTGTTTGACATCTAATTAACCATTAAACTATTTGTCATTGGTTGAAATGTTACATTCTCCCTAGTCAAAGCATAATTTCAATTTATTGTCATTATACTAACTCTTTTCCATTGCAGATTTCCCAAGGAATTACATGTCCTAGTTATAAGCTGGAGAACATTCTTCCCAGCACAGAATTTTTTCAAAGGAGTTTTAATACCACCTACAAACCAGACACACTTTTTCAATAAGTATAGTACTGCAAAACCATCCTTGCTTCAATATAATAAACATTTCCTAAAATTCCTGTACAATTATTATGAAGATGGGCAGCTGGAAGACTTTGCACAAACATGATTACTTGCTAAAAACATAAGCACAGAGTTAAGTTTAACCTCCTGATTCAGAGCTGAAGTTAGCTAGATCCAAGAGCAGTATTTCTGAAACCCCATCCAGTTTTGTCCCAAATTAAAAGGACACTTTCTGAAGCACGACTTTGAGTTCCAGTTTCTACTCTGTCTTTCAGCTGGTCTCATTATTTTATATAATTCTGTGACCAATAAGTATCAAAATATTTATAAATCCCCATAGAGTTTAGACCAAAAATATCCCCATTTGCTAGCACCAGCCAACTGGCACTTCAGCTTCGGAGACAGCATTTATTTTTTGCAAAAAAATTGTTGGATCAGGATATCTCATTAAGAAGGAATAACGTAGTATGTAAATGCTTCAAATTGATATAATTCATTTAATTTGGGAAAAAATATCTTGCTTACTACAGTACATTCAGATATACATTTCTTCTCTCTGAAGACAATGTTTAAAGCAATTATTTTAAATAAATCTTAGGAGAGGAGAGTTAAAGATTTTACTGCAGCAGAGTTAAAGATTCTTCCTATTCCATAAATATCTTATGGGGCATTCTACAAAGAAAACATGCCATTAATTTACCAGCTTTCTAACCCCATCAGCTATTACTACAGCTAATACACACTACACCCAAAACACACAAGGGCAAACAATCAAGTCTACAAGTATTTTTCTTGGAAATACAAGCTCATCATTCTTCCAGATACAAATGAACAAAAAGCAAGCCAAGAATTATCAAAGTAGTTAAAAAAAACCTCTGTATGCATTATTCATCTTTGATACAGCTGTTATTTCATTGAGATTACTGTAAATGGCTACATGAAGTGATGGCCTGCATGAACAACCGCATGATAGATATGATAAACTAGATTTACATGTTTTATGTTCCTATAACAAATTCCTTGGGTAACTGAACTATACAAAGCTGGAAATTTCTTTCAAGAGCACAGATTCATGGAACTCCAGCTCCCCCAACAGCATGTTACAATACAGGCAGTACATATAGAAAATAGCTTTAATAGAGGGCTTGTTATTACTATAGCAACCACAGCAATTGGTTTCCAAATGAATAATAGCTCTGTTAGGCACTTCATTACTTTTTTTTTTTTTTCCAAGCAAACACTGCCCTTAATCTCCTCAATGGAACAAAGAGTAATTCTGAATGCATGCAGAAAACAGAAGATGAAGTCCAATCCAATGTTGTAAATACAGGGTAAGACCCTTTTCAGGACCTTTTCTAGCAAAGAGCAGTGAAGTACACCTTGTCTGCTACTTCACATAGGAAGTTGGAGAAGCAGAAGTAGATGAGGTAGGTGTTAGAAGGTATAAGAAACCAAGAGAACAGATTATGAAAACTAAGGCAAAAGAAGATTAATAAGACCACTAAAAAATGACTGTAGCAAGTAAAGTCAACAATGTGAATTATGAAAATAAGTAGTGGAGAACAACCGTGATGGCAAAAGACCAGATGGCACTATAGTTTTCTATAGTCTTCATGCAACATTCAACTTCCATGCATCATCAACTGTTTTTATTTTTACCTTAAAATCATTCAAATAGTCTCTAACAAACTTACCATGTAGAACTAAGGAAAATAAATAGAAAAAGAAATAGAGAAAATAGGAAATTTCACTTACTGTATCAGGTAAAGGAGACTATTTTCCTACCTATTTAGAAATAACAGTATTTCTTTCTCTGTGTAGGGAGAAAATGGACTTCTGCACTCAGCTGACCAACCACAACAAAAATTCAGTTTTTCAGAGAAAAGCCAAGAAATAATTATTTTCTTTTGGACAACGTCAGGTCCCTACATGTCTTTTCTTAAGAAAAAATAAATAAGTAATCATATGCATTCATAACATATAACCAAAGGATAAATTTACTTATAATATTAAAGCTTCATGTTATTAAGACAAGAAACCTACAAAACAAAATTATTAAATAGACTTAAAAGAACACTATGGCAATATCTACATGCAAAAATACAATCTAACTGATTGGTCCTTCATAGTGAAACTATAGTCAAAAAAGGCACAACTAAGATAATCATGATTAAGATACATGTCTAGATTACTACAGCACAAAATTGACGTAATTATTCAAAAAGAACTAGTACTAGAATGTTTCCTCTATTAATAAATAAGTAAAACAGTAAGTCTATCTACAATTCATGCTTATTTACCACAGAAGAAAAACAAAGACGTCCTTTCTTTTTATAATTTCCCACATTATATTTGGCTTAGGAAGAAAGCTGCTGATAAACTCCATGAATTTCACATGGAATACACCTCATGAGCTACAGTTCCGCTCTTGGATCACTTCCTCTAAAAGCATACAAGGCTGATTGTGGGAAAGACAAATAAAAAGGCAGTATCTTCCAGTTCAACTTCCCTCTAAATATAAGAGACTAAAACACTGGAAGTACATTTTCACAGAAAACATTTCTCATATTTAAGCTTTCTCCCATGTACTTCTCAAAATGAAACCACTTCAATTTGAATTAACTTGTGTTCCAGCTTGAGCTGGCAAACAAACCCATCTTCATATGCATTGGTCTTTCATACAGAAAAAGTGGTGCACAGAAAAATTTTTAATTTAAAGACTTTTGATTGTAAGAAAATGTAAGTAATTTTTAAAAAGAATTCTTCTTACATCTTGCAATCAGGAAAATTATTAACAATTCTGCCTTCCTTCTAGGCATTCTCTAAATCTGAACTATTCAATTATGGTCTCAAAGGATTCAGTTCTGTCAAACTGCAAATCATTCCACACTGCCTGGCATGACAGTGGAAAGAGATTGATTCAATGGATGGACCACTCAATGGATAAGAAACTGGCTGGATGGTCACCTGCTCAACGTCAAACTGAACACAACTGACAAGCAGCCTTTCACAAGGGTCAGTACTGAGACCAGTGCTGTTTAACATCTTTGTCAGTGATATGGACAGTGGAATCAAGTCCACCCTCAGCAACCACTCCGATGACACCGAGATGTGTGGTGTGGTTGACACAATGGAGGGAAGAGAGGCCATTCAGAAGGACCTTGACAGGCTTGAGAGGTGAGCCCAGGCCAACCTCATGAAGTTCAACAATGCCAAGTGCAAGGTCTTGGACAGCTAATCCCAAGGATAAATACAGCCTGCACAGAGCATGGATTGAGAGCAGCCCTAAGGAAAAGGACTTGAGGGTGCTGGTTGATGAGAAGCTCAGTGTGAGTCAGCAATGTTTTGCATTGCAGCCCAGAAAGCCAACCTTATCCTGGACTGCATCAAAAGAAGCGTGGCCAGAAGGTTGAGGGAGGGACCCAGGCATGGACTACTGTGTCCAGTTCTGTCCCACCAACATAAGAAGAACACGGAGCTCCTGGAGTGAGTCCAGAGGAGGGTCACAGAGATGATCAGAGGGCTGGAGCACTTCTCCTATGAAGACAGGCTGAGAGATCTGGGGTTGTTCAGCCTGGAGAAGAGACAGCTCTGGAGAGACCTTACAGTGGTCTTCCAGTACCTGAAGGGGCCTACAAGAAAGATGGGGAGGGTCTTTTTCAAAAGGGCACATATTGAGAGGACAATAGGTAATGGTTTTCAGCTTAAAGAGGGTAGAAATTCTTCACTGAGTGTAGTGAGACACTGGAACAGGGTTGCCCATAAAAGCTGTGGATGCCCCATCACTGTAATTTTCAAGGTCATGTTGGATGGGTCTTTGAGCAACCTGATCTAAGTGGTGCAGTTGATTTGCTGGAGGGAAGGGATGCCATCCAGAGGAACCATGATAAATGTGAGGAGTGGGCCTTGGCAAACCTCACGAAATTCAACAAGGCAAAGTTCAAAGTCCTGCACCTGGGTCAGGGCAATAACCAGTATCAGTACCGGTTGGGAGGCAAAGGGATTGAAAATAGCCCTGCAGAGAGGACTTGGGGATACTAGTGGATGAGATATTGGACAAAAGACAGCAATGTGCATTTGTAGCCCAGAAAGCAAGCCATATCCTGGACTGCATCAAAAATATTATAGCCAGCAGGTCAAGAGAGGTGATTCTGCCCTGCTGCTCTGGTGACACCCAACTAAGAGAACTGCATCAGGCTCTGAGGTCCACATTATAAGATATGGACCTACTAGAGCGAGTCCAGAGGAGGGCCACAAAGATGATCAGAGGGCTGTAATGCCTCTCCTGTAAGGAAAGGCTGATAGAATTGGGTTGTTCAGCCTGGAGAAAAGGCTCTGGGAAGTCTGATTGCTACCTTTCAGCACTTCAAGAGGGCTCACAAGAAAGACTGAGAAACATTTTACCAAGACCTGTAGTGACAAAACAAGGAGCAAGTTTTTAAAAAATCAGATGTTTAACCACATCCCAGAGAATAACAGAGATGTGTAACAAAAATATCCTGCAATTCAGTA
Source organism: Florisuga fusca (assembly GCA_038090715.1). Classification (NCBI taxonomy): domain Eukaryota; kingdom Metazoa; phylum Chordata; class Aves; order Apodiformes; family Trochilidae; genus Florisuga; species Florisuga fusca. The sequence goes on along the minus strand of JAAWXA010000007.1, from coordinate 26,399,401 downwards.
GCAATGTCTCTTGGGACCAAAGCTCACAATTCCATATGCATTAACCTATATGACACCAGACAACTGATATCTGATACTGTATGCTCAAACAATTACAAAGACTACTATAGAATCTGCAATAAATTGCAATCAATTTGGATACTGCAAAATGTATTTTTGCTTTTCTATTACCATATATTCTCATGCATGGCTGAACAAAAAAAATGTACACATCCCTTGATCTTTGACAGCAAAAGAAAATACAAGTATAAAGCTTTTCACTACAATCAAGAGCTCTTTAAATGTTGAGACATCTAAAATTTTACAACTATGTGTATGAGGAACTCAAATGAGACCGATGCAGATACTGTTGTTTTCAGATCAAATGAAAAAAAGATACAGCTGGCACAGTTCCAAACATTATAAGGCAGATGCATTTAGTTCCATTACCTACACACATCTATCTTAAAGCAGAAGTTATTTGCTTTTCCCTAGTTAGAGCAGAAGTGAGATTACAAGCTTGAGCTTATTAGTTCATTCTACAAAATATAAAGAGCCATGCAATGAGGCTCTTCATTAATAAGAAAGAGTTAAGTAACATGAAAGAATTAATTACTTCATATTCTGAGAATTCTGGGGTGTGGGATTTTTTTCTGGCTTTCCAAGACTGTGGTCCCTGATTGTGCCTTGCTCTAATAATTATTGTGTACGTAACCATCTGCTAGGTAAAACTCTGCACACAAATTTTGAGAATGGCTCTGGTTTTGTGTATGTAATATTTACCAGTGGATTCATATCCAATTGTAGTTTATATCTGGCATATTATTTTGCTCAGTGTATAATCTGATAGTGCTAATAGAACCTACCTATTTGCTGCATCTTCCTATCCAACCTGGGGACCAAACGTAACTCCAAAATCTGTAAGTGGACCTCAATGGCTAAAATAATCTTTAGTTCCAAATTTATATGTGTAATCCATCTTTTTGAGAATTTTCTTGTGAAAGTATACACTCTTTCACAACCTCTAGTTGACAGACAGGAACAATACTGCATTGTACACTGTTTTTATAGAACAACCATTATTCAGTTATGACTGAGAGGATTTCAAGTTGATTTGCATTACTTTCTGTTCTTAGTCTGTCGATTTCTCACATTATGGTAAGAGAAGAGCCTAGAGTTGAAAATGCACATGATATTGCCTGAGTTCCACAAATTAACTTGCTCTGAAAAGACTTGTCACATAATCATTTTCAACAATAGACAAAACTGTACCAAGAAAATTAATCCAAAAGAAGTACTTTTACTTTTGTTACTACTGCTTCCAAGAGAAACCAATACTACCACGTGCAGAAATGAACAGAAGTATGGGCTAAAATGACCCCAAGACTACCAGCCATTGATTCAATTCAACAGGACAAACAAAACTCAATGTGCATCTAACACAAGACAAAGACATGCATACCACAGCACTGCACACACACAAAGAGAATGAAACAGCTACTACAGAATAGCTACTTCTCCCTTCATTACTCACTACAACTCTTGGCTTAATTTGCCCATTGCCTAATTCTATCTTAGTCCATTTTCAGTATTAGTCTGAAAGAAAAAAAAACAAAAAAGAAAAAAAAAAGAAACACCACCAAAAACCCACACATCCACACTCCAGATTCTGACAAACTGTACATATAGTCATATGCATATACATGTTTGTATATACACACACACACACACTTGGCCTAGTATATATATATAATGTAGTTTGTAATGATCAACTATCAATAGCTTCACGATTATCAAGAATTCACATGTTTTCAATACAGAGCTAATATCACTAGGAAAAGCTACTAGATATGCCCAGATACAGGAAGTAAAAATATCTGTATCACAAAATCGAAGCTGGACTTAAAATCCTAATTCACAAAAATCATTACAGTTCATAAAGCAAGAGAAAGAACCAGCTTCCTATAGCCAGACATTGAAAAGGCATTATTTAGCAATATCTGAAAGAATATTGGGAACTTAGTAGAAGAGCAACCTACTCACATTTCTTACTCCTGTGTGTTATTCTGAGAGAGATTTAGACATTTCAGTAGAGAAAAAAAAAAAAAAAGCCAGCTTATTTAAATAAGTGACTAAACTCTCACCACAGCAAGGGTGACTGCACTCCCTTTCAAAAAATTTTATTTTAATCCCTAAATTTGATTTACTGAGAAAGAACTCCCATCTAATTAGACAGCTAAAGTGAAATGGATAGGTTTCAATTAAACTTTGTTCTCCATCTGACTTTGTAACTTTATGCAAAGATTTCTGCTGTTACAACATTATAAAAAGTTCTATGAGTTTTCATGTCAGTCACAAACATGTAGCTCATAACATTTGTTAGATCAGAGGGACACAAGTGATATTTGATTATCATTTTCAAGCTTATATAAAACATGAGATTCAGCACCTCAGAGTTGCATTTTATAAGAATGTCCTGTAACTCACTGAAGTGTTAAGCCTCATCAAGTTAGTATAGCTTCCACAGTTCTATTCTACTAGCATCAATCTCACAATAAGACAGCATAAAAATTTTTTAAAAGTCACAACTTGGACTATATTTTCTACTGAAGAAGTCTCATGACAACTACAGTGCACAGAAGTGTCAATTCAAGAACTGCAAACATGCAGTTTCTACTTCCTTTCATAAGAGTTTCCTGTAGATTTCTTCTAGAATGGTCTAACTTAAAGTCTTTTTGTTTATTTATTATTTTGGTAATAACTCCTACTCCTAAGTCACAAGTCAAGTTCTCCAAATGCAGTGTGCCATTTCTAATTGCTCTTGCTTTTTGCTTGGGATACAAAGACATTTGATTCTGTGATACCCTCTCAGCACTTGTATTGACTATTCAGCAGATAAAATTCTGTGCACAAAGGGAACAGTCAAGTTGTCTGACAATACACTTGTTTTCACATTCATATGTTGTCAGCATTCACAGATGAAACACAGAACCACTGTATCAGTCTGTGAACATGAAGAATGCTCACTGAGTAGACAAGCAGTAATACTTCTACACCTCATGTGTCTTTCACATCCATATTTCTAAGCATGAGAATCATTCTTGTAGTGCCTGCTGTTCCATTATCAGGCATTAATATCAAGCACAGCTAATTATATTTTGTGGGGGCTTTTTTGGTTTAGTTTTTTGTCCAGGGATTAGTCCAATAGGAAGAAAAAATGTGAAGAAAAAAAAGAACAAGAAGTCATCTGACACCTTTTGTACTAGTAAAATTTATGCAAATCACATTACAAGCCTGACTACTACAAGCATTCAATTATATTCTCTTTTACAAGGTCAGATTTAAATGTAGAAAACATTAGATCCTAACCAAACCACCTCACAGAATAGTACATCAAACAGGAAAATTTTACTGTTAAAGAATAATTTAAATGCAATTCATAGCTCTCATAAGAAATACTCACCAAGATTTGTATTTGGGCCAAGAAGCAGCTGCTTAAATTTGTCTAATCGAGATGCTTCTCTTTCAGTTAATCCAGGAGTAACTGAAGTATTACTGTCTGCCATTCCACTCACCAAAGGAGGAGTAGAAGTTTGTGGAAGGGACTGGGACCTCTGCATGAAAAAATTTTCACTAGCATTATCTGAAGGGAAAAAAAGAGTAACAGTTAGTCTTGGTTAATGAGAAGGCTACTAATAACTTGAATTTATTACACAAATTTAAAATAGAATTATGTTTTGAAGAAACTTAATCTCAAGTATAGCACAAGTTTAGGCTTTATATTACTCGGATTCAGCAGGATAAGCATTCCTCTTCCATGCAGTATTCCATTAAAAAAAAAAAAAAAATATGCAGACCAAATCACACAAGGATAAACTTCCCAGTCTGCATAGATGCTTCTCCCCAGTTTTTCAATGTACTTGATATAGCAGCATTTTAATAAAAACTTTTTTACAACAGTAGCAATACTATTAATTGCATACATCTTGGTGCAGTTAACCATTACATTCCATTAAACAGTGCAACTTTTTCACAAAACTAAGGGAGGGCATACTAAGGGTAAAAATAAAAAGATGGATTATTCTTCTCTCACCCCTGTATTTCTGATACACATGCTTTATTGTTTAGCATGGCATGTAGTATCTCCCTCAAACCCAGTAATATTGATTAAAAATATTTTCCTATGGTATAAAGAAAAAGGCTGGGAAGGGGCTAATGTCCTATAGGGCAAATATAGCTCTCCTTACTTGATATTTAGCATCTTTTTTAATTTCTTAACATACCCAATGAACTCGACGTATGACCTTCACTGACTGATTTAACAAGCCTGTTATCAGCACATGCAACTGAAGTCAGCTCTGCAGATTCTACTTCTTTTTCTTCCTGCAGGTGTTCTTCCTGAAATTTATGCTGTTCTTGTAACTTGCTGTGATTCTGAATTACTTTGTGAGCCGTTTCCATGACCACTTCTGTATTTAAATTTTCAGCAGCTATTGCTAAGAGTTCATCATCATCATCCCCAAGATCCCAAGCATCACTTGTGTTACTTTCAAATTCTTGGAAGGTGCTGACTTTCTTTAGTTTCACCGGAGTTGTAGGTGGCTTTGAACCTGGTTTTATCAAACTATTCAAAAACAACATTTAAAGAACTAGTTATGGATTAAGCAAAACACAATAGGCAGGACCAAAAACCAAGTGTCTGTTCCTGACATTATATAGGTAGCAAATACTTATTTCTCTCCACTAATGTTACCACTACATACACCCATTTGTATTTTAAAAAAAAAAAACAAAACCCACAAGCACAGACTAGCCCTCAAAGTCAAATAAAAGAAATGCTACTGGAATAGCATATAAAACAAACAGGACACACAGCACTTCTCTTCTCTTGCTTCATTAACTTCTGTAGAGATTTCAGGCCTTTCAATGAAATTGCTGCATAATACCACAGGAGCAGTAATCAGGTCAACTCTGAAGCCTCATCAGCAATCACACAATGCCATCACCACCATAAACAAACCAAGCCTTGCCTTAAAACTCAGTAATCTATCTGGTCACTCCAGCATGCATTTGCTTCAGAACTTTGTTCTTTTCATAAGCAGGATATTTCCCCTAGTTACTAGTCTAGATGAACCCTGATCAGCTTCTAACCTTTTATTGCTCTGCCAACACGTAGTACAAGAGAGAGAAACCAAGTACCTCTCCCCCAGCTTGGCACTTGTTCTCAGTTACAGTAAAGCAGAGCAATCACATCTACGGTCAGATTTCAGCTAAATAAAGCATTAAGCTGAGTTTCCCCACCTGCCCTCTTAACTGAATTGCCCTTTCTGGTAATTCCTATCTTTCCATCTGAGATTGTCTTACTATTAAAAAATATATATATATATATATATATTTAAAATATATATATATATAAAAAATCCTTAAGCACCCAGACACCCAGAAGGGGAAATCAGAAAAAGCTCTCTCATAGTCTTCACACAATGTCAAAAATGTTTTTCTTCTGCATTACAATGAGAACCTTTCCTAACATACCTACTACAACACTAACAATTTCACCCAACCTGTCATCATTGTCTAAAACAGCAAGGTATTTCTCTTCTTCCTCAATGATTTCAAGGAATAAGCTTCTACTTTTTGTTACCAGGTTTCTTCTGTCTCTCTTTACAATTTCTCATTTTCAATTCATCCCATTCATTTTTCGTCAGTCCTCCAAGTCACACTGCCTTCATCTGCCTTCAACTCTGCATCATCTGAAACTCAACTAGCACACATTTACTTCTTGTGCTGTTTCAAATCAGTCTTTGAAAAACTCCACTAGAAGTATCACCTCCTTCCGAGCCTCCTTCTGAGTACTTTTCTTTCTAACGTTATTTTGTCTTTACCATTTTGGTTTGCTCATTTCATTGGTCATGCAAATTTCCCAAGATTCTCGCACAGACCAACATTTTAACAGCAATGCTAGTTTCAAAAGAGTTGTGAAATCCACCAACAAACCAGAAATAACTGTCCCAAAACCAACTTAAAACAAACTGTCGTAAAAAAAAAAATTAAAAAAGCAAAATATAAAAAGCAGAAGCTCTCAGAATGTAGCATTTTGCTAAATACCTTGGCCATAAGGAGATGAAAATCATTCCCTTGCATTAGCTGTGGATTATCAGCATGAAATGTATTTGATTACTACTGATATCTAGCATGATGTTGCTGCTTTCATGTACCAAAGGCAACAAATTTTTAAATCACTGTAAAATCTGTTCTACCTACTCTCTTCTCACAAGCAAAATGCTCAGTTTTGCTTCAAAATGATCTCCACCACAACCTGACTCTTTTCTCTCATAGATAGACAAGTGAAGCCAGTCCATCAGCTGAAAGATACATGCAGGCAAGCAGCTTATACTTGAGTTGTAAACTTCATCTGCTAAATTAAGATTAGTATTTACCAAACAATTTCCAATTTTTAAGGTACTTCGGACAGATAATAGAAGTTGGCAATCTGTGGTAAGAACCAAACAGCTGATTTGTTGCTCCCCATATGGTATCAGGAAGTCACAAAAGAGAAGTCAGAATGGAGAAGTCAAGATTCATGACAAAAACTGAAAATAATTAACAAAAAGTTTTAGAGCCAAGAGGGAAGAACAAGAGGAGAGAAGGCAGAGGAGATCCAAATTACCTTGAATATTTAAATATTAGTTTAACTTACGTTCCATGTAATAATGGATCAAAAGGTGGATGTTGAGCTCCATACACATGTTGAATACTAAAAAAATTATAAAAATAAAAAAAATAGTTACATATATAAATAAACGTGTATTCAACAGGTAGTCAATAATAAACAGAACTAAAATGCTCCAACAGTTTTCCATGTCAAGGAATCCCACATACCCTAAAAATAATAAACAGAATAAAAGCCTTCAGAGTTATTAAAAACAAATGCTTTGAAACAAATAAGCATGTTACTGTGTGAATACAACTTTCTACAAACTAAAAGTTCATTTGTTCTCTACTTTCAACTATGAAATTATTTTGTAAGTAAAGAAAGCTACACAGGAAAAGACATCAAGATTTATGATTTTATGGAAACTACTACTTTAAAACTCCGGATTACTAGGGAAGCAAATCATATAGAACACTAACATGTATTAAAAAACACATAAAAGAAGATAAACATATCCTCCTGACACAATCAATCTCCAGGCTCTAAATGTAAACAAGTCCAATGTTAGTAAACCTGAGATAACATCAAGCCAAAAGGACTGCAGTCATAACAAATTTTAAGAAAAAAAAATTACACTACAGGGGAAGTATTAACAGTAGTGAAATTAGCCCTAGAGATGCTGAGGGTGGTGGTTTATAAACTCTATCAATTTTTACATGACTCCATGAAAAACAAAAAAGCAGCCCACCACCAGTCTTTCTACATGGCTGTATGCCACAGTCACAGCTCTGTTCTCCTGCTCTACACCCACGAGTATGAGGGATCACCTGCCATTTTGGCATACAGACAGAACCTGCCGTTTCCTTCTGACACCCTGTGAATAACCATGATGTGAAATATAAAGCTACAACAATCACAACCCTCTCCCTGTCATTAAAGAAAAAAAAATTTAAAAAAAAAATCAAAAGCACATTCTCCTCAGTGTCCTCACTTTTCCACAAGCTTGCAGTCGCCTGCAAATTAATTACCTGAGAAGGATCAAAAGTGGTTTTCAAAGTCACAAAGAAGTTGAGAGAGAGAAGCAAAGTTGGACTTTAAGAGTTTGTTTCTAGGGAAACAAAACCATTACCAGCTAGTGCTTATGGGTAACTGAGGATGGAAGCAGTTAAATCATGTGGGTTATTCTGCCGAATTCAGATGAATGGCATGAGTTCCTGTTCTCCAAGCACTAAGAATATGCATTAATCTTGCAAAACGAAGATAACAAACCCAATTATTCTACTGCAAGAACAAGTTAGCGTCAAGAGCAGAGAATATTTTCGTTAAATAACCATGTGAGCACACATTCCCAGCCTGACATAATGGTCAAAAGCGTTACTGTGACACTGGGGACGCATTTGTAGCCCTCAGCAAAGACACAGAAACTCGGTGTGCAGTTCACACCGGAGGAAGAGAGGTGAGAATCGTAGAATCATTTTAGTTGGAAAAGACCCTGAAGATCACCAAGTTCAACCGTGAACCTAGCACTCACTGACAAGTCTACCTCTGTGCTAGAAACCGGTGATTTGAAACACCAAGCAGAAGCTAAAATACGGTGACGTGCCTCTGGAGTGCCTATCCCTGCGCAGTGTCAGAGCCTCGCACCTTGTACCAGCCCTAGAGCCGCGCAGTGACCGCGCACTCAGCCTCCGCGCAGAGCTCTCAGCACCCGCTGAACGCGGCACCGAGGCGGCCGGAACGCGGTGCCAGGCAGAGACTGAGGCGGTACTGGGCAGAACCGCTGTCAGTGGCCCGGAGGTTCGCCCCGCGCTCCAGCTGGTGACAGGACGGGACCACGGCCGCCTCGGAAAGCCTCCGCCCGCGGGCCCCGACCTTCCCGCCGCCCCTCTCACCTGCCCGGCACCTTCGCGCCGCTCCGCTTCCAGAACTGCTTCCTGCCCCCGTCGCTCGCCATGGCGCCCGTCACCTCATCCCCCTCCCCGCGGCGCCGACCCGCTCCCTCAGGCTTCACTCCCCCAAGTCCCTTCCACAGGAACGGGACTGAGCGCCGCCATCTTGGGACTAGGAAACAACCTCACTCTTCATTCGCCCCCCAAGGCGGCACGGAGTTTCCAGCCAACCAGAAGTGAGAGTGCTGGCTGGTGGGCCAGGTTGGGCCAATCGCAGGGAGGGAGCGCTGGACGGCTGGTGGGGCGGGGCCTCGGGGTGGCGCGCGCCGCCGTGGCGGTTCGGCCCGCCCGGTTCGTCAGCGGGACGGGGCCGCTGGGACCGCCCCGCAGCGCCTGGCGGGGAGGGACCGGACGGGACGGGACGGGACGGGACTGGACTGGACTGGACGGGACCGGACCGGACCGGACGGCGTGGGGTGGGCGGGGCACGGAGGCAGCGGGAGCCTCGCCCCGGCCTTGGCGCCGCTGAGCAAACGGAGGCTGAGTCCGCCGTCGGCAGAGCCTCTGCCCTCCCTCCCCCTGTGGTGTGAGGTGCAGCTTGTAATGGGGCAGAGATCCGCTGTTGCTGATCAACTGAAGGATTACTGTAAAGTCAGTTTTTACTCCCTGCCACTGATGTTTTCAGACTTAAAATTTATGGTTTAAATATAGAAGTATCCTTCAGGAAAATATTTTTTTTAGGAAAAATGCAAAACCTGCCTTGTCAGTGGAAGGAGACAAAAATTGAAGATGAGAGATTTCATTCAAGTAGATCTAACATTTTTTTACAACAAAATACATGTTTTTTCCCGCATCATTTTCTTTCCAATTAATGATAACCTGAGGGGTGGGGGTGCTGAGGAAGGAGGACTTCAATTTTCTCAGCTTTAAAGTTCTCCTGAAGACTGGACACATCATTTTATCCAGTACATTAATTTGCTTTAAGATGATAAAAATTTGACTGTGTTTATAGCTCTCTGTGGAGTTCTCAGCAGTTCTGATCCAAGGATACATCACTGCTGTGAACAACACAGGCATGGTTTTGTTACTCCTTGGAATATGACTTCCAAGAAAATGATGAAGAGATATGTAAAAGACTTATTTAGTATCTCAGAGAACATTCTGCTATAATTAACTTAAGAACTGGCATTTAATACAAGACCTGACCTGCAAAGCACCATTCATTCTTCAGTATGTATGTAATGTGTTAGTTATTAATTAAGAATAAACAATTGTGACGTTTTCTGCCCGCTTTGGGATTTACTTTAGCAGTTACATTTTAAGAGCTGACAAAAATAAAAAGTGTCACAGGTCTTGCTAGGCCACAATCAAGATGTGAAAGCTGCACGTCGCAGCAGTTTCAGTACTACTTACAGATAAATGTGCTATGGGTAGTGTTATTTTCTCTACTTGTGTCCTTTAAATAGGATCCCTCTTAGAGATTCTAGACCTGTAAGCTTTTTGTAATGCATCATGACCCTGAGTATAAGCATCTTTCATGGAATGCACAAGAAGTGTAATGTGATATAAACTACGTCTATCAGCTAAAGTGAAAATGCAGCCTCTAAGGTCGTGAGTGGAAATTTGCTTTGTCTTAGCTAGGTAAACTTACCTGTTGCTGTTAGAACACAAAAATGAGTGACAGTCAAAAAAGTGATAAATCCTTAAAATACACATTCTTTTATTAGCCTTATTATCCATGTGGAAACTGTATTTACATTCTTTTTGTTTGTTCATTGTTGACATTTGTCAAAAGGAAACTTAATTAGATTCCTCCTACACACCCTTGTAAAAGTTGATCTGAATGCTGTAGTAATGTCATTTAACTTCTGTGTCAGCCTACTGCAGCCATGTGGACTTCTGTTTCATTTCAGAAGCAGAGGTTTTATAGAATTATACAATAAAGTCAGCACAAAGTTAACTGTATTATTTAGTTTTCATTATATTCAGTATGTGTTGCATTGTGCTTACGTTTTTAGTGTGGTGTAGAATGTTATACCAGAAACAAGTAACTGTTGCACTGATTTGTTCAAAGTCTGGTTTGAGAGCGGGGATACATTTTTATGAAGAAATGGAAGCACAGAGTAAAAAAAACTGTCTCCTTTTGTGGAAAGCTGCAGAAATTTTAGACCCTTGGACTGAAGTTATCTGGAGCTGGAGAGAACCCTCTCTGCTGTTGACTTTCAAGAAGGCAAGGACACTTTTTTCATTCCCTGTCCATTCACTTTTACAATTATTTTCTCCTTATTCTGTATTTTATGTTATCCCTGACACAAAATGGGAAGGATTTGGAAGGAGGAACATTTCAAGACCTCACCAAGTAATTCAGATAAAATTCTTTATGCCCATCAGTTAAGGTGATCCGACCACAAAGGTGAGTCCTTGGAAAGGACTTACAAAGCAGTATTATTAGACTATCATAAACAGCTAAGTTCACAGCTATACATTTGTACTTGGAAGTAGAAGTCATTCTGAACATGTATTTTAGCAGTATTCCTTCTTAACTTTATTGGCCACAGAAAGGTGACGTGGGCAGCTGAGGACACGCACAGATTCTGAGGTCAGCCTCTTGTATTTGAGATCTGCCAGTGCTCAGGTGCTGTCATTCAGGGAGTAAAACAACACTGCAGTCACTGCTGGGACTTGCCTACAGTAGCTCATTAGCATGGTCTCCAAACACTCCCGAGAATATAAATAAGCACTTGTGAAACTGGTTAATGTGGAGTTGTGCTGAGCTCTGGTTACACTGCTTCAAACATCCAAACTGGTGATTTTAAAGTCCATGCACTTGTATCAGCTGAGCTCTGCCCTGCTGGGATTGCAGTATAAACTTGCAGTAATATTTCAGTAATGACTTGCATGGGAACTTTTGTTACTTCAGAGGAAGAAGAAGTATCAAAAGGTCTACTGCAGTATTTGTTTGCTTTTATGCAAAGTTGCATGCAAGAATATATAGTTAGGAAGAGGTCACCAGCATAAGCAAATAGTGTATGAAGCTAATGAGAGGCTTGCGGGCTGTAGGCTTTTCTTTTTTTTTTTTTTTTTGTTACTGAGGATGCCCAGGATATTTCTTTATCTTCTAAAATTTAGAAATGTAGCCATGTTCTTGGCTGGTCAAAATTAGGAGTACTGTAGTTTGCACTAGCAATTTTTGAACGAGTTAGACACTGAGGTGTTTATTTAGTGTAACAGCTGGCGAGCTCTATGGACAATCATTTATACCAGTTTGTTTCTATCTCATCTGTTCTAGAGAGTTTCTGCTAATATTGCTTTGCCAGTATGGTTACACAGGTAGACTTTTTCTGTGGAGGTACAGTGTATTTTGGGAAAAGAAGATTTTCTGATGATGCATGCGAAGGTTTAGGTTAATGTTAAAAATAATTAACTGAGCTGACAACGGCACTCCCCTGCTACCTTAGCTCAGACTCACACCAGAAGGATTTGCTGATAGAGTTGTGTGAGCCAGGGAGTGTGCTTTTCTGTGCTTTTCTGTGCTTATCCTTGCATCTCTGTGTCAGCAACATGCTGTAATGGGGATGCAACTGTGGGTTATGGTTTTACGTTTCTCTCTATGAGGTTTTTTTGTTTGACTTAGTCAATAAGAAACAAAAATTTAAAACAATTCAAATTAGGAAATTCCATATTGAAGCATCAGTTTCTGTACATTTTTTTACTGCTTTAACAAACTGGTGGAAGTGCTTTTGAATATAGCACACAAGCTTTCTACATTTCTGTTCAGTCCATGCTCATGCCTTTTTACCAAGTCATTGTGTTGGTTTAATTGATTGTAAATATGGAAGAAGCAGTTCTTTAAAAGAAAATTGAGAAAAAAAAGTGAAGTTCCCAAAACCATCCTTTTGCACAAAAAGAAAATAATAGTAGAAACAGAGAGAGCCACTTAAACAAGGGAAGGCAACAGTCCCAGAGGGTACAGTACTTGGTGACAAAATCTTACAGGGCAAGGTAACATAAACAGGAGAAGTAGTCAAGTAGAATCATGGAAGAAAGAACAAAGGGATGTTAAAGAAGAAGGGTAGCCAATAGGCAGACTGAAAGACTTTAGACATGGTCCAAGCACGTCACATGGTTGCAATGGTCTCTCAGTGCAGTGCAATTTTTCACCAGAAAACTGGAGAGGAAACGAGGGGAAGAATCAGGATGAGAGAGTAATATCCAAGAGGAGTCATCACTGCAGCAGAGCAGTCATCATAGCATCATGTAATTTTTGTGTGTGTAAGTGGCCTTCCCTACTGAACATGAATTGAGCAAGCTTTTGCAAATAAGAGCAGATTTGCATGATGTGCACTACCAGCATGAGTGCATTTGGGCAAATCTGCACTTGCATGCTCACACTCTATGTTAGTAACAGTGAAAGAATACTGTGATACAGGAGAGAGCCTTTGTCTCACTTCTCCTAGAAGAGTCATACATGTGGGCAGTTTTCAACAGCTGTCATTCACTGAACTATTACTAATGGTGGTCTTGTTGACATTTCATGCACTTTTTGGTGAAGGCTTTTGGGTTTTGTTTTTTTTCTGTGTCACAGCATCAACTGATAATCTGACACCATCCGCCAGGAGTAGCCACTACCCAAGGAGTGCTCGCTCAGCTGGGAGCTGAGTGGATGAGACTGCTTTTTCCTAAAAGCTGATGCAAAATGCAGTGGAGGCTTAAATGACTCAGAGGAGGAAGGACGCTTTGTAAGTGGAAATCTTGTGGAGAAGGCAGAGAAGTTGGTAAAAGCTACAGGTTCTCTTTCCAACATATGTCTAAGTCCTTGAAATTCCAGTGTATTATGCCTCCAGTACACACATTGAAAGTTTAAATATAGCATCACAGCATGACAGAACTTCAAAACAGAGAAATAAATCAGTGCATATTTGGATCTGAGCCATGATAGTTCTCTTCAGTTCATTGCTGATGGAAATTTCTGTTCTTTAGATAATACCGTTCAAATTAGTTTCTAAAGTTGACATTTAACTTATCAGAACAAGGTGAAAAGCAAAATTACTGGAGCATTAGTTGATTTTTTCCTGAAACTAAAAGAGCTCCAATTATTAGGAAAGTTTTGGAGGAGACCTGCTTAGTATTGTGGCTTGATGAGGAAATAGGCAATACTATTTCTCTGAAGTCAGTAAGTTAAGCAATTCCTTGGAACATGCACAAAACCACTTTTTTTCTCCAAAGTCATAACAAATAGCAAAGCTTCCTACTGTTGCTTTAGATCTAAAAAGTGGACTTGAAATAGGAGAGGATGTAAAAGTTGTGTGTATGGATCTTCTGAATCTACACATTGGCATTTCTTTAAAAAGCAAGAATGAGTAGGGCTCTCAGATTCCTTAGGTATCTCTTTAGTACAGCCATACTCATTTTGCTAAGTAGCCTCATCTTGTTTCTTCTTTTCAAAGTTCATAGTATTGAATTTTTCAGAGAAAGTACCTGATGTAACACTAACAAGGGATTTAACAGCAAATTTAGGTGCTTTCGTTCAACCTCTCCGTTTTGGTAATGTTGGTTCTAATAGAGAAGTTTGTTTCAAATTTTAGGAAATGCACCAAGCATGGAGAGAAGTGTTTCTTGGCATTATTTACTTTTTGGTTTTCCTGCTGTTGCTGTGACTGCTGATACTGACCTGCTCTGCCCTCTTGTTTGCGACAACCTGATGAATTTGTATGTAGATCTTTGAGCCCTCTTCAGTGCTGGGAATCTCCAGATCTGTAGAAGGCTGTAAAAGACATGCTCCCTTTAGTTCATTCCCTATCCAGTCTGTGTTTCCTTGTCTGTTGGATCCATTGTTCTCAGAAGATGTATTCAACATGGAGACATTACATGCCAACAGAGTGAATCATGTCTTTGGCCCTTTAAATCTTTTGGTCAAAAAAAGCTAATTAGAAGTGAACTTTTAATTCTTCCTATATAGGTAAAAAAATGGAGGCATGATGTTATAGAGAAATTTTGATGTATTATCTTCAGCAAATATTTTCAGGTGTTAGAGAGCATCAACCTGTGTTAATTGTCATCCAAAATTTATCTTGAAACCATATATTTGTTCTCTAAAAATATTCATGACAGACTGCTGCAGCATTGGGTTGGGTTTGTTTTATTTTTTTTCTCTAGTCTTGTTCTTGACCATCCAGCTCCATCACCTGCACTTTTGGAAATCCCTTTTGTGTTTACTCCTTGAATCTCTTTATCTAATAAAAATCAACCCCTTTGATGCCTCAAAGCCACCATTAGTGCCTTTTTCATGTCATTTGTGTCTGTGTGAGGGATTAGTTCTTGCTGGTGCTTCTTGAGGACAGCAAAGCCTTTGCCGAGCTGTTAAACCCCATTTTCTTCTCAGTTATGTTCTCTTTGATTCAAATGTATATTAGAAGGTAATTAAGTTTCACTGTTTGCTTCTTAATCCAGTTTTGAGTTTCTCTGTGTAGCCGTTGAAATGTACTCTTAAACTGAAAACAGCCTCTTTCTTTCTTCTTTAGTGTTTAATTTTTTCAGTATTAAAATCACATTAATGCAGTTTCTGTAGAAAAGGATTAGTGGTAGAGTGAGTTAAGGTAGTGTAAGGTGAATTACAAATACAGAATAAAATACAAATTCACAATTGGGCTTTCAGTGTATTGTGTTTCAAAAAAATCTTTTCAGTTTAATACTTTACAGTTATCACTCAAGTCAAGTGAGTTATATCAAAATTATGTTTTATTTTTATTAAAGAGGAATGGAATTTACTACTTCAGAGGTATGTTTATATCAGGTCTCATTAACTGTTTTTCATTATTTTAACTTTTTATTGCTGTTTTTGTTGTTTGGGTATGCTATTGTTTGAATGAGAGCGAATGTAAACCTGAGTGATGAGTATAATGAAGATGCTGCAGTTGGAGTCCTACTAATAGGATCTTTCCATCATGACTTTCAGTAGGATACTGAGTGTTCCTGCAGTAATCCTGTTGGCTGAGCACCCCGTTTTACCTGCAAGAATGTTGGGCAGGCTTATGTTTAGCAAGAGGGGCTGAGAGCTTGGTGAAACATAAATAAGCAATGTTTGATTGCAAAGAAAATGAGAGTAACGCCAGGTATTTGTGTGAAAAGTTTTAATAAAGGTAACAAAGTATTTTATACATTTGCTTAAAGCATTGCTGCTCCATATCCAAGAGGTATACTCTGTTAGTAAATTAGATTTGTTTGTAAAGTACTCATTTTCTGAACATGATAAACATTATCTCAAATTTAAGGATGTTGGTGGAATTGGAAAACATCGAAGACTGCATAGTTTTGTTATTTTTAGACCTTGTTATTGTTGAGAAATTAGTAGGAATACCACAAGTTTTTCAGCTAAGGGGAAAAGAGAAACTCAATCTTAAAAGTTAGTGAAGCATTTTGCTATTCGGCGTGTAGCATCATGTTGTAAAATAATAAAAGAAAGAACAGCTTAGCTTCTAAACCTTGAAATAAAAACTTGCAATTTAACTTGAATGGTCTTGACCTGAGTGGTCAATACCTGAATGAAGGCATTCAGTTGTTTCAGGACTGCCATTCTTAGTGTAGGAAATGAACTAAGAACACTGACATAAAACCTCCAGAGAGTCTCTGAGTTTGAAGAGAAAATGATAAGGCAATCACAGGCAGCTTCTCAGAAGTTAAAGCCATTTTAAATAGAAAGAGCTCAAAGGATTAATCTCTTCTAGTGGAATTCTGAAGCACAGTGGTAATAATCCTACTATGCATAGTCATTAAAAAAGATTTCACAAGTAGCCAGAGGAAATAAATATGTTATTCATCATTTTTCAAAACTCTCCCTAACTCTTGAAAATCAGCAATGGGCTGCAGAACAGGAACGATATTGAAATACTAATGAAGCATGAAAACTGCTATAATTTCTCCTCTCTGATTTTGTTTTTTAAGAGGAAATATTTGCTCAAGGAGATAGTGTCTTCTACTACACTAACTAATGTATCCAGGGGAAGAACAGTGAAGTTTCTAAACAAACATTTTTTGTGGTTTACACACACCCTTAAAAACAAGTAACCAAGATTTTTTTTCATACTGAAAAATAAAGTTTTTAAGTACTGGATGACAAAAACCTTGAATTCATTGTTCATATCATGTTGTATTCTTGTTCCCACATTATTAGTGTAATAATAATAATATTAACAATATGATCTCATACCATCTTTGCAATCTATGGCTTACATTAATTTGTATGTGGTACCCCTCTGTTCATACCAGTTCTCAGAGAATGCTAGCCAGCATTCCTACTAATGCTCTAAAAATTCAAAATCACTGGTGCTGTGCATTTTAATGTGGCAAAAATTAAGTTCCAAATAATGATGGTAGCTATCACTAACAAAGAATGTATCAGGGTCATAATATGATTTAATGGCTGGAAATTAATACTAGAAGTTCAAGGGAAAATACTATATATTAAGAAATACTATCTAAAGAGTGGAGATAAGCAATTGTTGGATAGGATATACAGGCACTTCTCCATAAGTTTAGTTTTTGAAATTAGTTCTTAAAGACTTTATTTATTGTTAAAACTTATACTGTACTTCAGCTAAAATTCATCAGACCTAATTGAGGATTTTACTGTGTGAAAAATCAATGCTATTTCTGAAAAAAATAAGAGGAGATGATCCTTGGGCTGCATCACCTATATATGAACTGCCCTCTAGGCTATTCCCTTTTGAATTTCTTCTTACAGTTTCTCTTTGGACTTATTTTAAAGCCTCTAAAACACAGAAACAGTTACATTACATTGTTTTAAACATGGCACTTTTATATGTCTATATATGAATGTACATTAGATTCAGATGCTTTATCTTGCATATAAATAAATTTAAGATGTGGTTTTGTTGGGTTATCACCAAGAATAGTGGGGTTTTCTTCTTTGTTTGAAATTTAATAGACATTTCCTATGTTTGTGTAGGTCAAGAGGGGCCATCCCTGCATAGTCTTTAGTCCAGCTAAGAACTATACAGCTGTCTGGAAATGAACTCTTGTCTTTCTTCACTGAGAATTCAGGACAATTGGCTCTTTTTGTGGCATGACTCATGAGAGGAGGTCTGTATCAGGCCCTTTTTCTCAGGAAAAAGAAACTCAGCCTATTTCTTCATAGCTCTTAACTGATTAGCCAGTTGAACTGTGAACATATGAGAAGAGCGAGAGGAATAAACCACCATAGCAGCAGCTATATGAGTTTTTTTGTAGTATTCCAATTTTCTTTCTGTAACACAACTGCTCTTTCTTTCATTGCTAAGAGTTGGCAACATGCTCAAAACCAGTAAAATTAATTAGGGAATTATTATGGTAGAGAAATAGCAGTCAGCTTTTAGACAGTACCTAGAAATAATAGATCTAGGATAAAACTGCCTTCAGTAGGCTTTGGGTATGGTCACGATGTTCTTCATAGCACCCTCAGTAACTTCTCAGTGTCTAACAGCTTAGGCACTCTTCTATTGTGTTTTATAAGCTTAGTTGAATATTATGTGCTTTTGTTTTCACTCATCCCAAATATGCAAGAAGCATTTATGTTAATAAACCCTTTTTTACATTCAGGTTCTCCTTTCTTGAAGGCAAAGAGCTATTCATCAGCACTCTGCATCTCATTGCTCTTTTCACTGTGCTCAAGAGTGTCTGGAGAGGGGCTGGGGTGCCCTTGGCTCCATTGGAAACATTATGGCATCATCTAAGAAAGGTGTAATGCCAGGAAAGGATCAATACTTTGATGAGGAGCAGCTGGGTCAAGCCCACGTTGTTATTTGATGAAGGACCACTTGGAACACATTCCAAGAATTTTCTCATGAAGGCTTTAGGGACTTGGTTTGTCTGTCAGCTTAGGAAACTGAGTTTATTCATCCGTAAATATGTACCTGCTAACCACAGAGAGCAAGAAAAATTGCACCTTCTGTCCACATTAGGCTTCATCCTCCTCAATATCATGTTGTCTTTGTGAAGGAAGTACTTCACACACCAACAATCAATTCGGTGGAGAAGGGAGGAAAAGGCTTTCACCTTTTTCCTTCTGCCAACACTGGAAAAGCTTAGCATTTAGCCCGTATGACCATGCAGCCTTGGGATTGCTGCACTGCATGGAGTGCAAAGGCTTGCAGCCCCACAGGAGCTTGACTTTCCAAGGATATTGTGCTGCAGTCCTTCCACCCACCCCCAGCTGCCTTCCCTGTCCGGTTGCAGTGCCAGTGCTGTCAACCCTGTGCACCCCAGGAGCTCCATCTGAGACAAACCAGGAGAGCTGCATGCCTCTGGGTCAATGTGTTATGAAAGGAGGGACAGCTGTTTCTGTTGAAACAAGCTCAGTTCTCCTTGAGAAACAAGTCTCAGAAGAGATTAGGATTGTTCAGGGTGCTAAATCAACATAATTCTGGATAATATATCCATTCTAGCTCAACTGTTATATACCACTACTGAAACTCATAACTTTTGCATTGTAAGAGCTTCAAATTATTGACAAAAATGTTGCTTAATCTTACTTTTTTTTCAAACCTAAAAAAATAAAAACATGTTTTTCAGACAGAAATTATGGGATTCATTACATCGGGAAGTCAAAAGCAGCCTAAATACTTATTTCACCTTTAAAGAATTGTTTAGTGTTTCTTTGCTATTTTGTTTCTTTCAACTTTGGCACCATATGATTTTGCACTGGCAGAAGAACTAGCAAGCAACTTTGTCAGTGTTGTTGTGAAAAGCCTTTCATAGCACCTGCTAACTCTCTCAGACTTCACTGGGATTGTTCTTCTCTGCTGCCAAGGAAAAAGGATCAATAACTGAGAGTTCTTTTGTAGGCAGAGGAGTCCTGGAGAAATCAGACAGCAATAGGCATCTGTGGTTCTCTGAATGCTTATTCTTCCATGCAGCCTTTTTTTCTGTTGCCACCTGCTTATCTAACCTGCACTGATACAGATTGATCCCTGGCAGATAGGCCTCAATATACTCATATATAATGCCTGGGAGCAACTGGACCTAGGTAGGAAGGTTTCAAACTGCTCTGAGAAACACTGATTTTTACAAAGAGCCCAGATGCAGATATTATGTATTCTAAAAACTGTAACCTTGAACAAAGACTTTTTTTTCTCTGAAGTATTCCGAGAACTTTCATAACAGCCAGAAGAAAGAGTAGCCTTGTGTGCTTTTGAAGAAGGACTTGGTTCTTTTCTGTTACAATTAGTCTACTTCATTTATCCTCTATCAGGCAATAAAATGAGCTCATTGTAGCATCACTGTTTAAGTGGCTCTCACTATCATTTTATACAGAATCAATGCTTCTTATTTAAGCAGGCAAAAATGAATACTCCTCTTACTATCCCTCACATAAAAGAATCAAAGCCCACTAAGTTAGTTTCAACTTTCTGTTGCCCTACTACTCTACTTTCAACATGATTTTTCCTATGGAAGGAAGCACATAAGTCAGGAGTTCCTTCCCACTTGCAGAGGGGGATCCAGGGAATTCTTTCCTTGTCAGCAGCATTTCCATTCTGTACATTAAAAAAAGCAGATATTTGCAGTTACTAATAATTCCTCTTCAAGAATGAGCAAGCAATTTCCTCTGAGGTTGCCATTAAACCTCATTATGAGAGTGTGATAAGATTATGATAAGTATCCCTGGAGTCTGCCAGCAAAACAGCTGTTGGAGTAGATGTGTTGGTACTGCTTGGTGCTGTAATGTTCTGGTAACCTCAGTCTTGAAGATCAAGTCAATTATCATCTGCAACATGCCCAGGTGTCAGACAGCTGAAAACCAAAGAGTTGTGGTGTGATGTTTAAACCTGGCATTTTTCGTGTCAGCACAACCACTGGGCTGCTAATGTGAATCTGCATTTTTGGAACCTACCAAATTCAGTAGTTAGCACTAGTGTATTAAGAGGTAGAGGTTGTTTATTACATTAACTGCAATGCTGACAATGTTAAAATTATATCTGAAAAATGTTAATATGGGAAGGAAGACAGTCTCTCAAGAACTCATCCTACCATATCCCACACTTAGAAGTGTTACCTCTACATATAGATGGGTGATTGGACTGGAGACTTCTGCTTGAGACAAATGAAAAATTCTGCATGTTTATCTATTTTAAGGCACTTTTTTTTGTCAATTAATATCTTCCCTATATATGCTTTCCAGAGATTTAGCAAAAAAACATTGACATTAAAACGGATTTTTCCTACTGCCAGTGCTGTGGCAGCTGTGCCCATACAAACCTGTGTGAAAGTCGCTTGGGTGGCAGTAGTAAAAACTGTGCCAAATATATTCAGCTGTTTACTTTTGAGCTAAGCAGTGCTGCAGGGATCTTGGCATATGGCCTCCACCATTTGAAATCTGAGGAAATTCCCACTGGGCCTGAGACCAAACACTTTCTTGCAGCCACTTGGTGGGTTTTTACTACTGCAGTGTTTTAAAAGGCTGATGGTTAGCAGCCTCACACTGCTCAGGAATCCAGCTGAGCTGCTTCACAGACTGCTGTTCAGCTTGCCTTGGTTGCAAACACAATTCAGCCACTCCCAGCTGTGTTCTGCCCACTTACAGTGATGATTAATTTCTTCTCGAGACTTCAATATAAAAGTCATCTGCACTAAGTGATGTGCAATACTTCTGTTCTTCCTTGCAACATTTTTTAATAGCAAGACAGTGAATGATTGTTTTTTTCATACTAGAATTTTCAGAAATACAATCTCTTACACTGCTGTTTTTATTCTAGTGGCCCTACAGAAGCAGGCTGGAAACATCCGTAAATGAAAATAACATTCTATATGAGGCAGATTTTAATATCTTGAAAGAGTACCTAGGACATATTGATTAATTCATAATTAATACATATTATTCAAAAATTATTCATAAACTCTGAGTAAAAATTGCTTTTCTTCTGGGTTATTTTTCACCAGATTGGCATTTCTAATATGTGTTTATTCTAAGCAGGACTCAGGAAAGCATTGCAGGGGCTGCTGTAATAATGCCAGTAAAGGGCAGAAAAGTTTATTGTAGACTTCAAAGTTGGTCGGCCAAGTACTTTCTGCACTTTTCAGAATGATTACAGGTGCCAAAGGTAGAATCCCCATGATTTCTTGTGGCAGTGGCATTCCTGTAGTTCAGACTAGTGCCTAACCATATAGAGAGGTCAGCTGCACTGCAGCCCAAGAAATGAAGAAATATAATGAAGTTTAAAAAATCAAGTTGAATGTCCTAGAATATTGTAATAAAGAAAGGTTCTGTAATTGAAACATGTTCCAACAAGCCATGAAACTCTACTTAAAGTTGCATCATTTTGTATCCAAGAGAAAAATCTTATAATCTGTTGATAATCCATTGGTTTGATGAAAGCTTTTGGACACTCAGAAATGAGCTAGATTTTGAAGCATGATGGAAGGACCTGGCTGTCTGAGTGAGCTTCCCTCAGGTGCTGTAAAGGCCAATGGAATTCCAAGCCAACCATTTCCAAGCAACAAAGAGTAGAAAGATTGCATTTAGGGACAGCATTTTTTATGCTATTTTGAGCATTTGGCCTAGACGGTGCCCTGAGACAATCAGCTGTGTTTACTCCTGAGCTATTCCAGGGATAGGACAAGGGATACAAGGGACAACGTTTTAAACTGGAAGAGGGTAGATTTAATTAGACATCAGGAAAAAATTCTTTAATGTGGGGGAGGTGAGGCACCAGGACAGGTTACCCAGCGAGGCTGTGGGTGGTCTCCCTGCCCATGCAGGAGGGTTGGAACAAGCTGATCTTGGAGATCCCTTCTAACCCAAACCATTCCATGATTCTGTGAAAACTCATGTAGGATTCAATCATTCACTAGTAGCCTTCTCTAAACAACATACTTACTTTGCAGGCTGATTCCCTTTCTCTGCTGTCAGTTTTCAGATACAGATGACTGCAAGGTAAACAAAATATTATGTGCTAGAGAGGAAAATATAGTATGCCTTCCAGATTCATTGGAAGAAAAAACTTTACGTACTTATATAGTTTAACTATTGCATAAGCATGAAAGTAGCTTCATCACCAAATAAAAGTGACACAGAACTTCTGTGTTTACCAAGCTCCTGTATGAGTCAGAGATTTTCCATAGAAAATGCAACCATCCATGGATTTCCACTCATGGAAAACTGCCATGAGAGGATTCTGTGTACCTGCTCATAATGAAATTATATAATAACTTTTTTGGTAGCAGTTGCATTGATTGAATACTAATTGAGTCATTAATAATGATTTCCCAGCAACACTGGGTAGTAGGTGTGGTTAGGATAGACTACACATAAGTGATGAAGGAATTCCCATACACTGAGCTGAAACACATGAAAAGAAGGACGGGTGGTAAGGTCATACTTCAAAGATACCCCACAAGCACATTTGACTGAACACACCCTGCCAGCTAATGCTTCAGGATTCCTAAACCAAAAAGAGGAATCTTCTGCATGGGGTTACAAGGAGCTATAGGTGTTAATGTGTCAACACATACCTTTTTATGACAATAGCAGCTGTGACTCTGAGACCATAATAACAATGAACATGATTCTGATTTCACAGGAATGCCATCTTTCAGTAAAAATATAAATTAAAGGAATCAGAGATTCTATACTTTTTAAATAAGGTGCTGTAGAAGATCATTTGTAGAAGTGGACAAATAAGCAGTTTGTGTTGTATTATTGGTGGACTGGGGAAGAACAAATAATGAGGTTAGTTATACAGTCAAATACTAATGTGGTAGAGGGTAACTCTGTAGATTCAATCCCAGATGAGTGAATACAAGATTTAATTAGGCCTGATAATAGCATCCCTATTGCAAAACTCTTAGAAACCAGGATATTTTAATTTGGTTGTTAACAAAATATTTCTACATTAGCTGCTGTCTCTTGAAGGTACTAAGTTATTGTTTTAGATCCATTATAACTCAACCATCATCTTGTTTGAAACTCGATTATTTTTTTAATACTTGTACTGCAGTAGGAACTTAAAAAACAGTCATAAAAGTATGACAGATCAGGTAGTGGCCATCATTGGACCACCTATGTTGGAGATGTTTGACCTGGGAAATGAGCCAACCTGTATTAGGGACCCTCATATAATAGAGCTGTAAGGAGCCTTAGCACCACTCACTTTGATCTGCTGATTGCATTTCTAGTAGAGGACAAAATGCAATTAAATATTTAGAAGATCCCTTGTCTAAGACATTTATCAGGGGATTTAGATGACAAAACTCTTGGAGTGTCCCTGCAAGAGAATGTTATCAGACATGAGGACTGATATTCAATTGCCCAAATCGAGGCAATTCTAGAACATAGGGTAGCTGTAGGGTGTTCACCCAAGCTACCAGTGGCTGCTGCAGAACATATGGGTCATTTCGGAACCCAGTGTCCTGTCTGCCTTTTCCAGCCAGACATCTTGGTTACCCAGAGGCCTCTCAAATAGCATTAGGCACATTGTTTTACGCAACAGGATCACAACTGGGTTCAGCACCTCGTTGTGTGCTAAACAAAAAAATATGGAAAAAAATCTTTGTGCTTTGAAACACGAGCTTCATAAATCAGGATAGGTTAGAAATCAAATGGCTTCCATGACTTGGGTCCAAACAGTGTGTCCGTCCAGGAAGTGGGACAGGGATAGGGAGTGATGGTGAGCATTTTCTTTTTAAATCTGCTTTAACCACAGTGTTTATATCTTTCTGAAAAGCAAGCTACTTACTCATGCATTCAGTCCTCTGTAGGCAATCCGCTAGCACTCTCATTAGGCTGTGTCTTAGTTTCTGTGAAGCAAGCATTATTTATTCTTGTATATAGTACTCTATACAGCTACATACATTACCAGAGAGAAGACAGGAAGGAGAAACCTTTAGGATTTTTAGGATTAGCAAAGTTTCAAGGTAAAGAAGTTCAGCTGCATTGTACTTCCCTTACTCTGACCTGTAAAGTAGCAGGTGAGGTGTTAATATCATTATTACCCAGAAAATTTGGAGATTCAGGTAAATGTGTTTTTTTCCCCTAGCTGTGCATGTCTGTCTGCGAGCATACCCATATGGTTTGTAGTCATAGTGTCTACAGAGAGTGAAGGGCATTAATGTCTTTCTTCAGTTTTATTTTGTTGTTACTCATCTTGCTTTTTGTCTGATAGCTTTCATAAAGCCACTTTGCCATTAGTTCAATTATGTAGGACGAGTTTGTGTGTTCTAACTCAACTTTAAGTTACCACCAGCTCTGCTCTGCTTGAGTCTCTAATCAGCTGCACACAGCAGCACTGAAAAGTGCATTGTGAGTACAGGGGCTTGTCCTGGTAAAAAGGGAAGATGTAGGGTTTTATCTCTTCCTACTCTTCTGTTTGTATCTGGGCATTTTCTGCTACTGTTAAGCCTGTATTTGCATTTCTGGTTTTTAATGAGACAGTCCATAGGACATATCTGTATTTCTCTCTTCATGTTCCCCACTTCATGTTCTTCCCTTACAGCATTTCAAAATGCCCCCTTCCAAAACCAGAATGATTTGTGATGTTGAGATTATCAACTATATATTATAAGTCACACTTGCTTTCTAAGTAGCCAACGGTTGCTGGCTGTGAAAGACACAGCATTACATTAGCTTCTGTGCTAAGAATTCTAGTCACTGGCTCAAATTTGCTAAAAAACTAAAACAAAACCAAAACAAAACAAACAAATAAACAAACAAACAACACCCCCCCCCCAAAAAAAAAAACAACAACCAAAACCAACAACCAAAACCAAGGGAATTAAATGTTACTCAAGTCCATTTTAGATTAAATATTGATTTCAACTCAATGCTATTCCTCTGCTTTCCATTACAGTTGCTGTTCTGGACCTTCCTAGGTTTATTGTACAGCCATCCTACTGTGATGGAGGAAGCTTCTCACAGCTAAATCTAGTATGAATGTGTTATTAGTTCAAGTCTTATTATTGCATTTCCTGTTCTAATCAAGGCAAAGACTCAGCTGTTAATGTAATCTCTTTTCCTGTTGACTTGCCCTTACATATGCAACCATATAAGCAATTGGGGTGGATGGTTCCTTTTCACTTAGCTTCTTTTTCTAAACATTGATTACTCCTAATAGTAATTTCTTAGCCATGGTGATTTAGAACTATGCCTTTTGGAGTCATAATTTTCACAAAACTATTTGCATTAAACTGTCTGGAGATACCGTTGAGGTAATTGATTTTCCAAAGCACTGCAGTGAAGTTTGATTCATAGTTCTGACTAAATGATCTGGTTGACTAGAACCCTGTGCAATCTTTTGAATGTTTCATTTTCATCAAAACCAACAATTTATATAAATTGTGTTTAGAATGACATATAGACTAGTCAGCTCTCAATATGTTACTGATAAAATTATGTGCTCTAAACCAGCTGTTGACACATGGCAAGACAAATATACTAGGTGTGTACCAGGTTTCTTCTCAGCATTTGAATTTTCTTTTCATTCTATTTAGAACTATTCCCAGGATGACTAGTATCCCTTTGAACAACTATTAAGTCTTCTGAGCAGATACTCTTGATTCTTCATTGCCCTCATTTTTGGGTAGCTGTGTCTGATTTTACCATATGATCTTAGCTTTCAATTTAATTTTGATACCAGAAAATTTAAAAAATGCCAATTCAAGTCAACATGTGTGCTGACATGTCAAAAGGAACAATGCAGAAACAATGCTTTGTGGATTTCATGCAAAGTGTTGCCAAGTATTTGCATTCTAGTATCACTGATTCAGACAACTTCATACCAGCTGTCATCATCTCTATTACAGCAGTCAGCTGAAAAACAATCAAACTGAAAATTACCCTTTTCAGGCAAACTGTTTCAATCCATTTTTGATCTGATCATTAAGAACCTCAGTCTCTGAAAGAGAATTTCACCTGCATTTCTAAGCACTTACTTTAGGTTCATATTGCACTTTCAAAATATTGTACTAACCACAGAAAGTAATATTGTTAATTAAATGACATTAATCACTTAAAACATTTGCAAGGAGAGAATTCACAGGCATTTAAAGAAAAAAAAACCCCAAAACAAACCAAAACACAACCTTTCTATCCTAAATTCACAAACACAACTTTAAAAGAATACACAGCCAGGATTTTTGTCCTCACAAAGTTTGGTGCTACTAAAATCTAAATTTATGCACGTTTGAAATTTGCAATGTTGTAATGAATCAATAACATGACTGATGAGACTGTGTCCAACAACTTGTAAGATAGAAAAAACCTATATATACACATTATTTCACTGAAACAGATAGTTTGAATGAAAATATGAAATTATAAAGCTTGAGAATAAAACATTAATTTTTCAACACGGGCATTCAGGAAGGTCAAGTCTGTGGTGTAATGCTATTTGACTTCAAAATTACAATATTCACAAGAGAGAATTTTATGTGTCAATTTTTTTTTTTAGTTTAGCCAAATGCCTTTGCCCTTCTGAGCACCCTTCTTCCTCATATAGCAACTACACTATCTTGTAAATAGCTATGTCTTAGTAAATAGCATGTGTCTCTTGCTCTGGTAAGAAGATGAACCAAAAAGCCAACTTTAACTGCGATTATCCATAGTCCTATAGAGATAATGGAAAAAGCATGAGCTTGTGAATATCAGGTCAAAAGTAGATGTCTTCCAAAAAGACTTTTCTGAATGTTTCAAGGCACATTTGATAGGTGAGAAGTTACCATGAACAATAAGTAGTTAAAACATTGAAGAACCTTCCAAATGTCAAGAATAGAGCAGGAGGACTCTAGTAAATGACACCTGAACATTTTGCTGGCTGATGAGTGAGCCCAGTCTACCTGTGGCTGCAGACAGAAGGAGAATTTTAGTCAGAAGTGACACAACAACTCATTTCCTCTGTGATAAGGAAAATAATAATTGAAGATTATTTAAAACAATAATATAACTTGGTTTATGTTTCATCTGATTCATTGTGTATTGGCTAGAGCTCTAATCCTGGCAGCTACATACGATCAAGCACTTAAAGGAATGTAGGTTCTTCACAGATACATTTGCATTTTTGTGTCTCTGGTTTTTTCAAGTTAATACCGGGAGGCTACAGATATGTCCACTGATTCTTGGAAATGAAGAAGGTGTTTTAGGCTCTTGGATAAAATAGCTGTTCAGATAATTTCTATTTTATATAATTTTATTTTATTAAAGCATATCTTAAGTAATAGTTGGAGTGTCATGTTAAATAATGGGGCTGTGCTTCTCATAGGTGCTTATTTGCTCATGTTGGTAATCTGATTATCTGTATATTTTTTGGTTCCTGTGTTAACGATATCCATAACTGAAGGAAATAATATTTTCCAGTGTAATCGTTCCTGTATTGAGGTTGATTTATTTTCAAATTATTTTGTTAGTCAGCTACTTGCAGTCTTACAAATATACTCTCCAGATTTTCCTCGTCTGTTGCAGAGATCTTGTTTTTGCTTTGGTTTACACTGTTTTTGGAAAGGTGCTGTTTCTACTGCCTCCATAGTCTTGTTATATTTTTTCCCCCTAAGTTTTCTTTTACTCAGAATGTTAATTAGTAGCTTTACAGGATGTTCTTCTAAAAGTACCATAAAAATTATCTCTCTCCACCCTAAATGGAAGAACAAGCTTACTTTGTTCTTTAGTTTGTGAAGGCCATGTTATCTGATATAAGTTAGAAGAGCCCTGGTATGGATTAGAACCCAGCCTGACGAAGCAAAGCATTGAGAGAAGCACTCTGAGAATAAAAGGTCCAGTTAAAATGGCTCAACCTACTGGTCTAAAAATGAGCTAGGAGAAAAAAATGTAGCTTTGCTGATGGCAGCAATTTTTCTGTTTACAATTCTTTCATCCTGAAGCTCTTTCAACTCTCATAGATTGGAACCCACACTTGAGAACTGTCAATAGTGTCATGCTGGTGCCACTCACAGACACTGTAATTGTGTAAAAAACTCTCCAGACAGTTATAAACCTTAAAAAGTCTTACTGTTCTTACATTCAAGTATAAGTGTTAATCTATTTGATGGAGGTTAATATTGAACATAATATGTAGTTTGATAATAATTTGATACTTGTACTATAAAAAACTGTCTGCTTTCGCAGAGTTATCATCCTTAGAGCTCTTCTTGAGGACTGGTTCATATGCATGGTTTGGCAAAAAACACCTGAGTGTGCTATGGCCAAGGTCTGCACAGGCCTGGTAAAGAGCAATTTTTCTGCACCTTCCAGGGACTGGAAATATCAGCAAAGCACAGCTTGCAGGGAGAAGTACACTCTTTCATTAGAACTAACAATAGTTGAGGGGTGGGCAGAAGATAATAACTTCTGCATGTTAAGAGCATTTTTGTAGTCCTGCCTCTTTAGTTGTCCTTGCCTGCAGGCAGTGCAGGGACAGACCCTGTACTGCACAAAGTCACCAAGAAGATAACAAATCTCAGATTCCTGTACTGGTCTCTTAAAATTAGAAGAAAGGTGGTTCCTGGTCTTTTCAATTAATTACAACAATTTCTCAGCTCAAGACCAAAGTTGCACACTGCCAGAGAATATTATCATTTCATCAGACAGGAAACTTTAAATTTCATTGTCTCTTAGAAGGATGCAGTTGGATGCGAGGAGGGTTCCACAGCTCCTCAGAGACTCCAGTTGAAGCTAATAATTAAAATAAGAATCGCGATCTACAAAAAGAAATACAAAACAATGCTTCTGTGTATATCTTTAGGTGGGAGCCACATCCATAACAGCTCGAAACAAATCACATTTTGTATTTTTCACAAGGGTAGGTAGTTTAGGCAAAGAATATGGAGGTAGGTTGGAGTTGTAGAAGAAAGGAAGGAGTCTGTAAGCTTCCATGATTCAGGAACAGCAGGCATCATTTCCCTTCACAGGAAAACAAAATGCATTTTCTGCATCCATTCCCACACCCTCCAGCATATCAACCACTTTCTCTCAGCTACCTTTTGGCTCAAATTATTAAAGAGCTCCAATCTTCCCTTTTGAAAAGCCTTTCAAACTGCCTTTCTCCAGATCATTTAAAATAATAACTGTAATTTAAACTTTTATGATAAAAGCAGAGAAGTGCTTTAAAATAACTCCAGTATTTTTCTCAAGAAGCTGATGTCATTCTTTCCATCGGCAGAAAGAATATTTCACTCATGCTTCAGTCTTTGTTTGCTGATAAGAAGAAAAAGGAATTAGACCACGTGAGAGTCTGATCTCACTCATTTGAAATTGTCTCAAAAGAACAATTGTTAAGTGAATAGCCCTGGCTAGGGTGGAGGACCTGGCCTGGCCAGAGCCGAGCAGGGAGTGACACTCTGAAAGACTCCACGGCTGGGTGGAGACTACTCCCCTTTTCCTGAGGGCCAGCCTGCAATGCTGGGACATCTCTCCAGGCATGATTACCCTGGCCAGAGTGAAGGAAGCCACTTTGATTGTACTGATGTTGATGCACCTGAGTAAGGTAGCTGGAACAGAGCAGGGAGTGGTGCCTGGAAAGAGATAAAACCTGTTTGCTGGAAGCCCCCCTCCCCTCCAGGCAGCCTGTCTGCAATGGCACTGATGCCAATGACCCTGGCTTCTGTGGCAGCTGACTGACAGCTGCCCCTTTGGAACAAAAGGAACTCAGGGGTATGTATGGCTGTCCATGCTGTGGCTGTTTGGTCGTCTCTTGACCCACCGCCATCTCACTTCAGACCCTGTCCAGGATCAGCGCCATCTTGAAGAAACTCGCTGGACAGCTGGGCCCCTGGTGGTGACTCTCTCTCTCTCTCTCTCTCTCTCTCTCTCACTCTTTGTTCCCACTTTCTTACCCTTTTCTCTCCCATTTTTCTTGCTTCTCTTTCTCTCCCTCTGTCTCTTATATCTTCTTTTCCTCTCTCCCTCTTTTGCCTGGCTCTATAGTTTTGCCTGTGTCAATTGTCAAATAAAACTCTGCTTGCATCCAACCCTTCTACAGGGTTTTTGTTTTGTGGATACAAAATAAAAAGTAGATTTTAATGTTACCTTGGAACGTGACAGACCATTAGTCAGTATTTTGATATTTAAAATGAATTCATTTCCTCTGATCTATGAACTTTGTTGGATAGTTTTCGTTTTCCAGAAATATTTCAACTGTCAAGTTTGGCCTTTGGGTGTATTTACACTGTTCTAATGGGACTTCCTGTGTGTACTTGAGAACAGAATTTGATTCATCTGTAAGTACTTCATTTTGCCTGAAATTCAGTGAGATTATAAATCTGATAATTCCCAAAGAGCTCTCAAAAAACTTTCTTGGGACATTTTCTCTGTGGAGGAAAGTAAGTATTTCATAGTTATCAATGGACAGTAAAAAAGATGCAAGAAAAATTTAAACTTACATCACATTTAAAGGCTTCTTCATGT
Source organism: Florisuga fusca (assembly GCA_038090715.1). Lineage (NCBI taxonomy): Eukaryota > Metazoa > Chordata > Aves > Apodiformes > Trochilidae > Florisuga > Florisuga fusca. Next base: position 26,368,500 of record JAAWXA010000007.1, on the reverse strand, counting down.
CTGTTACAAGATGTTTTATCCAGACTTCTCGGTAAAAATTCATTATTCCCTCTTACAACACTGAGTGGAGTGGCAATATTGTGGAATATGATATTGCTTTGATTTAAGAAACACCTATGTGAGTATTATCCAGCTTTCACCTTAGTTAAGCTATTTATATTTTTTCTCTTTATACCTCCACTCTGTCAGATCAGGTTGTACACAAAATACTTTCTACTTCTGCAGGGGTACTAGAAAGGCATGTTTGATTTTCACTGTAGAAAAAAATAGTTATACAATCCTAATAAAAAAGTATACCTCCAAAATACTTGGAAGACAGACATTATTATTTTATGATTTAATGGTTAAACTCAATATTTTGGTAATTCAGGTCATGCTGCTTCTTTAGATCAAAAAGATGTATATGCTTAGAAGCATTCCTTAATTTATTGCCTACATCATCATGTAATGATCCTGTTCAGTGCAATATAAGGTTGCTAGGAGTAAGTACTTTTTATAAAATCATAGAATAGTTTGTGTTTGAGAAGGACATGTAAAGATCATCTAGTCCAACCTCCTGCCCTGGGCAGGGACACCTTCTACCAGATCAGGTTGCTCAGAGCCATGTCCAACTTGACCTTGAGCACTTTAAGGGATGGAGCATCCACAGTTTCCTTGGCCTACCATATTCCAGTGTTTTACCAGAGTGGAGTAGAGGGGCAGAACCATCTCCCTCACCCTGGTGGCCACACTTACTTTCATACAGCCCAGGATACATTTGGCTTTCTATGCTGCAAATGCACATTTTCAGCTGAAGTACAATCTTTTAATGTAGCAGTATTCCCAAATCTTTTCTCACAGAGCTGTTTTCAATCCATTCATTCCCCAGCCTGTACTGATACTGGCGATTGCCCTGACCCATGTGCAGGACATTTCATTTGGCCTTGCTGAACTGCATGAGGCTAACTGGTGCCCAGTTCTCAAACCTGTCAAGATCCCTCCAGATAGCATCCCTTCCCTCAAGCATGTCAACTGCACCCCTCAGCCTGCTGTCATCCAGAATGAATAACGTATTATAAAATCACCTACTGGGGAGAGAAAGTTGGTTTTAAAATTTATCCTGTTTGCTATATAGGTAATAAATAGGCCATAGAGATAAACCTTTTAAGTTGTGTTACTTTCCTACATGCTTCCCATCTGATATTGTGAATTGTACTTTCTACACAACGTATTAATGTTCCCAAGTTAAATACAATTGCAACCTTTCCTGTGGCCTCTGTGGACCTGTAAACAAAAGTGAGGTGCTTTTACAGCCATGCTATTTCTCAGGGTGGAGCCCTGTGATCAGTTGTCTTTAGCACCAAGATTTGAGGCTATAAATCCTGCAGTTTATTGGCATCACTACATCTGTAGTTCTGCCCATTCAGTGGTAATTGAGGGTTTATGCAATAGGCAGTAAAACAATAACTGACATGAGTGTGCTTTAGCCTCCCAAGTCAGCCATCCTTGAAAAATTCTTTCTCTGTTAGTGGCAGGGAAGAAAATCATAAAGTACTAAAACTGATTTTAAAAAATCACAGTGTTGTCTCAAATTTGATCTTTACTTTTTATGGACAGATGCACATGTTGGTTCTCAGGGGACTACTGGACAGTGGTTAGGGTACAACAAACACAGCACTGGTAAGAATTACTGCAAGATATTCCTGTAGTTACATGGAGGATCCCAAAGCATGGACCAGAACAGTGTTATTGTTAAAAATGGTCACAAGCAGGAAATAAGGAGCTTCTCCTTAACTTAATAAAAAAAAAAAAGAAAAAAAAAAAAAAAAAAGAAATGTGGATGGGGCATAATAGCGGAACTGCTAGTGGTGCTAGTACATCTTTGTAGGCATCTAACAGACCAGAAAATATTTTATCAATTCTGTATTCTACAGCTGAAGGCTTTAGCCTTAGCTAAGCCAAGAGCAGATTAATAAGAATAAAAAGAAATAGTCATAGGTAAGATTGGCAAAAAGAATTAACTTTTTACTTCTTCAGCAACCTGAAGTAGCTGAAGCTACTATGGATCACAGCATAACGATATTCATTTAGGTGACTGCAGAATAAAAAATATTAGATCTAACTTGCTTAGTGGAGAAATGATAAATAATATTTTTAAGAATACAGCTTTATGTTAGTGATAAGTTCCTGGAATATATCTGAGAGGGTCAATACTGCAAGAGTCTGTTGCATTGTGAATATCAGCATTAGGCTGTGGTTTCCACACAGCTGTTCTGGCTTGCAGAAGTGGTTACAAATAATATAAATGAAATGTGGTAGATACGGTAAAACCCAAAACAAAAAAGCATGTTCTTGGCCCATCTTTACCACTGAAGTGTTGTCAGCGTAAGAGGGATGACAACAGATGATGTAGCTGGCATAAGAAGCAAACGATGGAGCATGCAAAGAAGCAATGAGACAGTAATCCCTGCTCAGCAGTGGAGCTGGCAGACATGGTCACAGCAGACTTTTGCAACAAAATGTACTTCAAGCCTCAATGTTAAGAGCTTCAGAGGTCTTTGTGGAGGGAAAGATTAAAAAACATAGAGGGCAAAATAACTAACAGAAGCAGTGTTCCTTGAAATTGTGAAATTGTGGCATACCTATGTATTTTCAACATGAAAGGTGGCTACATCGTGTCTTTCAAGGCCAGAGGGAAGGATGTTGCAATAATTAGAGACAGAAGACAAGTATTCATGACACAGGAAGACTGTTTTGAACATAAAACTTGGATGACAGTGCCTAGCTTATTTGTTTTCAGAAAATGAAATGTGACTACACCACAAAGTTCAGTGCAGAGGTCAAAGATGGAGACTTTTTAGCCCTGCATTGTCTCTGACCAAAGTCAGCTGGAGAAGCTGTGTATCGTCCTTATGAAGCAGAACACTGGCCTTGTGCTGGACCCACATAAGAACACAGGCCAGTGCCATTTTTCTCTCATCTCTCTAGGAAATATTCAGAACCAGTAAACTCAGAGGAAAGTCAGAGGGGGAGCAACTGCTCACTGGCCTGGATTTTGAGTAGTATACTGATGGTTATAGTGATAAGGTTCAGGATCACCATGAAAGACCTTTAAGGAAGTGAAGAATTAAAAGTTTAATGATGGCAAATTACTGTCATTACGTTTATGGCAAACTCAAAATACTTTTTATGGCAAAGAAGGCAAGGTTAGATGGAGAGGTTTGTGGTACTGGATGATTGTGTTAGATGCATTCATTACATTTTCACCATCATGATATGGGAAAAGTTTTAGTGTTTGATGCCAACAACAAAAAAAGCACTAAACCAGTCCTCACATCTTCTGGTGTTACCCCCAGTTTCTCTGCTCTGAGCCATGCACGGGCCCTCACTCGCAGGTCTTGGGGTGTGTGGAGGGGGAAATTCCCGGGGGAGGGAGGGAATTCCCCGGGTGCTGAGCGAGCCTCCGCCGGGGGGGCAAGGAGACAAAACGGGTGGGAGGTGCAGGGACCCTTTAGCTCTTCAGCTCCTCGGAGCAGCGAGCAGTATCCACAGGGGAGACCGCCAATAGTAACAGCTCTACCAACCCGGCCCCGCTGCCCCCGACTGCCNNNNGGGGGAGGGGTGTACGCAGCGTCCCTGGCGGCCTGGGGCAGGGCGACTTCGGGCATGGGTAGCGCCGGGGTCGGCCTGCTGGCGGGCCGGCCCGCTGCCGGAGCCGGTCTCAGGGCTCTGAGTATGTCCAGCGTTCCGAGTGTTGTGTCTGCGCTGACTATTTCCTGTACTCGGCCGCCTTTTCGTCCTACAAATGAAGGGCGGCTGTCGGCGGCATCCGTGTCCGCGGCAGCGGTCGCCTCTGGGGTTCAGAGTCCGAGAGGGGGGGACGCAGGGGGGTCAGATCACACGCGGGCCCGCGCCGGGCCGGAGGGAGCGGGGGAGGCGAAGCGAAGCCGGTGAGGAAGCGGTGGCGGGGCTGCCGGTTCTGCCGAACGAATCGGCGGGTTAATCGGCTTGTGCGTCTCGCAACCAAGGTGAAAGCCGGTCACGACGGGCTGCGGACGCGGCGTGCGGGTGCAGCAGGTTCCGTGGTTCCCGGAGAAGACAATTCAGGCATCTGTGCTGAGTGTGTGCGCCCCGGTCACAAAGCAGGAAATCTGCCCCTGCAGCTGGGTGCCGAGAGCGCAGATGTGCTGAGCTGAACCCCGTTGTTCCGTGGCACTGCGGGTAGCACCGTGTAGCTTGTAAAGTTGTGTTTAAACGACTCGTAGCAGGACATAATAGGCTTACAGAACTTAAAAAGCAACTTTTTTTTTTTTTTTTTTAAATAAATTTGCATAGCAGTTGTTAAAAAATTGTGTTTTAAAACACCATGACAGGGAGTAAAAGCACTCTGATACTGAGACGGTATTTCAGGCAATTATTGTTTTTTATCAAAGGAGGGTTGTTTAGAGCTCTTTGCTTTCTAAAGGGTTCCATGGAAATTTGGAAAGTAAGTCTAACTTTTGCTAGTTACTGTTTTGTAAATACTTTATGCAAGCTAATACTTGTAATTTGGTAACAAAGCTCTTCATAGTTTTCCCTTTTGTATAACTAGATTAGTGCTGACTTGCAAAACTGCAAGTGGGAGAGTTTATTGTGAAAAACATACCTGAAAAAATGTGAGGATAACTTATGAAAATGGCTGTACATACAGTATATCAAGCTTACTATTAGACTTCAGGTAGCATTTTATTAGTGTTTGACCTTTTTTTATATATAGTAATTATTTGCATTATTTTTACAGATCTAGTAACATGGTATGTCAATATCTGAAAATATGTAATGTCCTTTTCCTATCAGCTGCTAGGAAAACTGCTGTCATCCTCATTTTAGAGGTTGAAGGATCTGAGACAGAAACTAAAAATAGAAAGTTTATCTGAGAAAGGTTTCAATAGAGATGTCTGCAGATGTCCCCTCTTACCATTACCTCTCTTAAATATGTCCTGATTTTATCATATCTGATTGTCCTGAGGCCTTTTGAAAACAAGGTCAGGGAAAAGGGATGAGGTGGACACAAATGGATTTGTAAGAATTTGATCTTACAGTTTACCTGAGAATTGGTTATGTTTTAAGAATGTCTTTTCTTGTTCCTGATGACAAAAAATAGTTTGTTACCCTCCTCTTCTGTTGTGTGAATACAATTTGACATAGTCTAGTTTTATAAGCAGTCTTGCTGAAAAAGTATTGGAAAATTGTTTCTAATATGCCATCCAACCTAAACAGTTCTCTGATGTGGAATCAGAATAAAAAACGGAGGCTGGGAGGAAAAAGGGAAATGCCTAAGTATTCTAGAGGGGCAGATATAATTGATGGAAAGACCAATAAAATAGATGATATACCTTCTCTTCTTAAAACCCGGATGAATTCATGTTGTCCTTCACTTGTGCTTTAATAGCATCACCATTTCATATTGCTGTGCTGTTGTCTTTAAGGTCTTTTAAGACCTGGGATGGCTCATCACATTCTCTACATTTGTTTTGGAGACTGGACCAGCATACATGGCAGTATATAAATAAACTTAATAGTATGGAAGATTGTTAGTTAGAAACATATAATTTCAGAGGAGTTGCTTGACCAAGATTAGTATCTTTGAACCATTTAGCCTTTGACTACGTGACACTGTGCATTATGCCTAAATACAGACTTAATTATGCAGTATAGAAGTGCTATATTTTTTGTTTAATAGGTAGTTAGTACAGTGAAACAGTTGTCCTTAAACTGAAAAGACTCCATGAGGTTTTTTTCTCATTATTTATTACTGTTTTGGATTTAGTTACATAAAAATAACGTGATCTGTATTTCTTTAGTGTTTTCAGACTTAGACAGGTAAGGGACTAGAGCTATACTTAGGCATATTGTAGAAGTGCTGAAATATCCATCTCACCCTTTTGCATTGAAATTCAGAAACAAATAGAAAAACAGAATTCTCCCTTGACATGTCTTTTCCATTTTTCCCCCACAAAACAAGCATTTGAGGAAGCCTCAAGAGTTGATGTTGTTCTGGCTGTATATTGCAAGATCATGGTCTTTGGACCTTTCTGTGGCTCTTCCACAGCTTTGAATTTAATAATTTAGTCATAACACCTTTATTCTCCCTAGGAAGTTAATTTTCTGTAATGATGAAGACATTAATCCTGAATGCCACTGTGTCCATGGTCCTGAGCTGTTTTTAAGAATAAACTAAATGCTGTGATCAGTTACATTTTTGTCCTTTTGCACATCTGTCTTACTTTGAGCTAACCCATTTTTGAGGGAGGAATTTGGATGCGTAGCTGGCAGTGATGAATGAACAAATTTTGACTGGAGTTCTGAGTTTGCTTATAAACTTGGTAAATGTTCTGCCTGAAGAAGTGGGAGTGACAGACAGTGATGACACACCAAAAAGCCTTTCCTAACACAGAAGAACAGTCTTCACAACTGACAGCTACATTATTCACAGAGCAAGCCCACTATTAGTGTGCTTACCTTGTGGTTTGTAATTGTTTTTTTTTCTACTCTTGCTTGCTTAGTGTGGGGAAAAGTAGCACACGTCTAACCCTGTATTTTGCTGATTTGTCAGTTTGCTCTTCAAGAAAGTGTCTGTTAGGACTGTAAGCACTGTGACCGGGAGTGAGTGATGACTGACACAGCCAGGGTACTGGAAAGACTGTCACCTGTCCATGAAGTATTTTCTTTCTTGTTATATTTTTTTTTCTGTTGCCATACCCCTTGTCACGGTTTAACACTGGCCCGGCAATTAAACCGAAAAACAGATTTTTATATGAATCCCCCTCTCCTCCCTGATAAGGAAAGGAGAGAGTAAAGAAAAGAAACTCACAGGTTGGAAACTTTAATGAAACAGTAATGATAAATAGGAAAGATTACTAAATATATACAAATATACAAATATACAGGAAAAGATTGATCCCACGTTCCTCCCNGGGGGGGGAAAAAAAACCTTATTTTGTATGTAAATAAGAGGCTCAGTGCATCATTACTGTTCAGGAGCAAGATCCTGGAGCTCACAGATTCATAAATCCACCAAGTCAGTGTTCAGTGATGGTCAAAAAACCAAATGGCAAGTTGTGCTCTGAGCAAAGTAATATAAAATCAAACAGGAAGCACTGCTAGGTCACTACATAGATTACCTCTCAAACAGTGTGTACAGGCTAGCTCAGACACACAGCACTGAAGCAGTGCAAGAGGGACAACACAAGTGTGATCAATGCATGGAACTGTTCCCATAACAGGGACATCTAAGTCAGTCTGTAAAACAGACCACTCTGACAATGGCAAGAGGACATGTGTACAGTCAGGACTGTAGGTACAATGTTGAGAAGATGTACTGATTGTCACAGTTTAACACTGGCCCGGCAATTAAACCGAATAACAGATTTTTTTCTATTAATCCCCCCTCTCCTCCCTGATAAAGAAAGAAGAGAGAGTAAGGGAGAGAGACTTATGGGTTGGAAACTAAACTACACAACTTTAATGAAACAGTAATGATAAATAGGAAAGATTACTAAATATATACAAATATACAAATATACAGGAAAAGATTGATCCCACGTTCCTCCCCCTTTTCCCCCACTAACTCTCACGTCACCACGGAGGCTGCAGGGCAGCCCTGGGAAAGTCCAGGCTGGACCCTGGGGTCAGGAGCAGTCGGGAGCTGGAGGCAGGAACACACAGGTTCAGGCTGGCATGGATCAGGACCACAGGCAGACGAATGGTCAGAATCCTCCCAGGATGCCGAACGATGAAGGAAGGCAGGACAAGGGCAGGAAAAGGGCAGGAAAGGTGTTTGACCCTCGTGATCCCTCAAGTTTATACTGAGTATGACGTGTATGGGATGGAATACTCTGTTTGGTCAGTTCTGGCATCTATCTTGTCTCGGGCCTCCCAAAGGAGGGGTTCAGGTGGGACCTCTTTACTCCTTCTGCAGGGTAAAATGTTTCCCTCAGAGCAGAGCAGTGTCCTTGAGCTTACATACCAGTCTCTAAACATCCAGTGTTATCAGTCCTAGAAGCAGACACTGTCTGAGAAACTTCTGTTAATTTCAGCAAGTGCAATTACTTACAAGAAACTTAGCTGAAAGCAAATTACAAGACAGAAAATTACCTTTATCCTGGCTCAAACCAGGACACCCCTTTATCCAACTGTTCTGTGTGGAAAACCCATCTTAGTGTGTTGTGTATGATAGACAATGAACAAAGTAAAACATGAAAAAATACGTGTGTGAAGATCTTTGAGATTAAGCTTAAGAAAATTCTGAACTTGAAATTCAGTCTTTTGAATCTAGATGGTATTTTGCCTGGAATTTTGTCTAAGAACAGTTGTGTGCTGCTTTATTGCTTAATTGAGTATATTGTACTGAGACATGTGAAGTTGTTTAATATGGTCTGAGTCCATAGTTCATAGTTTTTCATTGACATGAATCTAGTAATACTGATGTAAGTACCAATGTTTTGTTGTTACTGTGGCAGTAAGATTTCCCATGTTTTTTTAAGAACTCATAAAGGTGAAGGGCTTTATGAGTGAACAGTGCTATGCTAAATCAGTGAAATAAATGGCTTCTGCTACTTGATAGTAGGGTAAATGCTACAAAAGTAGGTATGGGAAAGGACTATAATTAGTACATATGCGAACCTTCTTGACCTCTCAAAAGGCAGTGAGATAGACCTTCTGATTATTTTTACAGGGCAGACTGTGGTGACTAAATGGCAGATGACAGCATTGTGTTTGTAGTCTATTGGATACCTTGGTATACCTTGGTAGTCTATTGGTTTGTAGTCTATTGGATACCTTTCCAATGGAAAATTCTCCCTTCTGGGGAAAAGGGGCGAGGGTGGGACTAAGTAGTTGATTTGCTTTCTGATTAAACAATATACTGTATAATGTTAAGTTTAATAGTGATAGTCATGGACTAATAAAACTTCTTGAGCGCTATTCAAACACAAATGCCACTGCATTTGGATTTGTTTTTATAAGCTGTAGGAAATGTTCTGAAAAACTTGTTTGTTTTTGAGACAGCTTTACGTCTTTCTGATCCTCTGCAATAACTGTATTAGGTAGTTTTTGGCTTTGACTGCCCTAAGATTGGAGTCTACTTACCAGTGCAGTGGAGTTGCTTGGTGCTTGTACAGTGCCAAGTGGTACTGAGAGCTGCTATCAGCATAGCTGGTATTCGTAGGACAGAAACCTCTCAGGCTTTTACCAGACCCAAACATCTGGAGAGGAGAGGTGGGATCACTTTGTTCTTTGCTTTTGTTTTCTTGCAGAAAACTGTTTTGTACCAACCTCTGAGATCATTGCTGTAGAAGAAACTGAACTTGACAAGAAACAGCGTAATATTGGGAAATGGCAAAAAATGGCAAAGCCACATGCTTTCACAGGTAAGGGAAATAGTGTCAGGATGCCTGTGCTGGTTACTTTGGAGGTAGTTTAGGGCAGACACGGAAGTAATCTTCAGAAATTTTTTTTGCAATAGAAATGATGTGTTTAAAAGTTGCAAAATATCACACACACACAAAACCAGCCGAAAACAAACTAGCCAACAAACCAATCCAAAAACTCCACCAAACAAACAAACCGACCCACCAAGAATTAGCCAAGTTTACATTTAGAGGTTATTTTTTAAAATTTATTTTTAAAATAAAATTCTTCCTTTAAGACCACATCCTGTGTTTAGTTTTTTAATGAAGTTCTAAACATTATGTTTCTGCTGCTGAATGACTGTAGTAGGACACTTGCTTTCTACCACTTTACTAGAAATTCAAGAGAGAGGCTGGAAAAATGTGTCCTAAATATTTTAGTTCCTTGTCCTTTCGACTGCATTCATAAAACAAAATGCCACAAATAAACTCCTGGTTCTTTTGAGGAAAGACTGGTGACTTCTGTGCCACAAAGCTGGGGCAAATGTGGTAGCTCCCATGCCAAAGTTTGTGTTGTGTCCTTCACATTTAGTCCTTAAAGAACAAAAATTAGTGTTAGTGTGGATGGAAAGGCAAGGGTGCTTGTTGTCTCACCAGCTTAGTTATTACTACACAAGAAAACTATATGTGAGCTGAAGTGTCATTTTATATTAGGTAGACACTGCAGTCTTCAGTATGGATAAAATAATATCTAAGCTCAGTGAACTTCTGTATAAGTATGTTTATAATCAGCTTATGGAAAATGGGTTGTGTTTGATTTAACAATTAGTTTAAGCTCGGGTGTCTGCTATGAGATAATGTCCCAGAGCAAGTATCTTCATTTATGTTTTAATTCTGAATTTTATAAATGTCCTGTTCATACTGTGAATGCTTCTGTCACTTGCACAACTGGGGAGTGGGGGTTAGCTATCACTTTTTTCCAGGTGGATATTTTGATATTTTGATGATCTCTGCATTGTCATTTTGCAGAAATGTCTCAGTGTGCTTTTCATTTTTTTTTCTCTCTTTTTTTCAATTTCAATAGTGTATTATGTGAAAAAAGCTCGAAATCACCGCTGGCGGTGCAGTGATGTGACATTTTGGTGTGTTGATGAGCACTTGTGTAATCAGTGGATTCAGGCGCTGAGAGAATTACTTGAAATGCAGAGTAAGTTTGACTAAACTTCTAATACTTGCAGCATGATATAACAGGCCTCTACATCAATAAATATTATTTTGATGTATCTTTTGAACTCTTACGAGCAGCTTATGCTGAAGTTGAGGGAGCTGAGTTGACATGTTTCATTCTTATCACTATTTTTCTATATCACATATTTGCTAAATTGTACTGAGTATTTTGCTCTAATCACTCATAACTATAGATTTTGCCCAGATGGGAGTTATTTCACAAACTGTGGACATGTTAGAAGCTTAGCAGAGACCTTAAATTACTGTAGATGTAGAGAATGTGAAGGGCAGATGTAAGCTCAGAGATTTAAGGTGCTGTAGAGATCTGAGGACAAGAACTGTAGCAATTTTAAGATTTATGGGTGGCTTTGTGTGTCTGTCTCACCTTTCCAGTCTCTCTCGTTAACAATGTTCCTTATGCAGTAAGAGTTCCCATTAATAATTTCTGAGACTTCTGGACATCTACATCTTGGAAGACTAAAAACAGTTTTGCAGGAGTTATTCTTGAAAGACCATTTTGATTTAAGGCTTGGCTGGCTATTAAACAAATGACAGATGCTATTAACCCCTCTCACTTCCCAGAAGGGGAAATGAAAGAAAGTAAGAGAGAAATTTACGGGCTGGAAAATAAACAGAACAGTTTTAACAATACACTAATGATGGAAAAGAAAATCATTAAATATACACAAATGTATACAAAACAAATATTGTGCTCCACCCCTGATAAAACTCATGTCACCACTGAGGCTGCAGGGCCGGCCCCGGGAAAATCCCAGGCTGGGCTCTTGGAGTCAGTAACAGATGGTGACTGGATTCAGGAGCACACAGATCAGGAATGCATGGGTCGGGGTTGAAGGCAGAACATGGAGTTCTTTCAGGACACTGGCAATGAACTAAAGAGGGAGCGAGACCCTCATGATCCACCAGCTTTATACTGAGCATGACATGTATGGGATGGCATACTGAGTTTCATTAGTTTTGGGTTGCCTGCCCAGTCTGCTCCTCCCCAGAGGTGGGTTGCATGATTGACCCCTTTTCTTCCCTTTTCATTTCTGGCACTTAAGAGGTTTAGCAGAACCAAGCAGTGACCTTAGTTCCTATAGCAGTGAGGATAAGCAAGAGCCTCTCTGCAGAGCACTCATACCATTACCACTGAATAACTATAACTGAGCATTATCACTCCTAGAAGCAGACACTGAAAGCATGCTGTTAGTTTTAGTAAGTGCAATTACTTAGGAGAAACTAAAATGAAACGTAAAATTACTAAAAGGACAATTGGTTATGTCCTGGCTCAAAACAGGACAAAGAAATACCTTGATAGATGTAAGGAAGTGGCAGAAGCAGAGCAGGTCCTTGACAAAAAGGACATCAAGGATGACCATAGCACAGGCAGTGCCCTCACTGACCAGGGTGCAGTCCCACTGTGTCTGATCTGGGTGGGCAGAGCAGGGGACCATCCAGGAGACCAAACAGCAGCAGGAGATGGGAGGCAGGACTAGAAATAAATTACACTGTAGGTCTGAGGTCCATCTGAGACACTGAGCTGGAGGTAGGACTGAATACAAGTATACCTGATGTTACTGAAACGTGTACTTAAGACTCACAGAGTACAAATGGCTATTTAATAAAATGTGTTCTGAACAGGAGTTGGAAGTGTGCATCTTACTAACTTTTTTCTTGTGTTTGTGTTATACCAGATACCTGGGTTTCAATAAAATACTTCCTAAAATGACATTTGTGCACCCAGTCAGTATACCTGTGAGAGAGGTGGCCCTGGGCAGTCATCTCCATTTAAATGCAGGTGTTCATTCTATTGGTTACAAACTATTTCAGGAAAGGTAACAAGTTCTCAGAGAGGGTGAATGTTTGAGAGAGTGTGGCAGCTTTAAACCAGTCAAACAGTGCTGATCTAAGAACTGTGTTTGTTCTTTTAATTTAAAATAATAATTTGAAATGCCATCAGAGGAAGGGCAAATGCTGTAACAGATTTTAGTGTTATATGCAAAAAAGGAAGGCTCTTTCGGTGCAACAAGCATTACTGTTTTGTTTATCTATTAGTACAGAGGTGTAATAATTATTGTTATTGCTAACATGACTGTAAAACCAGAACTACTTGAACAAACTGGAGATGATAAAATCATTGGGGGTTTTTTTCTGGTGGGAGGGGTTACTCTATAAGGCAAGCACTCGAAGTGTGACGTGCAGTTTTGCCAGTTGTTCTTGTGTCTTTAGCACAGAAAGGAAATGTATTTTAACTGTGTTACCCAAAAAAGAACATTGTTTAAATAAATCAATGTTAAAGCATTTCTATGTATGCTTCACTCACAGGTGCCCATTGCTGCGTCTGTGGTTTGTCTATTGTTTTGTGTGCCTCAGTGTCTAAGTGGGAAGGTACTGCAAGAATAATATGCTTAAATGTGCAAGACATAGAGGCATATGAAATTATTCTGAATTTCACCTGCCATCTTATTACCAGTACAGTACTGTCAGTGTTCTCAGTATTATAGAGGATAGATGATTCAGGTTTTTATAGCTCTTTGTCAAAGAGTTACAGAATTACAACAGTTAATGAAGAGTTACAAAAGTCTTGTATGCTGTCTTCACTGTCATGTTTATGGGTTTGGTTTTGTATAGCTCGTTGAATTTTTGTTTGGTGTGAAAAAATAGTGTACTATAATACTTGTATTTACTACAGAGTCTAGACCAAAGCAGTTACTTGTGTATATTAATCCATATGGAGGAAAACGGCAAGGGAAGAGGATTTATGAACAGAAAGTTGCTCCACTCTTCAGCCTGGCTGCTATCTCCACTGATGTTGTTAGTGAGTAGTGCATATTTTGATTTCTTAATAAACACATTGTGAACTCTTTAAAACATCTCTGAATAGCTTAAGTTCTTTGTGTTACTTGTATTTTCTAAGGAAATGAGACTTAAGTGGTAGGGAGGGATGTTTTTTAATTAAAGCATAGGTTAACAGGTAATTTATGACCTTATATCACTTTCCTGCTTACTAAACTAAAACTTGAGGTAATTCTGAGCTATTTGAACTCTTAATTTATAAGATACTGTATTTATTTCTTTTTTTTTCCTGTTTTACTATTAAAACTAATTGTTAATTTGCACAGGTTTTTTAGCAAAATATTTTTCCAAATGTATTGCAGTGCATGTCTCCTTTGATTAATTCCTTGGCGTAAAAATTTCTGAAATAAGTTTTATGGGCAGGCTGGTTTATGATAGCACTGTTAATAGGATCATGGTTATTAATGAATAATTAAATTTTGAATTGTTTACTGTATACCACTTTATAATGATATTTCTGTAATAGTAATTTTTAATGTGTTTATTTCTTCATAGTAACTGAACATGCCAACCATGCTAAGGACAATTTATTTGAAGTTAATATTAATCAATATGATGGGTAAGTAACTTCACTTGCCTTTTTTTTCCTTCTCTTGATGATATACTCTAATCTGTCTGTTCTTGTCTCTACTTTAAAATAGAATCCCTTATTGCTGATACATTTATTGGAACAGCTGAAGGTTCTGGGTTATATTCCTTTTCTTGGGAGATTCACATTTAGGAGTATCAAAGGAAAACTAAACCGTTTCAGTAAATCCGTTCAACACACAATATATTAAAGTGTAGTATAGCAGGGTTTGCATGAGATTTATGTTCAAAAGGTGAAGTAACATCCATTTTACTCATCCAGAATTTGAGCGTTCTGCGATAGCTCGGAAGTTACCTCGAAAGTTTGTGATTTAAGTGATCTTGACATATACATGAGTCCAGAACACTGCATCAGTAACATTCAGCCTATGTGAAAAAAAGCATGAACTCTTAGAAATATTTCAGATAGTTCCTCTTGCTGTGTAAGATTGGTCAAATAATGGCTACATCATTTGGCTTTATTTGTATTCGATCTGTTGTGGAATTCCTATTTTAAAAGAAGACTTACTGCATGGTGAAATTGCATTCCTTTATTAAATCTGCTGTAAATGCAGAAAATTTTGATAAGTAAGATAGGGTTCATTCCAGTTTCTGGTTTGTGGTATGAAGAAAGCTGTATGACTGGAAAACCATGAAAATGTTGGCAGAACCTATGCAGATAAACTCATAAATACAGTATTTTAAAAGGGTATCTTCTTGTGCTTGTTGCCAGGTACATTTAAACTGGTAAATTGCAAAAATAAAGAAGTTTCTGTCTTTTCAGAGTACCTATGCTAGGGTAGCAGTTCTACATTCTTTGTGTAAATCAAGTGAGTGTGTGATGTTGACAGATAGTGGAAACTATATTCACAGGCTGAGTTCCTAGACTTTACCAGCTTTAAAATGAGTTGACTTTTAATAAGCAGTTTTGGCTATATAGGCTTTTTTTTTTTTTTTTAATTTTGCATAAGTGCAAGAAAGGGAAACTGGGATCACAGAAAAACCTATTTAAGATTTTTCCTTTTCATTTGACTTAGGTGATTTGAAATAGGTAATACTGACAGCCAGTGAGAAAAAGCACAAAGCAGAAGAGGGAAGCAAGTGAGCTCACGTCCATTCCTGGCAAATTGTTTTTTACAAGTAGTAGCGACCAATTATAGTGGTACCTAAAATGTTTCTGACAGATTCAAGCAGTTTCTCATTGCTGAAATATTTTTTTATTGCTTGGGTGGGTCTTTGTTTTTTTCTCTCTAATATGACTGACCTGAATTGGCCAGAGAACTGCATCATCTTAGATTTTTATTCCCAGGCTGGGTTTTAATGACAATTAGCATGTGAACTGCAACCTGTCTTTCCAAGCTTGATTTTTGTCTGTCATGTACAAGTCTGTTTCTGTGGTGAGCAGTGATACTAGCAAGAAGTTCTTAGTATTAATACAACCTTTTATATAACAGCTTACATAGTTATATGGAAGATTTTAGAAGTGGCTGAGCCACATATGTGTGTGTGTGTGTGTGTGTTTCTTCAAGTTTGATTGACTCTTCTCACATACAGGAAAAGCTTCTTTGGGTTCCTAATTGTTGTTCATGTGTCCTCTTGAACTGGTTGTCCATTCAGTGATGGGATTCTTCATTTAATCTCGAGATACTTTACATGGCAAAGTCATGCCTGTTATTTTGGAACTAGATACAGGGTTCTTAATGATCACCAGTACACCGCTTTCCATGTCTATTTACTTGAAACAGCTTATTTGCATTTACCCATACCAGAATTTCTTATGGTGAGTTTACTAATCTAGGAGTTCAGTGACCAAACAACTTCTCTTTAAAAACAGTTACTGTGTTCATTCAGTTCAGTATAGCAGGGTTCTGTACGTCATTGTGCAGAACAACCAGGGCATGCTGTGATATTGTTCAGGTAATGACCTTGTTTAGTATAAGTCAAATATGTATGAATCACTGAGCTTCCTTATGTGTATGCCAGCTGCACAAGCCCTTGTGAAACTATTTCAGGTTGGCTTTCTTCCTGGTTCTTTAATTAGTTCACAGAGTGGTTGAGATTAGGAGGAACCATATTTCTTTCATTTCATTTGTCTTCAGAACCTGTTTCTCCTGAAGTACTCTGCCAGATCTAATTAATTGTTATTATCTGTCTAAAAAGCAAAATGGTAGTCCATTAGAAAAAGAAACCCAAAATGTAAGAATTCTAAGATCTCATATGGTGGTTGCTCACTAGGGACTATCACAGGTATGACCTGCACATTGGTCATCTGACATTTGCAGTGAATTGATCATGTTGTCTGTATGAACTTCTTTATCTCAGTATTTGCCCTTGATTGGTATAGACATTCATACCATTGTCATCTCAGCCTGGATATAATGTTTTTATAAATGGAACACTACTGTGGCAACATTGACCTTGAACTAATGTGGAAATTCTTGTCCACTCAACTTCTTTCTTAGAGCCTGCAGAGAAAGATGAAGCTGGAGCTAAAATTAAGGAATAATGTAGTTAAGCTATGAGAAAATAAATTAATTATGAAACTGAAAAATAAACATCCTTTTCTCCCTTCTCTCCCAGTTGCTTAGGTCTTGACTTACAATTGTACAGTGTATATTTTTAAGACCGTCCTCCCCATTAACAAAAAAAGACTTTTTCCAAGCTTTTATTCTGCTGAAAATACAGTAAGAAGTAAATTTAAATCATCTGTACTTAAAATTTAAATAATCCAACTTGTCCTGTGAAATAGGTACTCATTTTGCAATATCTCTTGCAGACTATGTGGAAAAATAAGTATTAGTTTATGCATTGGGAATGATTGCTATAGATAAGAGTAAACTCTCCTAAACATGTATGCTGAGGTCTACATGGATAGCTTTGGATTTGTTGCATGTTCCTTTAAAGTGTGTTTCAATTAGCTTTCTGTTAGAGGATGTTTATGCTTATAGGGTTCAAGGTGTGCATTTGAGTATTGTGCATGAAATGTTTACTGCTGTAAGAGTCTTTTACTTCATAGTATTTGCTTGGCTGTGGACTCTCTGCTGAGCTTTAACATGTTGAGGATCTTTGTAGCTGCTGCACGAGCTCTGACTTGAATTAGGTTTGAATAACAGAGTTTTGCATCTGGTAACATTCAGAGCCCTCTGTTTCATTATGAATGGTTATATAGGTATATATGACTTCTGTATGTCTGATGGGCTCTCAGCATATTCAAATGAGCATGCAAGCATGCTGGTTTTTGACTTTCTTATGATGTATATCCCTATTAAATAGTGTAAACATGTACTTCTGCCTGAAGCCTCAAATATAAACTTACTTTCCCCATTTTAGTTAAGGTACCTTATTTCCATTTCGCTCGCCTGGAAAGCTGTATGTACTGTCCTGTTCAGTGTTTTCCTTGTAAAGTGAATTTCCACTGATATTTTTCTGTCTGCATGTAGCAATGGAGGATAAAGGCTTTTTCTAGGTTACATTCATAACATTTTTTTCTAACATTACAGACATGTCTAGTTGTATTTGCAGTTGTGTAGCTTGTATTTTTTTTCTGCTTTTGCTTTTTTTTTTTTTTTTCCTGCCAAGTTGGCTCTGGCCTACTATATTCTGCAAAAATGGAGGAAGAGAGTAGAACAACTGTTTTTGATGTACCCAGTGCATGCCCCAAGTAGAACACTTGCTGTGTTGTTTATTGACTGTTAGTGTGCATTCTAATTTGTGTTTCCTGGCAGTGTTGTTTGTGTTGGTGGGGACGGCATGTTCAGTGAAGTGATGCATGGTCTCATTGGAAGAATGCAGAAGGACTCTGGCATAGACCAAAATAATCCCAAAGCACCGTTAGTCCAGTGCAATATAAGGATTGGCATAATTCCTGCTGGTAAGAAGGGGTTAACTTTCAGTTTACTTTGTTATTTTATTCTTGGAATTTCTTCTGCTTAATAACTTCATGAATGTAGGCCTACATATGTAAGATATGAGCAATGATACTACATAAAGACAGCTAGCTAAAGCTGTCTGTATCCTTGTATAATTACTGATCACATGCAATTTTATTTGGGAAATGTACTTTGTAAAGGAAATAAAATCTTACATTCAACTTTGAAATTTAATTGCTACTTTTGTGTGTGTATCTTCTGGTATGTTAATACAAGATAAGCTGTTTACAGTAGCACCTTTGCCTATCTAAACATTAATGAGTGAAATTTACTGAACAGAGACTTACCTGATAAATATCTTTCCAATTCCAAGAGCTTCACAAATCTAGGTAAAATTGTAATGAGAATCTTCACACTGGTCTGACAAAATCCAAAGAAAGGCTAAAACTTATGTTGTTTGGGGTTTTTTCTTGGTTTTTTTCCTCCATTTGTTGTCACAGCATAAGGCAACCTTTTCAGAGGTGGTATGCCTTCACAGTTCTCAGAGTCACCTACTCTTTCAGGCAGCCCTGTAATTGAGAGGCATTTGAGAGAACTCATTGTTGGAATTCAGGTCTTTGATGATAAGCTTTTAATTTATTGACCATGGGTACTCTTGGATCAATTTTACTGCTGAATCTAGTGTCCCATGTGTTACGCTGTTGGTGCCCAAGATTCCTTAAAAAATGAACTTAGAGATGACTCTTCCAAGGACTGAATTCAATGTTGCAATTCTTTTATAGCATCTGGGATTTTGAGGACTGTGGACAGACAAATGGACAGTTCAGTGTCTTTTCTATACTGTTCCCTTTGTCATTGAATCTTAGCAATGTTTTGGTTGGGAAAGACCTTTAAAGTCATCAAGTCCAATTGTTAACCTAATACTCTGAAATCTACCACTAAACCATGTCCCTAAGCACCACATCTATATGTCTTTCAAATACCTCCAGTATTGTCAGATACTTGAGATATGAATTGAAAAACTGGGATATGAAATAAACATTTTGAGCGCCTGATTAAAACAAAAACCATAGACTTTTAGCAAAAAAGTTAGCACAGATTATAAAAATACATCAAATAAAGTAATGTATTGAAACCTTCAGGATTTAGGTGACTAATTTTATACTCATTGTATCTTTGTTAAGAATGTGTCCAAACCCAAATGGTCCTAATTGTTGCTTGTTTTGTGTGTATGGTTGGACTTCATGACCACAGAGGTCCTTTCCAACCGTGACTGTTCAGTGATTCTGTGATTTTAATACTGCTAACAGGTATTAAGTCACTTTCCTCCCTTATATACTTTAGTGTATTGTTTGTTGTGCTTTGTCCATTGTAGCTGTTTGCTATTTGAATGCATACTGCATGCTCTGTTCTTTAAACATGAGATACAGCCTTATAATCAGTGCTGTGATTTAGATATTTTCTCCAAGTTGTTACTCAGGTCCCTCATTTATAATGATGCATAAGGAAACTGGCCTTGAAGTTTCATTAAGTTTTTTGCAGAACAGAGGATAATATGTATCTTTTTCTATTTGTATATTATACAGTATTTAAAATGCTTCATTACTGAAAATTTGTGAAAGTAGTTTTTACTGAAGGAGTCAAATCCCCTAGTTCCCAGACTAGTGCCAGAAGTCTGTTCCAAAATAATGAAGATCCTTAAAAAGATATTTTTTTTAAAACTAAGCTGGCAGTCCTAAAATACAGCAAGCCAAAAGGAATAATGAAACATAAACAATGCACCTAGAAAAATATCATCTGTAATGTTCTTTCATCCGTATAAGAAACCTTTTTATTTAATCCTAAGAACTCATTAATAGATATTGAAGACAAACACTGCTTTTAGTTTAGAGATTAAGTTCTGAAGCTCTGTGTCTTCTGATACGTGGAGACAGTTTACTGAGGACTAGAGCCTGGGTTAAAGTGACACTGAAGCAGTGTTTTTACCTTTTTTATCATTTAGCTTCTACTGTAAAGCTGTGTTAACAGCAACATGATGGCTTGTGGTTTGTGGTTGAGATTGAAGTGTCTGTATCCAATCTAACTCAGTTCAGCAGGCAATCTTTGCTCAGAAACTGTCGACTGAATTGCATAAAGTTTTGAAAGACAAATGAAAGACATTTAATGCTACAACAGTCCAGTCTAGAAGACTTATTTTTATGAATTACTTTAATTTCATAGGCAGAATCCCATTGTGCAGGCTCTTTTTTAATGTTGGATGCTACTTGATTCTAACTGGAGCAAGCTCTGCTTGACCCCTTTTGTTGAACAGTTGTCTGTTTCCAGACTGTCTCTTTCTTGAGTTTGTCTTCTGGTGAAAAATTGTCATTTATTCTTATGCCTTATGATACATTTTTATATAATAACTTGTTGTATTTATTGACATGAATAAAGGCTTCTACTTAAATGTCAGTTTTAACTCCTGAATTTCTCTTTTTAATTCTTCAAATCTACTAGTGTAAATTGACTGATTGCTGTTTTGAGCAGGTCTGCTGTTGAGTACTTAAAGTAGTAGTGTGCTAACTACAAGTCAGTGCAACTGCAAAAATTTCTTTTGATTTCTTATTTCTTCCTAGTGCCATCTAGCTTTGAAAGCACGTTCAGCCTGCTTGGTTTCTGACATAGTTTTTTCACTGCATTCAGAGTAGTAGTATGTCTTCATAGAACTTAAAACAGAGAATCTTTTTGCTTAAAACTTGTAGCACTGAGGTTTCATCCACATGTTTTAGTTTTAAAATTATACCCTCTGGAGTAAGCCAAAATAATTAATAGTTTTTACTAAATCTGGCATAGAAGAGGACAAAGCTTCCAACTGCTGTCCAAGGACTCTTTAGTGAAAGAGAGTGGATTAGATTAAATACTCTTATGATCTCAGTAGGTATAAAAAATAAAATCCTATTTCAGTCTGTGCTGTGGCATAATATTAATGCACTCATTATTCCAAAAACAAGTCTGCCAGTCTACCCTGGGGAATAATGTTGCAAGCAGCAGGAAAGATTGAGTAAAGCTTAGCTACAAACTGTTAATTGCTATAGTGATTTAGGCTTCTAGTGTATCCAGATCATCCCATTTTTGTTATGGTCAGGACATGAACTCTGTAATGTCTAGGACTGAAGCATGCAGTACTAGTGTAATCGGCCTGTTGATGTGTAGCAGTAAAATTTTAAGAGAGCTGAAGAGAGCACAGGCTTCTTATCTGATGGTAGCATAGAAAAGTGATGGAGAATTCATTCACAAACTAAAAACCAGATGCAAGTAAAATCATGAAGCATGGCTGGACTCACACTACTGTCATCTAGGCTGTAAAATTTACCTTTAGAAATATGTTAAAGTATAGCATAAGAAGCTAATTTTGTTGTTTCAAGGTTCAGTATCTCCACTCTGAAATCTGAAGTGTGATGTTTTGTTTTCCTTCTTCAGCATTTTAAATCTTTCTACTTCTGGAAATCACAATTTTAGAGCTAAATATACTGCCACTTATGCTTCACTTAACATGGTGGAGCTGCTATGGAAACAATTGGGATTGCTTTTCCCTGTGATCTTAATGTCATCTCTTAAATTTGCCTTTGTTGTATTAAACAATTTGTGTTGTACTGTAGTACTGAACTTCTGCTGAAGTGGTTATTTACCAAAAACATATTCAGACCAAAGTCCTTCTGAACTGTTCCTTTTTAAGCCAAGTCTGTCATTCTGCATATGTTAAACTTTGATTTCTTGTTTCTGCATGCAGAAAGGAAGGTAGATGCATGACTGCATGCCCAGGCTGTTATCTGACCCTGGAACAGCAGCTTCTCCCCTTACTTTTGTATGTGTCTGATCCTTGACATTTGAAAATAGCTTTCAAAAAGTCACAATCTTGATTTTTTCAAAATGTTGAATGCACCTTGACCGAGACTATGCAGTTACTATGTCAATAGCATGACTCACCTGATACTTCATTTGTAAGGTGACAGTATGGATTGTGTCTTCACAAAAATGCTGCAAATGTAAGGGACCCCCACTGAAGTTGTTATTCTGTCTGCCTACAGTATGGAGTGCTGTTGCCATATTCATTTAACTCTGAGGATTCTGTGTGTGCTGTGGGAGCACTTGCCCCTGTCTATTCACAAGTATCCAGAAATATTTGCATGACAAGGGGAAATCTGGAGATTTAGATGTTCTGTGTAGTGCAGTCCATCACTTTGGTTTCTTTAATCTCGCTTTAGAAAAAAATGTTTTACGGGCAGTACATCCTCTCTAATATCTTAAATATATGCATATCTTAGTCATTTCTCCTTGTGATTAATTAAATGGAAGGACTTCTGTGAGAATTTTCAGATCATTAAATTTATTTTAATGTTACAGTGTTGAAATTTGGGGAGGGGAAAAAACATGGAACAACTTGCCTACATAACAACTATGTGGCTGTATGGTAACTCTTAATAACAAAATGGCTTTGGGGAAAACGGGTAATGAAACAGGGCTCTAGTGTACATAATGCATGGTAAAGGTTCAAGGTAATTATGCTTACTTTAATGAAGGCTTGTTGATATGCCATGTACACATTTCATATTTTAGATAGGTTCTTAATATCAGAATCTCAGGGATGAGAACTTTCTTTGGCAAGGAGATTTCAGACATTTAGCTTGGGATTCAGCTATTTACATGTGGCAGTATTGTGTCACCATCACTGGAATGCCACAGCCCTATGCAAAACAATGCTTGTATCAGAATAAAAGTTGAAAGCCTGCAGAGTAATCTGCAGTACTTGAACACTGGTGGTTGGTATCATTTTAGATAACATTTACTCTCCTTAGGGTGCATTTCAATTTGAAATTGATATTCAGCTTTTGATACTTGCACCTAGATATCTTCAAGTGAGATGGGCATCTAAACTCATGTCATATCCAGGGGGTACCTGGTCAGTACAATCAGAGTTTAGATGTTGTGTTGCATCTGCCTGTGTGTCTGTATACCTTGAGTCAAGCTCAAGCTACTGTTTGCATTCCTCACAAGATCTCCTTGATCAGAGAATGGAAGCTTTTACATGGTTTGTGGTCTTATACATATACTTTTAATGACTTCCAGGTGTCTTAACCTGAAACTTCATCATTCCCTTGCATGCTGATTTACTTCTAATATAGTGATGCAAAAATTATTTTTCATGCTGAAGATCTTTCTTTTTTTTAGTGAATTAAGGCTCTGTCCAGATACTTCACATTTGCATGTAGACCTGTGCAACCCATAGAAAACTTACATTCCCTTGCTCAGGCTGTTGCCCTTAAAAATTGCCCAAGAAAATCCAGTAGAGTATGTATATAACTTTTCTGTTGCTTTAACCAGAACAAGCAACAACCACCACCTAACATTAGTCAAGAGTCATGATTTATGAGAACTTCTTTTCCAAACTGAGTGCTCTGGCAATCTTAAGCTATTAATGAAGTGATAATAGTCAAACTATATTAGCATTTTAATCCTGCGTTTGGTGTCAGATTTATACTGATGAAATAAGACATTTTGGTGGGGTTTGCATGCGCATCTGCTCAGAGTGCTGTTTCAGCAGTGGTAACTGCTGAAATCTTTCCAAAGATATGAAAGATCCATCTACTGCTCTAGAATTCTTGTTGGATTAGGATGTTTATTTTCAGAGAGATTGGATTTCCTAGTCATAATGAACTTTTTTTTAACCTTTAAGCTACCATTGAATTAAGGCTTTGTGTCCCAGTGTGACTGGGTACATTCTCCTGGAATGTACCTAAGGAATATCAGTTTTGTTGCTTCATACTGCCGGCTCAGAGAGGCAAAAAAACCCCCAAACCCAATTATATTTTACTGTTTGTAGTTCATATTTCACTGGTATGCCTGCAAAAGAGGGATAGTTTGACAGTGGTTAAACACTGTTGCCATCTTCTGTTTCAGAATCTTAAAATTCATTTTGGACTCCAGATCTAATTTTAGCCCTCCTTTGCTAGTTAACTTATAGGAATGAAAATAAGTTCTATTAAATCGCTCAACAGATAAATTATCTTTTAATGGACTGCAGAAGAGTGAGAGAGAGAGAGAGAGTGTCCACTGTTAAAACGTAGCTTGTGTGAATTCCCCTCCTCCCACTTACAGTGTATGACTACTTGTAAGCTCTCTTACATCCAGACAGATGTGACTAGGGTAGTTCTTGCTACAGAATGCAAATAGAACTTGAAGAAAGGAGGCTGGATGGAGTGTTAGGCTTGTATGTTCAGCAGTGAAAGTTCAGATCTTTTAGTGGCTCTTTTTAGTGGCTACTTGTTTTTCTGTTCAGAAGTACTCAGTTTTCTTTGCCAGACTGAAGTTCACGAGTGTAGGAGAAAAAATGAAACTGAGAGAAATAGGCAGTGAGCTATAGCTTCAATATCTGAATTCTGCTTAATATTTTCTGCAATAAAACTCAAAATGTGGCACGATACCATTCATGTACTTTGTCTGTTATGATACTGAGAGAAATTGGGGTCCCATTTCGTGTACAGCAGCATATTCTTGTAATGATATACTTGTACCATCTTGAACCTCAACCTTGTAAAGAGAGATCTCTAGTCAAACTTTCATTCTGCAATGCTGTTACTTCTGCCTTCTCTAATTGTTTCCTGGAGCTGCTGCTTGCTCTCTGTGGCAGGCTTCTGCAGAGCATTTACTTGACAGAAATGTCTTTGTGCCCTTCACTGGTAAGGGAAGTGGTGTCCAGTTCCTGAGAAAAGACATGGAGGGGAAAGAACTTTCTTTGTTCTTATTGATAACTGTGTATGTCCTGTTTTCAAGGTGAGAAGGAGACAAAAGTAGTTTTTAAATAGTGATAACTCATTGCCCTGCTTTTAGTTTTCTCTTTCAATTTGATGAGGCCTCAGAAATGCAGTACTTCATCTGAGATGCTTTACATCTAAAGTATCAGTAGCAAATCTCTGAAAATATATGTGAACAAAATAAGTTTTTGCTTTCAGATGTCTGGACTTGACTTTAAAGGAACTCAATTTCAGGGAAGGGTTAGGAGAAACTACAGTATAATTTGGAGTTAGATGCTGCACCAAAAAATGCTTCAGTACCTTTATCCCTGCTTTTCAAGTCCCTGTTGCAGAGTGGGATTCAGAATCCTACATAAGGTTCTTAGATTGGTTTTTCTATAAGGATTAGGGAGAATTGCCTGCTTCTAAACCACATGAAAAATAAAAAGTGGACATAGTGTGGGTGAGGAGTGTCCTGCAAGTAGATAGTCACAAAGACAAAACAGCTGAAACCTGAAGCTTCTCCCCTTTCTTCCTGTAGGTACTGTGCTCAAAACTGTAAAGGCCCATCCATAGCCACTTTTCACCCTTATCTATAAACTAATTCCTGAAAACAAGTACTTCATAATTTTTAAATAATGGAACTAATCAGGAGTTTAAGATGCATCTGGAGGTGAAGGGGATGTTGGCAGTCTGAACTATAGACTCCCCCCAAAAATAGTAGATTGGTCAGCTTTTTTTATTATGAGATCTTGGAGAGTAGTGTCACAGTTTAACGCTGGGCCAGCAATTAACCCAGTTACAAGACAGAAAATTAGCTCTATCCTGGACAAACCAGGACATTAAGAAATCTTAAGCAAAGGAGTATCAGTGTATGCCTTCTTCCCCCTCCATCTGTATTTGATATAAAAGCTGGAGTACAATCCTGAAATTTTTCATGCGAGTTAACTTCTTCACCTTCATGAGCTGCTGCATATTTAAAGCTTACATAGTGAAAAAATCTTTGTATGTTGTATGGAGAGAAATAAATTCTGCTCATTAGGGGAAAAAAAGTTACAATTTAGGCCAAGGGAACAGAATGCTCTGATTTGGAGGACTATGCCAATAATACTTGTTTTGAAAAGATACAAATTGATATCCATTTTTTATTTTTCAGGATCAACAGATTGCGTATGCTATTCAACTGTTGGCATTTCTGATCCAGTAACATCAGCTCTTCATATTATTTTAGGTGGGTGGTCACAGTTTGCTGTTTTTTAATTAAAGTTATTAAAATAGCCAAAAAAACGGTAGTTCCATTGGGTTCTTTTGACATACAGGTGAAATATAGTTTGGCCATAATGACTGAGTTGGAATAGGAAGTGTTTGAAATTTAAACCTCTAATTTGAAATACAGAAGGTTAAAAATTAAATCCTTTCTCTATTGTAATTCATTGTAGTCAAGGGGTCATAGTGTTACGAAATTTTGTATCTGGTGCTTAAGTTTTCATACATTCTGGCATGCTTTTGAAAACAGTAAAATTCAGTACAAAGTGTAAGTTGTTAGACTATTGCTATCCCTTAGTTAAGATGAGAAAGTAACGACGAGTGCATGTGTAAATAGTTGTATGTTGTACCCTGTGCAATTCAATGCTTCCTTGCCAAGTTAGAAGTATGGTTTCTGCTTGACTGGAGTTAGCATTTTTATGATTTGTAAGTCATACATTTGAGGAGGAACTAGGGAGGAGCAATGGAGTCCACAAACTTCATGGGGGATGAAGGACATAGGATGGACAAGACAAATCACAATGCACTGGTATGCCGAGCTATCTGCCACATACTGAAGAATCTTAGTCACCTAGTTCTTAACACTGATTTTGAAAAACACTACAAGATAGTCTTCAGTTATAAAAATGTTGCATAATCATGAAAGAATTTCCAAGTTACAATTATTTCATTATCACTCATTACTGAGTACATAACAGTTGCAGCTTTAGGAGCTGGTCTGGCAATGGTTTACACATGTGCTTCTCTTTGAGTGGGATGTTTGAGAAAACTCCTGAGGCCCCTTCTAACTCAAGTGATAGTGTGACATACCAGGTTGAGTAGTACCCAGTTAATGGACAGATACTGCACTGGTCTCTTCTAGAACATCCCCTCCTACTGTTAAAAGTAAATCAGTGTAGATTCTTCATTGTATACTTTTAGCCTTTCAGCCTTTCTTCCCTTTGGAAGCTTAATGCTTTTAAAATATTAAATTAGTATTAAAAATTGTTTCCCTTTCTGCGTGTATAGCAAATATATATGGATAAAGGTCATAATATTTTATGACATGTAAGTACAACATATTTTTTATCTTAAATTAAACTGTAACATTAAAATTACTAGCATGCTTGAACCTGCAAACAAAATAAGCCTTAATAGAACCTTGCACTTCTAATCTTCATAGGTGATTGTCAGCCTCTGGATGTCTCTTCTGTACACCATAACAACACGTTTTTGAAGTACTCTGTGTCATTGCTGGGCTATGGTTTTTATGGTGATATATTAAAAGATAGTGAAAAGAAGCGGTGGATGGGTCCAATGAGATATGATTACTCAGGTAACTTGTGTAATTAGTAGATTCTTTTGTCAGTATGTAAATATATTGGAGCAGGTGATGTGGTCTCTCCAAACCATGCTTCTCGGAAGCTTTTAAACATGAGACAGATTGAACCTGATTTTAAACTCCATATGGTACCAAGTATGTTGGATCACATTGTATAAAGTTCCATAACTTGAAGGATATTAACAGCGTGCTTATTGAAGTTGTGTTGAATTTGACTAAATAGCACAGTTAATAAGTTAACTGACAGATAATATGTTAAGCATTTTATGAGCTCTATAAGGAGTTAAAGCTTATGGTGAACTGTTTTAAGTGGTGCTGAAATTTATATATGTTTAATAAGCTTTTATTAATGAAGTTGTTAGTGCTGTTCTCTGTGGTTTTTTTTTAGAAATGTGTTGCTATATGTCACCTAATGTTAGCTGCCTAAAAAATAGTATCTCTTCTGTGCCAGTCATTTTTACTTTCTTTCAGTCAATTAGAGAGAAATGGTCACTCCTTTGTCTTGGACATTGAGCTGATGAAATTGTTAATTTTGTCCTTCCAGCACTCATTACTAGTTAGCTAATATTTGGACAAATCTTCTGTCTCTGAAAGGTATTTTTGGCCTTCTTTGATTGTTTTGTATTAAAGAAAGAAGATAAAAAAGCAGATAAATGTAGGCTAATCTTAAGCATCTGAAGTGATGTATACCTGAAATTTTTAGTTGTCTCTTAAAGATGTCAAGTAAAGTAATGGCACTATTGACACATACTAAACTGTGTGGAGGGGTATTTCCTTGTCCTTAACATAACTAAAACATAACATGGAGGCCTGTGAGCTTGAGGAAAGCAATTATTGCTTTGCAGTCCTTAGAGAAGGAAAGAGAGAAACAATCAAAGGATGTATGTAGAGGTGTTTGCAGTTTGGATTTATAATGACTTAATGCCACTTAATACTTTTTTTTATGTAGGTTTCAAGACTTTTCTTTCTCATCATTACTATGAAGGAACAGTTTGTTTTCAACCAGCAAAGCACACTCTTGGATCTCCACGAGATAAAGATAGCTGCAGAGCAGGGTAGGATAATATTTATCTCTGGATATTTGACATGAACTATTTGAAATGGCCTGTACAGAAATAGAAGTCACAGAAATGTTGTTTTTAACATGAGAACACTTAGTCTGAAAAACAGAAGGTTTCAAAACAGTTTATTGACTTGGTTTATCAGCTCAGTAAATAAAATATAATAAAATATTGTTAGTTGGTGCCTCCCCATCAATTTTAAATTAAACAAAGTATAACAGCCCAGTTACAAGATGCTGAGGGTACTATGTTTTGTTACTACTAACAAATGAAAAGTCTGGATGCATCATAGCTCTACAAATGGAATTTATTTAAAAATTCTCTAATGTTCAAACTCTTATTGGGTATGAGAATTTTAGCAACTGTTTTGGTGCCGTGGCAACAGCTGGCATGGCTAGTCCTGAGGATAGGACCTCTCAGAAACCAGTCTGTTCATTTCTTTTTTTATAGACTATTACTATTCCGTTTAAATTCTGTGTGATAGTGTTAATTTTCTCCAGTCAGGGAGGCTACCTTAATCTCCCATTGTGCTTTTCTTTCCCTTTCACCTGCACTAGTTATGCACTAGTGTTTATTATTGTTCTTCTTCTCTGAAGCTTTTAGAGATACAGTAGTTGTCACAGCAGCAAACAGCACATCTGGACAAGCCAGAAAATTTGTCCAGAAATGACATGGAATTTACTGAGACTCTTCTGTAATACGCTGTGGCATGCTAACAGTCACTATCTCTGGCACTTGCTGGAGCAACTATCCTAATCCACTGAGTGCCTTGATGCTGGGGGGAGCTCCACAGGGACAAAGCTGTCATCCATCTCAGGGAATAAAGAGTGCCTGGTGCCTCACAGGAGACTTTGTACATCCTGATAAAGTGCTGGAAAGGTGGTAGGGATGGGCACAAACATTTTAAGAGAATCCCGGAGTGCAGTGATGGTTGTGATCTTGCAGGTGATTGACAAGTGGGCTAAGAGAAATGCTCTGCTGGTTACAGAAAAGAAAAGTTGGGGAAGTGACACTTGAGGGCAATCTTGGCAACTGTGAGATTATAGAATTTAAAATCCTGAAAGAAGTGAGCAAGACAGAAAGCAGGATTGGAACCATGAACTTCAGGAGAACAGATTTTGGTTTATTCAGGAATCTTGGCATTATCCCATGGCAGACTTCCCTGGAGGACAGAGGCCCGGGAGAGTTGGTACCTCTTCAGAGCACAAGAACTGTCCATTCTGATATGCAGAATCTTGAGTAAGCATGATAAAAAAACGTGTGAGCAAGGATCTGAGAAGAAAACAGACGGTAGAAGATGTTATTTTGGAGGAACATGGAGACGTTGCCTAAGTATGCCAGGGATGGAACCAAGAAAGCAAAAGCTCATAGTGTTGGAATCAGTGAGGGGTATGAAGGGTGTTACTTCTTATGAAAGGGTTATATAAGTATACGAGGCATAACAAAGGGCTACAGGTCTGTGGGACTGCTGCTAAGTGGTATGGGGGGCCTGGTGATAAAAGATAGGAACAGGCTGGGGAATGCCTCCTTTGCTCTTGCTGTCACTGTTATACTCTGCTCACAGGCCTTACACGGTCCCCAGGGCACAGATGAGGGCAAAGCACTGAGTATTAAATACTTTGACTTAAGCAGTGTCTTTGGTAATGTTTACTGTAGTTTTCTTAAAAATGAATTAATGGAAGTGTGGACTAGGTAAATGGATGGATGTAAAACTCTAGACTTCCTGAAAAGGTTGTGAGTACCAAGTCCAGTTGGCAGCCAATTATTACTGGTGTCCCATGGGGATCAGTAGTGGGGCTGACTGTCCCAGGAGCAGTACTGACTGGACATTTCCTGGCTGGAAGGCAGCTCTGAAAAAAACCCAAAACAAACACTTCAGGGTCCTGCTCGAGCTGTACCCTGAGTCATCAGTGTGTCCTTGCAGCACGGAAGGTCCAAGCATATATTTGGCTTTCTAAGCAAAAGGGAACCCAACAGGCCAAGTGAAGTGATTCTTCCCCTGACTCAGCACTTGTGAGATAAAGGACTGGTTCCACTATCTCAGTGGCTTTCACTGTTGCAGCAGTCAAATACTGGAATAGGTTGCCCCGAGGTCTTGTGCAGCATGCCCTTGAAGACATTCAAAACCTGACTAAGATACTGAGCATCCTGTAACCTGTTCAGGGCAGATTTGGGCTACATCAGAGGCCTCTTCCAACCTATGTGATTTTATGGCTCAGTGGTGCTGTTACTTCTGACATCCAGTAATCTTCAGTACTGTACTGAAGTACTATAATGCCTGCAAGGCTATCACGATTCATACCACATCAGGGGGGCCAGTGCTGTGCTGCATCTTGTGGTGGGGGAAAGTCTTGCAATGGTTGGGTAAAACAAAAAAGTTGAATTGAATAAATTTCAGGAATTTAATGGTATTTTTCTTTTCAGATGTTACATTTGCAAGAAAAGTGAGCAACAGCTGGCAGAACAGCACAGGGAATTAAAACATGAAGGTAATTTGTCATAAAAAGTAAGATGGTGTAGTATTATACAAATTATAATTTTTCAGAACATATCTGTGTGTGTGTTTTGGTGGTTTTTTTTTTTTTTTTTTTAAACATTGTGAGTTTCTAGGTAATCTATTGTTTCTTTAAGCTTAAGGAAAATACATGTAAATAGTTAAAAACTATGCAAGGCGACTTCTCCACCCAAACCTCAGAAAATTCTGATAAAATCATACTCAGAACTTGTATATTTCAATGTTTTGAGTTTATTTTGTTTAGGAAAGATAATGTTCTGTGAACTAGGACTCCTATTTGTGAGGAGGTCTGAGCTGAATAGCAGAGAGTAGTAAAGAAGCAGTTCTTTAAGACAACTTTTGGACTAGATCAGGATTAAAAAATTATCTTTTTCAGCACAAAAGTAACGCTATGTAAATCTGTTTATTAAATAAGTATGAGGGGGTGAACTTGGCTAACTAATAATTGATGTAGTGGACTTAGGTGTTTTTGTACAGTACCCCAGCAATAGTCACTGTAAAGCATAAATGACATTTTTCTCTTTCTCATGTTACACTATCCTCATTCTCTGCCCCCACCCCTCTCCCCCCATTCCAACCCTTCACACACTTCCATGGATTTTTTTTTTTTAATGGGCATAACCTTTCCTTGCTTTTTGTTCAAACAACTATTAATATACTGAATTCTGTGCAGTCATCCTCCTAGTTGTATCTCTCTCTTTATGTCTGACTACTGCATCCTAATGGGAAGTACTGCTACATTTGTGGCCTTTCTGGAGTAAAATACAGTTGGCCAAGTTTCACCTTTGATCTCAGTCATCTTGGATAAAATACCTGTGCCACATTCTAGACATTTGTTAGCAAAAAGATTATCATAATGTTATAGATATGCAGCATGAAGGCTATATAGATTTCTATGCCAACTTAAATTCCTGTTGCACATGCTTATATACAGTGCTTTCATCCTGACCACTGATCTTTGATACAGACAGCAGATGGTCAGATTGGAGTTTTGCTGGAGTTGTTTTAATTTATACCCCAATGCAGCTAAAAAAAATTGCTTTACATAATATTTTCTTAGGAGCTAAATCTGATAGCTGATTTTTGATAAGAAAAAAGTTTTTGCGAAATAACTTGAGTTAGAAATTACCAACCATTTTTCTTTTATTTGTGAGGTTGGTTTATTTTTTTTTTTCTATTGTGGGGTAATTTTATTTATTTATTATTAATCCACCATTTTGTTAGCTTTGATTCTGTAAATGAGAAAAGTCACAAGAAAGCTACAGATTAGTGAGCAATCAAGACTTCTTTAGCCAGCATTGCACAAGACATTAAGTAGCTGATTATGTAGGAAATGGTTTACTTAAATCCATTTGACTTCTGGTAGCTGTGCAGTCTCCTCCATGCGGTACAATAAGCAAACAATAACAATCAGCTACTTCTGATTTGCATTAAGAAGGATTTTAAATCACCACCTCAGATAAGCTTTTAGTCAGCAGGGTTTCTTGGCTGACTCTTTCGTTGTGCCTACTCGGTTTGCATGCAGTTCAGATAAGTTTAGTTGGATGCTTGCATTGGCTGTCAGGGAACTTATTTCTTTGTATTGTGCTGAAGTCTGTGTGCATGTACTGAGAAAATGTTGAATGTTAGCACTTTATACTGATTTCAGCAACTTGCAGTATGTATACACAATAGGCAGCTGAAATGAGTTTATGCTCTTCTAGCTAATGGTTGCTCTGTTCTATGAAAGATACTTTGGGCAAGTAATTTGTGCTATTACACCTATTACATCTTCCAGAATGGTTATGAAAAGAGTTGGTCATTTAAAATGTGGTAAATACCAGTACTTTGTTTTTACTTGGACTGTGAAGCTTTTTTTTGAGTAACACACTGAAATTTATACTGAATGGCACTTTACCAGCAGGTGAAAACAATCTATTATAGTAAAATACATAAACATTCTACCTTAAGTAATTTCAGCATTAGTTATTACAATTAGCATACTTCAAAAGTTCACTCCTACCTAGACACATTATAGACTAAATTATTAATGCTTCTCAGATAAACAACAAAAGGATTTATCAGTAAAAGGCATTGTTTTCATTTTGGTTTATATCCACTTTGTATATTAGAAAATTCCCAGTTTTCTTGTAAAGAAACACTTGTGTAGTTCTGGACACAGATGTTTCCAGTTCCACTAGTTTATGTTCCATTCAGTTACCTTGATCTCAGAGCTGGACTTCATCATTGGTCTGCAGCCTGAACAAAGTAATTCTGTAGCTTGACATTTAAGTCTTTCTCATATCTCAAGATATAAATTTTGAATCTAATTTAAATTATTTCTTTTTGTAATGTTCACTTTGAAACCAACATAGAAAGATAACAGTAAAACAAGGAACTTTAAAACTACTCTGGAAAATGATGTGAAAATGTTGAATTTAAGAACTGTATTTTTTCTTGTTATTATTGATTTGTTCATCAGGAGATAGAAAGGATAGTCTAGACGGAAAAGAAAGTTTTTAGTTTCCTTTCGTCTTTTGTCATATTATAATCCTACTCTATTTTTCCTGGAATTCAATTTTTCTTTATTCTGTTACTAAAGAGTGGATAGTAAGATGTTCCAATGAACAAAATGTCAAGGAAGGAGAAAAAGTTCAAAGACCACAGAACAGCTACAGAATGCTTTGCAAAGCTCCTCTGTGGAGCTTCTAACTTGTAATATCTTTTATTATTTTTTATCTTTTTATTAAATATCTTATTGCAGAAAAGGAGTGTTATGGCTGCTTCATTTTAGTGAGGAAGGTGATTATGTGTAATCTAAAAATACAAGGGCATTTATCAATTCATATTCAAGAAAATACAGTTTAGATTTTTACTCTGTACAGTGTTTCTTTGTTCCAGAAAATTCCTCTGCCTCTTGGTAGTATCTCTTCCATCACACACTTAAGCTCAGTGTAGGTCTAATCTCTAACAGAATGGTTTCATGTTGTTGAAAGCAGACTTCTGTGTTGTTTTCCAGAAATCACTGAAGTTTTATGCACAAGCAAGTTTCACTCTGTTAATAGTATTCATCTTCAGGCATTTGGGGTTGGGATGGAAAGAGATCCCAGATTTGCTGCCTGCTGGTTCTTGCTGAATTCTGAGTTATCTCTTTCCCTTTATCTCCTTTTAAGATATGCTTTATGTCACTGAGGAAAAAAAAGAATATTGACACAGAAACCAAATACGAAATCACTGTCCTTGCATCATTATGTATTTAACATTAATATGTTGAAGATCAAGAATAAAATTTTAACAAGTTAAAAATCCTCCTGACCTTTCTCAATAGAAGAGTTGTAACTTGCCTCTGTCTTTTCCCCACCTAAGCCTTTGTGGGTTTACCCATTTAGCATTGATCTTGAATTTGACATGCATATGTAAGGAAATAAAATCGTTTTGGTAGATAATTGTAGTCTGTGAAGGGAAAAAGTAACTTTGTTAGTGAACGAAAGATTTTTTATTTTTTTTTTAAATGCAGTTTTAAAATGCAGATATTTATTGACTGGGCGTGAATATGCCCAGTAAAAACTTTCAAGTTGCCAAGAATAGCTTTTAATGTTCTTGTAAGTAGATCAAATAGTAACCTATCTCCATGCCTTTATTGATGTGTTTCAGAAGATGAAGAAGAATGGAAGGTTATTAAAGGGAAATTTTTAGCTATCAATGCAGTAAATATGAGCTGTGCCTGTCCACGGAGTCCAAAAGGTCTGTCACCAGCAGCTCATTTGGCAGATGGTTCAGCTGACCTCATTCTAGTTCGTAAATGCTCCAGATTTGATTTTTTACGGTATCTTGTCAGACATACAAACCAAGATGATCAGGTGTGTATTCCTATTGACAATGAATTCTCCAGACTCCAGGCAGTCTTAAGTTACAAAAATTGATATAACATCACAAAAAGAACATCTACAAAAGCAGAGTGTTTCATTTGGGTTTGTGGTTGGGGTTTTTTTGTTGTTATTGTTTTTTTATTTGTACAATTTGGGCAACATTATGTCAGCATGTATATTGTTTAAAAAAAAAAAACAAACAGCATTTTAGTTAAGTCAAGTCTTTGGCCATAGCATTCCACCAAAATTCTGCCTTTGTTCATTTAATTCTGTTTCTTAATATTTTCTGTATATTTTTTATTTGGATAATATTTAAAATCATTTTGTTATAAGTATGGCCCCATGTATTTGTCATGAAAAACTGCTCATAGCAGTATGACGTAGCTCAGATAGAAGATATAGAAGCTATTATACTTATTACAAAAAGCATAATAAATCGCTTTTTGTACACTTCATAAAAATGTGGTTTAGAAGAAAGCATGAGCAGAATTTTAGACACTGGGTCACCAGTCTATGAGCTTTATGCAGTCAGCGTCAGAATTATCCCTTGCACGTGTTGTAGCTGTCAGGATAAACTACAAAGGAAGATTCATCACTGCTTTGGATTCTAGTATCTCTTGAAACCAGAGCTATGATTGTGAATAACCACATTTAGTATTTGTCACAACCAGATATTATTAACATGTTCTAGAAATTATCTGAACAATGGACTCATGTCATATCTAGATATAAAAGCAGTAATAAATCTCACCTGTTTATGATGGTATTCTTCATCCTCTTTTAGAAGAATTAGTGTAGGTTCTCTTTCCTGTATTTCCTGGTTACTGGTCCCTGGGACATGGTGTTTGAGTCTGTATTCCTCCTTCCTGCTATTCTCAGTCTCCTTCCATTCGCTCCTTCCCACTCTCACTCTTTCATTGATATTTTTTATTATTAGAAGCATTTCCTGGCTACCTTTCAAACTGGCTCTGGTGTTTCTCAAGAGACTAGATTCTGCTTAGACTTGAGACAGGAGAGTGTTCATGGGAGGATTTGTGCAGCTGTATACCACTTTTTGCAACTAAGCTGTTTGGATTAGGACACTGCTTAGTGAGCCTCATTGTATCCATGAGCCACTGCTTCTGAGTGTGGAGTTTGACAGCTTCACCATTCAGTTATGGTTAAAAGCCAAGGGAACTTAAGACCTAGGAGGTTCCTTCAACTCTGATGTTTGGGGTTTTTTTTTATTTCTGCTGTGGCTATTCCCCTTCCAGTGTTTCGACTGTTTCTTTCTGGAAAATGTTTTTGCAGTGTAGATAAAATGCAGGGTTGTACCTACACCCTCAGGTCAGGTTAGCATCTACCATAATAGCTGGAAACACTGGTTTAAAATTTAAGAAAGCAGGAAAAGAAAAAGAAGGGTGAATGAACATTAATACAAGATAGTTTATGGGTAAACTATATCTTGGTGCACTTTTGCTTTCTTGCCAACCACTTCCTGTAGATGCACACAGACATTATATTGCTTTTGGCAAATGACCTGTCTGTGTTTAGTACAGCTTACTGAGTGTTTAAGTCTGTATCAGTTATGGAGCTTTCAGGGTAGGTGGGGGCACCCTCTAATTTGATTGTTGTTTTAATTTACACAGCCTCTTTTAAAGAGTTTGCACAATATAGTAGTGTAATGCATGCTAATAAGAGCAATCTCTTGATTGTCCTACTTATTCTAGCTAAATTAACTAGTTAGTAATATTTTTCTTTTGTTGAAATGTAATAATATTGCTCTCTATTCATATTTTTGTGTACACCCAGCTCTGTGATGCAATCACATTGCCATGGAGTTCTCACCTTCAGGACGCTGTCCCAAATGCAGAAGCCTTTCAGAAAAGCCCATTTGTCCTAAAGACTTTACTTGAACAGGTCCCAAGGACAATACAAATACCCAATCCAAAACTTTTTTATTTGATTTCATATTATAATAGTTTTTATAGGATATTTTGTAAGTTTTTATACCCCACTTACTCTGTATCTCAGAACATGTTACCTGATTACTTATAATGCAGCAGTCTTGAAACTGCTTGAAAAGAACCATTGAAAAGTAAGGTTCCATGTTTGCTTTATTTTTTCTGACTTAGGCAGTTTTTAAAAACAAAATTCACATTATGCCTCAGATAAGCTTCTCTAGAAAATGGGAGTGGACAGACTTTCTTGAATACAAAAGCTCTGCGTTACTTTACACATCAAATGTTTTTAATTGTGAGTTTTGCCTCTTTAATTGTGATTGCCTCTTCTAATTTATTTTTTCTTTGTAGTTTGACTTCTCATTTGTAGATGTATATCGGGTGAAGAGATTTCAATTTACATCAAAGCTTTCAGAAGACAATGAAAGTAATGTCACAGACATAGGAAAGAAACGTTTTGGCCAGTTCTGCAGAGACCATCCAGCTTGTTGCTGTAAAAGGCACCTTTGTCTTACAGAAATTTTGACTATGTCACATACGTTGTGTTTTTTGACACACAGCACAGTCTTATCTCCAGCCCTGGCATAATTGTGCAAATAATCAAATTAGATAGGAATCAAGGCTTGTGAAATTTGAAAGGCCTTTTCTTTTGTTTTTATGGGTTTTAGGACAAGGGGAACAAAAAACAGACATGCAGGTGTGTTCCATTAACACATAATCAGCAGTCCTAAGTGTTTTTTATAAATATTTTATAAGATCAGCTCATCTGAGTGCCCCATAGAACTTTTTGTGTGGATAAGAGAACAAGTAACAGTAGTGATGGATACATGAAAACAGACTTCTGTGCAAGGGGGGTTGTATCAAGAATGAGAGCACAGTTTCTGTAGTCTGGTGCAAGGAACTTTGTCCAACTGCTTGAAATTCACGGATTATTAGAATTAAATATGTAGTAACCATTTATTTCTTACTAATTGATTGCAATATTTTTCAGAGTTCACTGCCAGTTAATGAAACTATTTGCAAGGGGAATCGAAGAAAACTGTAAAGATGAAGCTGCCTGCAGCCAGCGTAGCATTGAACAATTACTATAGACATTGCTCCTCAAGTGGGGAGAAGAAAAAAATAAAAGCTCAAGGAAATTGAGTAAATATGCATTTTAGTCAAATTGACAAGTTTTTAAAAACTTCAGTTTGGTTTCTTTGTTGGGTTTTTTGTTTGGTTGTTTTTGGGGGGTTTGTTTTGTTTTGTTTCAGTTTTGTTTTTTTTATGACCAGTATCATTTTAGACATCTTACTGCATTGTGTCATTTTAAAAAATGTATTGTACTCATTAAAATATATCTTGGAGCAATGTAATCTAAGTTATGTTAGAGAGGATTGGCATATATATGTATTAATGAAGACTGATAAATTCTCTGTGCTTTTCTAGAGAGCTAATTTAGCAGTTGTGCTGCAATAATATCTAAATGTTATAAAAAATTTGACTCCATTGTCATAAACCCAAGATATCAAGACAAGGTATTTTCAGTGTCAGAGAATGTTTTCTGATGGGAGTGTTATGTAGTTGCATGTGGCTTAAATGCTGGACAACAGTGTTGTCACTTGCATCTTTTTTTTATAAAAATCTTTCATTTTGTAATTCTGACTATACCTTGCAACTTATCAATGCAATTCAAACACACATTCCTGGCTTTAAGTAGTAACACTAAGAGTTTAGAAAACTTGGAAAAATAAAAGCACATCTGTATACAAATCATACCTTACCCTACGTATTGTATTTATAAAGGCTTTCTTGCATGATGCTTTTTGGGATTATAAAGCATTTTATGACTGGATGATACCAAATACCATACACTGTAATGGAAAGTGACTTGCAAGAACACTTGCATAATACCAGGAAGGCCCAGGCAAAGGAAAATATAAACAACCTCTGAAACACCAGCAAGTTTTAATTTTTTTTTTTTTTTAACATATCTGAAATTAACATATAAAAAGCTTCCTTCTTCAGTATACAGTTCTTTGGAGATTCTAATACATATATTAAAACGTCTTTGCAAAATAAGATGTTGGAATGTTAATTTTAAAAATACAGTTTGACAATTGAAAGCTTTTAAGTAATGTTTCTTTAACTTAGTATGAAAAGAAATAATTTGGTTTTTTGAAGTCAAGGAAGAAACTAGCATCTGATAAATCATGAATTCAATGTGCTCTTTTTTCTTTTTGTAGCAAAAACATTGGACTATCCTGTATAGAGATGAAGTGATTGTTTAAGTTGTGTATGGATTTGTGAACTGTGACACATAAATGTGTGTATGGGCTTGGGGCTAAATTTTGCTTTTCTCAGAAATATTTATTCCTAGTTGAGGATCAGAAGTTAGCCCCTCCTCTCTCTTCTGTTTTAAGCATATAGTTCTTTTCAAAAGTCATCATCTAAGTTGTTTTTTTTTGTCTGAACAGATAATGATTCTCAATTAATGTATATTTATTGGCATTTCTATCATCCTAAGCTTGTGTTAGTTTCATGATTCTCATATATTTGCTCTGTGTAAGCCATGATAATTGGTCAGTTTATTACTGAAGCACTTGAAAATTGTTATAAATGGCTGATACTTTATTTTGAAATATACTTACATTCCAGTTTTGTGAAATATCAAAATGGTGTGCTATATCTTTGCTACAAAGTATTATTCACACTGGTCTATAGGATAAAGAGCACTTGCAAATGATCCATGCTTCAAGTACAGTCATACAAAAATTAGGATCTGCTTTTTGTTACATAGTATTTCAGGGAAAATACTTGAATACTTTTCCAAAAGTACTGCAGTTTACTTTCCTTGTTAACAGTGAGTTGAAATGTTGATTGAGCCAATGTTTTGTAGACACTTGTAATGTGTTATGTGTACTTTATTTTCAAAGCCATATCTAATAACTGAAATAATACTTTTGACCTAAGAATCTCATTGCAAATGAGATTATGCAGTTCTTCCACAAATGCAAATATTTTTTGAAAGTGTAATTTGTTTTAAAAGTTATACAGTTATTTTGGTCTATTTATGAGTATTGTGAGAGAACCCAGCTTCAAGTTACTGTAATTCTTGTGCAGGGTATGGTGGCACACACTTGGCTAACCAGCAGATGAGGGCATTGAGGAGAAATTAAGCTCTCCAGATCACATTCTCATCAATGAGGACAGGAGTAAATACTAACCAGCTCTTTCCATTGAGACCCTTGCTTGGAAAAAGGAGGTTTAATCTAGTGGATGAATACTCAAATGCTTTGAGTATTTTTAATAGCTGAAACTGAGTGCTTGGTATGTTCAAAGAAAGCCACAGTGAAGGCTCCCTGTCTGAGAAACAAGCCACTGGAAAAGGAGGAAAGACCATTCTGTAGTATGGTAACAATGCAACATAATAAAGTGGAAAGATCTTAAGTAATAGAAAAGCTGAATAGTTGCATTTGAATAATTCTGTTTGTAGCATATTATACTAGCAATGCACCATATGTGAGTTATATTACATGTCCAGTTTATTTTTAAAAAGAGAGCTGCATAAGTAATGTCTGCTTCAATTTTAATTGTAGGGTTTTTTCTGTGAATGTAATCTCGGTATGGAAATTATGTATAGAAAAAACATGTTCAATTTTTCTTTTTTTCCCAATCTTGCTGGCTTCAAGATTAGAAAATGTATTCAGTTTTATGACTCTAGGGCATTTCATTGAAAAAAATAAAATCATGTCATACAGCAATACAGTGTTTGTTCTTTTCACAGCTTGATTTGAAAAAAATTGTCAGATTTCTACCAGACAAAGGTGATGCACAGAGTGGAACCAATGTGGGCAGATTTAATCAGGTGGATGAGTTACAAGGTTCCATTTGGGTTGACCACAGCTTTGTAGCAAGTTTGAGAGTAGACAAACACTGGGAGTGAAGAAAACCAACAAGTGAAGCTGGATTTCTACTAAAGCTAAGCAACTCAACTAATGTAAACTAAAGATTGATGGAGAGAGAATAAATTTCATTACAACATATTTAGAGTTATTGGTTATGGAAAAATCCAAACTACACAAATTCAAACAAAACTACTGTTTCAAGAAGCATGAAATACATAATCTTCCCTAAATAGTACATAGGAAATAGATGAGGTTTTCTAAATTTCATTTCAGTATTTACAATGGATGCAGTATGTAATCTAATAAGAAATAAAACATGTTTGGTGTAGATGAATAGTAGTGAGCACAGTAGGAGAAAATGCTTTTCAGCATTGTGGATACTTTTGCCTTTGAAACGGGTTGGGTTGATGTGGTGAGGTTTGGGTATCTGGGGAGACTGCATGGGTGGCTTCTATGAGAAAACACCAGAAGCTGCCCTGGTTGGACACCTGGTTCCAGAGGGCTCCAAGATGGCCAAAGCTGTGAGCCCATCAGTGATGTTGGTAGTACTTCTGTGACAGCATATTTGAGAAAGGGCAGAAAATACTGCGCAGCAGCCAGGGGAGAGAGGCAGGGGGAAGGGAAGAGAGAAACAGCCCTGCACACACCAAGGTCCATGAAGAAGGAGGGGGAGGAGGTATTCCAAGCACAAGAGTGGAGAAGCTTGTGGATAAGACCACAGTGAAGCAGGTTGTTTCCTTGTACCCCATGGAGGTCCACAGTGGAACAGCTATCTGCCCTACAGCCCCTAGATGAGCCCATATCGGAGCAGGTGGCTGTGCCCTGAAGGAGGCTACAGACCTTGTGCTGGAGCCAGGAACTGCAGATGTGCAGGAGCAGGTTTGCTGGCAAGAACTGTGGCTCATGAGGGATCCAAATGGAAGATCATTAAGGAGGAGGGAGGAGGAGAGATGAAGTGCTATGAGTTGACCATGACCCCCATTTCATATTCCCTACATAACTCAAAGTGCAGGGAGAAGGTAGAAGAATCAGGAGTGGAGTTAAACCTGGGGAGAAGGAGATGGATTTATTTTTTGTTTTATTTATGTCTGTCCTACTCTGATATTAATTAGCAATAAATTAATCTACCCCTATGTGAGTCTGTTTTGCTGCTGACAGCAGTTGCTGAGTGACCTCTCTGGCCTAATCTTGAGGTTTTCATCCTATTTTTTTGTCCTGCCAAGGAGGAGAGGAGTCAGTGGCTGTGTACGTGGTGGCTTCTTATAAGAAATCAATAATTATTCATGAACAGGAAGATGGTATGCCAAATCAGAAATTTCTTTGAACACCTCTGTGTTGCAATTCAAGTACTCTTTCCCTAGAGCTGCTTCCTTAATCCCTACAAAGTAAATGAGTAATAGGAATTCATTATTTTTGTTCTAGTCCCATTGCTCTTATTTCCAATTTTCAACAGCATAGTTAAGTACATTTAATAGATTCTAATTGGCATTTAAGTTGTAATAAATGAATTCTGTCCATAATAAAGCAATAGTCTCCACAGACTTCTGTCTTACCCACTGACATGCACACAACATATATCTTGCAAAATGCTTATTCAACTTCTTAATTAATGTGTGACTAGTCCCATTAATTTAAAGGAGGTGGGTCATTTGTTCTCCAATCAGTCATGCCTTTCAAATCCTCTGCAATGAGAAGATTAACAATTTTTTTTTGTTCCATTTTTACTGTTTGGGAATAATTTCTAACATTTACCCACAAAAATTGCCAGCAAGAGGCTGTCTTCAAAAGAAGTTTCCTCCTTTAAGGCTGACTTTCTTGGTAGGTGTTTCACCTGGAGTACAGTTTTGAGCCTGATTTCAGAGGAATGTTCAGCAATATATAAAGTTTTTTTCTGTTCTTTTTATATGTAGAGAAGACATTAGTATAGTAGAACAGGAAAAATGTAGAAGAGAAAATAATTATTCACAAAGGAAAAATACTGAAAGAATAACAGAAGTGATGCAAATTAAGAAATCCACTGAGACAGAATCCTGGAAATAGTGAAGGAGAACAAGTGTAAAACACATTTTAAAGAGTGGGGGAAATAAGAGTAAAAATAGAAGAACGAAATGCAAACTTTTAAATTTTTAAAAAATTCTTTTTGCTGGAAGGTACTGCCCAGTCATGGGTACCTTAAGTGCACAGTAAAGCTGGCACTAAAGCTTTGA
Organism: Florisuga fusca; assembly: GCA_038090715.1. Lineage (NCBI taxonomy): Eukaryota > Metazoa > Chordata > Aves > Apodiformes > Trochilidae > Florisuga > Florisuga fusca. Next base: position 26,325,795 of record JAAWXA010000007.1, on the reverse strand, counting down.
TTAAATTGCCTATTTAGTTTGACTATTTACAAGTGGTAGACAGAATAAAAGCTTTATTACTTTTCCAAAGATACATTTCTAATAAAATGTTGGGTCATGCTCTGTACCTCCACTCACAAACTTTCAGTTTTTTAGCCATGTTGCTAGAAGAGGTGTTACAGGAGAATTGTAAAAGCAACTTCTTGTAGCACAGTGTAGCATGCTGGAATGGCTTTTGGATTTAATCTGCCAAATATTTATTTTTCATGTTAATATTTAGCAACTATATTTTTGGAAAGGGGAGATGGAGCAGCAGTAAGAAATGCTGGGTTAGTACTTCACTACTGCTGAGGTCAAAGTAGTGGATAGTCACATTCACACCAGCTACAAGTCTGCCCCATAGACCTTGTCGTATCAGGGGAAGTTCCCATGTGGAATGATGACTTACAGAAAGATCTATGTAGCTTCTGATAGCTGTAACCTGTTCTTCTGAGCTTTCAGTGATGTATATTCTGCAAAGCAGTTTACCTGTCACCAAATTGCTTAAAGATTTTTATAGTCTGAAAACTTCAGTTCCTTTTTAAATTTTTAAGGTGTTTAAAGCCCTTGCTGTATTTAACCATGCTTGTTCTACCCTAGGTGGGCACAGAGAACAGCTCGTTCCCTTCAGGGATAAATCCCTACATGTGCTATTGTGTTCCTTCTCAGTCTTCTGTTCTCTGTCTCAACAGTATTAATATTCAGACAGAGAAGGAAAAAACTTACATGTTTGAGCATATATTGATATCAATAAACACTGCTTGAAGCTGATTCCTGTTTACCACCTAAGAGACTCAACGAAAATAAAGCCAATATTGACAGGTTGCTCCAGAAAAGGAATGTGTACCTGCATGAAGTCTTCAATCAAATCATATCATGTTAGTTCTTAGATACCATGTTTTCACAGGACGCTGCCTAAAGGCCTGTGTGATCCATTTGGAGGAGATGCCTCCCCGCAGTGATACCGAGCAGATGAATAACTACTTTCAGTGTTACAATGCTGGTAGGTTCTGCTCTGCTCCTAGCCCAAGAAGAATCATCCCAATAAAATAAGTAGCTCTAAGGTGGTTGGAACCTCCCATTCCCACTTCATCTCGTAAAACTGGAATTTTCTGGAGAAAAAGAGCAAAACCTGAATACCTTGTTGTTGCTGTATTTGCAATTTTCTAGTAAGGGCTTTCAGAAAAATCCTCAATGCATTGTTAGCAGGATTAGAAAAGAGTAAACATAGGCATATTCTCTCACCAGAATGGCAGACTGGTATTCGTTTTTCTCTGTGTGTAGGCAAAGCTTTGAGCTAACAAAAGAATTTGTATTTTTCCCTACATTAGAATTGACAGACTCGGTTGAGGAAGGTGAGGTGGGGGGGAAGCAGAGGGCTGGTACTGCCTGTGCTCATCCCCAGGCTGCTGCAGTGGGAGCAGCAGGGAGTAATGCTCCCTCTGGAGGGGCTGGTGCAGAAGGATGAGATGGGCAGGAATATCAAAACATCTGTGGCCTTGCAGACACAGTAGTCCAAACTCAGCCTCCCAGTCAACAAAACCTTGTACTGTACCTGTGTAAATTGCTTGAGTTTGGGGACCAAAGACCATTCCTGCCTCCCCTGCCTTCATTTGTTGGAGAAAATTTCACCGGCCCGGGATGAATCTGTCCTGTTGCACTGCTCTGAAAAAGCACAGCAGGAATTTGTTAGCAAAGCAGGCCCTGTTCAGCTTTTTCACTGGTGATAAAGAGGAAAAAGAAGGTGAGGAAAGGATTGTTGGTTCCCCCTGTCTCTTCGTGAAAGAACCTGGCACAATGCATCTTAAACGAGATGTGCAAGGGCTGTGGGAGACTGCTTCTACTTATACTAATTTCTATCTGGGTGTCTGGTTTCTAACCTCCAACAAAGGCTCCTGAGATACCAGAACACCTTCATCCACTTGGCACTGGTAGGGGCTTAGGAAATTAATGCCATACCCTTTCAAAAGCGCCAATAACTTGAAACCCCTTCAGTCCCAGGACACAGCATATATCTGTCAGTGGTGACAGCCAGAGCTTTCTGAGGAGGGAGAAATGCCTCCCTGTGCTCTCAGTGCAAGGCAGCAGTGAGAGGAATTCCCATTACTCTGTTTTTTTCCTTTCTCCTAAAGACTCTTGGCTGCGAATGCATCTCTGCTGTATTCATAAAGACTGGGAAGCACACATCAGTCATGATGACCTCTGCAGTGCCATTTCTGCTCACACCCACTAATATCTTAGTACCAAAGCCTGTGGGCCATGTGAAGAAGCAATCAGAAGACATCCATCAGGAAATGAGTTGCCACTCACTTTGAGCTAAGGCCATAGATATTTTAGCAAAAAAGGAGGTGTTGCTGATGATTGTATAGTTGTTGTCTCTCATACATGTTGAAATGTGTGCTGGGGAAACCTGGTATGTACCAGGAGAAAGATGTGGGTATTCTCCACAGCTGCGCAGCCAAAACTAATGAGCAGGAGTGGCCTGTAGTCACCAAAAGCACTGATATGGAGTGTGCCTCAAAAAAGAACCTCTAGGTTAGGATATGCATCTTATTGATGGCCCTGACAGAAGTTACAGATAGGCTCCAGAACACAGAAGTGACATTGTGAGCAACAACCAACAAGAAGCAAACAAAACAGCTTATACAAAACAGAGGAGATGATAGAGGTCCGTAATGGACTTGCTGAGAGTGAACTGCTGTGCAACAGAGTTGGAGGAACTGAGCACAGGCTCAGTGTCCAGCTCCACTCCACACTGCAAAGGAGCAGGAGCACTGTGTGTGGGTTTGGATGCCTCCAGATAAAGACATCAGATTGTCAGTGTATCCAGAGGAGGGTCACCAAGATGGTGAAAAGTCTCCAGGGCAAGAATCATGAGGAGCAGCTGAGGTCACTTGGCTTGTCCAGCTTGCAAAAGGCTGAGGGGTGACCCCATCACAGTCTACAGCTTCCTCATGGCAGGGGGTTGCAAAGAGGGAGGGGCTGAAGTCTTCACATTGGAACATTGGAACAGGCTATCCAGGCTGTGAACACCCTAGAGGTGTTCACTGGTAGATGAGGTGCTACAATGGATGGTTTAGTGGTTATGGGTTGTAGGGAGGACAGATGGAATTGATGATCTTAGTGGTCTTTTCCAACCTTGATTCTATGACTCCTTCTCCTCTCTCTGGGGACCAGTGATAGGACACAGGGAAATGGAACAAAACAGCATAAGGGGAAGGTCAGATTAGACATTAGTAAAAGGCTTTTCACTGAGAGGGTGATCAGCCACTGCAATGGGCTCCTCAGACATGGCCCCAAGCCTGTCAGAGTCCAAGGGGAATCTAAATGACGCTTTTAGTCATATGGTTGTTTTAGATAGTTCTGCAAGAAGCAAGGAATTGGACTTGATGATCCTTACGGGTCCCTTCCAACTTGAGATACTCTATGATTCTATGAGTGTACTAAAGGCAGTGCCCACTCACCTAGTTGAGGGCCTAGAAGCAAGTTCATTTTCACTCCAGATTTTGTGTAGCTAGTGGACAAAGGTCTAAAAGTTAACCATGGTAGAACTAACCAGGTAGTCATGCTAAAACAGGAAGGTTGGAAGGTCCCGATGCACATCTCTGATCTCCAAAACATATCAAGCCTGATCTCATGAGTGGTGGCCTTCAGCAACTTAGCCATCCTCCCTTTTTAAAAAACATCTAAGGCAGCCAGACTCCTGAGATGCACTGGGACATTTAGTATGGTGACTGACCTACCTAAAGCTGTCTGCAACCTCCTCTTTGCTCTTTTGCCCTTCTCATGAGTATCAACCTGTTACAGTCTACTGATGAGCAGGAAGAATACTGTTGCTGAGAGGTTACCTTGTCAGGAGCTATCATATAGAGTAGCAGCATCTATATGGTGTAGAAGAATTAATACCGAAGAGCAAGGTATTTCCTTTGGGCTTGTGTCTCATACCTGGTGACATGAATGTGGCATGGAGAGGCCCACTGCCATGAAGCAGCCATCAGAAGTGGGTGAAAACTGACTCTACTGGTGCTGCCTGTGTTGCAGCATATTTGGGAATTAACTGACATGACTAAATAACTGTGACAAAGGTGTATTTTCAAAGCATCTTCATCCAAGTCTGCTAGAGGAGATGCTCAGATCTCAATAAAAATCTCAGATACATTCTTGGTTGTAGTCTGAGACCTGTAAATGACATCAGATGTTTTGGTGTAACCTCATTTTCCTCTGTTCAGGCACCTGTTGAGGTCTTGTTTTTCATTCTTGGCTGACACTGCTGACCCAGTGGTGTCAGGACAGAGAGAGGTCACTAACACTGAGGGGTACTAAACATCTGTAGATGGCACAGTGTTTCAAATGTTGCTTTCAAATGTGGCCTACATTGGTAAAGCAACATCAAGAGAAAAAATCTCAGCACGTGTTGAGTCTAAAGGATAATGCTTGCCAATGACACATTGAGAGAAANGAATTTGTTAGCAAAGCAGGCCCTGTTCAGCTTTTTCACTGGTGATAAAGAGGAAAAAGAAGGTGAGGAAAGGATTGTTGGTTCCCCCTGTCTCTTCGTGAAAGAACCTGGCACAATGCATCTTAAACTAGATGTGCAAGGGCTGTGGGAGACTGCTTCTACTTATACTAATTTCTATCTGGGTGTCTGGTTTCTAACCTCCAACAAAGGCTCCTGAGATACCAGAACACCTTCATCCACTTGGCACTGGTAGGGGCTTAGGAAATTAATGCCATGCCCTTTCAAAAGCGCCAATAACTTGAAACCCCTTCAGTCCCAGGACACAGCATGTATCTGTCAGTGGTGACAGCCAGAGCTTTCTGAGGAGGGAGAAATGCCTCCCTGTGCTCTCAGTGCAAGGCAGCAGTGAGAGGAATTCCCGTTACTCTGGTTTTTTCCTTTCTCCTAAAGACTCTTGGCTGCGAATGCATCTCTGCTGTGTTCATAAAGACTGGGAAGCACACATCAGGTCATGATGACCTCTGCAGTGCCATTTCTGCTCACACCCACTAATATCTTAGTACCAAAGCCTGTGGGCCATGTGAAGAAGCAATCAGAAGACATCCATCAGGAAATGAGTTGCCTCTCAGTTGCTGAGAGGTTACCTTGTCAGGAGCTATCATATAGAGTAGCAGCATCTATATGGTGCAGAAGAGTTAAGACCGAAGAGCAAGGTATTTCCTTTGGGCTTGTGTCTCATACCTGGTGACATGAATGTGGGATGGAGAGGCCCACTGCCATGAAGCAGCCATCAGAAGTGGGTGAAAACTGACTCTACTGGTGCTGCCTGTGTTGCAGCATATTTGGGAATTAACTGACATGACTAAATAACTGTGACAAAGGTGTATTTTCAAAGCATCTTCATCCAGGTCTGCTAGAGGAGATGCTCAGATCTCAATAAAAATCTCAGATACATTCTTGGTTGTAGTCTGAGACCTGTAAATGACATCAGATGTTTTGGTGTAACCTCATTTTCCTCTGTTCAGGCACCTGTTGAGGTCTTGTTTTTCATTCTTGGCTGACACTGCTGACCCAGTGGTGCCAGGACAGAGAGAGGTCACTAACACTGAGGGGTACTAAACATCTGTAGATGGCACAGTGTTTCAAATGTTGCTTTCAAATGTGGCCTACATTGGTAAAGCAACATCAAGAGAAAAAATCTCAGCACGTGTTGAGTCTAAAGGATAATGCTTGCCAATGACACATTGAGAGAAAATTGCACACACACAAGATTTGCCTTTGGGCAGGAGCAGATTATTTTGCACGCAAATATAACTGAATGAAGACAGCACAGATAACTCTAACTATTGTTCTCTATAACTCCAACTATTGCTCTCTGATGTGCACGTTGACTGAATCTCTCAACCTGCAGCCTATAGTTACCACACTGAAAAATTTGCCATTGACTTTCAATGAGGAAAGAAATATAGCTTTGTTTTGGCTTTGGAGTCTTTGTATCACAAATCAGTGCCTATAATCCAGGAAAAGAGAAGATTATTTTTCAGTACGACATCAAGCATTGCCTTTACATGCCATTATATACATGTCACTTGTTTTCTTCATACCCTAAGCACTATCCACTGCACACCCTGCAGTGGAGAGTTCTGAAGTTTAAATCATTTTTTGATAATAAACCCTCTGGTACACTGTTTAATAATTCTGCATGTTAATATAAATAATTTTTTATCTACCTTACTGCAGTAACTGCTATTCCGTGTTTTAAGTCTGACTTGGTCCTGCAGCTCCCTCTACTGAAAATTACTTCTCTGTAAAATAACTCCACATTTCTGAGCACAGCGTTCGTTTTTAAGGTAGTCTGGTGAATCCATTTCCTGTGGTTCCCTTCTGAGAGATCTGCAGTAACACGCTTCAATTCAAATTACATATTACTTTAAACTGGTTATTTCTACTTTTAATTTCCTTTACAGGGTTCAGTGACACCAGTGATAGATGCTGCACAGTTGTGTTTTGTCCCAAACAACTAAACAATTTGAGCGATATGTTAATTTTTAAAAAATAGAAACATAGCTCAAATAGGGGAAAAGGATAGTGGTAAATTTTAGCATCTAGGATCCTAAGAATCTTTTTCATGTACCAACTTTTTCAGTTGTGTGCTGCATGTTGGGCACACTAGTAAAGGTGTCTTAAATATTAATTTCCAGCAGGTCTCAGGTAGTTCTAGTTGTCAGTGAATGAGCATTCACTCTGCTGTGCCTTAAGCAAGAGGGAAAGAATGTCATAAATAAAGAAAATAAGCTTCCATATCTGTTAAGCTGATAGCCTGCAAGGACAGACCAAATCATCCATCATCTACAGTCAGTGCTGCATGGCATATGGGAGGCTACAGTGAATCTGACTAGATCTGGTGGTGTTTTTCCTCCCCCTGCCAGTTCCTGGCTCTGGACTCAGCCCTATTTGCTCCTTTTATGGCTGTGGCAGCATTTCTGATTGCTTGTCTTCTTCTCTAGCATTTCCCCTTGCTTAGTCAGCATACCTTGGCACATGTCCTTAGCACTGCCAGTTTTTCTCCTCCTCCCTTCCTCATTGCTGTTCAAACCTCTTACTATTCCCATTGCTTTCTTTTACTGCCTCCTTCTGGAATTCAAATTTGGTACCTGTAGTACTGGCCTGATGATATTTTTTCTCAGTTCTTTTGGTCTTCTTTGCTCTGCCTCTGATACTCCCATCATCTGGCTACCTGCTGCCCCAGCACATGGCCTATCAAGCTCTTCTCTAGGTCATTCCTCTTCTGGAACTTTCCTGCTTGATTTTGGGATGTGAACCTAGATCTGAAACAAGGGATTTACTTATATATCTCCAAGATATTTGGTATCTGGACGTGTGCACTCAAGTGTTTTATGTTACTGTATATATATCAGCATCAAATTTGTGGCTTTGTGAGTGTTTTTCTGCCGGTTTGGAAATTCTCCAAAACACCTTTTATCAAGGGGGAATATTGATGTATAATAAATTAATGACAATAGCAATAGGAAATTACTATATATTACATGAAATTCAATTACAAATAAATGCATATTTTCTAAGGAAGCATTTAAAAGCCAAGTATCACTGACACGAGGCTACGTAACATTACCATTGGGGTAACACACTGACATATCCATACTTCTTTTCTGTCTAGAAGGCTGAGTTTAAAAAAGCATGTCTGTGAACAGTGAGCTTTTACTTATTTCTACATTAAAAGGAATCTCCAAGGAAACAGAAGTACTGTGTGGCACTGCTAAGATGTTTGTTTCCTCTCTTAACCTTCCAAGAGCCATCTTTATTGAAAGCCTTTAAAAAAATTATGATTTCTTTAGCATGTACAAGTATGGACAATATAAATGTCAATATTTATGCCCTACATATTTTCTGCTGTAGAGCAGAACAGTGATATATGTGTAAAGGCAATTTTGCAGAAAACAGAGTGTTTCAGTGCATATGTTCCTAGCATTTATTGCTATGCGTTGGCTTGTTTACAATGGGATCCATAATCCACACAACACTTGAAGTGCTTTCTAATGTTTGTAACTGGATTTCATGAGAAACTATAAGCTGTAAAAAGGAAAATGGCTGTTCCTATGGCCAAAAGGGCTGTGTAGTCTGTGCTGCATGTGGATGTCTTTCAAATTCAGGAGTATTAAAGTCCCTGGGGCCTGCAGTGGAAAATGAGAGAAAGCACACACTATCAAAAAGGTAGCAGGTGAAGTACCAATCTCTCTGCCCTAGGGGAAGCAGCAGGGGAATGATCCATAGTAAGGCACAAACTGAAGCCAGACCTCTGAGTGTTTGTGTACCCCACATCATGTTGAAGGCTCAGCCAGTGGCACGCAGTTTAAAATTAGCCAAACCAACTTTGCATGTCTTTGGCATGTCACCAGTCCTCTTCAACAACCTTATAGAAAGGTTTTGAAATTCAGTTGCTCCCTAACAAAGACTTTGGAGGTCAGTACCATGCTGAAGACCAGAGAGTTTCCTCCTCTACTGAAGGGCAAAGGGAGATACCACTCAGGCAGAGGCTGCAGGCCAGCTACATCCTTTGTTTTTTAATAAAACAACATCATTTACCTCAGGTGAAGACTTGCTGCTCTGCTTTGCTGATACGTGTGCTTAATCTAAGCACGTATCAGGTTGCATTTCAACAAAGCTATGAACAGGCTCTGCATCCACGATGTGACCTCTGGAATTGTTTTCTGTCAGCTCTAGAAAAGAAGTAACTTTTTAATCTACTTCACTATACTCTGAACCAGAGGAACTAGACTAATAGGAGAGTTAGGTTCATTTCCAGGTGAGTCTTGAGTAAAGCAAATTTGCATTTTCTATTGAACACACAAGCCCATCTAAACAGAGGAGAGGAGAAGATGGTCTATTGACATTATGTAAAGGCAGCATATCAGTTTAGAGGGCTCTGTTTGCCTAGAAGAGTGTGAAGGAGACTATTTAATTACCTGTCTAGGGTTCACAAAGATAAACACCTTGTTATTATTCTGTTATTTGCTTGTAGTTCAATTAAAGATGTGTACTTAATTGTATCACCAATATGAAGAAATAAGTGCTACGGTGTTTGAAAGCTAGAGGAAATGAGATGTCCCTCCAGAAACATGAAAGGTCAGGGAGTAGAGAAAGCAAAGAAGCATAAAATTATGGCATTGGTATTCAACAAAGATCAGAAGTGGAGGGCTGTGTTATCTGAATTCCCAATTGTAAGGTTGAATTGAGGAGTTAACAGAACAAGTGTGGACTTACAAAGCAGAGCAACACAGCACAGCACAGTACAGGAACAAGAACTAAATCAAACACATCTAGCTATTCTGTCAGTGGTGAAGGAGAGCTATGTTTTCAGGTTATTTCAGTTACATTGAATCATCCCTGACATATCTACAATATTTGGTGTCTTCTCTGTGCAACAGACTTGAATGATAACATTTAATGCATGGCACTAAGTGATCAGCCTGTTTCATTTTCATGCTTCCCCATATTCATTTTGCCATTAGAATTACAGAGAAACAAAGGGGATGAGTTTGGATTTTTTAAATTTAAGATTAATGCACCGAGCTGTCTGATCATCTCCCTACCTGTCCCTTTTAATATGTTTAGTCTTTAGCATGGGTCATGACTGTATATATCATATAAAGCAAACAGGTCAGCCCCACCTTCATCTGGTGCACATTTGCCTTGACTTTTTGCACAGCACAGACAGAGGAACAGGCTGTATTTCCCTGAGAGGTGGGCTCTTCATAATCCTGCCCCTTGGATCCTGGCTGCTCCTGCCAGCATCAGGAGGGTGAGGTGACCCCAGCCCAGCAGCACCAAGGAAGGAGACAAGGAGTGATACAACAGCCAAACATGGCCACATATTGTCCCTGTCACAGAGCAGGACCAGCGACAGCCAATATCACATTATTACATCCCAAGTTTCCAATTCAGGAGCAGGCTCAGAAGAATAAGTCATTAGGTGACTTCTTGCTGTTTCTATTTTCCCTCTTTTGCCATAATCAAGCATTCTCATCTGCGAATGTCTAAGGGAGGCAGAAAGCAGTCAGGGGACATCACTTGGTCACATCAGGTAGAAGATGGCACTTCTGGGATGCTGTAGCAGCAAAGAACTGAGGGAAAGGATCTTACCTGCTTCTTCTCTGCCATTACAATGACTCCATCTAATCTCCCTTTGGACACACTTGACAATATAAACATGTTGTTTGCAGTCACAGGAGACTTCCCCAGTTGCAATTTATCATTGAAATAATAGTTGGATTAAATTTAATTTTACCCTTTATAATTTTTTCTTAAATTACCTCAGCACTTTTGGAGCAAAATTTTTGGGGTTTCTTGTTTGTTTGCTTGGGGTTTTTTTAATACATATGACAGCTGATTGTTTTTAGGTTTTTTTTCAAAAGCATCTGACACATCTGACACCACTCTTCTTATCATAAATATCCGCCACATTGCTTTAAAGCTGTGATTAAAGATACTCTGCATTCTTCTGGCAAGGCAGCTGGACCTGCACAAATTACAATAATAACCACAGAAGCTCCTTCCCTATAAGAGTGCTGTTTCTGTAGCCATGTCAGACAAGAGCTGCCTTTTAAGAATGATTGCTCAGCTCTAAATAACATTTCTTGCTTTCTTTTAGAAAAGTAAGTTATTTATTTTCCTGTGATTTAAACTAGAGAACACTATTATCCCTAGAGAACAATTTTGGTTTTCAGCACCAGAGCAATTACTTTCAGCTGTATCAAGAGCCTGATGTTTAAAAGTCTGTGTGGTGTCATGGGTTTGAAAAACACCTTCTCTTAAGGGCTCCTGCACTGGTTCCTATGTGGATCTCACCAGTCCCACAGTCTCAAAAGAGGATTATTTGCATATTGCCTGGCCAACACTCCCTTACCTTTTGCCATTTGTGAGAAATCACACATGTAACTGGGAGATGGTTATACTCAATGTTCAAGCAGGAGATGCATATGATGATGATGCTGTCATTAAGACAGCAAAACTTTGTCTGGAGATGCTGTTCTCATACAGAACAATAATCACAGAAACATAGATCAGCTCAAATTGAACAGGACCTTGAAAGATCATCTGATCCAGTATTTTGTGGGAAAGGGAGCCTATCATCCTGTCCAATCACATCCTGAAAACCTCCAACAATGAGGAATTTAATACAACCACGGGGAAATTATTCCAGTGAATGGCTGTTTTCAGTGTAAAAAAATTCAGTCTAATGTTGAGCTGAAACATCTCCTGGTGCAACTTTTATGTGTTGCCCCTTGTCATCTCCACACTGCTCCTTGTGGTAAGAGAGCCTCTGTCCTCCTTGAAGCCATCCTTTAAATACTGTAATACTGTGGTGAGGTGCACTCTGAATCTTCTCTGGGGATTAAAGAAAAAACAAACACAATTCTTTCAGCTGTTCCTCAAAGGGAAAGTTCTCCAGCCCTTTGATCATCTTCATGGCCCTCCTTGGGGCCCACTCGTCTGTCCATGTCTTTCTTGAATTGTGGGGACCAGAAGTGGACACAGTAGTCCAGGTGTGGCCTGACAAGTGCTGGGGCTAGTCACAGAGCTCACAGGAGGGCAGCATTTAGAGAAACTACAAATTCAGCAGGAACTGAATGATTTCGACCTCGCACAGTGTCCAGTTAACACTGACTGACAGCAGCTTCTCTCTCTCCGAAGAACATCTCCCATCTCTGCCAGTTTTCTACCAGCCAGCTTCCCCTGCAAGGAGAGCAGGACCACAGAGCTGAAGGCAAGATGCCCAGTCAGTGGCAGAGTGTGCACCTGCACCGAGAGTTCATTACTGACATGAATCAGGATCACATTGACAAACCCCGGAGGGAAAGTCTTAAAAGTGCAACTCATAAGAACAAAACATGTATATATCCAGATCAATCTATAATTCATACTTACCAGAGGCATTTTAACACTCAGTTCTTGCCACATTGAATTATTAATGTATTCGTTGTGCTAGATGTAGATAATGTACATGAAACTTATAATCCACAAAATGGCATTAAATGCAAGACCCTGCTATTGCCATCTTATCATGCCAACATCTAAATAAAAAAATCAAAGCCCCAAACCAAAATGGTAAACAATGACAAAGCAAAAATCAGTGCTACTTGTCAATGGCAGGTTTTCAAACAAAACACCTGCCCATCAGCCAGAGTCACCTTTCACAGCTTGCATTCTGTTGCAATTCACTTCACTGCCATGTCTTCCCACCCTTCAGCAGTATCATCTGTCAGTGTAAGCCTCCCAGTGCTACTGAGCTACTGGTCACTCAGGCCCAGGTTGCTCACCCAGATGGAATTCCCATCTCTGGAGTCCACAGCTCTTGCCATAGCACCTGCTCCATATGAGTCCCATGCTCAGCCAAAATCTTGGTTGTCATTGTCCTGCTCTGTTTAGATCACTCGGATTAGAAGTATTGGAGGAAAAAATAACAACAAATGTTTTTGAGAAAACAAAATCAGTTAGATTGGTGTAAATAAAGAGGCTGCATGTGCTGACAAGGATTCATTGTGCTGAGGAGAGAGCACTAAGGCTATGGGGCAGGATATGCTATCTATGTGCAGCTGGCCAGGGAATGGTGGCAACCTGGGCTGGAGAGCAGAAGGAGCAGGCTGTACCTGGGGACATACAGAGAAGGACACAAAATAAAGGTCCTTTAGAAAGCTTGGGCCTGGCAGAATACTGTCTGGTTAATGCATCCTCTGATTGTCATCTGCAGTCCAGCTTTCAGATCTCATGGACAAGGCCTGCATCAAAAACCTCAGGCTGAACAGGGCACGTGCATTTTGCATTGTCTTCACAATGTCCTTTAGACAGGCTGTCAATAGAATTGCTGCCACCACCTCTCCCAAGATGCCTGTGAAACCCACCATAAGTATTCTGGCCACTGCCTCTTTTCCAAGCATGCCCAGGCTGATGATTACCATTAGTTTGCATGTGGTCTGCAGGGAAATTTGTGAAAATGTTCTGTAAGTACATCAAGTAATTAATTTCTTCACTTTCCTTCTAATAGAAGGCCAAAATTAGAACATGAGTTCCTTCTCATCCCATTAACCTGAGGCTGAGGGATGGAAAGGACAGCCTCATGGTGCTTTTTCTGCCTTTAGCACCTTGACTGCAATGGCCAACTGCTGTGAGCAGCTGTACTGCACACACATATGCCAAATTCCTGCTGATTTCCTGATCTTTAGGGTGGTCAGTCCCAGCCACTGAGTCACTTCTTTCTCTTCTCCTCCATTATGTTCTCCTACAGGTACCCTTCTCCATCCTTGGCTTCTCACCTCCACTAGGCTCTTTGACTTGGCACTTGCTGCTTGCTGGGGAAATGGGTGGGTGGGCTTCTCTGTGTGTGTTTGTCCTAACACAGAGCAAGCCAAGCTGACCATCTCCCATGTATTCTGGCCTGGAGAGATCCATAGGCAGTGAAGGGGGCTCTTTTGTGTGCCTGAGAAGGCAAATGCATGGGAGCTTCTGTCAAGAGTGAAAAAAATCTGTTGTGTTCTGTGATGGCAGAATATTTGTGACATGTCATGGATGGGGGAAGGCTTCCTAGTGATGCACCTGGGTTTGGGTAAAAGGTCCTGTGCATCTCTTTGATGCATCGCAGGTTGGTGCTGAGAGGACTTCTGCCTCTTCTGTGTGCAGTGTGAGGAGTTGTGTATAGAAAATATTTTTACTCTTTCCACAATTCCTTCTTTCTTTCTCCTGACTTAATCAAGGAGAATTAAAGTCCACAGTCTGGGGACGAAGCATGAGGTCCCAGTAACCCAGGCTGGAAGGTGTGCAGTGAGGACACTGCTTGCCTCTCTGGAGACTGGTGCTGGAGCAGCACTCATGCCCAGGGAAGGCAGCTTGCCAGGCATCCCTGTCCTTCACTGAGATTTCCAACAGACAGTGACAGCATCTCAGCTCCCAGGTCTGTGGCCAGCTCTGTTTCAGTCCATGCTGTGCCCTGCTACTGCCTGCTGGGCACTGTGGGGTGAAGGAGAAGGACTGAGTGCTGGGGTGGACAGAGGCAGGGGATGGGAGTGCCAGGGGATGGATGGCATGCCTTGCAATCCCTTTTTAGCCATGAGTGTGCTGACTGGCAAATGAGCCTAAATGGGGCTGAGCTGCTTAAATGAGTGCCTGTACATCTGAAGTGTTATTATCAATCCAGGAGAATTAGATCTGTGGTCTGGGGCAATTGCATTGTAACTAAATGTAGGATTATACCCAGAGGGAGACGTTTACTCTGTGTTGGGAGCCTAAACTAGGGCAGATGAAACTCAGTCCCGGGGTCCATATGAAAATCTCCATATTTTTAGGCCATTTTTCTCTTTGGTTTTTACGCTGTTTTCTTTTTTCTTTTCTTTTATTCTGGTGTTTATTATTGTACTGATTTTATTGTATTACCTTAAAAAGTAATTCATATACAGAATAGATGGCTTGTGACAGATTTTCATTGCCAATATGACTTGAGGGAATGACCATGAAAGCTCTCCTCTTTCTTGAAGAGCAGCAAGAAGCCAATCGATGCTGCCCTGAGGTGCTGCCTGTCCCAGCCATACCACAGGAAGGTGTCAGCACAGCTCAAAAAATATTTCAAATATCACAGGCTTTTTCTGATTCGGTGAATTCTTATAAATAAAGTAAATAATTCTGTTTCTAATATAATCTATAATGTGTTGAAGTGATTGGGTCACTTAGAGGCGAAAGGGTCATGATTTTATTCCTTGTCTTAGGATATATTCCATCATTTCAGCTTATTGATTTTCACTACTTTGTTCCTGTTCTTAAAAACCATTTCATGTGAGTATTCTGACCTCACAAGCCAGATGTCCGTATTAGTACCTGCAGCTTCAGCAGGGCAGGGAGAGGCTGCTGTTTTCTGTTTATTCCTTGAGTACAGTTTGTGTTTGGCTAATGCACATTTTCTCCACAGCTGTCACTTTCAAAGCATCACTTTGACTTGTCCCCCTTCCTTAAACCCTGTGCTCAAAGGTTTCTCCTTCTGCTTTTTGTCTTCGTTCAGGCCAGTTTTTAAAATTAAGACAAGGACCCAACTGGACATAGGCTGCATAGGACATACAGGTGTCCAGCTGTGAGCTGTGTTGTGTAAGAAACACCAATGAAATTAGTCATGAAAACAAGACAATGTATCCTTTTCTTGTGTGATTTTTTTGGAGGTTTGTTTTGTTTTACTTTGGGGTTTTTTTTTAATAATTTCAAGTGACAGATCATGGAACAAAGCAATAATTATAAAATGACACATTATAATAACAAAGCAACAAATATTTTCAGTTAATTAAAAGTAACAAAGGAAGAATTAGAGTATAGGAGTAGTCCAAACCAACACCTGAGATGTTGATTGCAGCAGCTGGATGTGGTGTGTTGCTCCTTTCCCAGTACGAGATCTTCAGAAGTGCCAAGAGGGGGATTGTGAGGACCCCTCTGTGCTGTGCTTTGGGAGAGGGAAATTAAATATGTTGCTAGACTCAATTAAAAACAACTAACGCTTATCCTTCTTAATTAGACTGCAGAACTCTTACTGCCTACCTCCCTCAATGCTTGCTGTTCTAAAGAAATTATTCTGAGAAAGCTTATATGTGAATTTTTTGCAACCTGCTGAAGTCCTTACATCCTTTAGTTAAGGCTGATGGCTTGACACCCCAGCAATGGATGAAGGCTCACATAGAGCATAAAAAATAGACAGCTAGGAAAAGTATTTCAAAGACAGCTATGACCTTGAGCTGGCTTCAACCCACACATTGTTTACTGGCAGCTGGGAATGTCCCCCATAGTGAATGAGCATATTATAACGACTGGTAAAGATAATCCCATTGGTATTGAGACTTGGTATGCATTGCATTTGCTAGGTATTTCTAAACATATCTCCCATTTGTACTGTGTTTTTGTTGTATTTTCTGTCACTCTACTAAGTCAGAAATCCTGTATAGTATCTTCAAATAAGTAACTCTGACATTAGACATCACACCCTCCACCCATGGCACATCCACAAGAAGGTGGTTGGACAGTCCTGGGCTCCAACATGTCTATTTAATAATAAGACTATCCAGGATACTTTGTGATTATGTTCACATGTTTACATGGCGTTGACTTTTATCAGATAGTTTCTCATCAGAGAAACTTACTTAACAAAATGCTAGCAGCAATGACAACTGGCAACTCTAATTACACTTGACAGAATACAAGACAGTGTTTTTTCTTCCTACCAGATGCTTCCACTGCTGCGGGCTCTCTCTTCCACTGATTCTTGCCCCCGGTAGAACCTATTAAGACATGTACCTGTCATTTGAGACACTGCAAATATCTGGCAAGACATATGAAGTGTAGCAATGTGCAGCAGAAATGCCAGCATAAACAGCCTCTCTCCATCCCAGAAGACTACCTTTGAAAGTGAGAAGCCACACAGAGTAGACGCTTGTCACTAAGGTGACATGATGGTTCTGCAGCAGAGGTAGTCAAGGGGTTGCATCTGAAAAGGTATCAGGGTGCATATTTATCCAAGTGCTTTAGGGTTTATGAGCTTCTCTGATCTTCACACAGCTATTTCTGTGCCTTAACCACCCAAGTGATCTCATAGACTCATGCTTGATTAAGTGGTGAAAGCAGACAGGATGATCTGACAACTGCTGTGGTGTGATACCGCGAGGTAGACCGGCTCAGTGTTTCTCTTCCAGATAAATCACAACGTAGTATGTCAGGATGCACAGGTATATTTTCCCAGTTTTGTTTAATATCACATTAGTTTGCCTTCAGTGAAGGAATTGACCTAATTTTTGCTATTGGCCACTGGGAAGGCAGAGCAATGAAGGTGTTTGGGAGGGAGAAAACACACCATGTTTCAAAGACCCCAGAACAATATTCCTGATGTGAAGCAAGATCATTAGAACAAAAATGTCCATAGACTGATAGAGCAGTTAGCAGCAAAACACTGGCAAATTAGCATGTCATGTTATTGAGGAAAAAACAATGCCTCACCTGTTAATTGATTCATCTGCTGTTCTGAATAACATACACCCTTGTGAAATATTTTCCACTTGTCCCAGCTGCTACCTACTGCTAGTTCTTACTGACAAGTTCTGGAAAGCATTGAGGCATGTGGGTCTTCAGAGCAAGTTTGTGTGAATACAAATCCACCAAGATCTAAATGAGGAAGAAGCACACAGGCTGGTGCAGATGGAGACAAAATATTCCCTTGCCTTCATTCATTCTTCCTAATAAATCTGTCCCAAACTGTGCTCAAAATTCAAAAATAGAAATTGAGTTTTAGAGCATTATGGACTGTTATTTGTTCCTTTTGATATAGAATGATAATTTGGGAAGTCTAGAAGAGCAGCTCAGCAATTTTGCACTGTCTGGAGCAGAAACATCAGTGCATCTTCCCTTATTTATGTGCTGCAAGCAAAAGTAGGATGTTCCTCCTCAGTCTTGTTCCTGTGGTTGTGAGAACTAAGTCAGTCCATGAGCTCGCTATAAAGAAACAACCAATCCATGAAAAAGCAAAATTAAAGCAACCTACTTTTAGGAAGTTTTGGAGATACTTTGGTAGTCTAATTTTTCATATCTTCCCATTCCAGGAACCAAGAGCTTTTACGATTACAAGTCCAGATATTCTGAGCCTGGAGTAGCCATAACATTTCAAAAATAGGTTTTGTATGCTTAAAGATATTTTATACTTCAATGGTCAGATATCTCAAAGCCTTCTAGACCTGGGAGACTGGGAATTTTTCTTTTCTACTGGCATAAAGATTTCTATTTCTAGTCATAACCCAATATAGTATATATGAGGCATCAAAGCTCTGACAATTCTAGAGAAAAAAAAATTCTCACTGTAGTAGCACTGATTTTTACCTTTCAATAGCTCACACAGGAGTCATTTAAGGAGAAACATGTCTGAAATGAAAAAGAGGAAATATTATCTATGGGGAGATGTTTCTATTCAGGGACTGTTGATATAAATCCTAGGTTATTGGGTTTGAGAAGCAGATAAAGTGGTCAAAGGTGTATGATAAATTCAAATATAACATATCACTGTAGTTTAGTACTCCATCTCAAAAAGCATTGCTATGTACCATCAGTCAGAGGTCTGTGTGTGAGCGCTGTTGATTGAGCCTCAAAGGACTGGGAGAGGTGTCAAATACAATACTCGACTGAGGACAATTATGGGCAGATTGATCTAAAGCAGCTGATTAGAGGTACTACTTCCCCTTGCCTGATGTTCCCAGGTCTCACTCTTTCCAGGATGCTAACCTTACAGGGCATGGAGATGGGGCCATGCTGGTGCAGCTCTGCTGTACCCACTCTCCCCAAACCAGTCGCAGGGCACTCAGTATAAAAATGAGCTTCATTTCTACTACATTCACTTTCTTCCTCCATCCACTTTGCTAATTTTTGCTAGTATCCTCAGTGATCAGGCAGAGTGTGAGGAACTATTAATTAGTCATCAGAGCAGTGCTGAAAGGGTGAGGACATCATGAGGCTGGACAATGCAAGAGAGCTCAGTTGCTGTGTTGGTTATTTTTTTTACCCTGCTAGTACACGCTTCCACTGTGGAGGTGAGGAAGACACACATGAGCTTTTTCACCCATTGGTTGATACAGATTCCAGTGATGGTCAGGATGAAATGGGAGAATTTTTTTTTTTGGTGATAGCTTTGTGAGTGCTAAGTGCATACAGATTATAGCTAGGTTTTAAAATTTGACTAATGAGATTACTATATTGTTATGATATTAAATAAGTAAACATGCAGAATGTGAGCATGTAATATTCAACAATCTGAAATTTTTACTCAAGTAAATATAGCCCTGCTCTTGATGCCTTTGTTTTATCTATGTGAACACACTGCCTTTAATGACCACTTATTCCCTAATTTGTTCTCTCACTACTTTACATTTTCTGTAGCTAGTTTTTCAAATACAGAACAGCACTGTGAATCTTAGACAATTATTTCCAATGTCTGGGCTTATTTATCAAATTGAGTCAAGTACTGATCATCTGTAGAGAAGGGCTTAGCATTCCTTCACATTTTCTGGCTGGCCAAGTGAGAGGAAAGTTCATTCCTATCAGTGCAGTGAAGGCTGGCTTTGTATTCCTGTTTTTACACAAAATTCACCAGGCCTTGTGCTTGGAGGTTCATAAGAAAAAACCAGTCATATCACCTGCTTTTCACCACCACTGCCACTGACTTATTTGACTGTTCTGTTTCAAATCTGGCACATCATGTTTTTATCATGTTAAGATCAAAAGAGTTGGTGTGAAAGGAGATAACTACTTTGTATGACAAAGTTTATTCTAATGTTTTAAACGACGTACCTAACCTATTTTTTCTTCATTTTTTTTTCCAGTTGCGTGTCATCTAACTCAGACAGATCAAATTTCTGTTGCTTAAACACCTACCCTGTATCCTGCTGCTTTCAAGAAGGAAAATTTGCTTCACTCCATGATTTGCCAGGTCCAGGCATTACACCACTACTAACAACCAGTCCTGGCTCAGCTCTTCAACCCTTCCTGCTGCGGCCCTTGTTGCCAGAGGGTTTTAAAGGAAATGCTGCAGACTGTGCCACTTTGATACAGCAAATGTGCATTACTACCTCTTTTTTCAAATGAAATACACAAAGCTAGAGGGAAATAGGAAATTAACCCAGAACTTTAATGGGTAACCTGTGGGGAAACCAAAATCTGTCTGCTGGTCTCCTTATTCTGTGTCTTAACCACAGATCAATCATTTCCATTTCTTTCAAAGTTGTGTTTGCACTATTAGTGCTGCTCTAATAGCACTTTTTCAGCAAATGCCTTGTTTAACTGATGGAGGAAGATGTTCTATTTCCAATTTTTTTCTCTCTGTCCTGTACATTGCAGTGGAAAGGGCTTTTCAGGGAAAAAATTAATCCTGTCTAAGTATAGTTGTAACCAAATCCTTGAGGCATTCACAAGGACAAATTTTAATTTCTGTAATATGCACACCATGTTTCATCACACACTTCCCCTGAAAAACCTTCTGTGTTGCAGACTATTTGCAGCAATGGAGCATAAGATGTATTAACACAGACAGTTTGCAGAGAACTTTAAATTGATATTTTTAAACTGACTTCCTGAGATTCGTTGCTTGCTTTATGCCGACTTAACCACTCATTAAGAGGTGGGAGAGCTCAGAAGAAGGAACCAGAAAGCACAGCAGAAGAGGTGGCAGCTGGGAGGTGTCTGTCAGCTCTGGAGTTGCTGGTGAGCTGGGGGGCATCCTGAGGGCTGCTCAGGCATTGCTCTGCTTGGCTGT
Organism: Florisuga fusca; assembly: GCA_038090715.1. Lineage (NCBI taxonomy): Eukaryota > Metazoa > Chordata > Aves > Apodiformes > Trochilidae > Florisuga > Florisuga fusca. Next base: position 26,305,489 of record JAAWXA010000007.1, on the reverse strand, counting down.
GTCAGGGATGCCAGAAGTGTCTGGTGCCCCCACTCAGCCTTGAGGGGGGTGCACAGGCTCCCCTTACTTACATTCCACTCAGTTCCCTAATACTTAAGCAACAGTGTCATTTTCTGTGGCCTGTAAATGAGCACTTTGTGCAGGGGGCTGCAGGGTGGGCAGTGGGTGCTGCACCCGCAGGGTGGGGGCTGTAAGGGAGGCACCGGGGGGGATGTGAGCCCAGTGCCAGAGCCCCTCTTCCTGCAGCTCCTGCCTTCCACCTCCATTGTGCTACCACGGGATGTTTTTGCTCTGCTTTTAAATCATTTTAGAGATGTGACTTCTAACACTTTCCTTGGGAAGCTATTTCACAGTCTATTAGACGTCCTTGTTAGAATTTTGGCTGGATAGTCAACTCAAATCACGGTTCGCTCTGTTTCCTACCTTTATATGCAATTATACCCCTGAGAAGTGCTCTAAACAGTCTCCCTAATGCCTCATTGTTTGTACCTTTTAGGCACACGTAAACATTTATAGCAGTTTTGGACACTGTGTGGGGCATCTTAAAATGTTTAGCTCTTACAGTCTTCCTCCATGAATCATCCACCATAGTCCTTATGTTATGCATTTTATTCTTCCTAAAGTTCTTTATAATTTGTCATCATCTTCCTAGGTAGGCTGGTGCCCAGGCTTGTGTGCAAGCTATAATTTGTACAACAAAGATTTCATATTCATAATATTTCTAGGCTGCACATAGTTTTATATTCTGCTCAGTTCCCTAATTTCACCAGCAATTGTATCTTGTTTTGTGGGGTTTTTTTTTAGCCTTCTACAGAAAGAAAAGTGAGCAGCTTTTCAGTTTAATTAGTTTGGTTTCTGACAGCTTTAATGCACAATGCTGTAAGGAACTGCAAGATTAAAAGATTTTCCTGGGGTGCACAGAACTGCAAAGAAAAATAAACACATTTTGCCTATAAAATAGAAGCAGCACTACATGGGATGTTAAAATATTTCCCCCCTTTTTTTCTTTAAGCACAGGACTGCTCATTTTAAAGTGTAAAATGGGAACGTGGGTTTGTCATCCTAGCTTCTAAAATAAAACATGCATAATCTTATTCATAGTACTGTGCACATATTTTTCACTACAGTATGACAGTCAGATGTCACAGGCAAGATGCTGTGTGTTGGTACTCAGAACATTCAGTGTCACGGAATGTTAAGAGCTCTTTCTGCATACCAGAATGCATAAGGACTCTATAGATGCAACCTGTAATGATTTAGTAGATGATTCTGTCTGAGAATCAATAAATGACACATTTTATTTGAAAAAATCTATGCACACAAATTGATAACAATACTTGATTTCAATTTTCTCTTGCTGTGAGAAAATGGATTTTAAAAAAAAACATTGAAAATTAACATAATTTTGCTAAAAATGAACAACATCAATACCCTATAGATTTCAGATTGGTTTGTGACAGTCAGAATGAAAATAACTCAGGGTGATTCTGTGCAATTGTTAATAATAATTATTATGAATACAATAACAGGTGTAATCAGGAAAATTAGGCAGAAGTTCAAGTCAGAATGTGGGCTCCACAGTGTTAAAAAAATTTTAAAATCTTTTTCATATACCTATCACAGGATCACCTGGACTCTCAAATTCCTCACAATAAGAAGAGTAGATAATTTTTTCCTTCAGGTGAGCAGCATCATTGTAGTGCTCTAACCACAGCTGGTATCATATCCATCTTGTCCCCTCATTCATTACACTAAGGTAAAAAATATGAACAAGTATGTGAGGAAAAAAATATATGAAAACCACAGATTATATCTTTCTATGAATATCATGGTAGAATCCAACTTTTGAAAGATATTGCTTAATTTCCTCTTCCCACTGTACTTTCAGTTGAGGATATTTCCACCTCTGACCTTCCCAGCAAAATTTTACTATTCTGAGTATTCATTTCCTGGTGTCTGTTTTCCATCTTGCTGATGATTGACACCCCAAAATCTAAAACACTGCCTTCAAAGTCCATCTCACTTAGAGCTACTGATCTGTGTAAATGTAGTAACCTTCCCCCTTTCACCCAACCTTGTCTTTGCCAAAATGAAGCAGGTCACAGAGGAAGGCTGAAACTTTCTTCAGCAGTCCTTTAAATGAGCCATATGCTACAAAATGGGAGCTGGCTGCAGATCACATCATGACCCATGAGCTGCTTCTGTGAGAAAGTGAGTGGAGATTGCAATTTCAGGAGATGGGCTGATGAAAGCAGAAGAACCTTTCTTTCATCTCTGTCTTGATGGTTGCTTTCAGACCTCAGTGCACCAGACTGCTGTGGACAAAAGCACCTCTAAGGTGGGACAGAAGTATGAGTTCAGAGAGGAAAAGAAGATTCAATTTTTTTTTTTAATTCTTTCAAATGGAGGAAAATGAGCTTTAATTTTTTTTTCTTTTTTGGCAAAATATTGGGATGGGACTATAACTCATAAGCCAAAGAAGAGAGGCCATGTCTTCAAGGTATGTAGCAAAACAGACCCGCTTAAAATTCTTCCCTTTGCATGGCTGTCACACGTGGGTCATACCTGCTAACACGCTGCCCCAACCTGTACATAAGGCAAACATCTGAACGGCCCAGCATGGGCCTTTTCTGAATAGGATTCACCTGGAGGATTTTTTGCCTGGTGTTTCTTTTGAAAACTTCTGAATGTCGGAAGAAACTCATTCATTAAAATCATCCTCAATGTTTAGCAAGCATAGTCAGAAGGCTGCAGACAACTCCTGGTATACTGCTGGGAGCAACAGCAACACAATGCCACCATTTTTCCTAAGCAGTAGGACGTAAGCCTGGGCTCTGGCAGGATCTGGTGTTCCTTAATACTTAGGCTGGCTAATCTGAATGGGATAAAAACTCAACCATTTCTACATATGGAAGATATTGAAACATTTTTTCTTCCAATGGAAATTCTCTGTGATATTCAAGTGAATTTACCTTGGCAAAATTCCTATTTCCTTGTGCTTTCTATAAACTTTCCTGTTACTAACTCTGAAAAGCTAGAATTGGTGGAAGGCCTCATTATCTGCCAAGATGGGCACTCTGAAAATAATAACCATTAATTCAGGAAATTAATTGTCAACGTAAGGTCTGAACTCTTGATAGTTAGTACAACTCTATACTCTTAGTCCCCCCTTATTTTTTTCTTCCTAGTTTTCATTAAAGTCACTTCTATTTCCCTTCAAAACCTTCAGGTGGTGTTTAGCAAAGTGGATATTTTATGTACAGAGCTGCTCATGTAACCTGGAATGCCCAGGAGCCCTCCTGTCATTAGCCCTGCAGGTGTGAGTCTGCCTTTTAATTTGCTCTTCCTCTGCTTCTAAGAGGTGGCATTCATGTGTGCTATTTTCCAGATATTATTATTATTGTTATTGTTATTATTAGCTATATTTTCTTTTTAACCTAGCATATTCTTTAACAAAATCTGGCTACTAAGTTTCTAACAGTCCTCAGAGTGTTCTGTGTTTGAGTTCCATCTTTTAGTACCACCATGAGACTGAGGAAGGAATACACAAGGGAGCCAATTTCATATTTCAAGGGAGCCTAGTTTTCCTAATAAAGATCTGTCTGTCCAGTTCTGTCAAGGGGTGGTTCTGGTGGCAGTCATGACACAGGCACACAGTGTCATTGCTGTTTGGTGGGTGTACAGCTCCCTGTTGGGGTGCACAGGGCTGATAATCCCAAGGCTGGTGTGCTTCCCATAGCAGTCCACAGGAGTCTGGAGCTTCTAGCAAGGAGCAAGGCCCAACCCTCATCAAACACACCATATGTTTCAAAAGTACACTGCATGCAGCATTGCTGGGAGAAATCAGCATCAGAGGGTGGTGTAATGCCGTATATTTTAATGTAATTTTAGTCCTTTACTGAGCTTGTGGAAGTGATGAAGAAAGACGGGGTAGGACCTGATTGCCAGAAGGCTTTCACCTCCCAGCAGCTAACATGAAGCTAACACAGATTTAAACATTTGCTCCTTCTGGAACTGCAGTTGCTTGGAAAGATAGATGCAAAAATGCCTGACAGATAACGTTGTCAGCACTAATGAGCAGAGCTGCCCTGAGCTGGAATAGCAAAGTGCTGGAGCCAGCAGCCCCCAGGAACTCACAGGGCTGGAATAAAGCCTGAGCAGTCCAGGCTGTGCTTTACCCGTAGCTCAGCATCTTCAGAAAGTAACCTCTGTGTGCAGCTGAAAAGCAGATTCTGTGGGGTACAAGTGCTGTCAAACCCTGCAGAAGAGGCAGCCATGTCCCCCGAGCCAGGGAGAGCTAGACCAGGTACACAACCACCACCCAGGGGATGGAGCAGCCCATGTCCCTGACACCCGGTATGGGGTGCTGTGGTCAGGCTGGTGGTTCTGTGCAGCATGGAAAAAGGTTTCACATGGCTTTGTTAACCACTTTTCTCCATAACCACCAGGCACTGTGGAGCCCATGTGTGGATTTAAGGACATGACTTAGCGGGTCAGTGAAGGCCAAGGAAGCCACCATGGGTTTGGCCACAGATTTTTCTTCAAGAAAGGAGAATCAGAATCATACCCATGAAATGAAATATTTTCTTTACTTGGCCAGCTGCCCCCTGACTTGCTTACAGAAGATGGCGGGATTGTAGACAGGGTGCAGGGTGGCTAATGCTGCCTCATCCAACACCCTTTGGGCTTGCTTCAAGGGCAGCACCTCTCCCTGCTGCAGAGCTGCCATTCTCGTGCCTGTTGCCTCTGCTCAACCCTGCCCTGCCCTGCCCTATGCCACTGGTGTGTTTAACAGCCAGGTACTGTGACTCCAGCTACACTTTGCCCTGCAGGGTAACAACTGGAATTTATAAAATTTTAATTCCTACACTGGGTCTGAGGTGTGGCAAAGAAATGAAGTACTTCTCATTATTTTCATCCATGGGGTTGTCTCACAGGTTCAGCCCATTACCTATGTCTTTTAGTGCATGTGGATGCAAGCACCAGGAAAATAGCTTTTAGCTCAACCATGTATCTTCTTCCCAAGAATGCGATAATCCTGATTAGTTGACACTGCAGACAGACTTCACTTACTTGTGAAACAAGCTCTGCTGCTTAATGAAATGAACAAATCCACTTTCAGCCTCAAAGGGGAGTTTAACTTGCTGTTTCTTTAAATTAAGCCTGCACTGCTTCAAACCTCTGCTGAAGTGTCAGCAGGTATATTCCAAAAATGACATCTGTAAAAAAGCCTGCCTTCCCCTCCTGCTGTTCTCTATTCACCCATGTAGAATCTAATTCTGAAAAATAAAGTTATCTGCTAGTAACAGTGATCTAATCTTTGTTCTGCAATCTGACAATCTGCAGGGCTGGCTGTAACAACCTGGGCAAAGTGATTACAACTCAGTCATATACCAAAACACAGGGCAGAACCACATTTGGTCCAATCTGCTATTTTGCTCTAGGCTACTCATCAAAAGCAAAGATTTATGTTGCACCAAAGTTCAGTCTTGTAGCCAAAAAAAAATCCCTTTTTCCCTTAGTTCTGTGAAAATTAATTGCATAATGTGCTGCTGTATCTCAAACCTTTCTTTATTTGGAGGGCCAAGCCCACTTTTCAATTTTTTTGATGTTGGTGATGCCTAATAATAATGACAATGAACATTGGCCTCAGGAAGCATTAGTATGAGTGATTGCAGGAAGGAGGAAGGTGAGGTGTTTTCTCCTGCTGGCGTATAGATGATGTACGTATATAATTTCCACAAATGCTTAAGGATTGTTCTTGTGTGTCTGTTCCCCCTGCAGAGATGAGACACACGGCCTGACACACTCATGTCTTCTACTGTAAGAGAGGTGGTTTCATTTAGAGAAACCGGGAATGAACAAAACCCAGCAGGTTCACTGCGAGGCTTAAGTCAGACAAATCTCCAAGGAGAGCTTTCTGCAGTCAGGGTGGATGCATGTGTCTGAGTGATGATGCTGCTGTGTGAAGATGCTCGTTCTTCAGTGAGATCATTCAGCTTTTGGAATATATTTCATCCCAATTAAATGCCCTTCACCTGGTTCTTGTGGGACATGTGCTGCCCTGGACATCCCTGTACCCCTGGTACTGCTCTGCCCCAGTAAGAGAGGCTTGCAATACTACTTTCCATGAGATGATGATAGAAATCTCTCAAAATAAACAAAAATCTCCTCATCAGGTTTGTTAATCTAGGAAGACAGGTGGTGAACACACAGACATGGGAAAGTGTCCTGTATCCTTGCATACTCCAAGCTCAGGGTGTGCCTGGTGCTGGCTCTCCTGGCTGCCCAAGCTGCTGGGCTGGCATTTGGAGGGGTCTGCTGGTGGGACCTGCCTGCCCTGCAATTTTATCTCCTAGGGGGCCTGGAGGGGCAAACCCTGTCCCAGGCACAGCACCAAGCTACTCTGTGCTGCACAGGTCTCACTACTGTAACAGGGATGAGGAACTAATTTTGAAGATGTTGATTGTATCTGTAGTTTTGTGGGTTATTTTCTTTTCCATCAAATAAAAATTACAGCTCTACTCTAAATGCAATGAAAATTCAGTGAATATCTCTTTCCTGATTTAGTATAAATCCAGGTGTTTAGTAGTTTCTGTTCTGAGGATGCTTGGGATTTGCTGAAATGTTTTCCAGCTGTATACACATTTTGGTTTATAACTTTCCTTAGTTTCTGGTATACTCTGCAGTTAGATTTTGCAAGGCAATCTAAGGACTTTGGGGTATGAGGTCTATTTATGTTTCTACTATTCATAAACAATTTAATGATACATGCCAGATAGTACAAAGAGATGATAATTTTAATAACTAAATTTTCTAAAGGCTATTCTGTATTTCTCCTGCTTGACATCTTAAAACAGATTTTAAGAGGGAATTTATTCTGCTTTGAAAAGTCTAAAACACTGTGTTGTAGGAAAGGTAGATCAATCCGTCTTTCAATTTACTTAATGCCATAAACCTCTACGTCTCTCCTCACTCCTGCTTATTAAAATATCAGGCCTTAAGAAAAGTGAGAAATAAATCGATGCTATTTGGAAACAATGACATTACTGAAGCTTCAGTGCTCCCTGGAAGCTGCTGATCTCTAAAAGCCAAATCTAGGAGCAGCTCAGGGATGCTCTTGGCACCTGGTACTTCAGCCTACTGGTGGCACTGGCACCACCTGGCCTCAGAGGCAGGAGGCAGAGCTGGACCAAGGGCAGGTAAAGCCAACAAGGATCTCCAGAGCAAAGCCCCCTTGGTGGAAATCTGCAGAAGGAACTGAGGAATCAACTGAGGCTGAGAAGACAGATGTGAATGCAAGCAGGCTGCCTCTCTACCACCCACCATCTCCCCAAGTACAGCAGATCCATGTTGGTGGTATGAGGTCCTTTGGATACAGAATGAAAAACCCATCAGTACTGCAGCTGCAATCTGTAGAATAGATTTACTGATGACACTTCATGGTGCAGTGTAAAAAATAAAAACATTTTCCAGCCAAAGATGGATATATTGCAATCTTCCCTTAAAAGCTGCAGACTGCAACTTGGATAAAGTTTGTCAGAGGGCTGAACTGCTTGGTGAAACTATATATGCAGAGGTTTAAAGAAAACTATTTTCAGGCATTTATGGGGATGATAGCTGTCTGTGGATGAAAAAAAAGGGTACAGAAGCAAAATACACTAATCTGAATGGGTCCTGCTTTCCTGTATGTATTGAGAATGTATCTGAGATTTCTTGAATAATCCTTAAAAAAAAATTGTTTGGGTGTTGTGCTTTGAATAAATGCAGGACTTTTTCTTCAGTGATTTATGTTCATCATCTCATGGATAAAAAGATCATGTTCTTCTGGCTGATTTGAGTGATTTACCTTTTTAAATTCAAAACACACACAAATCCATCTTTTTTTTAATGGAAGCTTTAAACAAAATATCTCAAAATCAGCCAACAAAGATATCTTCTCCTTTGACTGAATATTAAACTTCTGTCAATAGCAGTGTATATTTGACCACTAAATATTGTCTTCCCAGAGATCAGGTACTGTGCTGTGCACTTCCTCGTGACACAGAATCACAGAATGGTTGAGGATGAAAGGGATCTCTGAAGGTCATTTGGTCCAACCCCCTACTCCATCAGGGTCCCTAGTTTGCCCAGGCCCATGGCCAGACAGCTTTTGAATATCTTCAGGGATGGACACTTCACAAACTCTCTTGGCAATCTGTGCTAGTGCTCAGTCCCTCTCACAGTGAAAAAGTGTTTTCTGATGTTAAAGTATCCTCTTGTGCTTCAGTTTGTGCCTGTTGCCTCTGGTCCTCTCACTGGCAACCACTGAAAAGAGACTCAGTCTTCTTTGCACCCTCCCTTCAGGTCTTTATGTAAAGTTATGAGATCTCCCTGAGCCTTCACTTCCTGAGGCTGAACAGGCCCAGTTCTCAGCTTCTCCCCATAGGGGAAATGTTCCAGTCCCTTCAACATCTTCATGCCTTTTGTTGGACTGCTCTGTATGGCCATGTCTCTCTTTACCAGGAAGCCCTGAACAGAACACAGGACACCAGGAGTGGCCTCACCACTGATGAATAAATCATAAGGATTACCTCCCTCAATCTGCTGGCAATGCTTTGCCAAATGAACCCTGGGATACCATTAGCCTTCTTTGTAGTAAGGGAATATTGCTGGTTTGTGTTCAGCTTGGTGTCCATCAGAACCCCCAAGTCCTTTTCTGCCAAGCTGCTTTCCAGCATGGACTGGTGCCCACAGCTGTTCCCTCTCAGGTGCAAGACTTTTTTTCTCTTTGTTGAACTTCATGACGTTCACACTACCCCATTTCTCCAGCCTGTCAGTCCTCTGGGTTGTGGCACACACCTCTGATGTAGCAGCCACTCCTCCCACTTTTGTGTCATCAGCAAACTTGCTGAGGATACAAGGGTACACTTTGTCCCATCATCCAAATCTTTAATTAAGAAGTTGAATGTTATTGAACACATAGTTGACCCCCGGGGTACACCAAAAGTGACTGACCTCCAACTGGACTTCAGACCATACCTAAAGGGTAAATAGTTCATCCCCCACGTGGCAATGGGTCACAGGTAGAGTCCCCCACCTGTGATCAATACTGGGACCAATGCTGTTTAACATATCCATAAGTGACTTGGATGTTGGGATCAAGAGCACCCAGATGTTCACTGATGACACCAAGATAAGTGGAGAAGTTAACACCCCAGAAGAGAGCCACCTTCCAGGATGGCCTAGACAGACTGCTTAAGTGGACTAGGAGGAACTTTACAAAGTTCAGTGCAGGGAAGTACAGGGCCTTGCGCCTGTGAACACATAAACCAGGAGTGCAGTTCAGACTGGGACCTGCTTGGCTAGAGAACAGCCTTGTGGAAAGGGACCTGGGGGTTTTGGTGATCAACAGGCTCAACATGAGTAAACAGTGTGCTGCAGCAGCAAGGAAAGCCAACAGGGTGCTGGGTTGCATCAACAAGGGCATCACCAGCATAGACAAAGAAGTCATCACCCAGCTCTAGTCAGCACTTGTCAGACTGCACCTGGAGTATTGTGTCCAGTTTTGGTTCCTGCTGTACCAAAAGGATGTATGGACAGGTTGGAGAGGGCCCAGAGAAGAGCCACGAGGATGATCAGAAGACTGAAGCACCTGCCAAATGAGGAGAGGCTGAGAAAACTGGGTCTGTTCAGCCCTAGGAAGGCTTGGGGGAGACCTTATTACAATGTTCCAGTACTTAAAGGGCAGCTACAAAGAATATGGAGACCCCCTATTTAGATGGAATCACATGGACAAGATGAGAGGCAATGGGTACAAGTTGCTCGTGGTGAGATGCCATTTGAATACAAGAGTAAAATTTTTCACTATGAGACCAGACATTGGGATGGTCTCCCAGGGAAAGTGGAGGATTCTCCCACTTTGGAAAGTTTTAAGTCTCAGCTCAACAGGGTGCTGAGACATGGCTGAGACATATCCTATAAACAATATTGCAAGGGTTGGAACAGGTGATCCCTGAGGTCCCTTCCAACCTGACATTGTCTGATTCTATGATTCTGTGATTGATGCCACTGATCACCACACTCTGGGCCTTACCATTTGGCCAGCTGAACCCACCCCACTGTCTGCTTATCCAGTCCATACCTCATCAGCTTCTTTATGAGGATCTTACAGCAAAGAGTGTTTAAAGTCTCAGTGAAGTCCAGGTAGACAACATCCACTGCTTTCCTCTCATCTACTTACTGGGACAGTCATTTCAACACTCAAGGTTATTAAATTGGTCAAGTAGGACTTATCCTTGGCAAATCCATGCTGACAGCTGCCACTGTCATTGGAGATGTTTGTCTCCTCCATTTTTCCTTGCTGGGCTTTGAGCCCAGATGTACACACCTTTGTGTAGATTCTGCTTTGCAGCAATACATGCCACTGTCATGAAACTTCCTACTAGTCTTGTACCACTGACGTTATTGTGTACTTATTTTAATTTTCTTTATGTGTTCTTCATCTGTGGTGACCTTCCCAGTTCCCAATCATCATTTCTTGTACCTGATTTAAGTAGCCAGCTACTTCAGGAAGAAAAGTGTTTATATTCAGCATATTTAAGGCATTGCAGCAATGCATGTGGCAATAAAAACCAATTCAGTTAATGAAACAGATCTTAGGTTAAATTACAACTGCCCATGTTTCAATAGGTTTGTACTCAGTTTAGACCTTTAGTTTTACACCACAAGATGGATACTGGTTTGCTCTCAAACTGCCTGTTTACGGGGCTGGCATTTATAGCCAGATGACACCTGAAGTTTCTAAAGTCATAACCAACACCCTTGGTTTTTTACAGTCTGTAATTTCACTGCTGCTTTCCACGTGGCTTATTGCTCCACAGTTTCTGTAGTTTGCTTTCATTGTTCCCTGCCTTTTTCCAGACTGAATCTCGTTTTATTGCTTACTTATATATCTAAATTCTGTAGGTCCCTTTTTATTATTTTGCCATCTATCCTGGGTTTTGCAACACCTTACGATTTACTGTGATCTGCAAATTTAATTAATGTCATGTTTGCCAAGGACTATAAGGAGCCAAGTCAATTACACAGCCAAAAAAGTAAAAAGGGAACCTTTATTATGCTATAAATGCTCTGCTAAAAATCCCACTTGATAAGGAAACGTTAAATATTTCTTGGCATTCACAGACATAATTGCAAAGGGCCTTAGATGTTTTACCCACAACATTTGTGTCATTTTAAAATTTAAAATATATTATTACCAAAGTAAATAACAAAGAAATTAAAAACCACAACTTAATTCCTTTCTGTTTAACTGAAATGTACTGGACAAACACTCATAGAACACATTATGCTATGACATCTAAATTAAAGCTACCACAGTGTTACTTAAGCAGAATTGCCTCAAATTGGTTCACACATTAAGGGCACATGCAGGCACCCGATTAATAATTTATTCTCTTTAGAATGTCTGTAGGCTGTAGGCTCTTTTCTCTTTTCTCTTTTCTCTTTTCTCTTTTCTCTTTTCTCTTTTCTCTTTTCTCTTCTCTTCTCTTCTCTTCTCTTCTCTTCTCTTCTCTTCTCTTCTCTTCTCTTCTCTTCTCTTCTCCTTTCTTTTTTTAGTGTTTCCAATGTGTGTTTTGTATCCAGTGCAACTGTGTGATGCTCAGACCAGTCTGATAACATTTGAGCAAAGTCTATAATTTTCTGTCATTATTATCTCTTGGCTTTTATGATACTGGTAGGAATTAGAACAGAGAAACCTCTGTCATTTGACCAGGAACAGCAGCAATTACTACTTTGTTCTCTGACTGAGGTTAGAACAGATAAATTGAGCTAGATAATTATTGCCATTTCTCAAATTCGTCACTAGCCGTAACTGCATTTCTACTGCAGAAAGCCAGATCATTGGGTCTGACCATGATAGCTGCTCCTGACTTATGCTACAGAAACATTACTAAGACCCCTCACTCTTTAATCAGGCCCCTTGTTCTTAAAGAGTTTCACCTTTCACTAATAGGCATTGACTTTTACAAAGTAGTTCTTGATTTTGAAACTTCTCTTTGGATGTTCAGGCTGAGCACCCAATTTTCAGGGAGAACTTCTCTCCATTGTTACAGAAAATAAAAAGTATTCAAAAAATTAATCCCACTTTTGAATAAAATAAAACATACACAGAATTTCATTTGGTTAATGAACATACATGAATTAAGATGTGCAATTTAGCAAGTTGTGAATGTGCCTTCGTCCCAACGATACAACACCTTTCCCATAAATTCAGGCTGCGTGCAAATTTCTCCACAGAAAAGTGTATTTTATATCCTTGGCTTAACATGTAATTAATTGCTTTTAGCTTTTAAGGATTTGTTTCCTCAACCTTTTTTGCCTGTAACTATATGCTAAACCCTAGTGTCCTACTGATGGAGCAACACAAAGTTATGAGCGCAAAAGGAGACCAGCCAAGTGTTGGGAGATAAGCAAGGTCAAGGCACTGGTGAGCTGTCTCGGGTGCCTGAGCTCCTGTAGCTGCCCATGTTAATGTCTGCCATGCAAAGGCTGGACAAAGGATAAAAAAAACCAAGAAGACCCTTTACTACCCATCAAAGATGCCATGGGTCAAATCTAAGGTTTTGGTGGCTTGATCCATTTGCCCGAACACAGGTTCTCTAGTTCCATATTAAAAAAAACAAGGGTCCAGGGAGCATTCAGATGGGGCCCCTGGACCATCTGAATGGTGGTCCATTTCTTTGGACCTTTTAGGTCCAAAAGGTCCTAAGAACCCTTAGGACCTTTCCCTTTAAGGTTGTACCTCTCTGTGGAGGCAGCTGGATGGTGTAAGGTGGATCCCCCAAGGGAGATTGATGGTTGTATTTAGAGATCTGAGCAGAGCTCCAGACATCACGATGTCTGCAAAGATTCAGAGCATTCATGCACATTAATTTTACACTTTTGGAAGATGTTTTATCCTATTTTTAAGAGAAAGATAGCTGTCACAGGCATAGAATTAGCAAATTGTACCAATTGATACAAGCGCCTACTATCAGCTTAAAACCGTTGGGTGTTAATTATGAGACACCACAAACACATCACTCAGGCAGCTCCTCAGCAGAAGTGCCTGTGCTCTGCTCAGCTCCCAACCCACGCACTCCCCTCCCTCCCTACATCTCACCTCTTAGTAACAGCAGCTTTTGAGACACACTCGTCATTTCACAAAGTTTCTGACTTGAAGTTCTGCCCTCAGACTCTTTAATGAAGTGATGGCTGCTGTCTGCTCTCAGCTACCTGTGGTACCCTGGTGATTCTCACCCCAAAATTATTCAAGGACATTTCTTCTGGGCTTTGACTTCTGTATGTTGGTCAGCCTCTCAAGGCAGGTAGCACAGAGATTAGGGACTCAGAGAAGAGAGGTTACCTTGGTTTTGTGAGGGGCAAAGCATTTAAAAAACCATAGCCCAGTGGCCTCTAGGAAAGGAGGCACCTGCAGGAAATATAAAGCGAAATGTATAGATGAGAAACGGGGAGACACAGTGAAACTCATGAAAGATAGATGCTGACTTTATCATGTGTTGTCTTTCTGCAAGGCATTCAGATACTGTAGTGATAGGCATCATAATCAGCTTAGATCAGAGAAAGCTGAAAACCAAACCAGTCTTATCTGCTCTGGAGGGTCCTGGAGGGCTCTGGTGCTTTCAGAGGGTGGAGGAGTACCCAGGAACAGGACATGGCCAGAGGACAGGTGAGACCTGCCAGGAGGCACCCACAGAGCACAAAAGCAATCACTTCTTTCTTTCCTTCATAGACAGGCACAACACACACAAAGGAGAGCAGAAAAAATGGGTGAGTTACAGAGTGGTCTGATGAAAATGCTGCAGCTGTCACTCAAACATCTCCTCTCCCCTCAGAGACTCCCTGGCTGTGGTCAGTGGTGGTGCTGAACCTCTGTGATGTGTAGAGGGATTTGCAGGCACAGTTCAGTGTAAGCACTTAAACGTGTTTTCAGAAATAGGCATCTGGATCTAGTGCGGGCAGAGCCACAGAAATGTTACGTGACTTGCCTGGGTCTTCAGGTGTAACATTTAGAAGGAAGACAAGGTCCTGAAAGCCTCAGGCCTCCCTGCCACCTGCAGAGAGGACAAAAATTGTAGAAAATTATTTACGCATTGAGGGACCTGGCTTGTTTTATTTTATAGATAGCAGTAATATTTTAGCAATTCTAATTACAAGTAGTAATTAAGCAGCTGGACCAGATTGGTTTTGAAGTGCAAACACCTGCTTGTCTGCTTCCAGCTGTTCTCCACTGGAATTATTAAAAAATACATTGCTCAGACGTTTTACAGGCCTTCCAGGATTCCTACCATTTTCTTTCTCATCTCTTCTGAAGAACATGCTCTGCTCTAGAGTTGACCGGAGAAAGAAAGCAGGTGCCTGGGCAATGATAGCATTTAAGAATTCCCCAGACTTTCTTCCTTTTACATAATTACTTTTCGCACATGAAGCAAACATAGCATGAAAAGGAGAAAGAGGTAGCAGATAATGAAACAACAGCTTAATTCAAATGGGTGAAGGCAGTTTATTAATTTCTAAATGAAAGGGTATGCCATAAGTCTGCTATAAATCTGAATGTCAAAATTGCTCAGTGCTCAGTCTTCCTCCTAGCAGCAGCAAGCAAGCTTTATGTGCAGCTTTCTGACACTTACAGAGCTATTCACAAATATTTCTAAGCAAAGGTTGCAGTCACATATTATCCTGTTTATTCCAAAAGTGCTCAGGGGCTGGCTGAAAGCAAAGCCCTGTTGTGCCCGGCTTTGTACAGACAAAGCCATGGAGACAGCCACTACCTTGCAGATTTTACCAGGCTATTGTTTTGCTGAAATGCAATTTAAAATGGGATGCAGTTCTTCTGCCTATTAACAAGAGAATGAAATACTGTTTCTTGATACGTGTCAGTTTGTTAGATGGGTTTAGGGTAAGAAAATACAAATGAGGCTACATATTTACATGTATTTAGGACAAATGTTTAGTCAAAACCAACAACTGATGGGGACTCTCAATTCATTTGAGGTCCGAAGCATTAATTCAGAGCTGCAAATGCAGAGGTGATGGGGACTGGTGGTGATGCTCAACCATCTGTCTGAATGACTCCCCAATTGTTCTGCCCCAGGAAGAGCTACAGTATATCTCACATAAAATCTCTGCAATCCTTTTCTGTTCTTCTTTTCCACTGGGTACAGGAGTCCTGGTACCAGCAATGAGTCTGAAGAAGAGCAAAGTCAGTGTGGCTAGATCCTGCATCTCCAGCATGTGTCCCAGCAATGCACTTCTCAGAGATGGTCCTGTGTTTTCCTGAAAGCAACAGATGTGGTAGCATGCATGACAGCATCTATTTCCTGTTAGACTGACCTTCCCAAGATTTACCCTATAGGCATTCTTGCTCTGGCTGTTGCTCAGCATTGGGAGACCTTAGCTCAGAGCAGAGCCTGATGTACCCTCAACAAGCTTCCTTCTCAAAGGAGATGGGGAGCCGACAGCTGCCAAACTCTGCAGGCAGTGCAGGGCTGGTGGAGGCCATCAGGAGCTCAGCTGGACTTTGTCCTGACCTCAGAGGTGGATGCGAAGAAGCAGGAATCTGAGTTTTGCTATTTTATTGAGGCACAAGTTGCAGGCATGGAGAGATTTTGTGAAGGACATATTTTCCATGTTGCCTTTTGCTCTGCAGTTTTTATGTAATGATTTTTCCTGCTGCCTGACTACACAGAATTCAAAATAAGAACTAGTTTCATAACTGATTGTGAAACCTGGGCTGAGGAAGGCATCCAGTCTTTTTTTGTTACACAGTCTCAGGCACAACTGGGTGTGGGAAGTGCCAATGTCTTATTACCTAAATGCTGGATTGCTTTAGTTAGGGAGAGAAAGGAACCGAACTTCCACCCTCAAAACATCCTTTCGCTTCTTAATATCATTTTCTTATCTGCTTGCTTTATGGTCATGATGGCCCATCATATCTTCACATTTGCCTTCCTATTTATGCATTGAGGGGTCCCACACCAGGCCCAGCCCAGCTGGTGCTGCAAACCTCAGCCATGGGGACCTGAACATGATGATCATGCCAGATGTGAGAGCTGGTTACTGGATGTGAACTTTTCTCTTGGCAAAGGTGCCAAGCAGCCCTCCCTGAGTACTGGGGTATCCCAGGGACTCATGCCAGGTCATTTTGGCACCTGGGACCTTACCTCATTTTTAGCTGAAATGTGGGGACTGGCATTGCTACAGCAAACGGGTAGAAAACAGATCTCAAAACTTTCTGCTAGTTAATAGGCACCTAAACATATTTGACAGAAGGACTCACATGCCTGTCAAACTGTGGGAAGAAAGCACTGAAACAGTCTGATCATCCTGGGACACAGGTGTCTACAGAGCCTTAAGACAGTAACAGCCATCATTCCCAGCTAGCTACAGGCATATGGCCATGGGATCTCCTGGCCAAACAAACATGCAAGGCATTAATTCTGGTGCCAGTGCCCTGCTAATGCAGATCCAGGGTATGTAGTTGAAGGAATTTTCTCTTGGTCTTGTGGGCAGGGTCCCAGGGTGATAGGTGTGCCTGTGCTGGCTCAGCCACGGCTGTTCCCATTCCTCTGCCCTGCTCCATGAGCAAGAAGGTGGATTATGGTGACCAGGTATCAGTATTGACCAAGTCACTGTAAGAGAGGCAATTTTAGGGTGAAAAAACTCCCTACAAGGCATCATTTTTAATGATTTCTTACAATATCTGCCAATGACACAATATCAAGATAGGGCTTCTTAAAGTCTTTGCCATGCAACTTCTGACACAACAGTGACCCTGTCAAGTTTCTCAGACATCAGGTTTATGTTCAATAACTTTCTGCTGTGTACCAGTTTGTCATGAAACACTGAACATGTGTTGTTTAATGTCAGGCAGAAGCACAGCTTGGATAGTGCTTAAGCTGCTTCACCATTTCCCTTCTTACCAAAGCCTGCTCATTTCCTGAGCAAGTGTTCACTTTGCCCGTGCATTTGCAGTAAAAATTCTACTCACTCTAACAAAACCTCCTGGGGAAAAAAACAACACAATTATATTTTCATGACTGATGAATTTAAAATGACCCCAGGAGAAGTTGCTGGCAAAATCAAAAGGAAAACCGTGATGTGTGATGACTTTTAGTTTACCTGCCTTTGCAAAGCGTGTTGGGATACATCCTCTAGCAGAGGTTTCATCTCCCTTGGGATTATGACGGAGAGATGTTAAACATTCACATTGGATTTAAGAGAGATGGAAGCTTTCTACAGGCAGTGGATCTCATATATATATATATATACATACATATATATATATACATATATATATATATGTATTTATTACTCGCTTGTAGCCTCCAGAACCTATAATTTTTGTATTTGTGGGATTTCTCTATGTTTTTCTTCCTCCAGAACAAGGGAAAATAAAAATGTTTTGATTTTGTGGTGTCCAGGAATACAAGCAGCTGTGACACTGGTGAAAGATGACTCCTAAATAAAACTGTCTCAGAATTGGAGACAATAATGAAACAGAAGAATCTTGTTTTCTAATGGCAGCTGGATTGCAACATCAGGTCACCCATGGCCAGAGAACTTACTCAGGCCTTATTTATCCTGTAATTCAACTGGCAGCAAGAGCCACTGGTGTCTTCAATACTAATCCTTGTGGAATGCAGTAAATACACATTTCGCAAACACAGTTCACATTATTTAGCCACCAAAAAAAATATTCAAACCTCAGTACTATTAGATTGCAAAGTGTATTTGAGGTGGCTTGGAGTCACATGACAAATTTATCTGCCAAAACCATCTGTGCTTAAATTGCCCACTAGGGTAACACCCACTGCTTCCCATCCAACAACTTTTGCCAATTGCTTTCTTGCATTAAAAAAGCAAAAACACAGAAATGCTGATTATTCCAAATCCAAAGGACATAGTGAAAACACATTCTGCAAAATGACAATTAGGCAGTAGAGCCTTATTTATAGTTGTGAAATAAACATCGGTTAATCATCACCAGGAGGACCAATTTCTAACCCCCATCTAGGTGAGATTTCAGCTGCCGAACTCATTATCAGCTTTCAGCAATGCCTGCTCATCAGCAGCAGTCACATTAGACAAAATACAATGCATAGGATATGGCAGTAATTAAATCATACTCCAGGGAAGAGATAACAGTGAATTATAAGATATCTTGAGAAGTGATAATAATGACTCCATAGGGGATCTATTCTATTAGGGTTTAAATACTTTTAAGACTTTGTAGAAAAGACTTAATTTGAAAAACACTGCTAAAAGATTAAAGTAAACAAAAGCTAAGTGCTGTTAGTCTTATCTGTCACACACACCTCTGACACTTTTTCAGCACTTTTGCTTTAACTTTAGCCCCAAGTGCTTTAGCTTGCCTTTAGAAACCACTGCGTTATTCACCAAAATTGAAGCAGACATGAGTCTATTTAATTAATTGTGGCTTGATAGCTCTTATGCAAATGAGAAGGTTGGCTGAAGCCAAGAACAATCAGCCAACAGGAGAAACTCCACCAGTGTGTGGAGGGAATAGCCAAGTATCTAGAAAAGGGATGTACAATACAGAGAGCAATAAATAACTAGGAAAATCTAGAAACTCAGACATGAAAGCAGAGTCTAAATCTCATGTTTCCTGATAAAATTGATGTTATTCTGATCTGGAAAAAGACATCTCTTGATTTCCAGCTCTGTGGAACAGCACTGAGCCTCTTAGAGCTGCCCCTGCAATCAACACGTTAGTAGGAATTATGGGCCTTGACCTGCTCTGCTCTTGCCAACGGTTTGGGGGTTTTGTTTCCTCTTGGTTTCCTTCAAAGCAATACTTAATACTTTAAAAATTATCCTAATATGAAAATGAGATAAGACATTCCTGCCTCTGTTTTTTATGTGATGTTCTAGTGTATAGCAACTGCACTATATTCATATTAATATTGGTTATTTAATGGAAGGTGTACAATGAATGTGAAAGAAAAATATGTGTCTTTTGTCAGTGTTTGTTGGAATGAATTTGAGAAGCTCAGATCTTACCATGCCTCATTTGATTATTTTTCGTAAGAATTTTTTTTCTGGTAGAGAAATCAGATTTGGTTGTTTCAAAGATCCAGAGCCCTTAACATATTTGATGTCTTTTTTTTTTTTTTTTTCTGGTACAATGGACAGTTTGTGACACTTACTGCACAAATCTTGGACAAGCACTTTGTGACCCAAGCATTGCAATGTGAGGTGATTCCCCTTCCATAGTAAAATCAGATGCAAATCGATTTTTCTCTCCTGCTGAGTCATAGTCTATGCTGAATGAAACTCCTTTTAAATGTTGCTCACCCATCAGACCATCATTATTTGGTTGGTCAAAGGCAAATGGTAAAAAACAAGTTAACACCATCCCAGGAATGTGCAAGAGGTGTTGCTCCAGTTGTTTCATAGCTTTATGAAGTAATGTTTCTGTGAGACTCCTTGAGTATAACTCAGGTGCATTTTCATCCTATAGAGACCTGTTAATTTGAAACTATGCAATCTCTTTATGAAGAATTAAACTCAACACTATTTTATATCAAATACAAATAGAGAAAAACTTACAATGAAAGAAAATAGAGTAGAGCCCAAAAAGGGTTGAATATTGGATATTAAAGTAATAAAAATTCCAATCCATGCTTTCTTTAAGAATACAGAAGAAATGCAGTACACCTTCTTCTGAGGCTGTCCTCAGGGGATAAGCATTTTGTAAATCACATTCTTCTGATGATACAGCAGTATTTCACACCGCTGGGCACCAGGCAGGATCTAGCTTATTAATATTGTATGCTAATAGGCAAACTCAAAAACAAGCACACCATTGTATAGGTGTAACTCTGGGCAACTCACCAGCACTTACAACGTTTGTGACATAGCACCAACTATGTCATAATGCTGTGACCTTTGCCAAGTAATGGACACCAAACAAGCCTGGGTAGATGAGAAACAGCTATGAGGCAAAGCAGGGGACAGCAGGCATCACACCCAAGGTGTTATCCACATCCTGTCTTATTGTCACTGTGAGCCTGTTGATGCTGACTGCAGATCTATGGGCTCTGATGCTTCCAGCACTTAAACTTCTGCTGAACTCTGCAGCTGCACCAGGCTGTCTTCTGTTCACTCAGACAAGAGACTCTCAGAAATGCAGAGCCATGTACATGCTGATGCTTCTCTCATAAGGTCCTCCACTCCCATCTAAAAAAAATTATTATTTTTTTTATATTATCAGTACTGCCCTCCAGGCTCATGTGTGATTCCAAACAGCTGTTGCTGTGTTAGATGCCAGGCCATCAAAATGCTTTTGCACGATACAGAAATGGCTACTGGCTGGTCCACAGAGAAAATAATGAAATGTTCTAAACTCCAAGCAACAAGTATTTTCACTCCTTAAACCCAGACTATAGGAGAACCAGGAAAGTTTGGAGCCTTCTTGTTTAATGACTTTGGTTAGAGCACAAATATCAAAATGCAGAGAGAAATCCCTCACTCAAATATTTTTTTAACTCAGGAAACATCAAAAGAAAACCTGATCAAAGCAGCACAGATAACTGTCTGTAATACTACCCTGACTGATCTCCTGAATTGCCAATATACACATTAGGTGATATCTGAGAGCACCCATTTGCCTTGAGAAGATCTAATTTATATTAGTACCTACTTTCAGATTGTCAGATCTGATTTTTTTTCTAGACTTTTTTCAGTAAATACATACTTTCCCCTAACTGATACAGAGGAAGATCCCCAGAGCAGCAGACCTGAGGACTGAAAAGAATGTCGTCTGAATATTCTCAGCAGAGGATGTTTGTCCCAGTGTGCACCCTACACACTCTACACTGATAGTTTTGTCATTCAATCATTTAATAAACTCTTGACTGGCCTTGCTACTCAGGATCTTTATCTCTTGAGGGAGTTCTGTATGACACATGCATTAACACATTTTTCTTAGGATATGAGTCAACATGTGGCAGCACAGACACAGAGTTGATGTGAATCTTCACTTGTAAATGAAATCTCCATCATTTATTACCAGTGGTTTCACACTGCTGATCCCTGTTTTCCTTACTTTCAAACTTCCTTTTAATTTTTAAATTTTAGTCCAGCTCAGTTTTTATTACCGTTACCGGGTATCTGAGTGGCCTCTATGCAACAAACCATGATTCAGAACTAGCAGCCAGCCAGCTGTCTTGTGTTTACAGCCCTTCCTTTTGTCTATTTTGTGCTAACTCTGGTAGTGTGGTGGTCACCCAGCATGTCCCTCTTGCCCCAGCTGGCTGGGCAGGTGTCAGAGCACTGTCTTCTGCCCTACTAAGCAGCTCAGTGAGAACCACAAGCTGCCCCATGTTTTCATTCCTCCACATTGCTCCAATAAATAAAGTTGGTCTGCCAATAGGAACCACCACCTTGCAATATTGAAGAACAGTAAGATCTCCAACCTCAGGTATATGCAGAACATCTTGCTTTCACCCCAGCAGTGGGCATCAGACTGGAGATGCACTCAGCATATGTAATACACAAGGGAAAGCTCAGTTTTCTTCTTCATTCGAAGGGGTAACCCTGGCTTTCCATATACTCCTCAATATTCCATGTAAATGGCACCTCCCCTGCTTCTCCTCACAGAGAGGTGCCACAAGACAGAGAAGTCTTGTGTGTTAGAATCACTGCATGTCCCTGTGGGGTTTTTCCATTCAGGCAGACATGTACTGAACAAGCTGCATTCAGGAATGTTTTGAAGAACTGACCTTGCAGGAAAGAATAACACCGGTACTGGCTTTGGAGAAAAACAAGATAACGAAAGTAACGGCAATAACAACTATTTTAAAATCAGGACAGCCCTTTGTAGGCACGGACAATAGCCTTTAGCCAATTAGTTTATAAGTTAATATCAGGTTCAAACCGTGTTAACCAATAATGTAATGCCATGTTTGTAACACTGATAAGAGAAAAGTATATATTCTGCGCTATCCGGTTAATAAACGAGATTTTTCCTTCAACCACATTGGCTGTTCATGAAGATCTCCAAGCCCGATCCGCAACATGTCCCCATCACAGGCCACACTGTGTCATCAAGAGTTCCCCTCAGCATCTCCACCAGTGCTGCTCTGCACTCAGGCTGCCCCCCAGGCAGGGCACCAGGGTTCCTGTGAGCCCCTTGAATCCCAGCTCCCTTTGCAAAGGGGTTAGAAATTTCAGTTGGGCATTTGCTCTGAATGTGACCCAAGCTTCCTTATCTCCATTTTTGCCCATACCCATCTCCCTTCACCAAAAAGCAAACTGAGCATCACTGGGCAGGCTTGTGAGTTCAGGTGGCTGCACTGGCTCTGGGATGGATGGGTTGTCAATTAAAGGCTAACAAGGCTTGTTGGCCAAGAGATTCACTCTTCAGCCCATTTCCAGGGCTATGTTTTCTCACCTGGCTGCAGCCCAGACTGATGCAGTGCAGGTGGGAGGCAGTGCCAGCTCTGCCCTCACCCATTCACCCCTGTGGGAAGCAGGGACTGTGCTGTCCTGCCGGGTGAGAGCTTTGCCTCCTGCCCCACTCCCAGAGGGAGCTCTGCCTGTTGGGGATTGCAGAGATTTCAAACCCCATCCTCAGCTGAGTATCACTTTGCACAGTGCTCAGGGAGGCACTGGGCTGTTCTTGCCAGCAGAAGCCTCGTTTTAATTAGAAGATAAACAGTAGTCAAAAAGCAAAACACAAAATGTCATCATTTACCCTAGATTTAAATTTCATGTTTTAATCTTTCATACAAGATAATTTCAGCTAGGGAGACAAAGTGACTTTTTATTTCTGTTGCAGAGTTGCTGGAACAGTTTTAGGATCTGGGAAATAAAGACAGTCGGGGTTAGCCCCGGTGCAGGCAGCCAGCTGGGCAGGCAGCAGTTGCTCCGGTGCCTGCGTGAATAAAGGAACCCCGTGGCTGAGGCAAGGACAAAGCTGTATCCAAACCTGCTCAGCTTCTGGCCTGCATATTATGGGGATTTTTGTTTTGCCATTTTGCAGTCAAGTTTTTCCAGCCATAAAATGAGGATAAATAATATTTTTGTGAATGTCCAGGGCTACACATTCGTAAAGAGCGTTCAGCATTCTTGGCCCTCCCCTGCACTGAATTAACAAGTTTCAATGGCTGCACTTGTTCAACTGCCTCACTCCCTCTCTCCAACACCTTTGTGGAGCATCTTCCCAGGCTAACAAGTACTAAACTCACCTTTAGAAAAGAAAAAGCCCATCTTTTGGGGGAGGTGGAGACAGGTTTGGAGGTTTGTGTGGTAACACTTGTTCCCACATCCCCTGGCTCCCCACACTGCCGACAGCTTGTTCAAATCCAACAATACTGACTGAGTGTATTTCTTCAAAACACTACAGTTCCAATGAGGGCTATTTATCAAACCTACAAGATTCAAAACTGCAAGACCCTGAATTTCATAGTCATTTGCAGCGTCAGAAGCTGCTAATGGTCCATAAAATTTAGCAACTTCTCCATAAGCTGCTGGTTAATGAAAAATCGGTTAAATTGTTCACAGATCAGCTGGCATGGTGCCCTCTGATTCAAGAGATGCTTTCCCTGGCAAAGGTTACATTAACTGCACTAGGGAAGCAGGGAGAGGAGTTGGGGCAGTTTGCCAGATGCTGTGGCTTTTCCCAGGTGGCATGGGTGCAGAGGACCCTTGTGCCAGCAGGATAGGTGCAGAAGATCCCTGCACTGGTGCAGAGGATTCCCACACCAGCAGGACAGGGACAGAAGATCCCAGCAGAGAACAGGACCCCCTCAGCCACAGCACTGAGTGGTCCCTGGCAGTGCCCCAGTACAGGTGCCCAGGCTGCTGATGCCACTGCCAGGACTGAAGCTGGGCTGTGTGATAGCAAAGGAGTTCAATTCAGTGAGGCAGCTGCGTTTGTTGAGATGGATGCACGCTCAGTGAATCCCAGTTTTGATTTTTAATTGAAACCATAAGACAGATCTGACTTTCCCTCTGGGAAAGCTGCACATTGAGCAAAGGGGAGTCCCTGCCTGCTCATTCCTGCAGCTCTTTGGGTGATGGAGGCTGAGACTAAAGGACACTGCAGCACTTAGCTGGCCTCCCGCAGAGCCTGTATTTGCCTTTTGCTTCCCCTGCTGCTTCTGCTGTTGCCTCTCACAGCAACTGCTGCTGTAACTGGCGACAGCTTCACACAAAACACACTGCCCTGCCTTTGGATGCAAAGCTCTGGCTGCAGTACAAAGCCAGGATTTGGCATCTGCACCAAGGAAACAGTCTGATGTCAGCACAAATTAACGCTGCTCACCATGCTGACATTGGGAGGCCTCAACTGTCAGTGCTGGCATTTATGATGCTGTGTATTTTAACTAATTAGGCACTCACAGCCCAGCTGGTGCAACCCATCCATCTTATGAACACTGGATGTTTTTGCACTGGCATATGCTACAATAATGAGAATCAATATTGCTAATGACTTTGCACAGCCCATTTTTCAATCACCTTTGCAAATCTACATCATTCTGGGAATGTGCAGAGGAGAAAACACTGGCACTGAAATGTCAAAGGTGCATTTCTCCAGGATGAAGCCCAGGTGTGTCTCACTCTGATATGGCTGGAGCACCATGGAAGAGAAACTGCTCTCACCAAAGTAGTTATGCAGGCCTGAGAAAGGAACTTCTATTGCAAGCATAAGAACAGGTGAGATTTCAGGGGGTCAAAGCCCTTAAACATGGTTCCCTGAATTCCCTCAGACTCAGTCCTTATTTTCCTTGGGCAAGCTTTCAGATTTTCTCTATTGGTGAGTAGCTGCACCTTTTTTTCACCCCAGCCTATAAATTAAAGTTGTCCACTTTCCCCTGGGGGGAAGCAGACGGGGGCCCAGCCTGACAGGGTGTCAAGGATGCTGCCTCCCTCTCAGCAATAGGGGTTTAGAAAAGCAGCAGCTGCCTGCAGTGGTCAAGAAAAGCAAATTTCTTGCTTTGCATTCGAAAGTACCATCCCCTCCCCAAGAGATTTACCAGATGTTCTCATTAAGGCAGTTCAATTGCAGTGTTTAAAAGCCTCTTCCACCAGCTCCCCACAAGCTCTTCTCTGTGGGCAAGAGTAGCTCTAATTAAAAATTCCCTCCTGGTGTGAGGACTCCTCCCTCACCTTTTTGGAAATCAGGGTTGACCAGATAACCCTCTCAGAACTGCTCCACAGGGGACGACTCCTCTGCCTTTTGTTTTTTCGTCCGCTGCATTGGAAATCTAAATTTGAAACTTAGGCAGCTTGCAACAGAGTAGTTCCTTCCTCAAGCTCCCCCTCCAGCACCAACCACTGCTTGGAAATCCCCCTCCCCAACCCCAGGTAACACCTGCCACCTCTTTTCAGCCACTTCTACCTTCTGGAAATGCTCTCTCCTTGTAGGAGGAAGCCTGAAGACCCATAAGCCTTCACCATCCAAGGTGCAGTTTAACTCATCAGCAGGAAGGCTGCTTCAGGGCAGTCCCCACCTCACAACAGACCACCACACTCAGGTGAGGGCTCTCCAGAGACCAGAGTCTCACTCTATTCCTGTGTCCTCTTTTGGGAATGACTCTGGTAAGAAGAGACTGGACTGCAGACAGTAGCAAAAATGTAGCACAAGAGCAAAGGAGGTAGCTCAGGTGCAGAATTTGATGGTATAAAATTTGAGCTGCTCTTGCCTTCACAGGGCTTCTCCCCTCTGGTACTGTCAGGAAGAAAAGCTCTAGTTCTTCCCTGCAGAGGAGCCCCATGTCTCTAATGTATGAATAAGCAGATATAACAGGTCCTACTCATCTTGCTGAAATAAATGGGTATTTACCCTGAGTCAGAGATTGTGGGGAGGCCACCCTGCAAAGCCATCCATGCCCATCAATGCTTTTTTCACATACTCCAGGAGAAATAAGACTTGAGTTTGCTTTAGAGGTGCTGTGGAGACTCTGGCTCTTGGCCTTTGAGGGTCCCCCTGCTGCTGCAGAGAAACAGGCAGAATCAGTAAAAAGCCATCAAGCCTTCCCACAGCCACAAGCTACAGCCAGACAGCCCTGGCCTCTGGGCACTTTTGCTGGTGTCTCATCGTTAGCGTGAGTCTCGGTTTTTATTTTTCATGGTGGACAGACTTCCCTGAGCTGCCCACCAGCTGCCTCACCCCTCCTTGAAAAGGCTAAGATAGAAAATCTTCTTAAGTAAATCCTCTGCTGATAAGTGTTACTCAGAGGATGGGATTAATATTTTCCCTATTTAGGAGCCACTTAAGCATGCAGGTGAATATATGCCCGTTTAGCATGTTTCTGAGCAGTAAATATGTTTCCCCCCCTCCAAAGTGTCCTCTGCCTTTTAACCCTCCCAGGATGACTAGGTGCAAGCCTGGGATTTTACTGTCACAGGACTTAGCAGAGCCAATCCCCATAGTAACAGGGCATCCACGCATGAATCCAGAACTGCAGCAGGTCCAAGCACTGCAGCATTCAGTCTAGGCACATATTCAGCATCAGGGTAGACACATGCATAACCATATATAAAATTAATCTGTGCTTGCTCAGCAAATATAATATGTGCCCAAGACAGGTAAGTGCCGGTAAAAACACGACCTCCTTCCTGTACAGTGTGCATGCTTGCTGTGGCCAGTAACTGTAAAATTGCCAAGGAATTGGACAAGGCTCTGTCGGATGTGCCTAGCACAGCCCTAAAATGATCAGTGGATGTTTTCCCAAGTTGTGTTGTTCAAACAGTTTATATTTGCATATTTTCATCAAAGAACATAACCCTCTAAAATGAAACCCGTTGTAGCCTTACCATTAATTTTCATGGAAGGGCTACAAATGTGTGCATCTAGCACCACTTACTGGCAGAGCTACAGACACAGGCATTTAACAATTCTTCTTTGCGAGCTTCTCACACAGTAATCCTGAACACAAATCCTAGCTCTACTGTTTTAATAAACCAAACAAATGTAGGCTGTGCTCTCTCCCTTTCCTTGCTGAAAAAGAATAAACAAAAAAAAATTAAGGAAGACGCTGAAATTTCCCTCTAAAACAGCCCTCAAATAACTTCCAGTAACAACAGTCCTTGCAGTAAGGAGCAATAGATTCTGACTCAATCTTTTATATCTCTCTGTGCTGGCAACACCTGTATTTTGACTCCTACCTCTATAGCAATGGATGACAACCAATGTCCAGCTTGGGAGCAAGAGAGATGGTTCTGCATCTTTTCTTTCATCACTTCAAAGGGGTGGTGTGTTTTACTTGGATGCATATATATTTTTATATGTGTCTATGTGGTCATCTTCCAGGGACATGAATGGACAGCTGTGACCATAATTTTTAAAACTCTAAGGAAAACAAACCCTGTTTTCAAAACCCCAATAAGATCAGCTATATTTGGAGACATTCTCCTCCCCTGAACTGTTCCTCATGACTGATAAACTGAGTAGCTGCATGGTCCTAGCTACGAGGCAGGTGCTTTCAAAGTTATTCATGTTCTTTTAATCATGGCCAGGTTTCTGCTTCTTAACAGAGGATTTTTACAGCCACTCTCTAAGCTGTTCTTTAGTAGCCGTGATTTATTAGGGAAACAAAGCATCAGTTCATAGACACTGCAGTGACTTCAATGTAAAGGTCCCTCTGCTGCACTTGGCTGCATCTCTGACTTTGCTTTACAAAACTGTCTTCTCCCACCCCGTGCTGTCTCTATTAGATTCGTTTATTTAAATTCAAGAAAACAGGGTAGTAGAAAGGTTTTATCTTCTTGAGAGCTTCTGCTTAAAATGGGACTTACCCAGCTCTGTAAGCTTTTAGGCAGCAGCTGTACAAGCTGTTTTAGACCAACATCCATAAAGATTTTCTGCAGCTGCCTGCTCTCCAGACTGGCTGGACTCCTGTGCCCTGTTGGTGCTGACCACACAGGGCATTAATCACAGTGCAAGTGCAATTTTTTTTTTTGTTACCTAAGTAGAGAGGGTTTTAAGGGGCCTGATCTCTAATGAATATGAAAAAGCCACATTTTAGAGCCTTGTCATTTAGAAGGATCATCTTGAAAAAGAAGATTCATTAATTAGTTACACTGGCAGCCTCTTTAATTAGGCACTGCTGAGTACCTTCAGTCTTTGTGATCTTTATCGTTCTTAGCTTGTTGTTCTTTATTTACATATTTTTTGGACACGTACGTATTTCCTAATTAATGCTGTAGAGTCTACTCCAGCTATTTCAAGATGTCACGTACTGTACATCTTCAGACGTGTTTACTGGATGTCTGCTGAATATAAATTACTCCTTTAATCAGACCAGAAAACCTGCACCCTTTTTTGGGGGTACAAGAACACACGCCAGAGACATCCAGGGGAAGGTAAGCCAGTTTCCAGGAGGTTTTGGTATGGGAGGAAGTGAAAGACATTTACAAAATGAAAGCTTTCAAAAAACATTTCTGTCAGGAATTTTGAAAAGAGAATTTGCCTGCAGGGATATCCTTCTGACAGCAGGCTGTCAAAGACACATCCCCACCAGGGTGGTCTGTGGGAGAGATGAACAGCGCAGATCATGTTGGGACTTCAGGAGACCCAGCTGAGCACGATGTTTCTTAAAGGAAGTGGAAGCCTTGTAACCTGATGGAAGAGCAAGCAGTCGTATATCAGAAGTGAGCCACAGCCCCTGAACAATAAATCTTAGCAAGGAGGAATATGAGGAAATAAGAGGTGCTCCTCCAGTTTTGCGGCATTCCCCTGTATTTTACTATGCAGTATTTTAGGGAAAGATATTTTCTTATGCACCAGTCTGTCACAGTGCATTTTTGTTAATGCCTCCACCCTAATATCCAGTTTCTTACTACTCAGTTTCTATTCTTAGAGGCAGCAGAGAGGATTTGTTGTGGGGGACAATCCTATAGAGGCAGAGAACTGGAAGAGAGGATCAGAATATTATGTCTCATCCCTGTCTAGCTCACCTGATCCTAACAAAACTGTTTTATCCTTGCTAGCTTGCTCTGATCTATCTGCCCCAATGTTATCCATCAATGTAGTACTCTCTGGTCTTTACAAACTGATAACAGTGATCAATATACAACAATAACAGCCTGGCTAGGAAAAGTCTGTGCTCTCCATTTCTCAAGACTTGCTCCCACTGCTTTCTCCAGATTTAACTTTGTCTTTCAAAGGTGCTTATCTCCCCCTGAGATAAAGCTTGAGCATATACTTCACACTTGCTGGCTACTGCCCTTACATTAACTGATAATCATATAAACCAAACGGGTGAATATTTCTGTGCCAGCTCCACAGTCAACACCACCCGAGTTCATAAGTGTGATAATAATGTCTGATCAAGTCCCACAAATGCATTTATCCTCAGAAATAAGAGAGAGAAGGAGACTATGAATAAGGTGTGCAAATGATAAAGTCTGCCCAGACATTTAGAAAGAACAGAACTGGAAGGTCTGGCCTGGTGATCTCCTCATTGCTAAAAGAAACGAGGTCTGGATTAAATGATGTGACCTCCCCTCAGGTTACTGGGGTGACTCAGCACCACTGGGCTGCGGTACTCCACAGCAATCATGCTGAAGCAATTCTCCCTTTGACTTGTTAGACATAAAACAAACCTCTTTACTGCAGGAAATATTTTAAATTATGTAAAAAAAAAACCAAAAAAAAACCCAATAAAAATGTTCAGGCTTGTCACATATCCAAAGATCTGCACCTGGCAGTCACTTGACAAAGCAGGAATAGTGACACAGGATGTGAGTGCTGTAGAGAAGGAGACATCCTTTTATCTTGGCCTTTTTGTGGTGCCCCACTTTGGGAACCCTGGTCTGTGAGTGCAATGATAACACGAATATGTAAATAATGGTGACAGGAGTAATGAGACTATTACTTGTCCCTGGTACAGAGAAACATGAGGGTTTGGCAGCTGCTGCTGCTGCTTTCAGTGGAGAGTGCTCCTCTGGCTTGGGCTGGCTCTGTGTAACCAAAACAAGGTCTTGTTTGAGTCAGATACATATTTTTTCAGAAACCTCAAAATGGTGGCAAAGACTGAGTGCTACAGCTGAGTGCTTGTGCTCAGCCATCACCTAACACTCTAGGAAGTGTTAGGTGCTGGACTTCATTCCAGTTTCTTCACTGCAGTGAAAAGCCTTCATGTTCTGAATGTCTTTGGAGGAACATGGTGATTTGTACCTCTGTGTGTCCTTCCCACTGGAGAAGGGAGAACCACATCCCCCATACTCTCCTGAGGCACACATAAAGTCCTGTAGAGATTTTCCATCTGCTAAAAGACAAAGACACTGGAGGAAGAAAGACAAATCAGTGCTGAGCAGATTGATTATGTCTTTGCTTCAATGTCTAGAGCTCTGCAGTAGGGGAAGACAGCAGGTGCTGACTTTAACAGAGCTTTCGATGCTCTGTACCATAGATAGTAACCTTACAGCCACATAAGGGGGGTATGAATTAGGTGGATGACAAGAAAGGACATAAAAATGGGCCAGACTATTGGGGTCAAAGGACAATGACTAACATTTCAGTGTCTACTCAGGAGTCAGTGGCGAGTGGTGCTTCTTGGGACCAATACTGGGGCCAATACTCTGTGATGCCTTCAGTGACCTGAGTGATGGGAAGGGATGCACTCTTAGCAAGGTGACACTGCATGAAGAGTCAGGTGGGTATACAGAGAGATGTTCAGAGCAGCCTCAACAAGCTGGAATAGTTCTAAGTATGGATAAACTGGATGAAGTCTAGCACAGAGCCACTAAGATGGTTATGGGTAGGGAGCATTTGAGGTGTGAAAGGAATGAGGAAGCAGGGTTAGTTTATCTTTGAGAAGAGTATGCCAGGGGGGACTGTACTGCTGTCATCCCCTGATGAAGTGGAAGTACTGGCTTCCAGCACCACAGAAGGACAAATCAAGGCTCTTCCCAGTGACACACAGTCAACTCACAGAGTGCAGCATGGGAAATGCCCAATTTACAAAAGGAAAAAAAACCATTCACAGTGGGAATGGTTACACACCAGAAGAGAATGCCCAATCTGGTTTGGAGTCTCCATTTGTGGAGATGTTCAAAGCTCAGCTAGGTAAGGCCCTGAGCAACCTGCTCTCCTTTGACACTTGCTCCACCCTGAGGTGTCCAGAGGTCCCTTCTGGTGTAAGTCATTCCATGAGTATATGATTTTTATGAACTGATTTGCCATTAGAAATTATTATTTGATGAAATAATAGGATGGTCTTGCAGCATGTGGGATCTGGATGTACTTTATGGGAAGACACCATCCTAACAGGGAGAGTAGTGGTTTTACTGCCAAGATTTCACACAGCTTCATCTCATAGTAGAGGGTATCACTCTATCTTAGTCACTAGTAAGTGCCACTAAACATAAACCTGTGTAAAAATGATATATAGCAGTGAATCTCAGAAGACAGCTTCTCCTCATTAAATCCACATATGACACATTGTCACAAGAGATATATGAAGACGATGGTAACATTTTTTCAGACTGATAAACTATACAGATTGTCCTGCAGAGCTGAAGTATTACTCAGTTGATTATCAGCATCCTACAATCTTGGGAAAACTCAGTTGATACAAAATATGTCAGACTGCAGTATATATAAAGCCCAGTTCCCTAGCTTGTCTCTGCATTATAGTGCCCATAATTGTCAGTGGTGGAGAAGACCACTGGAAAAATTAACCAATTGTATCAAGATGACACCCTGTACTTCAACAAGTATAGTTGCATATTTTAGAGCATACTCTAGCTAACAGAGTATTGCTAAATGGAAGAGTTGTTCTGATCAGTGGATCCCAGAGCTCAGCAAGCAGTGTGGCTGCCCAGGTCCTCACTAGGAGGTTTCCTCAGTGACACCACACAGCCTACTCATTTTCCTTAAGAAAAACTAAGCCAGTGACATAGGGTCAAATTGCTTCAAGTGAAGATGTGATTGAACTACAACTGTCTTCAGGAATCTAATTTCTCTGACATTATTTTCCTATAAGGATTTCTGTTGATAATTTGATCATGTGTGTAGTGAAAGAACAGATCTCCCCAGGGATATGTGGGTGCTCTGGGGAGGGGGGAAGAAAGGGAGGGGGAGGGGATTTTCTCCCACTAGTCCTTCTCTAGAGCAAAATCTTTACAGCTCCATAGACATCAGTTTAAGAACTATTGCTCTGCAGAAGGAGACTCAGTCCATCCTCCTCAAAGATCAAGAGGTTCCAATCACTCTTCTACAGATTTGTTTAAAGCCACCTGTAGAATAAATATGGCTTTAAACTGTCAGCATCACTGGTACTAAATCAAGGAAAGGTCTGTAAAAATACATGGTCTGTAAGAATAATGTTTGTAGCAGGAAACAGACTGTGTTGCTTAATTGTTGTGCTCTCTACTCTGTAATTATCCCATCACCAAGTGCAGGCTGCAGCCAGTGTGGTGGCCTGTCCCTGCTGTGACCACTGTGACCCCTCTGTCATGGTCCAAAGTGTCACTGTGCTTTCAAAATAGAGATTGAAGATGTCAGAGAAGTTGCTCTAGTGCAAATCTTCCAGGATCCTTGTGATTAGTAGTAAGAGAGAGGGTGAATATGAGTGCAGTTGTTGCCATAGGGGAACAGCAATGAATTCATATGCTGCTATAAACGTCTCGGTCACCTGGACTGACTGGGAGAGGTGGCTCCAAGGGGGAAAATGTATTTGCTGTCTAAATTGCAATCTGGTCAGAGAAGTTAGTGCCCTAATCACATTACTGTGTACTAGAGATGCCAGGGAGGTATCTAAAATGAGTTGAGATTGCAGCTGAGAAAAGCAGCTCCAATGGAGTAGCCTGTGGAAGAGACCGTGTGTCACAGCTGTCAAGATTCTCCTCTTCTACCACAAGAAAAATAGAAATCAGCCCTGAAATAAGCACAGCTGCCAGAAGCATCTGTCTGCAGGACAAATGTGACCCAGGTGCCACCACCTGTGTGGTGACCAGCCACCTTCACCCTCCTCTGCACTGCAGGGCAGTGAGAGGCAGAGGTTGGCAGGAGATGCTGATGGCTAGAAACCCCCCTGGCCTTCAGTCCCTGGTGCCTGAAAGATCTGGATACAGAAGGGACAAGTCTCCATGGAGCACTTGCCATCACAGCTGCTATCATATCATGGAAAAGGACCTGATTTTCCAGGTCCCAGTGATTGCTCCCTCGGCTTCCCAGCAGCTGTGAAGAGTTTTGCCAAGAATGCCACTACACAAGGTGTTTAGCACTCCCTCTCCTCTGCCCAGAGAGGAAGAATGTTCTGAAGTTAAGGGAAACTCTTCCATTTTGTATCTATTAAATCTGTGACCGGGAGCAGACTTTCAGAGCTCCTCTGAGCCCCGGGTTCACTGCTTCTGAAACACAGGTGACAGTATTTTTGACATACAAAGCTAAACGTCTGTATGAGTTTAACAGCTCTGAGATATTCAGATGGGAGGGGAAAGAAAAATACTATTTTTACTAGACTTCAACTTCACAGTAAATATCTTATAAAACCGGCCCCAGGAAAGTAAGATCAAAAGTGTTTGCTTTCTAGATATTACCTTACAGGGCAATTTTTATGCCTAAAAGTGCTGACACCTGTGAATACTTACTAACCAAGGATGGCCAGCTGGGAGTGTCCCAAACCAGTCAGGAGACTTGGACTGCTCCTGGTTGGTTCCTTGAAGAGCTGAAGGCACACGCAACCCTGTGTTTTTCCTGGGATGTGGAATCAGTAAATCAAGTACAGACTATTTAGCTACTATTAGTTATTATTAACATTTCAGAGCTCCACACACAGACATACATAAAAGGGGGTCTATCACCCTTCAGATTGCTTTAGCGTTTAAACAACAACATTTGCCTTAACTGTCTTGGCTAAAGTATCCCTTACAATACAGCATAAAGAAGATATCATACCACATCAATAAACATGTTATCATTCATGCTTCTATGGTCTTTCTAGTTCTGCAAGGACATTGAGATGTGAGCCACCTGAGTGAGCAGGGTTAGGGCCAGTATTATGTGGTACTTTCTGTAGTGCATTTTTATCCACTTTACAATGTTCTTAGTGTATAGCTTACTTCTTTCCGTCCCTGTAAATCCCTCACGATTCTGACAACAGAGGAGAGAGCAGAATTATTTATACACAAAGATCTTATTAGGAAGGAAATTAATGAGAACAACATTATGGATAGGGAAGCTGGGACTGAAGGAGAGCTTCCTGCCACAAAGACCTGATTTGATTGTTCATCTCCCAGAGGAACTCTCCCTGTGTGAGCACTGGCAAATTCATCCCTCTAGACACTGAAAATTAAACCAGAAAGTGAGAAATGCTGGGAAAGTATTTCTTACACAAATTTTCCTGATGGGGAATGATGTCTAAGCCTTCTGAGGACTCCTGCCCTGTGCCCTGGAGCAGTGGCAGGGATGGCTGATGGCATCACATACGCCTGCCCTGTGCCCACCTGCGTCCTTCAGGGGAGACCAGCTGTGATGGGAGAGGAATCAGCATGCAAAGATAATCACTGTCATTCAGTGCATCACCAGGTGGAGTGAGATATCGAGTCACCATAAATGCATTTTTCAGACAGCAAACTGCTCACTGGTTATTTCCCAAGGAAATTATATACCCCACAGGATCCCCAGCATTCACAGGACTCCCCCCAGTTTGAGAGGGGGTTATTTCATTTCCAGTGTAATGTCTGTGGCTACAGGAAAGCAAGAGGAAATAGTGTATGCAGTACATTTTTTCCAGTAACTCAGAAATATTGATTAACTAGTTCAAGGTCTGGTGCATTCCAAAGAAAAGGCAACATACTGAAAGTCTGACTATTGCTTTTGGTGGAAATTTGTATGAAAGTGATTTTGCCAGACACTTAAAAATTGTCAACTGTAAGAAAGGAACTAATACTGAAGGTGTTCTCATATACTTCTATCCAAACTCATATACTGATAAAGCATAGGTAAAACAAGTTAAATAGCTGATCACCAGAGCACCCATAGTCTTCTCCCAATATTCATAGCCAATGTACTTTTGAAGGGATTCTTAAGCTTGTTTGCTGCAAAATCAGCCACAGCTCTTTACAGCCAGTGTCTGTCCTTCAAGTGCTGATTCAGGTGCAGTTAGCAGGAAGGTTATTTCTGCCTGTGCTCAGCTGCTGGCAGGACAGCAGGTTTCTGGGAAGTGCCTGTGCTCTGAGCTGTGCTATCGATTCACCTTGACGCCGGGCTCCTGCGCCGGGCACTGCTCCTGCGGATCAGGGACACGGTGTCCCCTGGGGGACAGGGCATCCAACCTTGGCACGCTCTGCAATGGCCAACCTTGATGAAACATGCAAAGCCTTTCATTTCTGATTAGTCTGTAGTCACGTGTACACCATCGTTTACACTTTTAAGAAGATGCCATCAAATATTGGGAAGCACTTCTGCAGTTGGGTAATTGAATTCAGAGCAACCCATTCCTGAATGGAAAATTAATAACTTGGCAACCTCAGACTTTACCTTTATTAAGTCTCTTACTAACGCCCCAGAAACAGTCCCCTTAATTTTCATGAAATAAAGAAGCCTATAAGAACTTGTAAGAATTATGTTGCTTGCACATTTTCTCAGTTCATACTCATGTCACACTCATATCCATATTTCACATTCACCATATTTGCCCTAGAAATGTCCTGAAACACCTGCCTTCAACTCTAAAATGAACAATGCCTTTCACAGCAAGCCCTGTTTGCAGAACACAGAGACACCATGCATCTAGCCTGAATAATTTCAACATGGCCTGACTATACAGAAATTCGTACAAAAAAGTTGTGAATCTTGTCGGATTAACAGGTGAAGTGGGAGAAAACACTCATGTTAAGACAGTAACTGTGTTGCCACTGTTGTCACTAATGCAGTAATAGGTAAGCTGCTCGATGTCATGACTTTTCTTCAGAAGAGATGAGCAACCTGTGTGTGGAAAAAGGCCAAAACATCACAGATCTTATCTCAGAAGAAAGGCCATGCAAACTTAAAGTGTTTTCTACCTGAAAATTGTTTAAAGCCCTCATCTCAGCATTCAGAAAGGTCCTACTGTTCTTCTAGGCATCATTTTTGGTCTATTCTGAACAGCTAGAGTTGGTGTAGTAAAGGTACATGGCAAATAATTAGAAATATGTTTAAGGGTAGTAAAAAGGAAATTGCTTGATCCACTCTCTTGGAATTTACTCCCAACATTTATAGCAAACTGAAAAATCAAGTAAATAAAGCTGTACTTCAGATTCAGTATAAATTCATCACTAATCTGATTATAAAAATAATCCTTTTGCAGGTGGAGGTAATATAGTGAGCGAGATATAAAACCTGAATATACTGGGAAACAGAGAGGTGGCACAAGAAAGCCTGTATCTGTGCTGCAGACTAATTATAGGGAAGCACATAACACAAAAAAACCCCACACCTCCCCTTTCTGAAGAAACAAACATGCAAACAGAGCATGAAATGGGAGTAATGCTGTTTGTCTGAGAAGTATCACAGCAAGAGCTCCAGAGAAAATGGTTGACATGGTTATCTTTGCTGAGTGATCACGCAGACAGAGATGCCTTGCAGCACCCCATGCACATCACATCACTGCAGTGAGGATGTCCCTTATGGCTTCTGCAGTGATAAAGAAGAACTCTGCAAGACTCAGCAGTTTGTTTTTTTTTTCCAGGATTTCATCTCCTTTTGATTTGGCATTTTCGATGGATTTATTTTTCTGACTGCTGTTTTAAGAAACCTTAGACCTCATGCAAAACTGATTTCAGGGACATGGATTTGGGTCAGTCCTAGCTTGGGTGAAAACCCCATGGGGAAGTGGGCTTGTAAGGGGTGAGATGGTCCTCTTCTCAGCTGGCAAACTTCCACCTCAGGGTGAACAGTGCCCTTCGGTTTAGGGCACAAATTCAGACCCCACTGGTGGCCTTCATCTGAAAGCACAAAGTTAGACCCTGTTGCACTCTTTTTCTTCACATCCCACACCACCCTGTGGGCAAGCAGGTCAACTGTTCTGGAGGGTACCATCCCACCAGCTGCACATACAACCCCCCAAAAAACTTCTGACTGGGATTATGGGCCACGGCCCTGCACTTGGTCTCTGAGCTGCTCTGGGTGGGAGCAGCTTCATTACAGTTTGAACCTGCCATTGGCACAGGCTGGGCAGCAAAAGCAGAAACAGTAACTGCTCCTAAAATGCCTTCTGGTCTTGTGCAAGAAAGAAAGAGCCTGACTGCTGAGACCCTTCATTCATTTCTCACTTCAATCTTATGCTTACTGTATTTTCTATCAGTTTAAGCATATATATAAAAGGCCTGTTTGCCCTTAATCCCAGATATTTTCAGTCACTCCAGTAAATGAAAAAAAAGCCCTGTTTGTTTGGAATTTCCACAGTGGTTTATGAGGAAAACCCAACCCAGGGGAGCTCAGCAAGGCACCCTGTGGGTCTTCTGCCTGACCAAAGCACCACCATGTTGCCTCTATGCAGAGCACAACTCAGCTATGATATACACTGGGAAACAGTCCTCAGACACCTACCCAGAGAGCATCAGAGACCAAAGACTGGGAAATGTGAAAATCAAGTTGGAAAGAGGACAGTTCAGATCACAGGACTGCCAGCTGACAAGGAGCTGGTAGGAGCATATGAACTTAAAATCACAACCCACATAGACAGTGATAGACACAGACCAATCTCCAGAGCAACTGAAATGGTTGGATGGATGGCAGCATCACTTTGAGACTCCCAGTCTCACTACAGATTTTTCTCAACCCAGCAAAAGAGGAGAAAGTAATACAATAGAGTAGAGAAGACTGCATTCATTATAGCATTTCTGTATCTGCTTTGCATTTTTCAGACCTCAAGGAAATTTCTGTCAGGGAAACCTGAGACTTTCAGAAAGTAGATCTCATCTAATGGTAGAAATGAGACTGTGATTTCACAGTAAGGCAGGATCTGATGGTCCTGCGTTAAATATGATTTAATTTAAGTTATCTCATTAAATGCTCTTCTTATTATTGCCCATTGTTGAGCAGCAGCAGATATCTGGGGCACTGCTGGATGGTTTCCTGGCAAGAAGTCACTGATGCAGAAAATCTGTGTACATTTTTAGAGTAATATGTTTTAATGACACAGTTTACAGTGTTCCTTGAGTACAGGATCACAGCACATGAACCAGGCTTGTTTGCCTGCTTGCTTCCTTCTTTCCATGTCATCCTGTTCCTGCCTGGCAGGTATCATGCCTGCCTCAGGAGCTCACTTATGCCACAGACCACCTTCAGAAACACAATCCACGTCTGTCAGGAATTCATATTACCAAAAATAATCATCCACAGCATGATTTTCCAAGGCATTCAGAATTTTGCTTACTTGTCAAGGAACCAAACTCTACTGTATCCTAAATTCAAATACTCTCTAAAACTTTGAGAGGTGTCTACACTGAATAAACACCTACAGGTTTTAATGATGCCTAATAGACAGGATAGGAGTCATCCATTAAACATTCTTGCAAAACACTTGCCTACACATCACTGAATAGTCTAAAGCTTATTTAGATTATGGTTCATTAATTTTCAGGTTTTTTCATCCCCCCAGTAAAAAGTCAGTATCTGTTAATGGCAAGGATCTACATAGGGTCTTATTTTAAATTCTCAGAGTTTATGTACAGCTTTCCTATTACTCAGAATATCTACGTTGTGACTAAAATTAAACTGTACCTGAACTGTGCAAGAAAATACACTACAACAAAATAGAGCCAGATACAACCTGCCAAGAGCCCCAATGAATTGTCTCTGGTGGCAAACACAGCCCTGGGCAGCTCCCTGGTGTGGTTACCAGGGGGACCAGGAGGGGACACAGGGCTGTGAAAGCCAGCCTGGCATCAGTCAGATCGCAAGGAAAGGACAGTGGTATTTCCTCCACCATCTTCTAAATCAGGCATTAACCCAGAGCCAAAACCAGACTTCACCTGTAATGGATATGGTTGGTTGGTCCTCAAAAATCTGGAATTCCACGCCTCTGGAATCCAAAGAGGACAAGTGATCTAAGCCCCATTACATGTTGGCAAGAAGGTTTTCAGGGACCTGTATCCTACACCAGACTTTCTGCACCTGACAAACATAAGTGTTTCAAGCCTTCATCCAAGCCTGGTGGGCAGCTCTTCTTCCTAGCAGTTCTGCCCTCTTGCCTATCAAACCAGCTCACAGACTCTGGTGTGTGCAGGACAGACAAGGCTTAGTAAGATGACTTATGCTTCTTTATAAACAGATCAGAAAAGTGAAAAAACAGAAGCTACAAAAAAAAACCCATGACAGTGAATGAGCTAAACAATTCAACACATTATGGTTTTATATTTATACAGCTCTGCTGCAGCACCACAAAGAGCAAAGATAAAAAGCAGATCATATAATTTACATGTTAATAGCCCACATATTCCAGAAAGAAAATAGAAAGGGGTATAACATTGCCAGAGCACAGACATGAAATGTCAAGGCATATCACTGTCCTGGCAATAACCAAGCACAAAAGAAATGCTGTGGAAATCTGTATTTTAAGAGGAATAAAACAAAAATTAAGAATTTGAATAAAAATCAGGTGAGCATTTAATTTCCCTGCATGAAAAGTGCTTTTTAAATGTGTTTGTCCTCAGGTAAAAATAATAGGGAGAGCAAAGAAGTGG
The DNA here is from genome assembly GCA_038090715.1 of Florisuga fusca. Classification (NCBI taxonomy): domain Eukaryota; kingdom Metazoa; phylum Chordata; class Aves; order Apodiformes; family Trochilidae; genus Florisuga; species Florisuga fusca. The sequence goes on along the minus strand of JAAWXA010000007.1, from coordinate 26,265,796 downwards.
TGTCCCAGCAAAAGCACAACATGGCTCAGTGCTGGCTCCTGGGCTGAACTCAGAAGTTCAGCATGACAAGGGGCTGAATCCTGCCTCCATTCCCAGCTCTACCTGCAATTTCTGCTCACATTCCATTTTGTATAAGTTACAGAGATCATCAGTGGAATAAAACAGAAGGATAGCTTGGTTCTAAGTCATCAGGGCAGCCTCTGCCCATTTTGTCTTTTGCAACCTGATTTTTCAGGGCTATGTCCAAACCGGAGTCATTGTTATTCATCTCATGGCTGTGCTTCAGAACTTTCACCTGCAAATGAGATTACAAATGCAATCATTAGTACAGATTCCCCAAGAAGCTTTCACAGTATTACAATTAGATTTCCCTTTCTAGCAGCATCTAAATCAATATGATATGATTAGTTACTCTCGTGGATTACATGCTGCTGTACAAAACCTTCACACACAGAAATCTGGGTAATTTAATCAGGCAGTAATGGATTCTGGGAATGCTCCCACTGTCTAGAAACTTAAAATCATTCTGGCTCTATAATAATTTGCCATTATGCACCTGAAGCTAAATTGCCTGACATACCTGACAGTGGACAGCAGTGATTAAAACAGGTCACATCTCATCAGCAAAAGTAGCAGCTCCTGCTGAATTCACTTTGAAAACTACATTTGAGGGAGGAAAAAAAAATTTACTTTTACTTGTTTTTCTTGGGCTATAACTTAAGTTTTAAGCTGTCTCTTTAAATATGTTGAAGTGTGTATTTGTGTGTGTGTGTGAGAGAGAGAGAGAGACAGAGTATGAGTGCTATCCATTTCTCATCATTTTAGTCAAGGCAAGAGGAATATATGAACTAATGCTCCTGGGGAAATGCAGCCAACCAAGGCAGAAATGAACACATAATTTTATTTCTCTGAAGGTGCTCAGTACTGTTGAGCAAGACATTGGGAAGGAGGGACCTTTCTGGAACGGTCTTGAAAGCAAGGAGTCTTCAGCTGCCTCTGTCAGCAGCTCACAGGAGAGAGCAATGCTGCACGATGAAATGTGGACCACTGATGGTTGCTTTTCTCTAAAAATTTGCATCTCATCTTTCCCTGGCTTGGGTAAACAGCTCAGGTCCACAGCTCTCTGCTGCTGCAGCTTTCTCCTGCCACCATCCCAGGATTGCAGGCAACTCTGAAAAACAAACTGCAGTGCTCATGGCTGCGAGGGGAGTCATGGCAGAGTGGGGAAAACACACAAACCAGCACAGAAAAGAATGGCTACAGCTTCATTTGAAAAATTAGGGCTGTATATTTTCAGGCACACAACACTCAGAAATGTGCTGCTGTTCATCATTTACCCTACCTGCTTACAACAACCCCAAAATACAAGACTTCATTTTATTCAGGACAATAATTTTATTGTCATTTTTTCTTACAGCATTGTCCTGTTGAAATATTCCTTACCCATGGTGCTTGTAGACTCCTGCTTTTGAGAAGGAATTTTCATGTGATCAACTGATATTTCAAATAGCCAGATGGCAAGAAAGCAAAGAAAAATAGCCATCCATAGCAACTTTCTTAGGCAATAATTGCCAGTGAACTCTGCTCTCATTATAAAACTCTACATAGCTTGCCATAAAATAAGCCCCATGATGCACATATTCTTTTCACCTCTGTCTTCTCTGTAATGGTCTTGGTTATATTACTCTGTTCAGATTGCTAACCAGCAGCAGTGTTAATCTTCACTGGTTTTAGGGTACCTGGTATGTGCAGAGCAGGGCTCCCCAACTCCCAGAGGCATTCAGCACTTTGTACCCTGTGGCATCTCCAGCACCCTGCCAGCACAACAGGGCACGTTTGTCCTCCCAGAAAGAGTCTGTTAGACAAATCTCTTCTTAATTCCCTGTTGGAGGCACTGGAGGAAGTCCATGGAGGTCATTAATCAAAGGAATTGGTGCTGGTGGTGTTGGGCAGGGGGAGGTGGGTGCTACAAGGCCACCTGCCCGCTGCTTCTGCGTGGCCGGGGCCCAAGGATAGGGTTGACATTTAAAGCAGGCTGGAGATTGCACCCCTGCATTACTATTAATAAACAATAAAGCCATTATGGCATATTAAAGCTTGGCAATGAACTTGTCAAAATGGATGATCTATAAATCAATATAAACTGCAGTGACAGGCAGTAATTGAATTCCAGTGGTCCCTCAGCACATGCTAAATATGAAGGGACATGACACGCTGAAAATAAAGTAGGAAAGCTGAAAAATGGATGGCATTAACATTCTCCTGGAGAAACGTGGCATCACTTTGGCCCGTAATGGGGGTCAAACTGTGAATACCTATTGACTTCTTCTTTTAAAATAGGAAAATAGCTACATAAATCTGAGACTTCCCAAATTAGAAATGGCTGTTCAAAAAGTTCACAGCTACTCCGGATGTGGTCACTGCAGAGTGGCAGACACAGCCCTCCTCAGATGGGTTCATTAGCAGAGCTTGTTGCTTTACTTGGGTAGCAAGAAGGATGGGGTTTGTGCAATCCAGAAAGCCTCTGAAGTGGATTCATCAGTTTTCATCTTCCATAAAGGACCAGCAAAAGCCCATTGGGCAGGAGAAGTTAATGCTCACACACTGCCAGGCTCTGGGTGGCTACATATCTTTCAAATTCAGATATAACAAGCCAGGCATCAAATATCAGCAGAGGACGAGACAATCAGAACGGAAAGAAATTGGTGAAGTCACAGCAAGCCTTTTAATGGAGATTCAAACGACAGCAAATAAATCATGACAGCTTCTGTGGATGAAATGAGGGCCTCATTTTTTTTATTTTCTCTTTATGTGCTTTGCTCAGTGGAGGATAATTCAGCCTTTCTTAGTTGATTTTTACAACACAGCCCTCTGGCAGTGGAGTTCAGAAACTGATGAAATGGAGGGTGTGGGCAGGTTCTTGGGACTCTTTATTTCATGCCACCTCAATCATGGGCAAAGAACATTTGTGATAAAAAAATCACAAGGGATATTTGAATTACAGAGGTCTCTCTGTACACAGAGAAGGAAAGCTAGAAACAGATATGTAAGTGATGGTTTGTGTGTTGAGTGATGACTCTCTAGTAAGGTCCCAAAAGGCTGAGAGTGGCAGAGCTGGGACAGGGGCTGGTCACCACTGCAGAATCAGTCCCATAGCCACAGAGCACCCAGAGTGCCTGGCTTGGCCACCTCCACCAGGCTAAAACTGCTGCTTAACATGGATATAATTCCTAGTTAACAAGAGATAAAACTGCATTAGAGCCAGCTACTCTACACCATCGTGCCCTCAATACAGACTGCGTTTGGAAGAACAACAGGATGAGAGCTATGTTTTCCGGGAGTTGCTCTGTTTTGACACAAAATTTAAAATTAAAAGGAAAAAACAACTGCAAGAAACAGATCAAGGAAGGCACTGTTTTCCTTTAAAATATAATTTATGCTCAGAGATCAGCCCATACTCATCTGACCTATATGGTGTGCAATACTGCCTTCAGATTCACTGAGCATGTACTGCTGTAACATAAAAGGTTAAGGGAGCCTGTGACAGAAAACCTGAAGCCTTTAGAGATGATCTGTAGAAATGAAAGATGTCTGTCAGTCGTGCCTTGAGTGGGGACATCGGTCTGAAGAAGCAGGTCTCAAATGAAGTGGTTTTGCCTGCAGAGGTGCAGAGGGACAGGGGTGCCAGTATCCAGTAGCTTTGCAAGCTCCCACGTACCATTTTCCTCACCTCATCCTAAACTCCTTCATTAGGAGCTGTGTGTTACTACCTGTGCCTTTAAACTGGCAGGAGCTCGGATGCACATACAATAACAGTACTGGCTTTAATCAGCAGGACAGCACTGGCACATAGACCACTGAAACAGATGAACCTGCCTTGACTTTTCCCTGCATTTGCATAATTCTTAATTTTTCTTGTGTGGAGTTCTTTACTGTCATTTAAAAGGTGAGAATTTAGTCAACTGAATGCAGTGCTGATTAGCTTGGTATTATAATTGTGCTTCATGGACACCTACTGCTTGTATGTCACAGCTCTCCAAATTCCCATTATGCTATTAATCTAGGTTTTATGGTGCTTCAGAACTGAAGTATTAAAAAACTATGATGTAAGTGGAAGAAATCAGAGTGGCAATTTACCAAAGAGCTCACATGGGGTATTATGAAAACAACAAAAAACAAAACAAGGGAGCCTCTTTGAGAAATCCGGAGTGAGACTGCTAGCCTGTGAAAACAAGGAAGAAACAGTTATAACATGGCAACAACTGCCTTTCCAACACTGTCTACAGTGTGTCACCATGCTGGGTTCAGGGCTGTGCATGTGTTCATAAGTGCAGATGGAAGAAAGTGGTGGCCCAAAGATAAATGAACAGAAGGTACATGAGACCACTCAGCAATGATTTCATAAAATCCAAACCTCAACACTCAGATTTCCTTTCTGCAGCATCTGTGAGTGAAGAGAAGCAGCCTGCTGTGATCGTGTTAGTACACTGTATACATTTCTGTTTGCTGCTTTCTCAGTCACCACACTCAGAGAAAGGTTTTGTACTATAAGGGAAACCTTTATTCCCCAAAATTTTACTCCCTAAGGGATGCTACAACATAAGCATCTCAGTCACTGCTGTATCTGGAGCACCATTCTTGTGAGAATTCAGCCCAGAATAATAATTTTAGATCCATTTTTCTGAAGGAAAATAGCACACAAACCTGCCCTGCAGTCAGGGGCAGAGACATTCTCTACCAACCTTGCACTGCTGTGAACAAGCTCTCCATCCAGGTACCTTCTGCAGCTCTTCATGCCTGAGGCCAGGACAGAAAAACTGGAGAAAGAAAAATGGTTTAAGATTAAGCGACCAACATTGAGTCAAGGTCTTACAAGGAAGCATGATAAATCTGCCTCTGCTTCATCTGTACATGGAATGAAACCAAGAAATAAGCTATTTTAGGGGGGAATGCACCATCTCAGTTTGTCACGAAACTATCATCTCCTTGCAGTGGACTAGAATGGGGTTTCCCTGTGGGATGTCAGGAGCAAAGCAGCCACTAGGAACCATTCCAAAAGCTGCAGTTCCCTGGGCAAAGCAAGAGCTTTTTCCCTTTCTGTCAGCCCTAATCTAAACCGTAACCCATTTCTAACCCTTACTTTACATCTATTCCTAATCCTTCTCTGGCTTTATCCCTAGAGGAAAAGAAATACTTTGTTTTGTTTTGTTTTGTTTTGTTCCAGTGCAGGTCTGGGAGGACTTCTCAGACCAGGTTTACAATCAGGGCAGGAAGAGAGAATGCCAGTACTCCCATGGCAGTGAGGCTGGAATGGAGCTGCAGAAGGAAAGCAGAGGCTGGAGAGAGGGTGTCTGGGTGAAATATTTTGTCTTGGTAATGGCCAGAGGAAATCTGTCAATGGCTCAGCCCCAGATAGGTCTAGGGTTAAAATTAGGGTTAAGGTTAAGAGAAGAATAAAGTTTAGAGCTTCATTTGCAGCAGGTCTGGAAAAGATCAGCAAAAAGACATCAAATCATTCAGAAGCAAAATATTTCAAATGCATCTGTCACACCATTAATCCTCAACAGCAACTTGTGAGGTGGTGAGGAAGGAGCAACACACTGCTTAGCTGCACCTCTGCACCTCCTGCCAGAGCAAAATGCCTCCCAGGTGCCAGCACCAGACAACACATTAAGCTCTGAGATTCAGAAACAAAGGTAGATTTCTTTCAATATTTTTTAAGGACCGATTATTCACCAACTGCCTTCTGTGAAATTCCTGGCCAATAGCCAGCACCAGCTCTGGCTCCTGGGCCAAACAAACTGTTGGCTTGAAAACACAAGACTTAAAAAAGATGCTTTGTTTCAAGTGTCTAAAATGGAGCCTGACAAAAGTGGAGACACTGCCCAGACACAAACTGCACTAAAGTACTTTTCTGGCTGTCCCTACGCTCATTATTTTCACTCATTTATTAAGAGCAGAAAGGTTTGGTGTCATCAGTCTCTGGAGGCTGTCGAACCAGTGCCAGCTAATTGCTCACCTATGAGGTGGCCCAGGTGCAGAGAAGTGGTATAAGGATGTTTTCACCATCTGCATGGCTGCTTCTGCATATCAAAAACCTACTGACAGAAGCAAGATCTTTGATTCCTGTCAGCAGAAAGCAGTTGCAATCTCATTCTTCCCTGGACATGGGGACAAATAGCTATTTACCGCCAACTTCAGGCTCATGGTAAAAAATTAAATCCTTTTTGTGGCTATGAATGTAAATACATGTCTAGTCTCAATGAGACTTAGATTCCAGGAATCGTTTCCTGCTTTACATTTTGGGTGAGTAGCCAACTCCAAGCTTGAAAAACATACAGATTGAAGAGTATGCTTCCCTTCCTTTCCATGATTGCTAGGCAAGGGAGGGGGAAAGCAGGCTGAGTCCAACTGTGGCGAAACCCTTGGGAGGCTGTGCAAAACCATCTTTTTGATTACATAATGTCTCTGCAAGCTCTTTGCCATTAAAATATGATTAAAAGCGCTGGCCAGGAGGAGTTCACCTTTAGAAAATGACACTTACAAGAAATCACTTCCCAAACAGATAGTTGCCTGAGTCCCTGAGATGAAGAAGAGGTTTGATGGATGAGAAGGCAGTATTAAAATGTCTCCTCACATAAGAAAACAGAACGAGAGCAATCATCAGAATTTATCAGCCAGAGAGGAGCAGAGTGTTTTCTTAGCACTAAAGGGACCTGCTACACTAAATCAAAACCAGAACACAGGCTCACAAAAGAAAGAGACAGATGTCTCTGTATAAATATAATAGAAATGAACTTTCTGGAATGGGGATCTTATTTAAGCAGACACCATACTGACATCTAAGAAAGACATAACGAATCAAAGCAAAGCACACAGTTGATATCAACAGTGGAGCTTCAGCAGTTCATGAAGAGTAATGGCCCAGCTGCCAACCATGCTTGGCAGATAGTGCTTTCTCCTTCTTTGCAGAACTCCAACTCCTTGTACACCTGAATCAACACTCGTGTTTTCTCTTCGCCCATTTTGAATGCATTCAGCACAAAACATAGCCCAGGCTTATTAAAAGTCTATCATATGAAAGCGACAGAAGCCTTCTGCTGAAAAGAGGAGTGATGTCTGTTTCACGGTGAGCTGTGTCACAGGAAGACATGGTTGTATAAACAACGTGTGCACAGCAATAGTGCATAGCCATTGCAACCCCAGAAAATAAGCTCAGAAAATAAATAGTGCCTTGAGACTGCCAGGTGCCTGCTTGGACCAGCCTGGCCACTTGCCCTCCACCCGTGCGGCTGGTCGCCATGGGGCACCCATCTGATCACTCAGTATGCTCTGGAATTAAACTACTTTGCCACACCAGATCCTCAGGAAGGCAATTTGAATATATATATAGTTCTTTGTTTATTCACTTCAATGCTGCATATAAGCCTACACAGATGAACTTCAAAGGTTGGACACTTCAGCTTGCTGGGAGCAAATATTCTCACTTTGTTTTAAGATTCTCCATTTTTTAAGCTTAGTGCCTTTGGACATGGCTCTTCCTGAAAGGTTTTAACACCTCTCTTTTAATTATATGCCAAGTAGAAAAACGCAACTGTAAACTTTGCTTTATGAAGAGAAATTGAGTCTTAAATCAGACTTGACCCCTAACATAGCTGCTGGATATTCTCCTACGTGAAGTATAAAACACGACATCAGTTTCCTAATTGAGAGTTATAAACTATGAGGGGCTCCCTTGGATATAGAGGGGCAGAGTCGTAAAGGAATTAAGGCCACCAACAGCCACCTGGGTGAAATACATAGGGAAAGAATGTCTTAGTAGCACTTTATGTTAGAATGAGTTCTGAGAACATGCAGGCATCACTGGGAGAGGTCAGATACAAACCAATATGTGAAATATAGGTGAGCTGACACCTGCCATAGTGATCTACATTAACATTAACCCCAGCTCTAATTAGCCCTTGCCATGCTCCCTGGAAGAGCAGTCTCTGCAAATAGCATCCTACTCCTGCCTGCTCAGCTGCAAATTCAGTCATTGTCACTGGTGCCTTTCCACACTGGGCTTCTTCCAGCAAAATGTCGAACTTCTCTTTCTCACTCTTTAGAAGCATCAAAGAAGCCCAAGGTCCCCAAAAATTGTTTTTATGAACTGGGCAGGAGAGGGAGGCATGGGCTGTGGTGCGGGAAGGAACCCAGCACACTGCAACTCCTTGGTGCCAGGGTGCTGGCAGCAGCATCCAAGTGGCACTGGAGGAAAGGAGTGATGTTTGCAAGCAAGTCTGGGTGAATGCAGCCGACTTTCGACAGACATAGAGTGGCTTTGTCAAGATACATGGAAATATGAAAGAAATGCTTGACAGTACATTCATTTAGTGACAAGTATTATACAAATGCCATGTGTGTTGAACTCATTTTAGTGCTTTGAAGACCAACAAAAGCTGGAGCAAACAGGTAAGGTCGTGAGCTAACTCAAGAAAAAAATCTTATTGCTGCATCTCAAAAGCTTTATGGTTAGTTTTGTTCATTACTGAGCTCTGCCTTCTGAACAAGAATATTCAGGGACAGCTAGAGAACACAGAAAGTTTTATGACAGCTCTTCCAAGGATACGTCACCTCTTTGTCCCAGTTGTTTGGAATTAGACCGCAATTAATATGGTCATTTGGGGAGTTAGGACAAGATAATGGATTAATTAGTTTTAGACGTTTGTATTTCATTTCTGCGACTTGACCATCTATCATTTCTTAACAGGATTTTTAAATCCCTCTATAGTCATATAAATTGAACATCAAATCTGAACGGATCAGTAAGATTGCCATCCCAGCCAGAAGTCAGCAAAAAAATCCAGCTGCTTATATCCACGATGTAGAAATAGCTGCATCATGTTAATAATGACTTTTATAATATTATATTATATTTTCCTATTAATAAATAACAGAAGATAAAAACAACTGGTCCTAAGTAAAATGTAAGAACAAAAAAATTCCATCAATGTCCAGTTCCCGAGCCCTTTATTGTCATGATTACACTAATACAAGTGCAGAACCTTAAAAGGATACACTTTTGTACTACACCTGATACCATCGTATGCTTCATCTTTGCCAGGAGTATGTGGTCCAGTTGAAATTATTCCCCACAGCTAAAATAGTGCCAGTAAAATAAAAAAAGTCTGTAAACATGTGGAGTTGGGGTGTTCTTTCAATACATTGATCCTAGTATCAATATATTGATCAATATAATTCTAGCATTTATCCTATCTCTTTTCACTTTTGTACCATAACATGTTTATTAAATCAACACATGAAAATTCTTGTAAGGCAGATGGCAGTGTCTAGTCTGATGAAGTAGCTGAAAAGCAAGGATGATTCCTCTTTGAAAATTACAGTGGATTTCTCTAAAGATTTGGGACTTCTTTATGTTGCAGCAAAACTCTGTCATGCCTGGTTTTTATACAAATCCATTCAAGAAGCTTAAGAGATGATGAACATACTGTTTACTCAAACAGAAGACAGAATGTGGCATTTGTTACTGCTGGGGAGTCTTGGAAAAGATTTTGCTGAGGCCACTTCTGTAAAAACAGCAAATTCATGGTGGCCACAGATTTGACAAACTACATCTGAGTAACTAAAGTACATATTTACACACTGTTTGCACACAAATCCTTGATTGCATACTTGAAAATCAGCAAAGCACTTCAATTACTATAGCTGTGTATAAAAGGGCTGAATAATTTTATATCCAGCAATAACTGCATTTTTACTTTTGTAAATAAGGAAAACCACTGTCAAGCAGAAAGATGATTGCCACAGGCATAGAAAAGAAGCAAGCACACGTACATATATGTGCAGCATTCTGTACTCAACAAAGTTATAGTGCTCAGATTAATATAGCATGAAATTTTCTGCTAATATTCAAATTCACTTTAATTGCCTCCAGGTGAGATCCTCTCTACGGGGTCCCAGAAGCTGGTGAAGGCACTGCTACATTGAGCATTTAGACCACAGAACAGGGTGAAGAACTTTGCAGGATATTTAAGACCATTTAAGACACAGATTATTATATTCTAAACACTTTTCTGTCTCCCCTTAGCTTCTGTAAAGAACAAAGAAACTCCAGAAGGAGATGGAGGACATCCAACACTCCCTCTTCCACCAAGGATTCAGGGAACTAATGTGAGGTCTGAGGAACTTCCACCCACCCCTCCAGCCATCAGTCCTCACAGGCCATTCTTTCCTATGAGGGGGGTGAGACACTGAAACAGGTTGTCTGGGGAAGCTTAGGATGCCCCAGCCCTGGAACTGTTCAAGGCCATGTTGGATGGGCTTGGAGCAACCTTGTCAAGTGGAACTAGATGATCTTTAGGATCCTTTCCAACCCAAACCATTCTATGATTCTATGATGACCAAAACAACAGGTAATGGTAATATTTGGTGTATTAGCCTTGTTCTCTGGGAAGTGGGACATTCTGGCTTTTTGGCTTTACATATTATCAAGGGCTGAACCATCCATTGCTCAGTAATATGTCCTAAATAACAAATACTTATTATAGGGAATTATACAGTCCAGGGATGTGAGAAAATCATATAATACCTAATAAGTATTAGTATTAGGACACACTAAAAAGCCTTAAAAATATCAGCCAGGAATGTCTCAGCTGGATTCTGCCTTGGCAAGGAAGAAGGACTGGGTAATGCCTCAGGTGTCATCCAGGGCTCTGTCCCTATTCCTAGGTGTGGCACTGAGTTCACAGGTCATGTCAGGTCAGTAACTGAGTCCTGACGCCACACTCTGGACCTCAGTGGAGCAGTCTAAGCCTGTAAGTTGCTTTCCTGACTCCTCTTGGTTACCTGCTGCTGATCTTCTCTAAAGATGTGTTTGAAGGAGCAACAATGTGCAGTGAGGTACTACAACTGACCTGGAAGATACTGCATTTGGCACATTGTGCAAAAGTGCTAATTTTTCAATGATACTCAAACAAGAAATGGGACCCACTTGGGCCACTGCGAGGCTGGAGGATCCTCCCCCCTCCTCCCCTCCCCTAAGCAGGAATACTCAGGAGTACAACACAGGACAGAAACACACCTGAGACACTTCTCTATAACAGTATTAATGCTGATAATGATGTCTCCAGTCCAGAGAGAATATATTTCTCTTTCTCAGACTGAAATAAAAAGTTAGCATTTTGAGGGCTTTGCATCCATTACAGGAATTAGATTATACTATGCCACAAACACTGTCATGCTGCCCAGGGCTTCTGCAGTGCTTTGGATGTATGTGTCTATAAATCAGTCCCTCCAGAAAGCAGAAGAGTGTGATCTCTCCATTCATACTGGGTGGCATGGGAGGCACAGCTCACTGCTCTGCCTGATGGCAGCATGGCTGCATGGCTGAGACTTCCTTGTGGAACCAAGAGCTTGCACAGCACCTACTGCAACAAGGCCTCAAGGATGTACCTGTTTCACCAGGCACTCAGCAGCATCTTCTTAAGGAGCTTTTACCATTTTGCAGCATGTCCCTCCCCAAACAGGCCTTCTTTCTACATCATTCCAGCTTCAGCAGACATGCTCCAGTGAAGCAAATGGAATAATATTTAGCTGTTCCCTCTTCTCTCCTGCTTGTGGAGCTCTACCAAGACAGGGGAGCAGATCCACGTGCTCACTTTGTCCAGGGAACACCAGTCCAGGGGAAAGTAACTGAACCTTATCAGGGGTTATGCATGAGCTGAGCTTCAAAGTGAAATTTCTTTCCTGGCCTGCTGCAACACCCATGAAAGGGGACAGCAGAGTAGCTGTGACTCCCTTGGCATGGGGTTAGGTCTCTACAGGGCAGATCATCTACTCCTTTTCCTAAGAGGACAGCATGAGGCCACTAGTTTAAGTGACTTGACTTAGTTTCTCGCATGCAGAAAGAATTAATTTGCAGTGGCTGTCAAGCAGCAGGACAGCCAGGTGCAATCATGAATCTCAGCAGCTCTTCATATTTATATTAGGCCCTTTGCAGCTGCTCTAGAGGTGCCTCACTGACTCTGGACTTCCCCTGCATACCAAGTGACTATGGCTACATGCGATGCACTGTCCCTCCTCTCAAGAACACACACGTAGCAGAAAAACATAAAGTAATCAAAGGAAGCAGTTGGAAAGTTTTGCCTTTTAGAGAAAAAGAAAGGTAAGTGATTCTTCTCCCACAAGGTCATTGAGACAGGATAGAACAGCCTAGATCAGGTCTCCTCTGCAGCCAGGTCAGAGCTGTCTCATACTGATGATTATGACAGCCCAGTGCTTAAACCCCAGGAGCTGGGAAGCTTGTTTTTAACCCAATGTTAAAAGTGGATAGTGAGATATTGATGTCTGTGTACACTTACAATACATGCAGATGAGACACAGCAATAGAAAAACTTGTACATGGATCTGGACATGCTCCTCCACTGAGCAAGAGTGTGGTGATGGGGTTCCAGCTGCATGAACTTCTCAGTTTGGATCCAGCCTCTCCCCGTAACTTTGTCACTTGCTGGACTGGTAACACAGGTAATTCTGCCTGGCTTAGGTGATTCATGACCCACTCTCCAAATGGGTGGACAAATCTTGTGCTAAGACTTATATGATCATGCTAAGACCTATATATATACCTTCACCTGTGCTTGTTTTCCAGTACCTTGTAGGTATATAAGGGCTACAGGGTGGCTTTAATGCACTCCTACATCTTTTGATCCCTGTTTTCCTTTATCCTTGTGCCATGCGGTAGGACACGTGAAGGAGTCAGCCAGGCACTTAGGGACTTTGTCCATATGTAGCTGAGGACCAAGGGGAAAAGCTGACCTTTTATTTGCTTGAAATGCAAATCCAGATTATGAGTGGCTAAAAAAGTTGCACCATAATATTCTGGCGGGATGTATCATTTTCCTTAAAACTTTCACAAGGAGATTTGGCAGAAAGGGAGAATTCTTCAAACTGGACAGGTGTGGAGCTCTGACATGGTGTGAGACACCCAGGCTCAAGCTTGGCAGCATCTGCACTGAAAAGCAATGTGCTGAGCAGGATGCTCAGCATGGATCTCTTCCAGGAGGGAGGACTCAAGTGCTCATCACACACCAGCACCATTCTACTGTCCCTAATACACCCCACAATTTGGTATGCAACAGAACCCAAAACATTCTTTAAAATGGTAAAATGAGACTAATGGCCTCTGATTAAATGTGCCCTGACAGGGAACTCCGTGCACTTCCTCATGTTGCAGGATGGGCTCAGGAGGCCTGCTGGGGACCTTGATCCTTCCAGACCAGAGGAGGTCTGCAGTCATCTGCCCCATTCCTGAACATTCAGGAGATCCAGGAAGAATGTGTGAAGCAGTGTGGAGAAGAAGCCACAGGCTGTAAGCTGTTAGCAGGGAGGGACGGATGGGTGGATGGATGGATGGATGGATGGATGGATGGATGGATGGATGGATGGATGGATGATGGGTGGATGGGTGGCTGGATGGATGGATGGATGGATGGATGGATGGGCAGACACTGAGCTAAGCAGCATGAACCAGCCTGAAATGGATCCATGTGTATAAGTTTAACTGAGTCAGGAAAGCTAAAGAAAAGTTCAGTGTCACAGAGACAGGGAGAGTAGGAGCCAACATAATGGAAAAGCAAGCAATAAATAGAGTAACTACATTTTCTTGCCCTGGAGACACACTGCCAGCCTCGCTAGCCTTGGCCAGGAGCCTGCAGAGATGCCCGGTGCAAGCTGTATCACATTCTTTGGCTTTCTGAATTCTCACTTTCAGTATTTAACTAGATGCTCTCTATCAGCATGATGGTGCATTTCCCCACCCACATATACTCCTGGCTGTCCTATATATCAAAAAGCCTGCACTCCTGTGCAGGGGTGTAAGAAAGTCATGATACGTGTCTGCCGCTTCAACACCTGGTATGTGTATCCTCCCCTCCTGCTGTAATGATATTCAAATATGACATGGAGCTGGAGGACCACTTTCAATCTGAGTGAAAGACAGAAGTTCATTAACCCATAGCCTCAAGAGACATGTTCTGCAAGACTGTCCTTCCTACGTGAGCAGTGTACAGCAGCCCTGCTCTCTTCCCCCTTCTAAACCTCCATCTATTCTATCCAGACATTTAGGTAATCTCAGAAACTTTCTGAATAAATTTACTAAATAACGGGCAAAATAAACCTCAAGAGCCTGACAAGATCTGGAATGTCACTAAGTAGATGCAAAGAGGAAAGAAAGGGAAGTATAAGTGTTTGGATACTTGGCTTCAAATTATTGCTGCAGCTCAGATCTCCTTCTTAAGTAACTTGTGTCATCTGTACTTTCCAGCTCCACCTGTGCAATCATTTGCAGAAACATTATTAGCTGTTTGATTTTTTTTTCCCCAGTTTGCTTCCATAGCAACATCCATCAAGGAGAGAACAGCGGGAGCATATGGGGAAGTTACAAAGCAGATTTTCTACAAGAAAAGGAGGCCAAAGCATTTAACAGACAGCACTTAGGTTTCCCTTAGTAACTGAAAATCTAAAATACCTCTCTTGTTTCAGTATGTCTTAGTATTAATTAGGCTGCTTAACGATGTACCCGTGCAGGCTGGAGGTAACACTTGGGTTGTCTTTAATTAATCAGGCTACTGGAACATTTCTTTGAGATTTAAGCTTATTACCAAAATACAATCTTGTTACATTTTTGTGTGCACATGTTTTACAAGCAAGGCTCAGAGCTGTTAGGCAGCTTTTGACATGCTAAATATTGTGGAGGAAGTTTTGCATAAAGTTCCACAGAGAAATGCAAGAGCTGAAAATTATCTGTTTGAATAGTTTGAAAATTGTCACCAAGGAATAGCTAGAAACTGTCAGGTCAGTTTTTGAATAAGTATATAAAAAAATAAAGCGTACCTCCTGCTTAGTCATTTTTTTTTGCTTGCCAGTAGCAACCTATATACCATGCACACTGATATTTTATTAATGAAAACTGTGCTGGTGTTCCTCTTCAGTTTGAAATACAGCCCTTAAAGCTCAATATGAAAATGTGGTTTTGAGGAAAAGGACCCGATACCTCTCTACTCTGTCTATGAGGGAAAGATGGAAAACAATTTGCAGCATATCGGTGCTGGAAAAAGATAACAAGTGAAATAAAATAGGTCAAACAGCCAGCTCTCTACCCCTCTATGAAACACTAAGAATTGTTAGGCTTTTTTAGTAAATCAAACACTTTATTTGTCTCTTGGCTAGGTCCATGTTTCTGCCACAGCGTGCTTGCAATGGCAATGTGATGTTGTATACTGCATAAGCATAAACCTGACAGGGAGACTGATGAGCCTGCAGTTGAGCCTGATGGTGGTGGAGATCAAATTACTGGTGCCTGGACAAATACCCTGGAAGATGTTGCACCAAGCAGATCTGCATCCTGCTGGCAGGCTGTCATTTGTTCCCACTGTATCTGCTAGCTCAGAAACACTGATAATGCAGGATGTAGAATGAGCCACACTCATCCTTTGTGGCTCCTGCTGGAGCCACTGAGAAACTGTAGCTACAGTTTCATCATTCTTCTTTCCATATTTTCCTATTAATTCCTTCTCTTCTTTCTTCCCATATCCAAATTGTTCCCCACTTCACACATATCACTTCAGCCTTCCCCACTTTTGTTTCCTCATCTCCTGTTGTCTTTCCTCTGTGGCTCCTTCTCCAGCTGGTTCATTTGTCCACTGCTGTTCATTCCCACCCATCCTGCAGAATCAGCTCTGCCCTACCTCCTGCTATTTTCACTGCCTTTCTGCAGTCAATTTAAAAAAATATCTCTACCCCCACCAGCTGAAACATTTCTGCTCCTTTGCAGTTCGTTACATTCTCACCTACACCTCCTCTTCCCTGGCATTGGATCCCCATCTGAGTCCTGACTTGTCTCCACCACCCCAGTGACACCTTCTCACCACCTGCAGCCTTTTTGCCAGCCAGACAACTCTCCCTCCATCCCTCCACTTGGTAAGAACAGAGAAGGATGAAGAGCAGGAGGTGTCTCCCACTGCAGCAATGGAGAGCAAAATCTGCTCTTGCCGGGGGCCTACAGGAAAGCTCGAGAGGGATTTTTTACAAGGGCTTGTAGTGAGAGGATAATGGGTAATGGTTCTAAACTGGAAGAGGGGAGATTAAGGTTAGAGATTAGGAGGAAATTAGTGTGAGGGTGGTGAGACAGTGGAACAGGTTGTTCAAAGAAGTTGTGGAAACTCCATCCCTGGAAGCATTCAAGGCCAGGTTGGATGGGGCTCTGAGCAACCTGATCTAGTGAGAGGTGTCTGGTGTTGGAACTGGATGATCTTTAAGGCCCCTTCCAACTCTAACCATTCTATGATTCTAAGATTCTATGATTTCTGACATCTAGAAGCTTCCTGCCAACCATGTCATGCTCAAAGCCACTTCACCAAATCTGAGCCAGAGTCTGGTGCCTTGCCCAATCACCTCCATCAGCTCTGCAAGCAGAGAAGGCTTCTGCACCAGGACCATTAAAATCCCAGTAAAAATCAAAATTTTTCAAGGATCTCAAACTCTGGCCTTGGACAGCTATCGGAGAGTATCAGTTACTAGAGATTTCTGGCTGACCTGAATCGACAGGATCAGAACTCCTCGGGTACATGTAGCCCCAAAATGTGAGCCACTGATGGAGGTTGCTCTTTATTTGAGCTAAGTTTTGTTCTTTGAAACAGGCAAACTTGAGTTTGTCCTATGTATATTCTAATGTCCTAGGTTAAAAAGATTTGCTGTAAGTCATCAAACTCTGTGTAAAAATAACTTATTTCCCAAACCACAAGTACAACAGTAAGGGATCTGAATAGGTAATTGTTCTGGCTGTAATTCAGCCAGATACAAGCTATTGGCATTTTTGGAGGTCAACAATGTTTCTTTAAAAAATAGATCCAGCCACCTCTGATTCTAAAGGAAGAAATAATTTCCTGCCCTTTGATGAATTCCTTTGGTTTAAAGTAAAAACCTATGAGTGACCATGTGTGCAAAGATCAGTCCTGCTTGATGAGCAAAGGGTTAAGGCTTGCTTGAAGACACCTGATCCTCTGCTATTGCAGCAGATCTCTCAAATCCAGTTTCTATTAAGGTTGGCATAGGCAGAATCTATCCACCAAGAAGTTATCAAACACAAAATAAACAGGAAAGCAATATTTCTTTCTCCTTATTTAAAAAGCACCTGCTGCATCAACTAAGTTATAACGCAGATAGAGCATGAAATATAAGAGCTGGCAGAGAGTAAATTGGAGAAACAATATTTCAGTTGGTCCTCCTAACAAAGTGACTCTTGTCAGAATAACCAAGAACAGACAGAGCCCTCCTCAGCTTTCAGAGGCAGCTCTTCTGGCAAATGCTGGCTAAGGAGGGCTTTTGGCCAAGCCTCAGCAAAAATGAAGCCAGCAAAGCACTGAGCAGCCAAAAGCAGGGAGGCTGAGGCAGCCAAGGTTGGCTAAAGCAGCATTAGGCAGGATTCCTCTGTGTGTCTGAAGGCATTTCATGGAAGAGAGGAAACAAAATGGTTTTACTCCAAATAAAACCCTGAACTTTCCCTGCTACAGAGGGGTTGTAGCCATTATCTGCTAGTTCCTGCCTCGACTGGTGGGTATCTTTTATTCCTTAATGTGAACAATATGTAGTATGTAATTTTAATACTTAGATAATGTAAATTACATTTAAATATATATAAAGTAATTACAAATAAGCTCTGGAGGGCAAATGACCCCATCTTATGTTTAGTACAGCCATAGCAATAGAATAACCAACAGGACTTCATTATTAGAAAATTAGAATAAGAGTGATGATGTTATTACACTTGTATTATTACACTGCCATCATTATTAAGACTTTTAACTACTGAAGTGTGCTATGTGTTCTACAGAAAACCACAGGGCTACATTTCAGACTGTCAGCTCTGAGGATAGGATTCAGTTCCAGACTAATTCAAGGTGCCACCATTTAAGCTGCATGTTTAAGCTGATATTACACTCAGGGGGAGCCCAGTCAATAGAGTCAGTGAAGCACAAAGAGTGATTGAGCTCACTCTAGCAAAGTCACCTCTAGAGTGATTCAGTTGCCCAAATACAGACATCAAGTACAATTTGAGATGCTGTAGGCACGTTACAGACATCCCAGCAATGATGTCAGGCTTACTGCCACATCCACCATCCTAAGCAAGTGTCTCAAGTATCTCAGGAAATCTAGAATAATGCAAATGTCTGTGTTTGGGGATCCTCAATAGCTGAGAAGAAAATTTGCTCTCAGGGTTCAATTGACTTTATTCAGTTGCCTAAACAGATGCCTCTAATGATATCTGAGATGCTCATGAGTCTACTTCATCAAATACAGTGGCCACATTTAATGGCATGGTCACCCTCTGCTGTATCTAACAGCCTGGTGAAGTTGTCTCAGATGCATGCAGAGCAGCTCAATTTGCCTTCTCTTAATACAGGCAGATAAATCCCACTTCCACTGCCCATCCTGGGCATGGAATTCCCTAACCTCTAGACAGGGATATGTGTCTCAGAGAGCTCCTTAAGCTTAGAATACTGAAGTCAGATGCTCCAGTATAACCATCCTCCAAGGCCTGCAGAAGACACTGTCCTCCTGGATTAGCTTGTGCAGGTAATCTGACTCCAACCTGCTGTTGAAGACAAACATTTGAGCTGCTGAAGTGTCACAGTAAAGCTAAAGTGCTTCAGTGTCCAACCCTTCTGTTTGGGCTGGCCACCTAGAGCTAGTTGCTCGAATTTCACATTAATATGAGATTTCTGTAGGATTTTAATGAATAGGCCTGAGATTTGTCAGCATGACCATGAGTAATTGAAAATGGACTAATGGAATCTTTCAGGGTTCATCAGCAAGCTGAGGGAGATAAGTCCTGGAGGGCAAAGGAAGGACTGGGAGGTACAAGGGTGCAGGTAGGGGATAAGACTCAGCTCCTTCATTGAGTCTAGAGAATAAGGTATAAAAAAGTGGGGTCAAGAAGAACCAGGGGAGAAAACTGTCAGCTTTAAGAAGGTGGAAAAATCAGATCATTGCTTACACTTTAGGAGGAGAGAGGCGGTGAGGGCAGGAGATTAAAGCTGAGGGAAAATCTGCAAGAGGTGTGAGCAGCAGCTGAACAGCTCAACCCTGAGCAGCAGCTGAGCCAGGGGTCAGGTAAGCAGGGCGTAAGGATTCTGCAGGAGGGCTGGGCTTCTACTTTTGCTAGGGGCTGGACTGACTTCAGGGTTCACCCTCTGGATTTAAAGGACACTAGTGCTGGCAAGAGTAATATGTGATGTGTATTTTTTAAAAAAAGAGAAAAAGAAGTGAAAAAGAAGTACTTATTTTATTCCCGCAAATAAGTCCAAAAACTTCAAATGTTCACTTTGTAATTCAACTCATCCTCTGTAACCATTATAAATCCCCTCTGGGATCCACTATTTTTAAATTTCAAATAACTCTGCAAGGATTAAACAAGGATTTAGTGCTTTTATCCTCCTATGGCTAACAACGTAAGGCTCTTCTACCTGTGAGCTGCTGCATTTACTTCCTTCCCTGTGTCTATGTCAGTGATGCTTTCTATTCCCCTGCTCTGCAAATTAGCCTCCTCAAAAACTGACATGCTTAACAGCTGTTGTTCCTCACTTGGCACAAAAATGGAGAATTATTCCATAATGCTGAATAATTTGCCAACTCATACACCTCCACGGTCCTGAAATCTTTTTCTCTGAATCAGAAGGTATTTGCATACCTAAGGTCATATCTGGCCTCCTTATGAAAACCAAATGCAAAATATGCCTGTTTGTTTCTTAATGTATCAGCAGTCTGAGATTTCTGTTATCTGAGTTTGTTGCAAACAACCCTCTCAACCACGAACTCTGTCGAAGTGCCTTGGATGCTGCTCTGTATCCAAGGATGCTGGCTCTGCATTAGAGGTGTGGACCCCATTCCTGGACAGACTGAAACTGCCTGTGCCTTATAGTATACCGCAATCACGTGTTTAAACTTCACAGGGAGGAGTCCCTGGAGTCCCTGGTTTGTTCTGACCACATCTTGACAATGGGTTTGGGAAGGTGTTGGTTCAATGTGCTGCCAGGGGGGCACAAATGTGCAGAAACAATCTGCCAGACTATATCCACCACCAGGAGACACAGGCAGAGGGTGGGAGGGGAATGGGATTGGAGCTGGGGTCACTGCTTGGGTGCTACCATGTAATTCTGGGGTTCTGCCCACAGCCCAAGATCCCCAACACAGACCTAGTGCTCTTTGCAGACTTACCATCACAGAAATTCAGGTAGGATCTTCCCATGTCAGAATTGCCTCCCCTGTTGTCATAGGGAAGGTCTTTCACATCACTCTGTTGGTTTAGGTTGCTACATCTCTCAGGAAGACGCCTGCACCACCTCGGGCACACTTTGTTTAATCCTTGATGCCCCATAATTGTGTCTGTCTCCAGCCTCATCCCAGGCTCATGAACAGGACCTGCAGATGCCACCCCCAGGCTCTGCTCCCCTGCTCAGAGGCTGTGGGATGGTGCCCAGCAGAGAGGGCATGGCTCACGCCAGGTTACTCCCATTGCAGAGCAGCCCTCTCACTACCCAGAGGTTGAAGCTGGTGGTAGCACCAAAAAGCCCATCATCCTCAGAACCCAATGTACCTGAGTGCTTCATACACAGCAACTACAAGACTGCACTTCTTTCTCTCTTCTTTCTACAAAAGCAGATGACAATGCTGTCTTTTCCCTTTAGTTTTTCACGACGTGTTGGACCGTGGCCACCTCAGCCAACTCCACTACCACTAACCAGATGGTTGATCCAGTGTCTTGCCCATTTGTGGGGCATTGTAGCACATGCAGAGGTGATGCCCTCCCTTCAGGCACGCTGGATGTGGGGCTGCAGAGGACCAGTCATCTCATGTGATGATAGTCTCCTACTATGTCACTTCTGGGCTGAGGTACCTCCTTGTCCCATGCATAGGAGATGTTGCAGCTGTGACAATGGGTAAAAAAAATCTCACACAGTTGAGCCCACTTCATTTTTCAGCCTTCATGAAGTGTCAGAATTTAATTCCTAGATACACCACTCTGCTGTGGGTCTGACTGAGAGATTTAGTGCTCCAAGAATAATTTTTCTTTCTCGTTCAGATGCAGATGAAAATTCACAAGAACAACTATTCTCATGGGATTTTTGCCCAGAAGAGGTAGAAATCTCAAGTAAACAATCCATTTTGTAATATCTCTGACTTTCCTGTTCAAAAATCTCATGAGGATACTTTCCAAGACAGCTGAATTTAAAGCTGAGTGCAACCTAGGTTAGGTCTGAAATACAAGTAAGTCCATGCAAATTTGTATTTTTTTCCACTTTCTTTTTAACAATGATTTGGGCTGCTGGAAAAGAGCAGTGTTGCCTGCTTCAGCATCACTGCTTGGTGCTGTACTATCAGGAGATTTAGACACAAAGGAAATCAAACCAGCCACAGGGTAAGCACATCATAGGGCTGACTCTCCAGTGCCAAGCTGTCTTGCTTCATTCAGTTCTAAATGCTTACAGTCCCACAGCCTCTCAGTGGTTAGACACAACTGAAAATAAAGCAGCACACTGGCCCACTGCAGCTCTGCAGCATGCAGGCGTGCACAGAGAGCCTGAAATCTGTGACCCCTTTTACCAGGCTCTGCCTTGGACTCACAACTATGGCCATGGCTTTCTGTCTGCCTGGGTCTCCCTGCAGCTTAAATATGGCATGACCAACAAAAGCATAACCACCAGGTATTTTTAAGTTTTCCCACCAGTAGTGCCCCTCAGTGCAAGAAAGACATTGAGTTGCTGGAGGGAGTTCAGAGAAAACCAACCAAGCTGGTGAAGGGTCTGGAGAACAAGTCCTGTGAGGAGAATCTGAGGGAACTGGGAATGTTTAATTTGGAGAAGAGAAGGTTGAGAGGAGACCTTATTGCTCTCCACAGCTACATGAAAAGAGGTTGTAAGGAGCTGGGTGCTGGCCTCTTCTCTTAAGTAAATAATGATAGGACCAGAGGAAATGGCCTTAAGTTGCACCAGGGGAGATTTAGACTAGGTATGAGGAATAATTTCTTTACTGAGTAGTCAGTTGTTGGAATGGACTGCCCAGGCGGGTGGTGGAATCACTATCACTGAAAGTATCTAAAAACATGTAGATGAGGAACTTCAGGACATATTCTAGTGGGCACAGTGGTACATATAGAGATAAATAAATTTTATTTATTTTATGGGGGGGTGGGGAATGAGGTGTGGATATTGATGGTTGGACACAGTGATCTTGGTGGTCTTTTCCAGACATGAGGGTTCTGTGATTCTGTAATTATAGATACACCACCACCACGTGGTTGAACTAAGATTTTGGGACTTGCTGACATTCCCACAGAGTTTGTCACGTGGGAGTTTACTGCAGAATTGGACATCTCCCCCACATGCCTGTGGCACAGATGGTGATGGGACACGATCACACACACACAAAGAGGTATAGGCAGGATCTGTGGCTGGCAATGCATACCAGCTCTAATGGTGAAACTTATTTTGGGGGCGAGAAATAAGAAGAAAAAAGGTCATAGAAATTAAAAAGGAAAAGCAGTTCAGTAACAAATGGCTTGGAGTTGCTGATGGGTAAAATGTCTTGGGAAAAAAGAATTGGAAGGGGGAAAGCAGGTTGTAAGAAAGGGAGAGAAAGGGACAGGCAGCAGAGGAAAAGGGGAGCGAGCAGATCTAAAGACAAGTTGCCTTTGGCTGAGAAACCCAACCTATCCTGGCTCAGTGCCTGTGAAAGTCCTTGCAAAATGCAATAATGTTTACAAGCAAGAGGCAGGGATGAGACAGAAAGAAGGAAAAGGTGGATTTTATACATTTGGTCTTCCAAACCTACTCTAAGGAGAACTTGATGAGACAGTGAGCAGACTCTTGGGAAGTAACACTGGGTCTTCCACTCCTAAAACAGCATCTGAAAGTGCCTCCCAGTGAGCTGCACTGCAGAACATCCAGGCACAAATTCAGCTTCTATCAGCCACAGCTACATGGAGGAGTTTGTGGTTTAGCACTCCAAAATCTGGCTCTTTTGGACAGCCTTTCTGCTCAGCATGGTGCAAAATTCTCCATGAGCACCTCTTCAGCCTCTGCCTGTAGAGTATGGCAGGTTAGGACCTGCTTGGTGAAGAGGCATGTACAGCATGTACAATACCAAGGGCTCTCAATGTTAGGAGCCTCTGGGTAACAGTGTGGTTACATGAAGAAAAAAATAATGGTATTTAACTTACAGACAGCCCCAATGCTATTTCACTTAACAAAACCAATGACTCTCAGCTGGACAAAAGAACAGTATTGAAAGGCTTTTGCTCACTGAGGCACACTGGTAGGGCATCCATCCCTTTGGTGCTTCCCAGTGCCCAAAGGTTATGAAGAAGATTTAAAGACCTGCCTGCCACCTCCACCTGCAATCAGCACCTTTATCTCAAAGACAGAATTTGTCTCTGTGCCATTTCCTAGAGCTGTCAGGTAATCACAACTCTTTGTGATCTCCCACCAGATTTCATGGCTATAAGGCTTTAAAATGAAACAGCCAGGCAATGAGGTGTTTCTCTGGAGAAGACATGTTAACTAAACAGTGTAATATTTTTACTCACAGTAAAAGTAAAATGGACTGTGTGTGCCTGCCCAATCCAAATTTCCTTCCAGTTCAACAAAAATACAAAACCACTACCATCTGCAAAAAGGAAAGGAGACAGAAATCTCACAGAGGACATGAGAGGTAAAAAGTCAGACCCAGCAAAAATGTAGAGAACCAAAGTTGCTATGAAATCACATAGAAGACAGATTTCTGCAGTGCAACTTGGAGAAAGGTTTTCCCTGGTTCTTCTGTCAGAACAGGCAGAAAATGTGGAATTTCATTTAGGGTGTAGACCCCTTTAGTGCCTAATAGGGCAGATCTGGCCCTGTCATCAGCTGTGCCTGAATAGTGGGCATGCTGCTCAGTAGCTATATGAAAGCCAGGAGTATGAGATGAGGTCTACTGGCAGTGATGGTTCCTGAAATACACTCCTAAATCTCGGAGCATGTCTAGATCCTTCCTAACTGCCCTAGCAGGCTGAGACCTGACCCAGTGAGCTTCACACTGGGAAATAATGAGGTCTTCCCTGCCTGTCCAAGCCAGAACATATTGTCTGGAGCTATCAACCTGATGAGCAGCCAACAGAATTGGATTTACTTCTCTCCAAAGGGTCACACTTTGGACAAAATAGAGGCTGGTTTTCAGCCTTGAGGTCTTTCAAGAAAGCAATTTCCTGCATGAAGGCAAATGGCAACAATGACAATCCAGCAAAAGGAAGGACAGAAATCTCAGTCATTGGACTGGAGGTGCCTGCAGGGCAGAGGCCTGCAGCTGAGCTAGTCACACCAAGTCTCCCTTTATAGCAAACAGGAGAGGGACACAGGTTTAGGACAGAGTGGCATCTGGATCATTCCATATCTGCCTTCCATTTCTGGCCATCCAAGTGTCTGTGTGGTCAGACAGTTCATGCCTGGCATGTCTACAGCTTTCAGCAGTTGTCTTATTTCCTGCTTTCTCCTATGGCTGTAAGCCAGGAGCTTCTCCAGTGGTCTCCTGGGAGTCCCTTCAGACGGTCAGGGAAGTTAATCAGATCCTGTAGCCAGGATTTTGCTAAATTCAGAACAAGGTGTAAAGAAATACAAAACCAGAGCTGTGCTCATATTCGTCTAGGCAAGGTTTGTCTTGACAAGGAAAAACAGATTTAAAAGACAGTAGAAACAGACCAACTGAAAAGCATTTAAGGAAAAACCCTGATGCATTACGTGCACTTGATGTATTTTAAATGTCTGAGAGTAATGAACTGGCACCTCAGTCAAACAGAAACAATGGAGGAAAAGGTGTCACACAGGGTTGGGGGAAATAATCCTGATGCATAAGTTGTTCTCTGAATGTAAACCTACTTCACACTCCTGTAGGCTGACACACCTTCCACGCAAGCATCATTACCCCAAAAGGGTTTTATTTCTGTTCATGTGAAAGCAAAACTTCTGTTGCACAGAAAAGATGAGAAAAAATTAAACCAGAACTGACAGACCCTACTGAAATAACAAGAATAGAAAACATAAGACTGTTTCAGTGATAATTTTGCCTTCACAACATGAAGTTACCCCCACCTTCCTGGGATGCACATGGTATATAAGTGCTGCGTTTTCTGGAAAAGGTTCAGTGTGGCCGTGGCTTTGAGGGTAGGAATCTAGAATTTGGGAAGAAGCAACAGATAACCAGGGAAGAAACAAACTACTTGTTCATCAAAACCTTCATCTCAAAGCTTAGTGGTTTTGTCAGGAAAAAGAATACACACAGCTTGTCCCTGCAGTGCCTCTCTAACTCAAGAGCAGCGGTGGGGATTAGGGGGATAAAGTCCAATCTGCTAGATAAATGTTTATGGCCTTTTCTCTCCTAACCCCTGTGCCCCAGGCAGTGGGGAGCAAGGTGTATGGCCCAGTCTTGGCTGTCCTCTCTCTCTCCATCACCCAGCAGCTGGGTGAGGTTCAGGAATATCTGCTTTCACAGGTTCCAGCCCATCTGATATAACTGCTCCCCACTGCACAGAGTGGCCAAGTGCTGCGACAGCTCATTGGAGCTCTCCATGTCACTTCTGCAGAGTGTTTCTACCATTATCCTCCCACAGCCCCTGGGGACATGATTAATTCATGGAGCAACACTGAAGGCATCTTTCTGTGGCATATGGAGCTAAAGTGTCCTCTTCACAGAGCTGCCTGGGGACAACTGTGGAATTTGTACAGACAATCCCACTAGGTAGTCAATCTTGTAAAAGCACTGATATTACAAAGTAAATACAAGTGATCTATTTGTTTAAGGTTATTACTGTGACCGACAGGGTATTAAAACAATCTTTCTACTGACAAAAGATATCAAGCCTGCACTCCCATTTGATGTTCCTAGGCATGCTTTTTCTTCTTTCTTTCTCAGCCACTGAGCTTTGGGGTGTTCATCAAAACTGACTGATATGGAGATTGGAATACACTGCACAACCAGTCCATTGAAATTCAATTCAGATATGGGCTTATTTTAAAAAGAAACCTTAGCTAGTAATAACACTTTGATGTGCAGATGCATAAAAGTTTTAACTTCTACTTTCTTCTGAAACAAGTCAGCTTTTAGTGATGCTATTTGATTCATATTTTATCCTTTAATACCTCCAAAGCACAAATATTAAACATTGCCCTCTGTGGTCAGGAAAATTACAGTGGGTGCCATATGAAGGCTTCCATTTCATCCTTTTATCAAGATTGTATGTGGATGCTTCCCCATGATGTGAATGTACTGCCCAATGTTCAAGGGAAAATGGTCAGTCCCTTTATATATGTCCCCTTTTCAAAGCATGCCATTTCTTTTGAAACCAGAAATTTCATCTAGAAAAGGACGCCACTTTCCCAGTTGCATTTTATATTCTGTCATCAGATGGATCTACAGAAGAAGTCAGTCCTGGACACAGAGAGCACCTGGACAGGTTTCCCTCTGCTCTGTGCCTTGCAGTCCTTGCCACACTCTCCTGGTGGCTTTCTAGTCCAAAGCATACACACCTGGGCAGATCCCTGCTTTGCTTATTTTTTTTTTGATAGAAGAGGTACCCTTATTTATTTAGCCTCATTTACCCTTATCCATAGCAACCTCATTTTCTTTGGGATCTCACAGGGTCCAAGAGCAGGCTCAAAACTCTATACCCTCACAGTGTCCAACCTTAGCACTAATCCTAAACTTACCAGAACAATAATTCATTATCACCTAACTATAATCCACATGTTTATACAAGAATCAAGATTCATTTTAACTTTATGGCTCTTGCAGGATCCTGTAATTGATATGTCAAGCCTGCACTTTGCTACCTCTAGCCTGCAACCCAAATTCTAGCTTTAAACTCAGCCCAACAAAACCTTTATGCTTTCAAGATTAAACAATGAAGGATCCCTTCATACTGGCACTGTCCTTGTTCTAGGAATTATGATTCTTGCAGGATCCAGGAAGAAATGTAGCTTATCACTAAGCACAAGAAATTTGCCTGGGTTTCATCTCTCACTTAAGTTTTTCATGCTTCCCCCATAATTATAACTCAAAACGTGCATTTTAATCCTAAAGGTCCCAAGGTTTGGTTGGGATTAACATGTCAGCGAGAGGTAGGGACTGAAAAGCCAGATTTATGTGTCACACCTTCAAGGGCTAGGGTGAAGACCTGTGCCCACAGGAGTGCTGGGTTCCTGCCTAGCAATATCATTGGTGCCAGAAATACACAAGTTTGCTTGCCAGCCCATGTGAGCCTCACAGGGATGACAGTGCACAACCCTTCTCAGGAACTTAATTCCTGGCATTTAAGATGACCTCAGGTTCAATCCAGGCACACAGCCTGTGAAAAGATGCATCCAGGGGAGCCACTCTCTCTGGCCACAGGGGAGCACTCTCTCTGACCCATCAGGACTCTCAGAATCACCCCCAACTCTTTGCTGTGCCCCAAACCATGTGAAGACAATGTCTGAGCCAGCCAACTCCATCCAGTGCCCAGATAGGGTCTGTGCTAACAAACATGGTCAATTGCACAGCCCAGCTCTGTTACTAGTATTGATATAGCCAGAGACAGGATAATAAACGTGGCCCTGCAGACCTCAACACCAGGAAGCAAGTTCTTCAGGCCATTCCATCTCTGTCTTAACTATAATGCTATAAACAAGAACTTTGCTAGATAAAACACAAGTCATTCAACCCTCAGGCACCAATCTATTTCTAGTATGGAGCTTTTGGCAGAGTACAATGCAGATAAATAATAAATGATTCGTTTCCCAGGTCTCTGTTGTAAATGTTATCTCTGAAAATTAGGTACTAAAACTGAAAAGGTAAAACCAGATAATTGCAAAATATTTTAAATGTGAAAGGATGAACAACCAAGGCATCTGGTCCTACCTCCTACTTCAAGCAAGCCAGCTTCAAAGAAAAGGACATTGCCCAAGATGAGACACTGCAACCAATTTACCACCCTGTTCCAGTACATAACCATCCTGTTTCAAAAATATTGTTCTTATTTCAAGTTGGCATTTCTCTTGCTGCAGCCTGTGAGAATCATCCCTTGTCCTCTTATTCTGCATCACTGAGATGCAGTTGGATTTGTCATCTCTATGACCACTCCACCCACAGAGACAATAATTACATCCCCCCTAGCCTTTCTCTTGGCAAGGGCAGCCCTGCCCTCCAATACTGAACCACACCTCCCAGTTTTGTTTCACCTAAATCTGTACCCACCTTGGCAATGAGCTCTGAGAAATGCCAATTTTACTTAATTGTCAATTATTGACTCTAATTTAAGCCAGGCAAGTCAGGCAGGTTTTCACACACACACACACACACACACCCCCCCCACATTGTAGCCAATCCTTTCAATGGTCAAACAGCCAGATAAGACAATCTGCTGGCACCAGTCCTTCTTGGAGAGTCTGGTGGCAAAAAGAACCCCTAATTTTTTAATACATGGTATCCCATGCCTCACTAAATCATGCAGCTAGGTGAATTGTGTGGTATATAATATGTACCTCTGGATATGTCCTTCAGTTACATGATCTAACTTTGAAGTTGAAGCTGACTTCCAAGTTGGCCCTGCTTTGATTGTAGGGTTGAGGTGGATGTCCCCAGACAAGCCTACCAGCCTTAACTCTGTCAGTCTGCATATGAACTCAGCCAGCACAAGCCTCTCACCTGAATTTTGTAATATCTGCCAAGAAATGAATTTATGCAGCCCTTTATCTACCTGACTGTAATGCCAATGCTTAGCCTTAGTGAGCATTGTCTGGTCCAGGCCTACAGTAGAATTATCTCATACTATTTGCCCAGGCTGACATTTGAATCCTTTGGGCTTCAGAAGATGCTCAGTAAATTTCTATAACCACAAAAAGAAGGAAAGAAAAGCTGCCTTTTGCTTTTGTATTATGACCCTCCCATTTACTTTTTCTCCAGTTTTCTGAAATCCTCACCTGTGTGCTTCTGGCTTCATAGGGATCCTTTGGCTGTGTGTGCTCATCCTCTCCTCCTGGTCTCAGTCCATCCCCCATACACTTTTCTATTGCTGACAGAGGGAGAGGTGCTGATCACTCTCCTCTGCCCAGCCATGCCTGTGATAGCTCCCTGTCCACCCACTGCACATGCCATGTTCCTCTGAGCTCCACTGCTGCTCTCTGAAACTTGTTCCTTACCCAAGAAGTACAGAAGCATGTACTACTGGCTTTACCCTTGTGCCTATTCTTTTTGAGAAGACCAAGGCTTTATTTTTTTCCCCAAAGTCCTCATGTTATTTTCTTGAGAATGGGAGTTAGGTGAACCTTCATGGCTTTCTAAAAACAAATATCAACATAGCATTCATATGACATTTGAAAAAGCAGGTGAAAAAGTTGGAAGTTGGAGGTCATCTCTAATTTAATGATCAAGTGAGACTGGAATGTCTCTCATTTAGTTTGATCTCTTGGTGCTGCACCTTCTAATTGAGAAAAAATTTCCTGAGGAGCAGACAGCTCCTGCCTCTGCCAAAATTCAGCCTGGTGCAAAACTGTGCCCTTCTCAGCTCCAGAAGAACACGGACTTGCACAGAGGCCTTGTTGAGGATCCAGGGACACGACATATGGGAAAGCTCAGGACGAGCAGCCTTGGTGTGTCCCTGGGCACAGCCCACTGAAAAGCAGGACACTGAGTGGGGGGATCCCAAATGCATCTTGGTCACAGCAATTCAGGTCCTTCGGCCTCTGCAGCATAACCTCTCATTTACACGTGAATATACAAAATCAAATTTCTCCAGGCATCTGGTCAGTGGCAGGTACCTAACCCACCAGCCACTTGTTCCAAGCTGCATCTATGGCTCAGGTTAATTTTCCTGCCAAGTCTTAACTGTAATTTAAATTTCCTACACTGCTTAAGCTGAGCAATCTGTACTTCAGATCTCTTGAGGATTAATAAAACTGTTATGAGAAGTTTCATGATAAAAGGTTAAGCCCATAAAAATATGCAACTCATTTCTAAAGATAACCCCATCAGGTTTTTCCCAGGCTATAAAGACAAAAGTGTTAATTTCTGCATTTGTAATAACATTGGCACTGCCAGTGGTAGAAATCAGAGCAGTAGCCTCTCGTTTTGTCTGTCCCAAACATTTCAAAATCTGTAGGTAGCTCATGGGCTTCACAGCACAGTGTCAGTGAGGTATTTTTTGCTTCACAGCCAGGGAAGCAGCCTGGGAGACCAAGAGACATCCTTGGCTACCTCAGGGTGTTTTTTTGGAGTTCACATCTCCTGTGAGGCTTCACACGACCCTCTCCCTCAACGTGATCATAGAGCCTGAATCTCCCAGCAAGATTGCCTCTGTGATCCTGCAAAGTGCATCTCCAGCTGGTGGAGAACATGGCTTTGAAATGTCCCATCCTGCTAAGAGGGACAATCTCTTTATTTCACCTGACCATGGCAGTGCAACCTGTGGGAGATGTTTCAAGGCATGTCAGACATCTGAAGCACCTTCATACAGGGATGACTCAGTTTGTCTTCTGTGACTTGGGAACCACGAATACAGATACAGTCACTCAGCATTTCAGACAGCCTGAGTAGGGTAGGAGCAACTTGTTCTTGTCTCCCTCACCTCTCACTGGGGAGAACCAAGGCTGCCAGTTGAGCCCACTTGAACACAGTTAAAATAGTAACTTTTCTTAAGAGTAACTATGTTATTAGCAACTCCCATTTGGGCTGAGATTGTGAAAAATCCAAAGAGTGTTAGCTGCCTCGCAGATACACAAAACCACTGGTGTCTGGGGACAATTTTTAAGCTTTATTAAAAAAACCAAATCTTTTGCTACTGCTGTCAAATATTATGAAAAATGTTTATGCAGTTCCTCAGGAGCTCAGAAGTTATTTTAAAATAAATCAGCTTAAAATAAACCAAATAATTCCTTGTTATACGTGATACCATATTCATCCTCATATAAGCAGCTTTCCTCTCTAAGCATTAGCTTGTATTTGCCTATCAATTTTAGAAAGCTTGGTTTCTTTTCATCTAGCAGCCTTTAAAGCCTTTTCCTCTGCAGCATTTGCTGGACAGTCAGGTAAACGCAAGGCAAGCATCCTCCTGGCTCATTACCACTGACTACCCAGTTCTGGCTTTTCCTTCTCCCTGTTTGTTCTGCAGGCCTGGCCTTTTCTGGGAACTGCCATCATTCCTCACAGCAGTACAGCATAGGGAAGCTGTTTAAAAACACTTGCCCTTCAGGGGGCAAAAGGATGCTGTGTGGAGGTTGCTTGGGGCACACAATGCTATTTCAGAAGCAGCACACAGCAGCCCTGGGATTGGCCTCAAACATGCAGTCCAAGCTCTTTACTAAAAGTATTCAAATTTACATCAAAACTGTGCAAATCTATGTTGCTATGAGCAGTGACAGCCTCTGCAATGAAACCCAGCATCCGGGGTGCCTTGTCTGTTTGATGTCTCAGTCACACGCTGCAAGCCCACTGAGCTCCAAGCTATTCGTTTAGCTTTGATCCAATATAATTAACATCTATGACTAGTCCAATGTCTTATTCAGTCTTACCCATACTTTAATAAAATTCCCCATTCAAACCAATACCTCAGTGAAAGGGGAAAGTGCTGTCTCCTGCCCAGCCTCCCAGGGAAAGGGGGCAGGCACCCATTGCCTGGGGATGCAAGTGAGGTTGTGGCTGATACCAAGGGGAAGCTTGAGCAGGTGCCAGGAAAACATTGCCTCATTCAAACAACTGTATTTTCGTATAAGATAGCTCACCATAGGCTGGCCATCCAGCATTTTTTTTCTTCCTATTTGTGTTTAAAATGAGAGCAGACACAGGAGAGTGCTTCAAGCATATACTGTATGAATAGAAGTAGCAATAATAGTACTTAGCCTTTATCTAGTGGCTTTTCATCTGTAGATTTCAAAGCACTCCCACAAAAGGACATTACTGTCATTTTTCTTGTCCTTCTGAAAAGAGCAGGGACAAAACCAAGTTCACCAGCATGTCCCACCAGCCTCTCATGCCTGCCAGCCCTCACAATGGCCTCCCCTCCACTTGTCCTGGTGTGCCTCACCTGCATTGAATTTCTTCTCACCGTTGCCTTTCCACAGGTGCCTACTGGGATGGGGATCAGCTCTAAGCAGGTGGGACCAGCCTCCCGGTGGAATATCCTGCTAGGGACCTGGTACAGTGCAGGAAAAGCTTCTAAAGATGGGCAGCCTGATGAGGTGTTTCTCTACCTCCTCCCGGTAAAGAAAAAAAAAAAAAAAAAAACAGAGAATTAATGCCACATTAGTAAAACAGACCTCCAAAAAAAAAAAAAAAAAAAAAAAAAAAAAAAAAAGGCAGAAACAAAACAAACAAACAAAAAAAACAATGAAACAAAAGAAGACCTGTACCTAGGAGAAAAAGAGTAACTCAGTACTCTATTATGTGAGGATAAAGATAAGCTCTCAGAGCCCTCCTTCATTCATCCCTTCAGCAACTTTCAGCAACTTGCAGGGTATGCAAACACTGCCAGGAGAGGGAAGGTCATGTTGTGATGAGTTTTGTACCTGCCTGCAGATCTTTCACGTGGACCTGGAATCTGGTGCAAGGTCAGATTCCTTAAAGGTCTTTCAAGACAGTGAAAGGCTGGAGAACCTAATCGTTGCTGATGTTTAAAAACATTTTAAGCAGAGCTGCAGTACTGAATGAGCAAACAGCAGTAGGGAGCCCTTGCCAGGTGCAGGAGGATCTGGCTTGTTCTTTAAAGAGGAAAAAATGCATCTTCTGCTTCCCTCCTCATTCACCAAGACCAAGGTATAATGCCAGGATTTTCATGAAGATGGAGGCATTGTCTTTTGTTTAGGAAAGGATGTGAATTCAAAACAGAAACATGATTGATCTCAAAATGCTGCCCTGTTATGCTAAAAAGTCTGTTTTCCAGCCCTGTGCCACAGCCATGCAGGGCTGTCTCTCTTAACTTCTTCAGTACCAGACCCACTAGGGACCCTGATAATGAAGAGCCTGCTACAGCTTAAAAAACTCTTCAGAGGCAGCAATGTACCTGTCTGCCGGATCCCTCAGCTCCAGCTTTTCTGTGATATCATCTTTTCCATAGCAGTGTGGCCATAAGTGCTCCTCCTGCAAGGTACTGGGAAGCTTCAACCCCCTCAAGGAGAGAGAGATGGGAGGATCACCATCCTGATTCTGTCCATCAGAATTTGGGAGTGCAGAAGAATTTAACATGAGTGTTTAAGAAACATAAGAATTTTTTTTCATATGTCAGCCTTCAATTATCTGCCAGAAAATGCAAGGAAAATATATTATTCAAGCCATATAAGTATCTGGTGCCAATATATTCTCCTTTTACATTGCCCACCTACAACTCGACACTTAAACTGAACTTGATACCAGGAGAAAGTGAAGAGACACACAGGTAGGCAACTTGTCAGGTGGTTTCAGCTACTTCGAGCTGAAGAAGCTCTCTCCTCAGACGAAGGTCTTTTCAGCTCTCTTTGCATTGAGCAGCCTCTGAAATATTAAAACCAATGCACAATGTGCATCTTCAGAAAAAGCCGCGGTGTATCTGCACCGAGGTGCAGCCAGCCTGGCACAGCCCTCACAGGAATGCACAAGGAGCAGGGGAAGCACTTCTTTCTCTCAAGCATGAGAGAAAGAAGTGGTGGCAGAGAAGATGGTCTGCTCTACAGAAATAACACAGGAAAGTCCCTGCAAGAAGCCACTGAGGATTTCGGATTCAGCAGGGAGCTAATGTGGCTGCAAACTTGTCCCAAGAAGTTCAGCATGGTGGGAGCCAGGAAGCAGCCCTGCTCCCAGCCCAGGGAATGCAGACTCTGCTTCCCTGGGGAAAGAACCTTCTGCTGCCAGCATCCTCCAGCCCCACAGCCCTGCCTGCCATCCAGGACAGGATCCCCAAGTTCATTGCTCAACCAAGGCACTAGCACTGCTATGAACAGGCTACTGCCAGCACCAGGAGAGGCTACAAAGTCTATTTGCAAAGAGCTGAGGACCTTGTGAACATCATTACAAAATTACTTTTTTTTATTTATTTATTTAGGGCTGGAAGTAGAGGGAGTGGAAGGGGGAAATAGCAACATACCCTGGTGTGCTGCATTTCTGTATGTTATGAATGAAGAAACTCCAGCCCAGGGATCCTTGGGGCTCAGTGTCCTTTGGTTCATTCAGAGCAGCATATCTGAAGTTCCGCCAGCTTTTCCTGATCACAGCAGCTTTCCCAAGCCACTGCCTCCTGATCCCCAGGCTCCCCCAGCTGCACGGGTCTGTCCACGTTTTGCCTGCCTAGATGCAGATGGAAGATGTCACATCAATAATTTCATGGTAACAGGACAAATGCTTGTTTCTCACTGCTCTTTAGGCTCCATGGAAAATTAAGCATTTTACATTTTTTTGATTAGACAAATGGCCCACCAAAGGCAATCTTCATTAAAATTCTATATACATAAATATCATTAAAAGACAAGGCTGGCTTGTCCACAAGTACAAATTTCTCAATATTAAATCATAGAATTATGACATTTAATGATGTTAAAAACAAAAAAGTTAGTCTTGCAATGAACCATCAGACAAGTAATGCAGGCCTGAAATTCACGATAAAACTATTGCTTAGTTTTTGTTTTTAAATCTACCCACAATGTAGGGTAGGTTTAGGATTTGTTTTTTAAATCTACCCACAATGTCTGGAAACAACAGACTAAAGATTTCTTATCATCCTTGTGAATAAACACAGTGTGTGGGATGGAGAGAACAGCAAAGCACCAGGGCTGCCTTTTGGGACTTAGGCTGGTACTAAATTTTGGAGGGGTGGGGGGACAGGGATCAATCCAGACAAGCTGGTTGGGCCAGCAAGAAACACCAGGCTGCAGGACCCCCCTGCTCATGGAGTTCAGCTGTTGTTGTCTCAGCAGTCAGGCAGTATCACCTTCAGAAACTGATCTAGGTGCACCTTAAAGTTATTTAGATACTTACATTTCCTCAGATAGAACACTTTTCCCAGATCTTATTCTTCTAATGGGTTGGAATCCTTCTGGTAATCCAGCCTATGTTTATTCAAGGTCTGTTTATATCCTATGCCCCAGTTGTCCTTCAGATCAAATCTTCCTGAGAACCATTCCCTGAATATTGTATTTGCAGTGAGTGTATCCCCCTCAGTCCATGTTTTACCAGGCTAAACACAGTTCCTTTGCTGTCTTCCTGAATAGCAGCTTCTCCTTTCCACAGACAGCTGTAACAGTGAATGGGGGACACTGGTGATCAGACCTTATACATTTGCATTCTGTTGGATGGGTATGGATTTGAAGTTGGTCTAGAAGGTCAATGCTATCAGTGTAAAAGTAGCCTTCCTGAAGCTTGAGGGACTTCAATACTTGAGGCAGACAGTGATTTACCATCCCATTCTTTAGCAAAAACAGTTAAATTCCCTGGTGACATTTTCAAGTGAAAACGCATGGAACAGGGTGGGTTGAAAGCACAAGTCACTTTATACAGTGCTCTACCACCATCTATGGCTGAAGGCTCTTCCATTTCACACCTTCCAGGCAACTGATTAAGTCAGCCTTCATGTGAGCAAAGTTTAGGTGCATCCTTGTATTCTTAGTGAGGATTTCTATGTAACAAAAGGATTCAACGTAAAACAAGTTTCAGAGCAAGTGACAGGGGGATTAAAATCCAAGCAGAGCATAAATATACAAGGTTAGCATAATCAAAATGAAATTACTTCCTCCTCATTGTTCTTCATAGACTTCATATTGACCGTGAAAGTGAACTGTTTTCTGTAGCATGTTCAATTGACTTTGGGATACTTCCTTAAATCAAATTGGAAATGTTTTGAGATTTCTCAGGAGAATAAATGAGAAATAAATAGCAAAGCACCATTTTGCTGAAGTATCTAGTCACCAGTCATCATTAGATCTGACAGACAAAACAAGATGCTTAGAAAATCTACTGAATATGGTCTGTTATCTATCTATGTACCAAGGCCTTTATCTGATATATCTCTGGTTTCTTTACACAAAAAGAACTCTGTTGTATTTGCAACAAAAATATCTGTTTATCCTAAGGACCTTGTTGTCTCCAGTATGTTGTTTCTGAGCACTATACAATTTATTTTATGGCAATATAATTCTCTCTGTTTAAATGTGGCTGTGAAAAATTAGAAACATTGCAGTTTGTCTGGTGAAGGGCAGACAAAAATCTGCTCTTATTTATGCTTGAATAAATCTAAAGCAACTGTTGACTTAAGTTATTCATCTAGATACCCAGTGCTATACCAGAGGACAAACTCATCCAGAGAATGCTCATTTTTTTTCATTATGGCTGTCCCTGCATGGCTGAGCCCAGGGTCCTGTTAGTTAATGTACAAACACTTTGAAAAAGTCATCATTCTCCAGCCTAGATCTTCAGCCTTGCCCTGACACTAGCTCCAGCCTTTCTCTTCTCTGTTACAGAGACTCAGAAACTTCAGAAACCTTTTCCCTTGGTAGGGGCTTACAGGCCATGACCAAGGCACTTATCGTCTGCATAAATTATATTGTGCTCTTGGCACCCTCTAAGCTTTTCCAGACTTCACATCATTCTCGCAGTACTTTTCTGAATCCTTTCCAATTTATCAGCGTACTCTTTAAACTGGGGATCCAAGAAGTGGTCTGTTTGTTCCAGTAATGCTCTTGCTAATGCCTCACAGAGTGGTAATTTCTCTTCCCCCCTCTCATCCTGGCCTGTATCAGGAACAGCGTGGCCAGCAGGTCCAAGGAAGTGATTCTGCCCCTGTACTCAGCCCTGGTGAGGCCACACCTCGAGTACTGTGTCCAGTTCTGGGCCCCTCAGTTCAGGAAGGAGATTGAGGTGCTGGAGCAGGTCCAAAGGAGGGCAACCAGGCTGGTGAAGGGACTCGAGCACAGATCCTATGAGGAGAGGCTGAGGGAGCTGGGGCTGTTCAGCCTGGAGAAGAGGAGGCTCAGGGGAGACCTCATCACTCTCTACAACTCCCTGAAAGGAGGTTGTAGCCAGGGGGGGGTTGGTCTCTTTTCCCAGATGACTTTCAACAAGACAAGAGGACACGGTCTTAAGTTGTGCCAGGGGAGGTTTAGGTTGGATATTAGAAAGAATTTCTTTGTGGAGAGGGTGATCAGGCATTGGAATGGGCTGGCCGGTGAGGTGGTGGATTCTCCGTCCCTGGAGATATTTAAAAAGAGACTGGATGTGGCACTCAGTGCCATGGGCTGGTAACCGCAGCGGTAGTGGGTCAAGGGTTGGACTAGATGATCTCTGAGGTCCCTTCCAACCCAGACAATTCTATGATTCTATGATTCTGTGATCAGTATTTTCTTCCCACACAGCCAAGGATTGCTTTAGCACTTCAGCCACTTGGTTAGGCTGGGAGCCCATCAGCAGTCACCCATCCACTGTGAAACCATTTCTTGGCTGTTGCTTGCTGAAGTACAGTCCCGAGTCCTCTCACCGATACTCTCATAAAAATACTCCAGCACACAGAGTTCCGTCTCCAGCAGTTCAGCCCAATGTGAAAAGGTGCATTATGCAAGGAAGCAGAGACTGCTGTGCCATCCGAGAGCTCTGAAGGGTTGCCCCTCCTCACCTGCCCCCTGCTTTTTGCAGCCAGGTCCCCTCAGGTATATTTGCACCCCTGCTGCTGAGGATGTTGATGAGAACAGGACCATGAGAAGGTACAATGTGAAATCTTGGTGAACTTTCCCTACTGGGGACTGGATTCTCAGAGATGTGTCTTTAGCCTATTTCTGAGCCTTTTGATAAAGGTTTGTATTGCTTTGTGCACAAATGCTTATTTTTTTAACAGAATGTCATGTGTTTTCAAATGAAATGCCTTACAGTGTTGAGTTTGGCAATCCTGTTATTTTTATCAATCAAACTGTCTCTCAAAGAAAAAGCAATATCAGGTTCCACAGAAATACTGCTCTGGTCTTATTTGCCTATGCATACAAAAAGCAATCAATCTGCAAAACCTCAGCAAATAAGAACATATATTCAGTTATTTAAAATTAAAAAAAAAATGAAAAAAAACTTTAGTTCATCAGCTTTGCAATAT
Source organism: Florisuga fusca (assembly GCA_038090715.1). Classification (NCBI taxonomy): domain Eukaryota; kingdom Metazoa; phylum Chordata; class Aves; order Apodiformes; family Trochilidae; genus Florisuga; species Florisuga fusca. The sequence continues at coordinate 26,227,647 of JAAWXA010000007.1, read as the reverse complement.
TCCTAAAAACAGAAAGGTTTTTATTCCTTCCTGATATTAAGCAACTCCCATAACATCTGAGACAGCTAATTTCACTCTCAAGCCATTTAAAGCAGATGGATTGTAGTCATGCACAAAACTCTCTAATGAATAAGTAAAACTACAGTTACTTATTATATTATATAATAGCCATTTGTAAAGAACTGATCACTGAAGCAGTTGAAGTTTTCAGTTTCTCTCTGCCTTGCTTTATTTAATTGCCTTTGTCTGCCTTGCTTTTTTTGGGCATTTACTGCCATCCAGTGCTTCTGCAAGATATGGCTCCACCATCTGCTACTAAGAGCTAACCCAGAGCAAGAATATTTGATTCTTAACAAATTCACTGACCTCATTTGCAGCAGAAGTGCTACAGGTATTTCACAGCAATAAGCCAGCACCTTGTTCTGCTGTGGCATTGTCTTGAAATGATGCAGTACTTGACAGGGCTGACAGCTTCCCAAGGATGTTTCCTTTTATTTCTAAAGCCCTGCACTGAATTTGCATCTGCATTTTGTAGCCTGGAAGTATTCAGTGTGTTCTACTACTTCTTTTCTGAAAGTTAGATCTCTGTACCTGAGAAGTACCCATCTTACTGGGATGTTTTGGGGTTTGTTTTTAATGTTGTTTTTTTTTCCTCTTTGGAAAAAATAGATAAAAGATCTGCACAGGTTTATACAATGTCTAAATCAAAGTAGTAAATATTTCAATTTTAAAAGATCCAAATTTTTCATATTTTCATGAAACGTTGAGTAGGGTTCACAAGGACCGGTCCAAAAACCCCAAACTCACACCTTTTACTAAGTCTGATGTCTTAATACTGAAAGGATATGATGTCCATACTGAAAGGATAAAATACATTGAGGTGAAAATTTATTAAAGCAGAAATGTATATTTGTGTATTTAAGGAAGCCAGAACTTGCAGTATACAGCACTGAAATCACCTTTTTTTAGTGTTTGGGAGGTCAAGCATTGGAACAAGCTGCCCAGAGGTCTCCATCCTTGGGGATTCTCAAAACTTGACTGGACATGGCTCTCAGCAACCTACTGTGACTGACCCTGCTCAGAGCAGAGAATGGACCCATTTCCAGGGGTGCTTCCAGCCACAGCAATTTGTGCTTGCATGGTACAATTTACTCCTTTGTCCCAAATAAAATAAGATATTATAGAGATGCTGGAAGATATTCTACACCAACCCGAGTAAAAATAATAGCCAAACAGTTTAATTATGTTCATGAGCTAACTGGTTTTCAGTTTCTAGTAAGATAATGAACCTCTAACAACACAGCAACTCCTAATAGCATTCATAAATACTTCATAACTTAACTTCCAATATTCGGAAATGTTTAAGCACAAGCCTAAGTGTCAGAATAATTCTACTGTGATCAATACTCAGATTTAGGCTAAGCACATTAGATGACCACGTGAGCTTTACCTCTTTTTGGTGTGTTCCAGACCACAGAGGTGGCTAACAAAGGGCAAAACCAAAGATTTTATGGATCCTAGAAACTGGTGTGTGTCCAGATGAGACAGACAGGAACTGGAAGACTGAGAGTGTGAAGAAGGGAAAACTCTTCCTTGTAAAGCCATGAACTCCCATGTAAAACTGTGACTAACAATAGGACAAGGGGCAATGGTTATAAACTGGAGCATAGGCAGTCCCATATAAATATGAGGAAGAATTTTTTCACTGTGAGGGTGACAGAGCACTGAACAGGCTGCCCAGAGAGGTTGTGGAGTCTCCTTCCCTGAAGATGTTCAAAGCCCACCTGGACATGTTCCTGTGTGACCTGCTGTAGGTGACCCTGCTTTGGCTGGGGGGGTTGGACTGGATGATTTTTCAAGGTCCCTTCCAAGCCCTAACTCTCTATGATCCTATAAGTCTATAAAAACCTGGAGTATATGCAGTCCATCTTCTCCAAATACCAGTTTGACCCCAGACTGGAAGTATAGAAGATTCATGCTTCTATAGCTGTATTTGGCCAGGAAGTATTTGGCATACATGAAGTCATGTTTATCAGTAGAAAACAAAACAATTTGTTACTGGATAATTTTTAGTTACCTCGCCCTGCAGCTTAAAAAACATAACAGGCACATAAAAGAAATGGCTTCAGGTTTGGGATTCCTCAGGGTTGGTCTGGCTCTTTTTAAACAAAAGGTAGAAGCTGATCGTATGGTTGGGTCTGCCACCAGCTCTTCCACGCACATGGGCCCAAGAACATCTAAAAAGTGCTCTTAATTCTAGTCTGGTCCCAGATTGTTCTGAATGGAAGTACTGTGATTCAAATGAGCTTTGATATTGCTCTGCCCCCAGAGAAAATGGGGTAACTGATCATCTAATCCCATTTTAAAAGGCTAAAAAGAATATGTAACATTCTGAATGCTGAAATCACAGTCGAACCACAGAAAATTAGTTTGCTTTTGAAGCAGCAGGAGAAGAATGGGTTTGGCTTTTTCACAAATATCCATGAAATTGGGCAAAGAAAGACCCCTTTGCTTTTTCTGAACACTGATATCTTTACAAGACTGTATGATACATAAATTCTTCCAAAGTTTCATCTAACTTGTTCCTGGACACTTGCTCTATTGGTGTCCCAGCTCCGCTTCACCATGGCCTGGTCTATTATTCATACTGTTAGGTTTCTCTCAGTATCTAAGCTACCTGTTCTCAGGCTTAATTTCTTCCACAGTTTCTGAAGAACTCCTGACCTTATGCATCTGCTGCCATGAAAGTATTCATGAGTTATGATGCTATCCCAGTGATGTCCCTTCCTGCACTCTGTTCCACCAAGATTCTTCAGGAGTTCCTCCTCATGTCACTCAGACTTTAAATTCTCCTTGGTCTGTGCTTTCCTTATGCTTTTAAAAACTCTGTGAATCATATTCATCCCACATTTTTTATTTGTTTCTGGATGTAACATGAGGGTTGGTGAGTGGTGGATGCTCCATAGCTTTGGCAGTCCTGGACATTGAAACAAGCAAAGGAAAGGAAAAGAAATCTTCCTTTGACTGCAGTCATGAAAAACATTAACTCTGACATTTGCTTCATGTGTAATTACACCCAGAAATCTCTGCAGTGATTTTATGGTGCCTGAATAGACATAAATCCCACCAAAACCAATACTAATTGGTCCCTGTCTAATGTGAGAGGAATCTGAGAGTGAACACAGCTTCTGAAGGTAACCGAGAAAATGTACCAAAGGTCAATTGCTCACATAGAAAAGTAGTGGCTTACACAAGTCTCCTTCTTCAAGTTGGGAATTCGATGCCATTACCAAACGAGTCTATAAAGCTCAACACAAGCTTTCTATCAAAAGGATTTTTTGATTTAGCATGACTGGGTAAATGATGGGAGATGCAGTTCCATCAAAGAGAGGATCCCCTGGCCCTCAGTCCTTCATATGTTCTCAGGAGGCTGACAAAGGCTCGCAGAGGTAAACAAGAGAAAATAAAGTAGGTTGCTGACTAATTGGCATTCCCTCCCCAGGAAGGATTTTTGGCTATGAGATAGCAAAGCCTGAAGACTAATGCCAGAGGGGAAAAGAGGAACAAAGAGGACATAAAATCATCCCCCCCACAGTCTGCAGCTTCACAGACAGGTATGTGCTATAGATTGCAGCTTGAAGCAAAAATGTCTAGACATTTCCAAATTACGTGGTGTTTTTTTAACAATTTGTTCAAATTTTTATGTACACTCACGTGAATATTCCAGCCTGCATCAGGACAAAACAACAAATGTTGAAGAACTAATTTTTCCCCTGGGATGAAAAACCTAATTTCAACTTGGCTGTAGAAAATAAACAATCCACAGTAGCTTAGAGGCTTAATTAAAAGCAAAATATACCTGTGGTAAGAACTGGCAAACGTTGACTTTTTAATGGCTTCTGTGAGCAATCAAAAAAAAAGCCAAACAACAAACCTACCTGACTTTGCAGTGTAAGGAGAAATGTAATTCTGAAGAGCAGCTGGGCTTTGGGACCCTGACCTTTGGTGATGGTACCCTTGGAAATAAACAAGACTAAGGCAAGCACTTAAGTGATACACAGGACAGAAAATATTACCTTAACGAGATGTATTTTATAGAGCTGTGTGTTTTACTACCAGGCTATGCCTAAGACCTAATGAAAAACAGAAACAGAAGTGCTTTGAGATGGCAGAAACGAAATTTATTACTGCCACTGGTGGAAAGGCCAAGGGATCTGAAATGGTTTCCTAGAACTTGCTGTGCAGCCAGGGAGCTGCTGTGAAGTGATGCAGTTGGCCACCTTGTGGAAAAAGCAGTAGTACTCAGCAGATATTACACAGGTGAGATTTAAAAAAACTGCACTAAAACCCGCAAAGTTCAATTTTATTTTAATGGATTGCTTACCTTCACTTGCTCTAAGGGCTGGCTCACAAGGAAATAGAAAGTCATCACTACAGAGCTGAACAGGATTCAGTTGTCCTTAATACACATTCCAATAAGAAGTAATTAATAGCCTTGAACAGGATAGCAGATGAACAGAACACGGTTCCTATCAAATTCACATCTTTGCCAGTGCTCTAAAACACACTCTAAAATCCATCCTATTTGTGTGAATGTTTTGGAAACTGCCCATTCATTTAAAGTCCCTTTTTCTTGTGCTGAATCTCCCTCCTAGTAAGCAAGCCACATTTCACATTAATAGTGTCACAGCCCCCTGCAAGTCCAACCTTCATCACTGCTGCATTCACTGGCTTGCAATGAAGTTATTACACACAGACTCATTTCTAGGGAGAATATGGAAGAGCAAACCTTTTGGTCTTCCTGGCTTGTTCTTCTGTTAGTCAAATAAACAGGATGGGGGGGAAGGTGGTTAATTTGGTAAGAGGAAGGCTTTCCTCATTGAACCATCACCAGCAATAAAAAAGATTCAGTGGATTTTCATTAATTCCCTTGATTCCTCCGTGTCTGTAACAAAGAGATTTCATCTAGTGTTACGCTTAAATGTAGAAAAAATATCTGTCATTTGTACTCTAGTCATACAGGGAAAAGATAAGATGTTTGCAGAAAAAAAATTATAATAGAAAATAAAACACATGATTTACTACTGACTTTAATCCGTTTTGTTCTTTCTTTTAGACAAGCTCATTACAGAAGGAGAACTGAATTCATGCAGTAGCTGCCTTCATTCACAGGCCTCTGATGAGCAAAGAGCCCTGTGCACTGAAGCATGAACTTTATATGTGTACAGAAATTCACAGTTCAACAGATCCCCCAGATCAACCTGGAGATGGAATAACAACAGAATTAGATGTGTTATTACAGATAGTGACCCAACACCTTCATTCTTCGTCTTCCATTTACCTTCCCCTTCACCTGAATCCAAAATGACAAGCTGAGCCTGTCTTTGCTCAGTCACTTCTGTGATTAAATTGCTGCAGGCCAAAAATACTAATGCTTTCTGTTTAATTTTGGTTTTGTTTTTCTCACATTGCTATTCACATAGAAGCCACATATGGATGTAAGAGACAAAGGAAAATCTCATGTCGCAAAGGCTTGGAATTAAACTAAGCTTCTTGTACCTCAGCTTTTTCATGTAGGAAAACATGTGAAAGATCCTGCATGTCTTCAGCATTCCCAAGAGACATCAATGGGTGATGTTTTTTATCTTTGCCAGTAAAAGCAGGAATAATGGGATAATAAAATTATCCCACTGCGACAGGTGGGATAATTTTAGCATCCATTGCTGACTGCAAAGCAAATCTCACCTAAATGGAGCCCCTCCCTGCAAGCCTGCCACAGTGTCCACGGTTATGGTGCTCCCGAAATGGCAGCTCCAGCTCCTCTGTGCTGCACGAGTCACAGTGAAGGGCATCCTTGTGACAGTGACAATGGGCAGCCAAGGCACCCGTGCCTCCGCATCTGAGCCCCAGCCCCTGCAGCCAGAACAGAAGACAACATACCAGCTCCTCTCAGGGTGTCCAGCAGTCTGCTGGGGTAAGTAGATGTTGCTATTAAATTACAAGGACTAATTAGGTCCACCAGTTTTAGTGTATCTTGCTTTCCCATCTTCAGACTAGTTTGCAAAGCTTGTAAAATCATTAACTTCTTTACCCACAGTGGTGTCCCCCAGGGATCATTACTTGGTCTGGTCTTGTTCAGCATCCTCATCAAGGCCCTGGAGGAAGGGACAGTGTGTATCCTCAGTAAGTTCCCTGATAATAAAAAGCTGTGTGGGGTGACTGACACTCCAGAGGGCTGTGCTGCCATCCAGCATGCCGGGGACAGGCTGGAGAGATGGCAGAGAAGAACCTGATGAGGTTCAATAAGAGCAAGTGTAGGGTTGTGCATCTGGGGAGGAAGAACCCCAGGCACCAATACAGGTTAGGAGAGGACCTGCTGGAAAACACTGACGAGGAGAAGGATCTGGGGGTCCTGATAGTAAATTATCTATGAGCCCTTGCCCATTTATTACTCAAAATATCCAAGTGTGCCCTTGCTGCCAGGAAGGCCAATGGAATCCTAGGTTGCATAAAGAAGTGTGTGACCAATAGGTCAAGGGAGGTCATTCTCCCCATCTATTCTGCCCTCGTGATGCCACAGCTGGAATACTGTGTTTGCTCCCCAACTCAAGAGAGACAGGGACCTACTGGAGAGGATCCAGTGTAGGGTAATGAAGATGATGGGTGGATTGGAGTATCTCTTGTGATGAAAGGCTGAGAGAGCCGTGACTCTTCAGCCTGGAGAAGAGAAGGCTGAGGAGAGACCTTATCCATGTCTACAAGTATCTGAAGGGTGGGTGCAAGGAAGATGTAGCCAGACTCCTCCCAGTACTTTTCAGTGAGAGGACATGGGGCAAGAGGCTGCCCAGGGAGGCTGCCCAGCCCCTTCCTCTGGAGTTATTCAAAACCCTCCTGGGCACAGTCCTGTGTAATGTACTCTAGGTGATCCTGCTTTAGTAAGAGAGTTGGACTGGATGATCTCTACAGGTCCCTTTTAGCTCTGACAGTTCTGTGATTTACTAAAAGCAATTCAAGCATCTCTAGTAAAGAAAATGGACGAAGCAGCAAGTCTTGCATCAGCAAGGCATTGCCGGGCTACAAGCAACACCAGAGGGGTTTTCAGGAATGTGCTGCCTGACTCCCAGCTTAGCAGAGCCTGTTTTCTAGAGCAGGACATCCCACTACACATCCCACACTGCCAACCAGGCTGTCAGCACTATGTGCTCATGAACAAACATTTACCCACAGGCCAAGGGAGAAAAGGCAGGGAAAAGAAAAGCCATAAAATCAATATATAGCTTTTTTTTTTCTTTTTCTTTTTCACACCATTTATCACAGCTGGAATCAGTAGCAGACAGACCTTAAAGCCAGGTGCTGAGACAAGAGTATTTCCAGACGTGTCTCCAGCAATGCAAAGGTTGTTGCAGCAGCTGTAAGCAGCAACCTCCTGCCTCTGAAATAAGAGTTTACTCATTTGCTGTGTGACCCAGGATATAACAAGGTGCCCATTTCCAGGAGTTAAAAAAGAATTTTTGCCTTGAATAGCAGGTGATACTTTATATTTCAGTTCAACATTTTTTTAACAGGAAAATAATTGGGGCTTATAGATTTCAGGTGCCTCCTAAAAATACTCATAATAACTTTACTTTAATAACCATTGTCTGTCACATCTGGTTCTTCAGACTACTCTAGCCTCAGACAAGCCAAAGTAACACCAGCGACACCAGCAGCACAAAGTCTGCCACTTCATCTTAATTTTATTTTGTTACATTAACTCTTCCTTTTCTCCCTTCCTTCCCCCAGCTGGTCAATATTTTTAAGTTTTTTGGTCACTAAAATCTCTTTCACGTAACACATATTCCATTAAACAAGAGATTTTGGAGCCATGTCCTTAATATATGAGCTTAGTAAGGATGAATTTCTAACAGACAGGGTTTGTAGGGAAATGGCACTGCAGGATACACCCATCCCTGGGTCAGACCTGTCTTCATGTCCCACTTGCTGCTGGATGAGGGATGATGGCTGTCACCTGCCTGTGCCAATCACATCTCACTGGTACAGAATCCAGAGATATCTGTCCTCATACAAGGCTTGTCAGAAAGAGCAGAGTATGCTTTCAAATGCAGGAAGGCATCAATAACCAAAATCACCCTGTGCAATGATTCTCGTGGATAAGACATACATTTACATTATTCACCAAAGGGATAAATATATTGTCATATTTTGAAACAGACCTCAAAAGACTAAAAGATACGCTGGTGTGGCAGCACTCGTTTCCTTCACTGCTGCTGCTCAAAGGCTCCTTTCCTGTTTCTTGCCCAGCCACTTGCCCAGTGGATCATCCTCTGTGCCTTCCTCCACAGCCTCTGGCCACGTGGAGCTCACCGGGCACTTTGCACACCAGCATTAGTGTTGCCTTCCATTCATTTAAAGTCCCCTAACAAAGAGGTCTGTCCTGAGAGGCAGAGAGGTGTCCTGTGGTGAGTGCTGGGGTTTTCTCCATCTGCTCCCCTTTCAAGCACAGCAGCTGATGTCTGCTTCAGTCCCCCTTCAGGTCCCCAGATTAGCTTCCTCAGTCAAAGCTACTGGCCTACAAGCAAGAATCACCTCTGCAGTTCTTCAGCTGAAGTGCCAAGGGTGGTGGCACGTGGAGCTGCTCAGTTTTCTGGCTGTAAGGACTTAAGGGTCAAAAAAGTCTGGGACCCAGGCTAACATCTTCAGAGGTTTCCCTTCTCTGGTACCACTGCAGTGTGGCTAGGTTCCTTGCAGAGGACATGCTTGATATCACACCAGTGATGGAAGATATCCCTGAAGGTATTTTAATTAGTGGCTGGCTTATTGTGCTCTAGGGGATCACAAAGGTCCTGTAACTTTATCATCACAGAGCTCTGAGCTGATGCATCAGATAGCAACCTGCATCAGATCTGTTGGCCATTAAATTATTAGCAGTCTATAAAAAAATGAAAACAAAGCTAGTTACTATACAGCAGGCTGACCATTTGCTAATCTCATGAAACACACAAAAATAGCTATGCTAATGAAATTGTTATGAATCCAGTTTTCTTGCTTGTCATTACCTTTTTAAAGTAGCTTAAATGGACCAGTAATCACCATAGCAACAAAGCAGCAGTCAGGAGGACTACTAGCAAGAGAATTCGGTGTCTTAAAAGGGAATGTGGTTTTTTAGATATTTTCAGTGAAATGCAGATTTCATCTGATTTTGAACCTGATACAGACCAGAAAGAAACAGGAAGAAAATATGAACATCCTCATGAAAGCACTGAATATCACCAAATCTACACTCCTTGCTTATTGATGCGAAGTTTAAAGGGCATAAGTAGAGAGGTAAGGAGGAATTAGTACATAAGGACTCATCATGGATCCAAGCATGCATTGTATTAAGTAATACATTCCAGTAGGAAAAAGGCAGTCTTGCTACAGGGAAAGCAAGGAATTGAGGTTTAGAAGACCAATGTCTTTCTGTACCTGAGGTTTCAGGAATTTTTTCATAGCAACTTTTCCTGCTTCTGCCTCCTCCTTCCATTGGTCACCACTCAAAGATCCCCAGAATGTCCTGTTATGGCATACATCACAGTCTAACATAATTATTTCAGTTGTTCCTTAGAAAGTGGCAACCACAGCAAATTATAGTAGAGATAAAAGTTTAGTTCTGTCTACAAAAAGTAGGCATCAAAATAGCTATTGTTGTCTGTTGTCTTTTCCCTACCCTCCCTACCCTTCCCTGTTTCTGGAAGACTTCAGTAGTCTCAGGAAGAAGCAAATTGAGTCAGAGAGATACAACAAAACTGTTCAAAAACCTCATCCTCGCTCTCTTTTTTTTTTTGAATAATATCTGCATATATGCCTGAAAAACTATCTGGGAAAAAAATCCTGTGAAAACTGACCCAGCTGCAGCTGAGGTCAAAGTTCTGGGATGTTCCTCTGCCACCAACCCTTCAGTAGCTCATGGCAGCAGGGTCAGGCTCTGGGTGAGAGACTGCTGGGGAGGGAAGCCAGAGGCAGGCTTCTTGTTGGCCAGATTCTACCCTCTACTTACATTATGTTTCCAAGCCACCAACCACAGTAAGGCTCTGGGCTTCCCTAAAAGAAAAACATCTTTTTCTCCTCAAAATGCCTGACAGCAGTTGTCCTACTTAAGCACTAAACAGGCAAAATAGACCACAGGCAAGATGCCTGCCTGTATGCAGGCATTGTTTAGCAGCCTTTAAGAATAGGGTTTTGCTGTGCAAGGTCCCTTCCAGCCCTATAAAAAGACTGTGGTGAATATCTTCTGCTCTGGAGGACTTGCCCCTTGGCGTGCCACGGTGCCAGGCAGCCCAGGGCCTGTGTCCTGCCTGCCAAGGCACAGGACTGGCATACCTTATGGGGTTTGGAGCCCAGGAGCAAGGTGCAGGAAGAAGGATGGGCTGGGAGAGCAGCAGACATCTCCCCTCAGCCATGCTGGCCTGCCCTGGGCTGCTCAAGTTTACAATTAAACAGACATGTCACCCTTGGAGGAAAATGCCTTTTCCCAGCTATTTTCAGTCTGTTCACTTTGCTGAGGAAGCCTGAGGAAGCTGCACACGTCCTGCTGGAGATGAGGCCTCTCCTCTCTCCACACAACCTCCAGCTGCCAGACTTCTTCACCAGAAGGTGCAAAAAATTATATTACTTCAGTCTTTAGCCTCCACCTTGATACAAAACTATTTAAATATTACAGGGCACCTGGATTAACTGCATAGCTTCTCGTTTTGGAAAGCACAAACATAGCTTTTGTCTCACAAGGGTCTTGGATGCATGTCAAAACTTTGCATCCCAATGCCACTGTAGCCATTAGGCATGGAGACCTTTCCCAAGCCCTGCATGCTGATCTGTAGCCAGATGCTGCTTTCACCTCACTGTTGACAAGGGCAGGGAAATTGCCGATGAGCAGAGATAAAGCAGTACACTTCCTACAAGCTCCTTACCTTCATTATTACAGATTCGTGTTGTCCCTAGCACCCTGGGGAGGATGGGAGCTGCCTTTAATCCTGATCTGAATGCTGCAGGACCTAGTAAGCAAGTGGGGGGGCACTCCAGGCAGAAAAGCTTCAAGCAGCTCTGTCCTGTTGGACAACTGTAGGGCTGGATGCCCACTAAAGGAGCTTTAAAACACATACATCTGGGACTTGGAGAGACAGTCTTCCCAGAAAGCAGAAGTCAAGAAGTCAGAGCAAGTTTGTCACCACTGTGCACCCCCACCCAACCAGTGTCCCCTTTGCAGAGCATGTGGCTTCAGACCTGCTCAAATCTCCTTTCATCCTCTTGTTCTCAGTAATCTAATGTGATTGCCAAAATGACACTGCTGAAAGCAAAGGAAAAATCTCTCTCATCAGAACTGTATTGACATTATTGAATAAAACCAAACTCCTAAAAACAACGAAGATTTAGAAGTAACTGAGTTTGGGCACTTCTATTTTGATTTTATATTCTCCAGCAGAAATGGCCCCAGGAAGGAGGGTTATAACACAGCTAGAAAGTATCTCATCCATAGAATAAACATAAACAGCTTGTAAAGGAACTTGTGTGATGCATTTTCACATGGAGCAGGGAGGCCAGGCTGCCAGAGCTGTCACAGGAACCCCGCGGGCTGCAGGCAGAGCTGAGGGGGGGAGCCATGGCCAAACAGTCCTCACTCCAGCATGGTCCTGGTGAGCCCATAACTTGGATGGTTTATGCTTTAGAAAAGCAAGAGAGCAAAACCAAAAAGACATAGATAAATACAAGAAAATGGTGAAACTGCTGGCAGCAGTGCAAGGACACAGACCAGAGTGTGTTTTGTTTGCAGAGAAAGGGTATGAGGGTGTCACAGTTTAGGCCCAGCTGGTACCAACCAGGACTCCACTCCCTCACACCCCACTGTGGGTCAGGGGGGAGAAAATCCACCCAAGGGCTCCTTGATTGAGAAAAGGACAGGGAGGTTCTCATTCCCCAGTTACTGTAATGGGAGAAAAGTTGAGAGACTCAACTTGGGAAGAAGAAAAACCAACACTGAATACAGTTGTTTGGTTTACAAACCTTATGCTAGAAGCAGTCCTTCCCAAGTACTTATCTGACCTAAAAATCTGCGGAGAGCATTTTCAGAAGTTGTCACTGACTTATCTGTCAGAGGGTAAGACTTCACATCTTGTGCTGAAGAAACGAGCATGGAGATGCCTGAGCAATTACTAGCTTAGGTTCAAGCAGTCCTTCCCAAATGCTGCTTTGCAGGAGGCAGCTACTTTTATGTTTATTCCTCTGCAGGCACATATTTTGCTGGACACTGGCCTGCACCAGTACAAGTAGCCCTCTCAAGAAGAGACTGCCCACTTCAAAGAGCTCACCCAAGAGTTTCAACAAGCATCATCTCCCTTCAGTCGTACAGATCATGAGGAGCTTACACACGACACATCAGTGTGAGGGAATGGAAGCCACTGAGCAATCTAAACCAGCTTTAGTGAACTTGCAATGTGTTCATCAGGTCAGTTTAAGAATGAAAAACAGAGCAACTTCTCTTTGGACAAAATTAATCTTGAATTTTCAGTTAGATTATAAAAGCCAGCCCCAAATTTCCACACTTCGAGTACTGTGTCCAGTTCTGGAAGTGTGGAAATTTGGGGCTGGCTTTTANTGATGCAAATTCTGCTTCCAAAGTAAACAGACAGAAAAAGGTAGAAGAAAGATCTTATTGCCTCACACTTCAGAATAACCCAGGAAACAAAAATGTACCATATGCTTTAAATGCTGTTTCATACAGCCTACAGACAGGGGGGAATACTGCCCCCGCCTCTGCAAGCACCTACCTTTGGTGTCCAGTTTTCCTCTACAATCAAAAAAATTTCAGCACAAAAATTAGAGCTCTTAAATTATAAACCTATGTACTTTCAAATTTAGGCATCCCCATTTTCCTTCCAGAGACCTCTGTAGGCCATACATGCACTTTGGCCACAACAACCCCATGCAGCACTACAGGCTGGGGACAGAGTGGTTGGAGAGCAGCCAGACAGAGAGGGACCTGGGGGTTTGGATTGACAGGAAGCTGAACATGAGCCAGCAGTGTGCCCAGGTGGCCAAGAAGGCCAATGGCATCCTGGCCTGGATCAGGAACAGCGTGAACAGCAGGTCCAAGGAGGTGATTCTGCCCCTGTACTCAGTGCTGGTGAGGCCACACCTCGAGTACTTGTCCAGTTCTGGGCCCCTCAGTTCAGGAAGGAGATTGAGGTCCTCGAACAGGTCCAAAGGAGGGCAACCAGGCTGGTGAAGGGACTCGAGCACAGATCCTATGAGGAGAGGCTGAGGGAACTGGGGCTGTTCAGCCTGGAGAAGAGGAGGCTCAGGGGAGACCTCATCACTCTCTACAACTCCCTGAAAGGAGGCTGTAGCCAGGTGGGGTTGGTCTCTTTTCCCAGATGCCTCTCAGCAAGACAAGAGGAAACGGTCTTAAGTTGTGCCAGGGGAAGTTTAGGTTGGATATTAGAAAGAATTTCTTTACGGAGAGGGTGATCAGGCATTGGAATGGGCTGCCCTGGGAAGTAGTGGATTCTCCGTCCCTGGAGATATTTAAAAAGAGACTGGATGTGGCACTCAGTGCCATGGTCTGGTAACTGCAGTGGTAGTGGGTCAAGGGTTGGACTTGATGATCTCTGAGGTCCCTTCCAGCCCAGCCAATTCTACGATTCTATGAAATTACTAAATTGGGGATGAAGAGAAATTTCTCATGTAGGCATACAAGTGGTAGTAGGATTTTATCTATTTACATGAAGATCATTCAGAGATGGAGTCAGGAGCCGGGAACAAAGAAAAGGGATGCAGTAGGCTAAATGGGCCAAGTGGTTTTCAAGGAAAGCCTGCGTGTCCACCTGAGGAGAAGGAAAAAAGCAAAAGGGAAACATACAGAGCATTAGGGGAGGGTGAAGCATAAAGTAGAGGCTGCAGAATAACCAAAATTAGTAGGTAAAAGAAAAAACATAGTAAAAAAAGATGTGTTCACAACAACTATGCCCCTGAGGCGCTGCATGAAGCTCACTTAAATTCTAGAATATTCACAGCCCAGTGAGGACATTGTTGCTTCAATGGACTCTGCCCTTTTCAACACCTTGACTTCTCTAACACAGAAAAGGAACACCTCCCACCTTCAGTTCCTTCTTCTCATGATGCAGGAAAAATATTTGAAGGTCTGAGAGGAGCCAGGTCTTTGTGAGTGAAACTTTTAGCTTATCCTAAGACTGTTCAGACAGAGAAAATTAGTGAATCCATGGACTCAGTAGAGGAATTCAGACTTTAAGATTACTTAAAGTAACAGCAAAGAAACCCCCTCAGCTTTGCAAGATGAATGCTGTAACTGTCCTTCAACATTAATCCTGATACTGCACAAGGCCACACTTTTATGTGCTCATCTGCATTAAACCAGCTGAGCGGGTGATACCTGCAGACCCCTGCCTCTGGTCCTTGCACGGGTGTTAAAGTGTTTCACTGAGAGCAGGTAAATGGCTCATTCAATTCAACTGTATTATTGTCATGGGCTGCTTAAGTGAGCTTGAAAAACCAAGTGCTGTTTCAGGATGACCATCACCTCCTCCCAAGAGGCCAAAATGAGACTTTCAGGCTCCACACCTTCCTTCCACCAGACTTCAGGCATACATGTCTGAACACCACCTCTGTGAGTACTGCTGCAGATGCAACTCATCTTGTACAAATATTTAATGAAAAATGCATTACAGGAGTACAAGTGTGAAGTTAAGTACTCTCAGAAGACATGTCAACAAGTGCCAGATGTATCGCTGCCATCATGAGAAAACTAAATATTGAAATAAATAGAGCAGCAAGTATTCATGGCAGGAGGATGTGTCACAGACTGATCTATTTCAGCTGAACAGAACAGGAATATTGTAGAGACAAACAAATAGGTTTGGATTAGGTGACCAGGCAGCTTGCTCCTGGGATTACATTCCTAACTGTAGACAAAGCCCTGTGCAGCTTGTGAACTGCAGTGCTGGGCAGCGACCCTTCCTGGCACAGCCCTGGGTAAAGCATCCCTGCCACGGATACACAGGCTACAGGTTACACAGAAGTCAAAGGCTCAGCCATTAGGGACATGCTGGGCTGACCAAGAAGCTGAAGTTTCAGCAGATGCTGCAGAAGAACATCCACATCTGGATGTGAAATGCTTCTGCTGAGCTCACCTCCTGCATACCTCTGGGCTGGAAAAGGGCTTACTCTCACCTCCAGTGCCCACCTCCAACACATCCTCCAGCAGTCAGCTTTGTGGAGGAGTCTGGCAGACGCAAGTGTGCTCCTCTGTGAACAGCTTCATGTCATCCATGTCCTCCTTGTGATAAACAGACTGGCATCTTTCACATTATTGTTTTTATTTGGAAGAGAATAATCAATAACCACCACAACCCGGACCATACATCCGGGACCACCACATCATGGAGAGCTGATAAGGACCGGGATGTGTTGCTCTGAACTGATAAGGATCAGAATGTCTTGCTCTGCACATTTTATTCTTAAAAATAAGTTGTTGTGTACTTTGTAGGTTAAAGCAAAATTGCAAGAACCCAGAACTGAACGTGTATAAAAATCCTCCTTTGCTGTAGTTCGGGGCGGGAGTTGGTGGAGCAGGAGGCTCCCCGGTAGCCCAGCGTGCTGCCTTACTTATATACCTTAATAAATATTGAGAAACAAACTCTGTTAAGAGTCATATCTATATAACTGAAAGGGCAGCATTTTAAACACCACTGTTTGCTTTTCATCCTTTAAATTAACCCTGATTACAACGTGAAAGATGTACTCACAAGGTTCTAGCCAAAATATGTAATCTCCAATAAAGTAACAGTATTATTCAAAACAAAAGCATGTTCCTTGGGCTTCAAAACAGTGAGAAACAAAACTCAGACACCTCCCCCCAAGTGATGTACTTGATATGGATATGAATCTGCTAAAAAAAGCAATAATTCATCTCATTTCAAGAAATCAGTCATAGTTTTGATAGGTAAGGTATGAAAGTTTGTAAAAAGTGTTAGCACAAAGCATTTTTAGGTTTATTTAAATAAAAATTATAATTTATACAAGACTTTTTAAACAAACAAGATTTTCTTAAAAAATGTACAGGGTAAATAATCTCATTATTTCAGTTCTTCATACAGTATAAGTCTTTTGTCAAACAAAAGTTACACTGATAATGACTTATTTACAACTTCAAAATATAGACTCAAACTTCAGACATAAAAATTTTAACATCCATTTCAATGATTAGTAGAAATTAAACATCTGCTAAAATGTACAGAATTCCATAGAAACTAGCAGTGTTTTTAATACAAGTTTAGTAGCCAAAAAAAGAAGCACATCCTTTCATCTCTCCACAATCAGGTAAAATCTCTTTTCTCTTTGTCTGCAGGAATAAGGGTGGGGTTTTGCTGCTGGCATCCTCTGTGATGTTGCTACTAATAAATAGCTTGTTTCATTCAATCTTGCCTCACAAAAGCTACAGTGCATGGAAAGGCATGATTTCATATTTAAGCTTTTTTTGGCTTTTTTATTTAAATGGTCACCAACAAAGAATTAAAGCAGTCAGTTTTCATCTCCCTTTTTTTTCCTCTTTAAAAGGGACTCAAACTAACCAGTGCACTTCTAAAGAAGTCCAATCACACGTGAATGATAGAGCAATGAATCACAGACATCAACAGAATTGCAAACATAAACAGCAAGCAGACAGAACATCACTTTCTGCTATCAGAAAGTAGCACTTTTTATCAAGTGGTACGACCCAGCCTGTTACTGAAGTACAGCAGGCTATAATGCAAAACTACATAGGAAGATTGGAGTTTAAGGTGAGAGCTTCTGTGTAATTATACAAGTCAAGTATATATTTACTCACTGCCCACTCCCTCCTGCCCTCCAAGCCTAAGGGGGTGTAGCAGGAGAAAAAAACAAGAGTAAACACATGGAGGTTATGTCCCAGTGCTCTGAAGTCACATACGCCACAGGAGCAGTTATGCAGCAGAAACCTGAACAACCTAATGTAAAGTGAACTTTGCAAAGTATCTACATAGATGTTTGTCAGTTATATTACAACTCTATTTTTTAAAAAAGATCCAGTCTGTTTTACGTATATTAGAATGAAACAACATTGCATTGCAGTTTGCACTTTATCTACTGCTTTAAGAACTGCTAACTTTTAATTTCACATTGTTAAAGTGCAGATTAATTTCTAATATCAACACATTGGTTTTTATAAGAAGTTTCTAATTTTATGAAGAAAACAAATTTTAGGAGAATATTGTACACGAGGCATTTCAGTCTGAGAAAAGGACAATAAATTCTTTTCTCCCTCTCCTAAGCCTACGTATGGTTTATTGCCCTGGCACCATCAGCATAGGACCTATAGCTCCTCTGGGAACCAGAATATAGGACAACCCTGAAGAGCAGAGTCAACCAGTGAAGGGTGGGAAGGGGAGGTGGTAATAAGTGCAAACCAACTGATTTCCTACTGAAACTGCTGTTACAATCAGAGTGAAGGTATAAATTACACTTGAAAAATGATACAAAAATAAGAAAAAGAGCATGCTCTCCATAAAAAATATAGTTTTCTGTTTCTTCAAAAAAATGGATAACCTTGAACACACCCAAGCAATTTTTTTCATAAGACAAAATGAATGAATGATTAACATTTGTATAACATTAAGCGATCTTAATGCCTATTTTTCAGTTGCACCTACTATTCAAGGAAGCTTGTAGAAAGGAAAGCCCAGTGATAATACACACCAATTACAAAAAGAGATTAATTATTTTAAAGTAGGTCTGATGAGAAAAATTAAAGATCAATGGGATTTACTCAAAACATAAAACCTGAATGTGTAAAGTGAAGAAACCATAAACTGACGAGCTACTTCCATATTGCATGGTGGCAAAATGAATTTCCCACCAGCTTCATTTATATTTTAAGTTTTCAGGCCCTGAGCTACACCACACCCAGAGAGGTGTTAGAAATGTGTGCCTTTTTCGATTTACCTAAAGACACATTGAAGTGCTCAGTCTAAAGGAAGAACTCAAAAACAGCATTTTAGCCATTACACTGGATTCTCCCTTCACATTCTCTTTTTCACATTTCTGCCCAGGGCACAGAATTTTACCCCATCAGTGTTTCACTTGATAATAACCCATCCCAATTACTGTATTCAGCAGTATTTCTTCATATCAATTTCATACTCAGTTCTTTGTATCGTACCTCTTCATCACCAGACTGAAATAAGGTTTGTACAGTTTGATTGTCACCTTCTTCAGTAACTGCTGCATTTGTTGACAGACTTGAATTTAAACTGTGCTAAGCATTAGACACTCTGCAGTGTTTGTCTCCCTTCCCCGTTTCATTTTACCCCTTTCCATATAACAAAAATTTGTTTAAAAAAAATATTCAGAAGATTTTAAGAAAGGCTAAAAGTCCATGAAATTAACTCCTATTTTTACACAAACTTTCAACTCAATTGCATTTCTGGGGGACATTCATAAAATGTCTGGAGACATCTTTACTATTCAACCCAAAAGACACAGCAAAGCAAAAGATATATGGGAAGGCTTGGTGTAACTCCTACTGTGCTTTCATGAAAATGCAAATAAAATTCTAAACCTCTCAGATGGGTGCTATTATACAAAATATAAAAGCTTTCTAATATTAAAGACAAAGGTCAATATGTGCTTTGCTGCTAGAAAAGCCTGAGAGAGTTTAGAGAAGGAGCACAGCCTTCCTGTTTTACCTGGCAGATTAACTTAATTGTTACTAAAATTTAATTTTACAAAGGGAAAGACTTACCAATGCCCCTCAAATTATACTTTAAAAAGGAACCAGTGCTTTCAGCTGCTATATTATAATGTTGCTTTATTAAAAGGCAACTAAAGAGGAAAGCCAAATTAAAAAAAAAAAGTCATGTCTCATTTTAGTTTAATTATTCCCACTGCCCCCAAAAGCCTGCAAGTCTTTAATGTGTTAAGATACAAACACCTTGTACATACAACATGTACAATATTTGAGCCCTTCTATGACAAGTATCTACAGAAATACAAATATACGATGCCTAACATTTTAGGAATAACATTTTGGTGCCCTCTTTTATAAAAAGTATCTGCCTGACTTCCTTCCTCTTACTTTGGTTATTTAGGAAAGGAAGATATAGTTACAAACTGCCTCCCTCCAATTCACTGTACAAGCAATTTAATCGTCTACGCAGGAAAAACGGAACCTAAACAAACAGGTAAAATTCAAGAATTAGCAAGGAGGAGTGATTTTAAGTGCAGTTATAAATATGGAAATACTAAGATTGTAATACTTCCTTGGTGTTGCAATCAGTTTTAATAAAGAACCCAATAAAAAAACTCTGAGATGAAGAAAGAGACTTCAAGCTGCTGCAATCATCATTCTCACATCATGAAAAAAATAAACAACCTAAGAAAGAGGGGAAAATGTATCTCTACCCTAGTGGTATCAGTGGAGTTAAAAGGAACCATCTGTTTCAATTCATTATTAAGTCAATTCTCCAAGTATCTTCCCAGCTTTTAATGTCATTAAATAAACATTAAAAGTGCTTAATGTGCAAGGCTAATAGTGATGATAGCACTTAACTCTTTTGTTTAATTTTGTTGTTTTTTGTTTTGTTTTTTTTACAAAACCCTTAAAAACAAACATGAAGGCATATATAAAATACACTTGATTTATGTAACAGATAGAATATAAATCACCAGACAAGAAAAATTATTGCGAAATAGATGAGGATGTTAATTTTTTTCACTACCAAGTCGCAAAACAAGAAAGTTTCCTTTAGATCTTCTAAGGTAAGATACTAGCTCTCACTGCTTGATGATGCAGAGGTTATTTTCACGTATTGGTTGAAAATTGTCTCAAATGCTTCATCTCTGTGTACCATGGCACCAAACACCAAAGGCTAAGTGACAGAAAAAAAGATCATGTCAGTCCAGTGAAGAAGAACCTTCCTCTAGGTATAGTTTTGGTCAAATCAACAGGAACAGGAGACTCAAAAGTGCATTAGTAAGACATAAAACCCATTTTTCACTACGAAATCCTTAGATATATGGCAAAGTTTGTAAGATTATTTCACTTCTCCATCTTCTTAAAACAACCATGTAATAAACTACACCTGCATAGAGTATTAGCAATGAAGAACACTCCAACTCTCTTTCCTCTCCATCCACTCTGTGCACTGTTTTCCCAATTGACTTGTGTCTTCATTAAAGATTTCTAAAAATCTTTATCAGTGCCCCTTCATTTCTGCTTATAGAATATTTATTTAGCTAGATGAATGTTTTTAACCTCGTAATTGAGAAGTGTTGTGCAATATCAAACAACAAGCAGAAAGCTTGGTATATTAGTATGGTATATGACTTGGAGAAAAGTTATTTATAGGTAATTACTTTAAAATAAGGTTGAAATACATTAAGAAAAGCTTTGGTCGCCCATCAACTATTTGAGGCTCAGAGAAGCTTAAATCTTTAGCACCATAAAACAGAAAAACTGAATCTGAGGGTCAGCCCCTTCCACCCTAAAGCCTCCTCACCCACAGATTCTCTCAAGACATTGGCTTTTCATTCCAGACTGCAAAGCAGAGCAGCCTCCACACTCCTGGACCTTTCTGAAGGAATTACAGTAAAACAGTCCAGACAAATTAGAACAAGCTGATTTATTAAATCACTAAAATTCTGAAGCTAAGTATATCAAATAATAGACAAGTGAATTAAAAAAAAAAACAAAAAAACCCCAAAACCCAAACACCAGCATAAAGAGACAAAAAGTCTATATGCTGGTGCTAGCCCGAGAAGGAAAACAAAAAGAGCATGAAGTCAAACACAGCAATAGAGATACAGTCAGCTACTTACTTTTTGTGTAGATGGTGTTGATACAGCAATGCCCATCCCTGATCCCGGGAGAACTGAGAGCACTTTATACTAAAACAAACAAACACAAGCACAGATCAAAGATATCTTACATACTGAACAATTGCAAAAGATGCCAAGAAGGCTACACAGCTCACCATTGGTGTTTCCTCCCAGCCACAACCTAACAGACCTCTACTACAAACAAGAAGCCAGGTTCTATGACCCTGGAGTCCATGGGTGCAACATCGCCCCTACACCACCAGCCTGCCTCCTCTTCCTCCCACACAAAAAAACCAGACACAGACCCAAACCAAGCACCTCAGTACCACAATGGTGTGTAGGAGCTGGCCCAGTCATGGCCTGATGTGGATTTACAGACATGACTGTGTTCTTTTGAATAACAGCTAGAGGTTCCCCTATAGGTAACATTCATCTACTGTTTAAAGGAGCAGCAAGCAGACAAGAAAATGCTTCTTTTTCAAAATTAAATACACAGATAGGGTATGTATAGGTTGTTTTGTTCTGCTATTGGTTTGTTGGGTTTTGGTTTTGTTTGTTTGTCTGGGTTTTGTTTTTTGTTTTTTTTTTAATATAAGAAAGCCTTATGCTAAGGATTAATACAGCTGGCTGAACAGCAGAATAAACCCAAGGAGAAAGAGACCCCAAGTCTCAGTGGGGTCTGTGTTTCCCACTCCCAAATAAAATAAAACTAGGCACATTTTTATCCTTGGCTGCATGATGCCTGTCTCATCTTCCTAAAAAAAAATCCTACACAGATGCAAAAGAACCTTTATGGCAGTACAGACCTACCAATGAGCCAGCATTACATCAAGTATGAGGTTTAAAATCCATCAACCTGAATTAGTAACCTCGACAGGAA
Source organism: Florisuga fusca (assembly GCA_038090715.1). Lineage (NCBI taxonomy): Eukaryota > Metazoa > Chordata > Aves > Apodiformes > Trochilidae > Florisuga > Florisuga fusca. The sequence continues at coordinate 26,205,884 of JAAWXA010000007.1, read as the reverse complement.
TGTTCTTGTTGTGTGTAAAGCAGACAATTTATGCTCATGTTAGAATCACAGAATCATAGAATTGGACGGGTTGGAAGGGACCTCAGAGATCATCAAGTCCAACCCTTGATCCACTACCGCTGCAGTTACCAGCCCATGGCACTGAGTGCCACATCCAGTCTCTTTTTAAACATCTCCAGGGACAGAGAATCCACTACTTCCCTGGGCAGCCCATTCCAATGCCTGATCACCCTCTCCATAAAGAAATTCTTTCTAATATCCAACCTAAACCTCCCCTGGCACAACTTAAGACTGTGTCCTCTTGTCTTGTTGATAGTTGCCTGGGAAAACAGACCAACCCCCACTTCGCTACAACCTCCTTTCAGGGAGTTGTAGAGAGTGATGAGGTCTCCCCTGAGCCTCCTCTTCTCCAGGCTGAACAGCCCCAGCTCCCTCAGCCTCTCCTCATGGGATCTGTGCTCGAGTCCCTTCACCAGCCTGGTTGCCCTCCTTTGGACCTGCTCCAGGACCTCAATCTCCTTCCTGACCAGAGGGGCCCAGAACTGGACACAGGACTCGAGGTGTGGCCTCACCAGGGCTGAGTAAAGAGGAAGAATCACTTCCTTGGACCTGCTGGCCACGCTGTTCCTGATACAGGCCAGAAGAAAAAACTAATTTGAAAATCTGGAGGTACTTAAGCAGTAGACACTGGGCTAAGGTACATCTTTGCACAGCATGATTTCATTGGTGGCACTCAGGGCCACATGATGCAGTAGAAAGCAAGTCTCTGTGCTTCAGAGTAGGATAAATTCATCGACATTAAATGGCTTATAGTGGGATGCAAGGCATGACTAAAGCCATTGGTGACTGCAGACTGAGGAAACTCAAGGAAGGATTCACAAGTCCCTGCCATGCTTCCAAACTGCTACATCTTATCTCTGCTAGTGATGGGATCTCAACTAGGTGAAACTCCAGCCTGATCCAGTCCGGCTATGCCAAATATTTACCTTTCACCACTGACAATATTTCCACTTCCCCCTTACTGATATAATCACCCACACTGAAGTTAGTATAACACAATTCCTGCTAACAATAAATCTTCTTAAAGCCTGCACAGCTCCAGTCAACACAGGAGTTAAGAAACAACACAATTTTAATTTTAAAATAATTTACAAGTGTAAGGGTTTAGCAAACTACCTTGGTTTTATGCACAAAGTGAGCTTGCCTGTGGCAAGTTCAAATGGCTCAACAAGCAGTTCTAGGAAATAATCTTGATCAAAGGATAACATTTTGCTTATAAAAATTATCAGTGACATGCTTTGTCAAAATAACACAAGCAGAAAAGCAAAATGCGACTAGCTTAACCAAAAAGCAGCTTTCTCCTTTTGCAATACAAGCCAGACATACCTTCTGAATATCTGTTATGTCCGTTAGCTTTATGACTTTGTTTCTTTTAGATGAGCCAGATTTGGAGCTTTCAAAGCACAAGTAGCTGAAGACAAGGAAAGAAAATGCTCATTTTGATACAGTTTTCTAAAATAAAGCACTCGATATCTCCCCTGCCACACACTTCTGAATTTTGAAAGCTCACATGTTAAAATCAGGTAAAAAAAAAAAAAAAAAAAAAAAAAAAACAATACACAGTTCAGTCATGGCTTCTAATTTAGGGGAAACACCCGAAATCTAGTAACTGGCTAAGGTGTCTGAAAGCCCACAAACAGCTTGCACACACACACAAAAATCTTGTATTTATAATATTGCACTGATAATGATTAAACCAATACACAGGAAGCTGGTATATCCTTAAACAGCTGAAATTCCAAAATTCAAGAGGCTTACAAATCTTTTACCATACCAAAAGAAGATTAATGAAAAACAGTGTTTTAGGTTCATGTTATTGTGATGCTGACAAAAGCTCAGGGTTCTAAATGCTGGAGAGTGATCTCCATCACTAGGTAACATTGCATACAGATGAGCTTTGCTTCCATTCATTCCACTCCAAAGGAATTTCAGTGCAAGATGCAAACAGTAGTAACCAAAGTTAATCAGCAGCCCTGGGAGGCTAGTGGGTAAGGAAGGATTAAAAAAAACCATAAAGTACTAGTTNAGGCTAAGTGACAGAAAAAAAGATCATGTCAGTCCAGTGAAGAAGAATCTTCCTCTAGGTATAGTTTTGGTCAAATCAACAGGAACAGGAGACTCAAAAGTGCACTAGTAAGACATAAAACAAATTTTTCACTACTAAATCCTTAGATATATGGCAAAGTTTGTAAGATTATTTCACTTCTCCATCTTCTTAAAACAGCCATGTAATAAACTACACCTGCATAGAGTATTAGCACTCCAACTCTCTTTCCTCTCCATCCACTCTGTGCACTGTTTTCCCAATTGACTTGTGTCTCCATTAAAGATTTCTAAAAATCTTTATCAGTGCCCCTTCATTTCTGCTTATAGAATATTTATTTAGCTAGATGAATGTTTTTAACCTCGTAATTGAGAAGTGTTGTGCAATATCAAACAACAAGCAGAAAGCTTGGTATATTAGTCATATGACTTGGAGAAAAGTTATTTACAGGTAATTACTTTAAAATAAGGTTGAAATACATTAAGAAAAGCTTTGGTTGCCCACCAAGTATTTGAGGCTCAGAGAAGCTTAAATCTTTAGCACCATAAGAGTAAAACAGAAAAACTGAATCTGAGGGTCAGCCCCTTCCACCCTAAAGCCTCCTCACCCACAGATTCTCTCAAGACATTGGCTTTTCATTCCAGACTGCAAAGCAGAGCAGCCCCCACACTCCTGATGAAGGAGGAAATGGCCAGTGGAGCAAAAACAATGGACCTTTCTGAAGGAATTACAGTAAAACAGTCCAGACAAATTAGAACAAGCTGATTTATTAAATCACTAAAATTCTGAAGCTAAGTATATCAAATAATAGACAAGTGAATTTAAAAAAAAAAACAAAAAAACCCCAAAACCCAAACACCAGCNAATAACATTTTGGTGCCCTCTTTTATAAAAAGTATCTGCCTGACTTCCTTCCTCTTACTTTGGTTATTTAGGAAAGGAAGATATAGTTACAAACTGCCTCCCTCCAATTCACTGTACAAGCAATTTAATCGTCTACGCAGGAAAAACGGAACCTAAACAAACAGGTAAAATTCAAGAATTAGCAAGGAGGAGTGATTTTAAGTGCAGTTATAAATATGGAAATACTAAGATTGTAATACTTCCTTGGTGTTGCAATCAGTTTTAATAAAGAACCCAATAAAAAAACTCTGAGATGAAGAAAGAGACTTCAAGCTGCTGCAATCATCATTCTCACATCATGAAAAAAATAAACAACCTAAGAAAGAGGGGAAAATGTATCTCTACCCTAGTGGTATCAGTGGAGTTAAAAGGAACCATCTGTTTCAATTCATTATTAGGTCAATTCTCCAAGTATCTTCCCAGCTTTTAATGTCATTAAATAAACATTAAAAGTGCTTAATGTGCAAGGCTAATAGTGATGATAGCACTTTAACTCTTTTGTATAATTTTGTTGTTTTTTGATTTTTTTTTACAAAACCCTTAAAAACAAACATGAAGGCATATATAAAATACACTTGATTTATGTAACAGATAGAATATAAATCACCAGACAAGAAAAATTATTGCGAAATAGATGAGGATGTTCATTTTTTTCACTACCAAGTCGCAAAACAAGAAAGTTTCCTTTAGATCTTCTAAGGTAAGATACTAGCTCTCACTGCTTGATGATGCAGAGGTTATTTTCACGTATTGGTTGAAAATTGTCTCAAATGCTTCATCTCTGTGTACCATGGCACCAAACACCAAAGGCTAAGTGACAGAAAAAAAGATCATGTCAGTCCAGTGAAGAAGAATCTTCCTCTAGGTATAGTTTTGGTCAAATCAACAGGAACAGGAGACTCAAAAGTGCACTAGTAAGACATAAAACAAATTTTTCACTACTAAATCCTTAGATATATGGCAAAGTTTGTAAGATTATTTCACTTCTCCATCTTCTTAAAACAGCCATGTAATAAACTACACCTGCATAGAGTATTAGCACTCCAACTCTCTTTCCTCTCCATCCACTCTGTGCACTGTTTTCCCAATTGACTTGTGTCTCCATTAAAGATTTCTAAAAATCTTTATCAGTGCCCCTTCATTTCTGCTTATAGAATATTTATTTAGCTAGATGAATGTTTTTAACCTCGTAATTGAGAAGTGTTGTGCAATATCAAACAACAAGCAGAAAGCTTGGTATATTAGTCATATGACTTGGAGAAAAGTTATTTACAGGTAATTACTTTAAAATAAGGTTGAAATACATTAAGAAAAGCTTTGGTCGCCCATCAACTATTTGAGGCTCAGAGAAGCTTAAATCTTTAGCACCATAAAACAGAAAAACTGAATCTGAGGGTCAGCCCCTTCCACCCTAAAGCCTCCTCACCCACAGATTCTCTCAAGACATTGGCTTTTCATTCCAGACTGCAAAGCAGAGCAGCCCCCACACTCCTGATGAAGGAGGAAATGGCCAGTGGAGCAAAAACAATGGACCTTTCTGAAGGAATTACAGTAAAACAGTCCAGACAAATTAGAACAAGCTGATTTATTAAATCACTAAAATTCTGAAGCTAAGTATATCAAATAATAGACAAGTGAATTTAAAAAAAAAAAAAAAAAAAACCCCAAAACCCAAACACCAGCATAAAGAGACAAAAAGTCTATATGCTGGTGCTAGCCCGAGAAGGAAAACAAAAAGAGCATGAAGTCAAACACAGCAATAGAGATACAGTCAGCTACTTACTTTTTGTGTAGATGGTGTTGATACAGCAATGCCCATCCCTGATCCCGGGAGAACTGAGAGCACTTTATACTAAAACAAACAAACACAAGCACAGATCAAAGATATCTTACATACTGAACAATTGCAAAAGATGCCAAGAAGGCTACACAGCTCACCATTGGTGTTTCCTCCCAGCCACAACCTAACAGACCTCTACTACAAACAAGAAGCCAGGTTCTATGACCCTGGAGTCCATGGGTGCAACATCGCCCCTACACCACCAGCCTGCCTCCTCTTCCTCCCACACAACAAAACCAGACACAGACCCAAACCAAGCACCTCAGTACCACAATGGTGTGTAGGAGCTGGCCCAGTCATGGCCTGATGTGGATTTACAGACATGACTGTGTTCTTTTGAATAACAGNATAAGAGACAGGCATTACATCAAGTATGAGGTTTAAAATCCATCAACCTGAATTAGTAACCTCGACAGGAATGTTCTTGTTGTGTGTAAAGCAGACAATTTATGCTCATGTTAGAATCATAGAATTGGCTGGGTTGGAAGGGACCTCAGAGATCATCAAGTCCAACCCTTGATCCACTACCGCTGCGGTTACCAGCCCATGGCACTGAGTGCCACATCCAGTCTCTTTTTAAATATCTCCAGGGACGGAGACTCCACTACTTCCCAGGGCAGCCCATTCCAATGCCTGATCACCCTCTCCGTAAAGAAATTCTTTCCAATATCTAACCTAAACCTCCCCCAGCATGACTTAAGACCGTGTCCTCTTGTCTTGCTGGTAGTTGCCTGGGAAGAGACCAACCCCCACCTGGCTACAGCCTCCTTTCAGGGAGTTGTAGAGAGTGATGAGGTCTCCCCTGAGCCTCCTCTTCTCCAGGCTGAACAGCCCCAGCTCCCTCAGCCTCTCCTCATAGGATCTGTGCTCGAGTCTCTTCACCAGCCTGGTTGCCCTCCTTTGGACCTGCTCCAGGACCTCAATCTCCTTCCTGAACTGAGGGGCCCAGAACTGGACACAGGACTCGAGGTGTGGCCTCACCAGCGCTGAGTACAGGGGAAGAATCACTTCCTTGGACCTGCTGGCCACGCTGTTCCCGATACAGCTGTTCCCGCTGTTCCTTCAGTTTCCAGAAGAAAAAACTAATTTGAAAATCTGGAGGTACTTAAGCAGTAGACACTGGGCTAAGGTACATCTTTGCACAGCATGATTTAATTGGTGGCACTCAGGGCCACATGATGCAGTAGAAAGCAAGTGTCTGTGCTTCAGGGTAGGATAAATTCAGTGACATTAAATGGCTTATAGTGGGATGCAAGGCATGACTAAAGCCATTGGTGACTGCAGACTGAGGAAACTCAAGGAAGGATTCACAAGTCCCTGCCATGCTTCCAAACTGCTACATCTTACCTCTGCTAGTGATGGGATCTCAACTAGGTGAAACTCCAGCCTGATCCAGTCCGGCTATGCCAAATATTTACCTTTCACCACTGACAATAATTCCTCTTCCCTCTTACTGATATAATCACCCACACTGAAGTTAGTGTAACACAATTCCTGCTAACAATAAATCTTCTTAAAGCCTGCACAGCTCTAGTCAACGCAGAAGTTAAGAAACAACAGAACTTTAATTTTAAAATAATTTACAAGTGTAAGGGTTTAGCAAACTACCTTGTTTTTATGCACAAAGTGAGCTTGCCTGTGGCAAGTCCAAATGGCTAAACAAGCAGTTCTAGGAAATAATCTTGATCAAAGGATAACATTTTGCTTATAAAAATTATCAGTGACATGCTTTGTCAAAATAACACAAGCAGAAAAGCAAAATGTGACTAGCTTAACCAAAAAGCAGCTTTCTCCTTTTGCAATACAAGCCAGACATACCTTCTGAATATCTGTTATATCCGTTAGCTTTATGACTTTGTTTCTTTTTGATGAGCCAGATTTGGAGCTTTCAAAGCACAAGTAGCTGAAGACAAGGAAAGAAAATGTTCATTTTGATACAGTTTTCTAAAATAAAGCACTCAATATCTCCCCTGCCACACACTTCTGCATTTTGAAAGCTCACGTTAAAATCAGGTTAAAAAAAAAAAAAAGGATCACAATACACAGTTCAGTCATGGCTTCTAATTTAGGGGAAACACTCGAAATCTAGTAACTGGCTAATGTGTCTGAAAGCCCACAAACAGCTTGCACACACACACAAAAATCTTGTATTTATAATATTGCACTGATAATGGTTAAACCAATACACAGGAAGCTGGTATATCCTTAAACAGCTGAAATTCCAAAATTCAAAAGGCTTACAAATCTTTTACCATACCAAAAGAAGATTAATGAAAAACAGTGTTTTAGGTTCATGTTATTGTGATGCTGACAAAAGCTCAGGGTTCTAAATGCTGGAGAGTGATCTCCATCACTAGGTAACATTGCATACAGATGAGCTTTGCTTCCATTCATTCCACTCCAAAGGAATTTCAGTGCAAGATGCAAACAGTAGTAACCAAAGTTAATCAGCAGCCCTGGGAGGCTAGTGGGTAAGGAAGGATTAAAAAAAAACATCAAGTACTAGTTTTGAAACTAAGTCTTGAAGTTCCATTTTCTTTTGTTGCACATTGTTTCAAGGAAGCTATACATTCAATTTGTTTCAGAAAAAGAAACTAAGGGTATTTGCCAAATAACCATTGACCATAACTTTCCAAACACACTTAGCTTTTAGGTTTCTTTTTTTTAGTGTAAATATATACACATATATATATATATATATATCCTAAGTATGTTATCTGTATCAAGAAGTGAAGCTACAAACAAATGACTGAACAGAGCTACTCTCCATTTGTGTACAAGACTTTCCAAGGCAAAAATTACATTTTTTATTCATTAACCACAACCCAGATTCAGCTCTCACTCTTTTAGATTCTAAAGTGCCATGAAAAAACATTTTTGTTTCAAAACTTTGTTATAGGATTACACTTAGATTCAATTTCTTTACTGTTTCATTTCCCTCCTAAGAAATGTGCAGGATGTGATGACTCACTTTTCTGTGACATAAAGAACTCCATTCCTGATGTAGTCTGTAGGCATCTTCCTATCTCTGTTAATCAAGCAACAGCGCCAGCCATTTTCACACACTGAAAAAAGTCATAGCAAGAAATTTTACTTTAAGAAAGAGAGACAGCCATTACATTTACAGCAGTTTCCTTATAAAATAGTCACACAGTCAAACACGCTGAAAACTAAACTTCAGATACCTAAAACTAGAAGTGCTTACGAAGAAAAGCCTAGATAAGGTGTCTTTAGACATCACAGCATCTATTTTAACACTGCCTTAAAAAAACAGGAAACAAAGCACCCACACAATTATTCCCTTTCACTTGACTATTTCATTTGCATTACCACAAAAGGCACACCAGGCTATGTATTCTTTCAAAGAACTGTAAAGATGTGGAATGAAAGAGCCTCTCAATTCATCCTACTTTAAAGCAACTCATTTTAACCAAAAGCTTATACCAGTAGATTGCAAAGAAAAGGAATTAAACTTTAAACTATCCTTGGCTTTTTAGAAAATATTCCACTAATCTAGCCTTCCTGTTGCACAATACCTGCTAAAGGACGCTCACTTTCTGACAGGTTAAAAACCTCATGGAAATTCCCTCTCTTGGTGGTATGGAAACGACTTGTGTCTTCATCTTTGCTTATTCCAGTTGGGGCGCTTGAGCCCACGTAACTTCTGGATGCTGCTGTTTGAAGCTGTGGAAAAACAAACATGATTCCAAAATTTGAAAGGCAACATTTAAATGGTGTCTTAAAAACAACTTGGCTAACTATACTTCCTAAAAAAATCTGTAACACAACAATTTTCATTACTTACTGCAGTGAAGTTAACTTTAGACTGTTGCACCACACTATTACTTACAGCACAAAGCTCTAAATGTGCTATCTGAAGACCATCTTTCAAAGTACTGTCCTTTGACAGATATTTTTGCAGGGGTGAAAGTACTTGGTGCTAGATGTACCTATCTCAAAATACCATTCTTCTAGAGTGAAGGGTGTATCTGATTAGATACAGCTAAGTCACTGCATACAACTCCAATTTTTACACTAGTGGAACTAGTAACAGTTAATATAATACCTATCAATACTTGGTTTGTCTGCAAGAAATAGACCAAGCACAAAACATTATTGCATATTTAGAAAAAAAAAAAAAAAAGAGCAAACAAAGAAAAAGCCACACAAAACTGCATCAGCTCATTAGAATACAAATGCTGAAATTGAAAGGAAGTTTTCCACACTATGATCCATACCTTTTCATGCCCTGACAGCTAGCAGGAAAAGAAACAAACAACACAAATGTGACAGAGACAAAAGAAAAAAGTGAAGTCTATTTAACAGTATAATACATAGAATAAAACATGAACTGAGTGAAGCTGCAAGATCTTGCTCACAAACCAAAAAACTACATGCAATGAATGCAATTTGAAAAAAGAGTTATCAGTGGTTAGAGCACAGTTCAATTTATTCAGGTTTCATTACAGTCATTGATCTTTGCTTTGCTTTAAAGATGCATTAAATTTTGAAAGTCTTGGTATGTGAAATAAAATCACAACAGCTGTCAGCATTCTTAGGAGGAGGAAAGGGTAGCTTAGAGCTCCCAAAACCAAAGTACTTGAGTAAAATGTATTTTTAAACAGATTCCTGAACCACTGGAGACTGTCCTACCAAACAACATTTGCTTCTGGAAGGATGGCAGGCAGCTTTTTTTGGCAAGCTTCTCTGCATTTGTTTTTTCATCTTGGTAGGGCACCACAATGATTGCAAAGGCTGGCTTTTGTCATCAAAGCAGTAACAGCTCCCTTCTTAGTCCTACTGTACACATGCAGTTAAACAACTGGCAAACTGACAACATGCAAGCTCAGGACTGAGCCCTTCTTCTGTGAAGTCCCAATGCTGTTTGAGGCCAATCAGTCTCTGCTGGGATTTTTTTGCACAAAAGTTGGCAGCACTCAACATTTCACAGGATTTAGCACTAACAAAAGAAATCCAAAGCAAATGAAAAAAAAAAAAAAGTGCCCTGCAATTGCTGACTAAAAGTCAGACTAACAAAACAGGCATGACAGAGGGTATTTACCATCCAGCTTTTAGGGTAACTGTAATATTATAATGCCTCAGGGGAAAAGAATAAAGAAAGCTGACATGGAAAACAAATGGTTGATGTTAACTGTACTTTTGTTTCTGTTACTGCCCCTCTGCTGTGCCCTTAGTAATGATGGAGCCCCTGGAACCAAGGAAAATAACAGCTTTCCTAACAATCTGTGTGCACAATCAAAGTAATTTTTGGAAGGCTTTCCTGGACAAGTTATTTGGTTCCATACACATGTAACCAGGTGAATCTCCATGGCATAAATATCTGAAAGGTCAGCATCTGACACATAAGAGGTCTAATGTTTTTTGTGCAGGAACAAGGATTATTCCTGCTCTCTGCTATACTGCTTACTTCCCACCAGTAATAAAAAGAGATTTTTTTTAAGGTGTTTAAACTTAAGATGTGAGAAAGTTCTGCCCTTACATCCTGTCCTTCCTAAAACAGGCAAGTATTTCCTCTACTCTTAAAAGAAGCAGTTAATTTATCCATAAGCACCCAGGCTCAAGACAACCCATGATCAACTACTAAAAGAAAAGCTTTGCACTCAGTTTTGGTAAACCTTGAATCTATCTGGAAGTGATTGGATTTGTAATGCTGGAAGAGTCCAGAGTGTCTAAAAACATCTCCAACAACCTGGACGTAGCCTCCTTCTCACTTTGTCATTAGCTTTTGATATACAACCTTTATCCATCAAATGCTGTTGTCAGGATTGTTTCCTAAGGACAGAGGTTCAGAGTAGTAGTTCAGGCAACGAATATTGCATTGTGTCCAGGTTTACAGTGTCATTCATGCTGTTTAATGACAAGAAGCCAAAGTGAATGCATATTTGCTGGCACTGCATGCTTTTGAGCTCTACATTTTGTAAAAAAATATAAAAATCCTATTTGTTTTTTACAAAAATTATTTTTATGCTGTGAGGTTCCAAGAAATATATCCAGATGTAAGCAAATTTGCCTAAAATTATTGAGAGCAAGTGAATGCTTTCAAAGACATTTGGAAGGAGATAATGCAGTCCTGCACATCCTTCCAGGCAGATGAACCAAGCTGGTCAAGTCAGACACAGCAGTAGTAAACCCTGGTCTATGTGGCAAAACTTTAGCCACAAGGAAAAGCCAGAAGGGATGATTTCTCTCCAAGTTCATGGATTTATGTTCAGCAATTCAGAGCCTTTCCACCTTTAAGGCAGATTAAAGAGACCCAGCAAGAAACTGCTATAACCACCACAGTATGGGAATGACAACCTGTAAGCTCAAGAAGCCCAGAAACCTCTAAGCTCATCTTCTGTAAACCAGAGAAATACAGGCAACTGACAGCTTGACAGCTCCATCCAAACACTACCTGCACATCTCTCTCATCCCTTGGAAAGTAAGAGCAAACGATTCATTTTCTGTCACACACCATCTTACTCTTCTACTTCCTTCTGAAATACTCAGGTATTATCCCAGAGATATTTTACCAGCAACTGCTTCCTCACCCCCAGAACATCATATTTCTTCTTCACAGGCTAACACCTAAGGGTTCATCCCTTTTGTCCTCCAGCTGTGTACCCAGGCTCTATTATTGCCAAGTTAAACACCTTTTAGGGAGCTTATGACAGTCCTTAAGATACTCAATGAATAACAGTAGATATTGTAAAAAGAGGCATTACCTAAACTAAAATTAGTTTAGACTTTTTACTGGGGGAGGGTTGTTTGTTTTTTGTTTGTGAGTTGTGTTTTTTGTTTGGTTTTTTTTAATTAATAAACATGGACAAATTCATGGATATGGAAAAGCATGACTTACTTTTCAGTAACCATGTCAGGCACCAAAACATATGCACAAAACACAACACTTAAGAACTTAACTATGAGTTTCTAACAAAAGAAAAAGTTACTGCTGCAGTACCAACATAGTGAAATGTCATTTAACAGCACTATGCTGAAAGGTCTTCTACAACAAATAACCATAAGACATAATGTCTCAATCTGTAAACCACTTTATTACCTCTGATAATGCTTATGCCTTCAGTAATATAATATTATATTACTATTATCCATATTATATTACCATATTACTATAATCCATATTATAATAACTTTTTTTTTTTTTAAACTAGCTGGTCTTCATCTATACAAACAGATTTATTTCCACTAAAAATAATGTCTGAGAGCAAGGAAAGGGAATGCAAAAGACTGAATTTTTACAACTGAGCAAAACTGCAGAAATTTATATGAATATGGATGGTGTTATTTTTATTCATTTAGCTTCATACAATTTCCAAGATATACATATAGGCTTATATACACATTTTGATAATAGATTCATTTCATATTAAAATTACCACAGAATCTATATAAAAACTCTGTGGATCTTGAAAATAATTTTAAAAAGAGCAACTAACATTGACTATTAGGATTTAATTAACCTTTCCTTTAATGTGCTCTAGTCACTAGGGAAAAGGCAAAGAGAGAAAGGGACCCGATTTGCAGATGGTGGGAACAGAGACCAAAGATTCATTAGCCTTACCCGTCTTGACACTGTAGCATTAGACCTTTCTTTGAGCTGAGGATCTGTTGGGAGACTTGTCCAGATGATATAAGGAGTATCATACTTAGCTCTTAGTCTGGGGCATCGTTTGAAGATAAAATCAATAAGGAAAAACTTGATTCCAGCATAGAGTCCTGAAAAAAATAGCACGTTATATCTGTGTTGTAAGGGCATTAGGAACAATCACTGTCTTGATCATATTTTAACAAGTTCATAAATGAAACCAAACTCTGTATCTTCACTAGCAGCGTTACTGGTTTTTAATTTTTAAATTTAATTTTAATTTAATTTAATATTAAATTTAATAATTTAATATTTTAATTCTTCATCCAAAGGCAGGAAATTCTTTTTCTTTTCCTTCCATGCCCAGCTTTTTCCTCCTCATTCCCAGCTCTTTTAAACCACTATGTAGCTTCTTATTATAGAAAAGAACATTAAAATGATTTAAACATACACTCCTTATTAACAGAAGCATTCTGAAAACATGATATGCTTCCAAAACAAAAAATACACCAGAACATTCAACACTGCATCTCCCTGCAAGAATGTCAATGGCAATAGAGGGCTCTCATGTACTACATTAAACTCTACCCTCCAGCACCCTATATGCTTTTATAACATAGTTTTTCCTTTTATTCTGCCATATTAAAAAGAGACCGAAGTTCTGTCTTGAAATTTTACTGAATGCATTTCAGATCACTTTCCAAGACAAAGAGTAAAAAAACCCAAACAAACTAAAAATTCCTTTCATATCTAATTCAATTGCCATGTCAAGCAAACCTACAGTTATGTTCACACTAAAAAAGGTTGCAGTTCAGTGCTACTAAAAGTAATACTCATTTGATATTACCATCACTTTAATTAAAAAAAAAAAAAAAGTTCCCAGGACACGACATGATATCTTAGATGAAAGAGTCTCATAGTGTAGCAAAACCCCTTTTTTCTCAATTCTCAGTTGAGAGCTTAAGTATCTGCAACTTCACCCACAGTAATCTGTTCATTTTGTCCAGCCTATCCCACAGGTTTAACAATTAGTGCCATTAGACCTTTCAGTTTTCTCCAACACTGTAGCCTTTGTGTCTTCTACATAGTCCCACACATTTAATGTACAAGGATGTATGAATGAAAAAAACCTCAAACAACTGAACTTCCTGGAAACCTGAGAGCTGACATTCTGCTAACAGTTCATCATAGATTTTCCCTCTTCAAGGAGCAAGTGCATTATCCAGTCTCCAATTATATTATGTATCCAGAGATGGTTTTCAAAATTCACATGACAAGCAACGCCAAGCTCAATGAAAATACTTCAAAAAACTGCATTATTTTTTAATGCAGAGTTTTCTTTCTTAAACTACAAAATTTTCCCTCTGAAGTTCTCGTTAAGTTTTAACACATTAAGTCTAGACTGTAACAGGTCAATTATTTATTATGTTTACCCATTCCAAGCCCAATAATCCTGTAGGGCAAAAAGCAGGATGCAATAAAAGCTGCCCATAGAGCAATGTAGAGCTTCTGTGTTATTTCTGGCTGGACCCACATGAACAAGCTGGAAAAAAAGAAAAAAAAAATCCCAACATTTTATTTCCAGCATTCCAGACATTGGTCAAGTCTTGTTTTAAGAGTGAAAGAGATTCATGTCAGATAACTTACTTTTTAATTTTTTCCAGTATGTCTGCCATCTTGCCAAAAAGGTTCTGCATAAGAAGCAAGAGAGTTAAAACCTTGCCCCACATTATTTTGTGGGGGGTTTTGTCCACATAACAGAAATTAACAGAGTTATCTTAATTCTGTTGGTAATTAGCAATTTTCAGAAATGCTTTTGTTAACTCATTTTAGCCATTTATGTACTTCACAACTGAGAGAAGAACAAAATAGCAATACTTGGTAACTTCAGTCCTATTTAACACCTTGTTCTGCAACTCATGATTGACTGTTAGAAGGGAAGGAGCTATTTGACCCCACTGTCACAACTGGGAAGTGTTTACATCACTGCAAATATTTTAATTTAAGTTGTCGATCTAAGAGTTAACAACTTCTGTAACCAAAGGGGAAGTTTGTTCACACATTCTGGGCACTGAAATCTCAGGAAGTTGTTACTGAGTTCATCAAATGTGGATTCTTGGCTTCTTTAGAAACACACCACTGGGTGTTTATGACACACCTTTTGAGTTACTGTATTCCACATAATCCCAACAACTGTTGGAAAAAAAAAAAGAAAAAAAAGAAAGCTACTTCAGCAGTGACTCATCATTAGACATGGCAGAAGGCTGTAGTTCATCTGGATGGACAGCCAGCTGCCAGGGTAGCTCAACAAATTGATGGAGTTGGGAAAAAACCTTCCCCCATTCTCTCCCAAACAAGCAGAAGATTTCAGGGCTGTGGCAGGTAGTGGTGTTTAAAACAGACTGTTCCAAAGATGATGTGCAAACTGCTGAATCAGCACAGCTGAACAGACAATTGAAGGATTAGGGTCACTTAAACCCTTTTTGCAACTTTGGCATATGGATCCATAATCCAGTACCCTAGTAAGATCTGCCACCTTATCTACATTATCCAAAGCCCATTTGCATGTATTGAGGG
This sequence comes from Florisuga fusca, assembly GCA_038090715.1. Taxonomy (NCBI): domain Eukaryota; kingdom Metazoa; phylum Chordata; class Aves; order Apodiformes; family Trochilidae; genus Florisuga; species Florisuga fusca. Next base: position 26,190,854 of record JAAWXA010000007.1, on the reverse strand, counting down.
AAAAACTGGCAGAAGCTGTAAATGTTCCACTTCAGACCTTACTCAGAGCCATGACTGAAGAACCCCGACCAGTTCTCTGAAACACCATGCCATTCCAAAAACTCCCAGTGCATCTCACTGAGATCTCTATCACTTGTAAGTAAAGATCCCTGTGCAAGCAAAGTATTGCTTGTTTAAATGTTTGTTTTGACATACTGTATAACAAAGTCTTGTAAGAACTTGGACTATGAACTTCCGTGTTCTAAAGAAGTAGCTGAATAGGTTGAAGAGCAGCACAGTACCTGAGCCTTCTGAGCCACATCTAGAACAAGCTGAAACTTTTCAGACACTGTCAAGTCCTCTTTTGGGGGTTCCTTGGGCAAGAAAGACAATCCATTCATTTTCCATTCAGCTAAAACAGGTATTTTACAAAATACCTCATGACAAAATGACCCCTCAACGTTCTTGGCAACGGTCCTTTCACTTTAATTAGTCTCTAAATTTACCACGTTCCTTCCTGGTTTCAGATCTCTTATTTATGCCTTTCATTGCTTATTTCATTTATCGATGCTTTTCCTCCATGGTCTATGTAAATACAGTAATATAAAGCTGTGAAAGACACAGTAAATCTCTGGAGCAGCATGGTTACAATGGCTTTCAGTCTATGACTCCACACTTAAACTGACTTCCTTCTGGTATAACACAGAAATGGTTCTTGCTTTTTAAAATACATTTTTGGTCCTGGAACCAAAGCCCTACTGTCTTCGCAAAAGGTTTGAAATTCAAAGAATTCCATCTTACAGCACTATGTACAATACTTCCTACTTAAAACAGGGTATGCAAATATTTTAAAAACATTAGAAAAAACAGAATGCAAGGCTTCTTGAATATCCCACAGGATCTACCTTGCTCCAAGCTGGCATATTCACGTTTATTCCAGAAATATCATTCAAGTTTGGAATATTTTACTGGGAAACTTCAAAACCTAGTGCTGTTAATGAAGATTTCTAAATTTAAAGAGAAATAAAACAGCTGTAGCATCTTTATTTGCACCTCACTCTTCCTTCCTTCTACAGCTACCAACCTAAACACAGAAAAAGGTTTTGAAGGTGCAACTTTTAATGTAGGCATACAGGTCTAATAAAGACCTACCATGGGTTCAGAAACTTCAGGCACAATGCTCCACTGTATTCTCCAACCCCTGGAAGTTATGGAAATAGTTAAAGAGAGCAAGTATTTCTTATCCACTTGCCAACATGAATTATTTTTAAGAGGTTAAAAAGCAGTTCTCTGCAACAAGCACTTACAACTCAAAAAAACCCCCCAAAATGCTTTATCAAAGAGCCCACAAAATAATATAAGCACAATGGGCCTACCACAAACAGCTTTAAAGGTTTATATGTTAGAAAAAATTGTATTAGTTAGGTAGATACTACAAAGAAACACTGCTTCCACGTTTTATAACAAAAGTGAACTGTATGCACAGAGTAAATAATTAGCAATTTTTTTCTTTACTTTTATGTTAACAAAATTATACCAACTTATTCTAATGCCTATCTGCTACTGGTAATATTTAAAAAGTGTGGCAGACAGTAAGCATTAATTTAATAAAATCAGAAAATTGTTTTAAAATGTGCACATTAAGATCCTCCCTCCCATTTGAACAGTGTAAAACACTATTAGCCTAAAGTAGCATTTTTAAAAGATTCTCTCAGTACAGAAAATGGACTTTAAAAAAATTAAAAATAAGCCCTGTCATTTTTATATTAAATATACAACTGAAAGTTACTTCAAATAATGAATGCCAAAGGCCACTTTAAAAGGCAAACCTGCAATTTCAGGCTTAGGAGAAAATTCTCTCCAGTGAAAACCAGCCAAGTCTGATATGTAAGGTGATGTTTTACAACTACCCTAAATACTGTAGAATATTTTTATTTTAGAATTGTACAATGTTGAGGGATTTGTCCGCAAACATGCAACATTGTTTACAGTAACCCAAGTTACAGGAAATGAAGATAATACCTTATAATAGAAAAAAAAATTATAGAAACTAAACAAATTAAGGATACTAGTTTGAATTTCACTTTGTTAAACTTAACAGATTATTCTCTTGTAACGTGTTGGTTTAAAGTACATACCTGGCTATGAGGTAATTTAGGGACAACCTCAAAATTGCTAAAAATAAGAACATAGGAATGGCCCAGCCATGCCATACAGCATTCATGTAAATCTGCAGATTAGAAAAAAAAAATAAAGAAAAAAAGAGATATATATTACAAACTGGTGTACAGATACAGGGAGTTTAATAAAATACCATTTCCCACCATACTGTTGGGCTCAGAATCACACAATTAATGGATTTTAGCCACTCCATGACAGACAATAGCACTGCATTCCTGAATGTGAAGTTAAAACTATGCAATTGAAGCTCCAGAGACAACACTTATATACTGCTCAGCTGGCCGAGAAAATGAATTATTTCCAACACTATACATTAAGGTATAGAAAAAAATAGCAAGAATTAAAGGTCTGTGAATCTGCTACATGACCATGATTGGTGTCCCTGCCCAGGGCAGAGGGAGTTGGAAGTAGATGACCTTTAAGGTCCCTTCCAACCCAAACTATTCTATGATTCTATATGGTCTGACCTCACTGACACCAACAGAAGCAATGCTACAGCAGAAGAGTTTGACAATTAGTCCCTTACAGGGCAGTGGGATAAACCCTTGCTGTATTATTTCAGGTCAACTAAATCTTCAATTTTTATGAAGCTGAAAAAGATTGCAGGAGGCAGGTCTTGTTCTACCGAACAAATGCAGACACAAAGTGCTTCAAAAGGTATTCTGTCCCCTTCCCAACTTCAGAAAACACAGGGACTATCAGCCTCCCTGCCAAAAGATGTAAGGCTTTTTACTGATAATCCCAAAATAAAGGATTGCTCTAGCTCTGAGATCCCAGGGCTTTCTGAGCAACATCTGAAGTTCCTTCATTCAGCTTTTATTTGAAGAATGGGCTTTGCAGGAGAGGTGAGAGAAAAATCAGCAGATTAGGAGAAGAGACAGACACTGGGCACCAGGAGGGGTAAGTCTGCTGCATGATATTATTTCAGCTGTGCTGTGCAAGGTAGCATTAAAATAGGGCTCTAAAGCTCAAAGGGAGGGATCATTTAATGAAAAGGTGTGTGATATTTTCATCAAACAGGCTCATTAAGCTACAAGTACCAGTAATAATTTCTTTCAGTGTCGAAGTATTTCATATACAATGTTGCCATAAGAATTCAGATAATTTAATTAACAATTAGAAGGAAAACCAGTCAAACCTTCACTAACTACTTATGTCACTGTGACATGCAGACTTCCTTACAAAGCATGAGAATGCTTGAATTTAGATCGCAGTCCTGATGTTTGCACATCAAATGATACTTAAATCAAAGCATTTTGTCTGTCACCAGTTAGAATGATGCTAATGAATGGCAAAGAACACTGATGGTAAATGATAGCTTCTTATCAAACATAGCTGCTATCAGCATTTGAGCCTTAGACAACAAGAGATTTAGCAGATGGTGAAGTGACTGTCAAATTGGAGGGCTAGGAGACAGGAAACAATAAATGAGAGAACAATGCCCAGACTGTTGTAAGTTATTTTAACAGTTAGAAAACTATGCTACAATAAATCCAGAATACACAATTCAAGTGGATTTCAAATATAACAGAAGTGACAACTACTGGTATTTTGTGTTAAATGAAATTACACTATATGATTTGGCTTTATCTGTAGCACAATCCCTACTCAGATACAAGAGTTTAAATTAATTTCAGTAAATAACACATCTTAAAAGTTCTTACCACTCCTGGGGGAACCAGATAACTTACAATAAAGGCAATAGCAGAAGTGTAGATAGAATACCAGTCTGATAAGGCAGAAAGATTCTTCACAAAATTAGTAACAGGTTTGGCACCTCTCTCTAAACAGAAGTAGAGAAAAAAACCCACAACTGTTAGAATTAGCTGGCAGTGGTTAAATAACTTGTAAATAAACAACCAGGAATTAACAGGAATATTCAAGACAAGTAATGATAAAATGGCCTAATCCAAATTAAGAAAAATGAAACCTATCAATGTAACTGAACAACTAGTTAAGGAATACATTTTCAAAAACTAGTGTCATTGAAGACTAAGGTTATGTATAAACTCTTGAGAACCAACCCACAAAAACCCAAAAACAAACAAACAAAAAACCCAAACATAATTTGCAAGGGTACCCTGGATACTGATTGCAGCCTGTCTGGTTCATACTACCCTGAAGACCTCTGCACAGGTCAGTTCATTCCACTTAGAACAAGGTAAATCAGCCTGGCTGGACTCCAAGTCACCAAGAAACCACTTGCTGCTGCTTGACCAAGCCAGCTTAAAACCAGGCTAACTTTCTTTGGCTATGTTTCTGAAGGAGTCTATTCACTGGTAGAACTTGCTGCTTATTCTACCTAAGCAAAGAGACACAGGACGTTGCTACATGAAGTCTTCTCACACCTCTGCAGACCTGTGCTCTTGCTGTCACTGCACAGGAGACAAACCTGTGCCAGAGAAGGCATTGCTCCCACATGTAGATGTCCAGAGCCATCCAGAGAGAGCAAGAAGAGCTCTTCCTTAACTGCCTAAAAAATTTTGTCCTTTACCCTTCCTATTTTTGTAAGTTCTTTTACCAACCACTTCGGCGAGTAATAAAAGAAAAGAGAAAACTGCTGCAAAAAAAAGACCTTTGCTTTCTCTGCTGGAACCACATCAGTTTTGCCTTCCCTGCTGAGAAGAATGCAGACTCTGCTTGTACAGGGAGCCTCAGGAGTACCCACTCCCACAACTCAGTACAGCTCACAACTGTGGAGTCTTTGCTCAAAACCGCCTGCGACTTGCTGTCCTAGTTCGTTTGGTTTGAAATTCAGCTATCCTTGCTACATTCCCTGTGGGAAGTAATTAAACAACTAGGACTAGATTTCCTTGAGCATCAGTGGTACAACCAAAGCAGCAGATGAAGTGAGTGGAAGGGCATGCTTAAAGCACTGGAGGAGGTCAAGAACTCAAGTGCAGCTCCACTATCCTACTCTGAACCTGCAGAGAAGGTCAGCACTTGGAAACCACTGGTGATAACTTGGATCTTGAGAGCAACCAAGGGTCTTGGGAGCTCCAGGTGGTCATCAGACATCCTTGGACAGCAAGAACCTAGATTTTGTGGCTCATCTAATGGAAACTAAGAACCACTCAGAATTTAAGCTTAATATGCTTTTTATAATGCTATTCTGAAGGAAATGCACATCCACCAAGGAGAACAGATCACAAGTATTCTCCCAAATGGAAGCAGAATGAATACCAGTATTAGAATAAGGAGAACAAAACTGACCTTACATGGAGCTTACAGACCTTTATTTCAACTTCATCTTCCCCCTTATAAAACTTTAACAATTTGGAGCAAAAATCAGCCACTTTTTTTCTTAGGCCAGCAATTCTTTGCTGCACAGAACTTCTGGAGTTAACTATTTCTGGTCTTAACTACTTTGTTTAACCTGCCATTTGGCATTCTCCACCTTCCAAAATAATTTATCAGCTATCTAAGAGAAAGAAATGCAAGACACACACAGGGTATGCATTGTCCAACCCCTCCTTCTTTGCAAGCATAAGCTAACACACTAGCAAGCACACTACAAGCAGGTCAGGCAGAAGTGTATGGCCACTATTACTTTTGCCATTGGAGAAATATTCTGCTCTCATTCATTACATAGTTACACGTTTTAATTGACATTACATTTTTAGTTCAGAGATATCCTATGTGATTCAAGATCAAAGGCACTGCTCCTCTAAGTTACTTTGCACTCCAAACACTAATTAACTATTTCAAAATCTTTTCTGCTTATGAACTGGCAGTATTTCAAAACACTGTTTTAAAAAATGCATCAATCCTCCCAATAGGGTTACTAAAAAATATTTTTACTTCCAGAAAATAAAACACTGCTAAGTACTTACTTAATCTTCTCATATTTTCAGTCAACCTGAAAAATAATGGATAAAAACAACTTGTTAAATAGGCAGGTAGTGTACAGTTGTGTAGATTTGGTCCCTATAATACTGCTCATAGTTACAAGTTAGATGTTTGTATATAAACTTTTATTCTTGCCTATTAGGAAATGTATTTCTAGTAATTAATACCTTAAGGTAGGTAAGCCTACCTTGCATCAGACCAAAAATTGAAATGTAAAAGCTCTCCAGCCTAAGACTTTGTCCACAGTTTTCAAGAGGCTTATGATGGAACCTTGTAAATATATTAAGTCTTATTCTGTCTCAGGCAGCAAATAAACTTCAAATTTCCTGGTTGGGCCAAAGCATTCACAAACCTGCTGAGATGGTTCTATACTTTCAGTTTTACTACTTGTTATGCAAACACAAATAATGTAAAAGGTTGTAAAAAACGAAAAAGAGAAAAGCAACAACTTGTAAAGAAGCCAACAATTCACAATCATGTTACAGATTTACCTTCTAGCACTAAGTGGTTCTTCTGTTTCTACTGTATTCTCTTCTGGCTGAAATCTGAAGTCCTCAACATACTCCCCAAATTTGTCACAAAACCACTTCTGGAGTCTCGAACAGACTGTGTGGCTACGCTTATCTATAAAAAAAGAAGCACTATCAGGACAATACCAGAAAACATCTTCACAGACAGTTTGCCCCTACTTCCACACCCCATGCTTCACTGGGAAGCAGACTTTGTAAAGCTTTCCTGTCTTTCACCCACACCCTTTATGGAAACACACTACACAATTTGCTTCTGCCACTGTACAGAAACCCTGACTGCCCTAAGCTTAAAAAATAATACTAACAGTGACTCCTGCTTTGCTCTGCACACACCGTATGAAAACATCTCACCAGTTAAACATACTAACAAGCTAGAATTTTTAGCAAAGAGTGTAAAAACATTTTCTGATGTTCCTGTAAACAAAAGACTGACATAAATCTCAGTGCTCCTGTTGTGCTGATGGGTCATCACATCAAAGGCAAGTGTAAAGCAAAACCAAAGGGCAGGACAACCACCTTGCAGACACACAAATTTGACAGGAGAGGGAGATGGAAACTTAAGCAAGATTCTGCAAAGGGCATTTTTACTTTCCAGCTACTTTTAGGCTGTAAAGATTGTATGTGTATGTGTATATGTATATGTATATGTAAATGTATATGTATAACATACACTTCCTTTTTTCTAAAGCTAGGGAACAAAAGCTATGCTGTAAATGCCACTTTCTATATATGACAAGTACAGTCTTAGTACTGCCTGGAAGGTCTTGCATAGCAAAGTAATGAAGCCATGCACAGTTGCTATATGCCAGTTTCAATAGAAAAATAAAACATAAATATATGGGCATATGGAAACAACAAAAGGGTAGAAAACCTTAAGGCATCTCAGGTGAGAAAAAAAAAAATTGCCTTTTGCTTTACCTGTAACAAAAATCACTGTCTAGAATGAACAGACTAACAGTTCTTTGGAAACATAGGTCAATACAGCAATGTCATAAAGAGAACACTGCTTACAACTATTCCAGGATCAAACTTAGCACAGAACTCCGTAAGATTAAGATATGATTAAACAGAGGCATGAAAGATCAGTCAGACAACTGCAACAGCCAAAATGGTGCTTTTAAGCATGTGAGAAGAGTGTTGAATAAAGTTTCCTGGTTAAGTCAAGGATCAGTAAGACATGTAAGCACGATGAAGTGCTCAGATGTGAAAAGTCAACTACAAAAAGTAAATGCAGAATCATGTGACAGAGGTAGCAAGCTGTTCAAATGGTCTTTACATTCCTCTTCTTAAGAAGCTTGCTTAAGGACCCAGAATGCTTTTCAGCAAGGTTTGATCTTCTAAAGACCAAATGAAAGAAGTAAAAAAAATCCAAATTAATTAAACTGTTAGTAGAGATCTCACCAAGATTACCTGTTCCATTGGCTTGTGTCTGTGGTTTTGCAGTTTGCTGAGCTGCAGGCACCTCTTCTGTCCTACAAAGAAAATGGAAACAATGAGAAATGGTACAGTGAAGGATTTTCTCCTTTTTAGGTAAAGTTACCATTGGAACCTCAATGGTTACCCTAGATGAGATAATACAACCAGGCTAACAGAAAATCAAACTTACACCCTTTCACAAGATTCAAAATATTGTACTTTGGAACCAGGGAAATTCCATCCACTGGAAGAAGAAGTGTGGTTTAATCATTTCCTACCACCCACAGCTCAATTTTATCTTACAACTACTAAATAATCTAGTATATAATTTGTTGCACTACTAATGCCTTTGTGTTGTGTGTTGCCTGCCAGGAAAACTTCAGAGCCCTGACTTTTCCCACTGTAATAAATAAAAAGGGAATCCATATCACAAATTGATAACCACAGGACTAGAATAAAACCAAAGTTTAATGCACGAACCTTGAAATTTGCCAGAATTATTAGAGTTCAGCACCACTCATTTTCCCAATGAGAGGAACAGGTGTCAAGAGTTATTTAAAATGTTACGTTGTGAGCTCTTGAAATGCACAGATAATCAAAGGATTTTAAAACTATCTTTTTAAAAACTTTCCAGATTTAAATAATGGTCTGAAAAAATGAGAAAAAAAAGTTCTAAATATGCATGGTAACTAGCAGACATCATTGTCCTCATCTTTCATAATGAGTCAAAAGTAATATTCTCACCCATTAAGAAGAAGTGAACAGATTTGGTATGATCGAAAGATTAATGCTTGAAACAAAAGCATGTTGGTCATGTGATTCCATTATCAGTCATTTATCAAACAGTACAGATGTTCTGAAGTGTTCCCTTCATCTTTCACTCCTCAGAAAAGGAGCAGAGTTGGACACTGGTCATCAAACAGAGAGTGGGAAGAGGGATCCAACTGTACTGGGTAGATTGCAGCAATATAGATTGATGCATAGCTCCCTCTCTTGCTGTTCCAGTAAAAAGTACATTGGGGAAAGATCTTGCTGTACTGTCTGCACACAGAGAAGGCCACTATGAGCAGTCTGAATAACTATGATATGAAACCACAGAACTCATTACCTTCTTTTCTTCCTAAGCACTGTCTCTACTTAATGAGCTTTTCCCATTCTTGTTCATTTCTAAAAGGAACATTCAGAAATAATTTACACCTATGAGTGTGCAGCAGCTTAATTCAGTGGTTTCTGCTTTCAAAACCACTTGTTTTCATGCCTCTTCTGGACTTTTCCATGCAGCTTCTGTATATGCACTAACTCTTCTTTTCAAAAGTCACCTGAAATTCCATAATTTTTTTCCTAGTTTAACTTTGGTTTCTGTGTTATTTTTCCTCAGTTTTTATATAAACCATGGGTTCCCTACCTTAAAACATTTTCCTCTCCTTACTTTTTGCTCCACACCCTCCCATCTCCATTTCCAGCTCTGTCTCTCTAAAGACAGACAGCAATTAATGTGTTCAGATTTGCAGACTGTTACATGACAATGTCTTGTTTCCTCTACCAGCACGTCCGATGGACACACCATACAGGTGGGCATTTTCATCTTCAATCTGTCACTGTCACCATGTTTCACTGAAGCTGAAGACACATTTTGGAAGACAGGAAGAAGTAATTTACAAGCAGGTTGACACAAGCAGAAGCCAGTTACTCAACCCACTCCACTTGTGCAAAGGCACCAGGGGGTGTCACACCCGAAGGGAACCAGTGACAGAGCTGAGATGGGATACTAAGGTAAACACTTTGAAAATATGAAATATGTCTCTTGAATCAGTATTTTTTCTACTCTTTTAAAAATATATCAAACATATTCTCAACTAACAGATTTTTACCCCAAACTTAACTAGCTTCTGTTTTGTATCATGCTTGACAGGCACCTAAAGATAAGAATGCTAATCAGAAGGTCTCCTGGTACGCTGTAAAGACAAAGATAATAAATTTAGCAAGGTAACAAGGACTGAAGGATTATAATAATTTAAGGAGGAGTCCTCGGGATGGAATATTTTGGCCAATGTGTGCCAGTGATTTATGAAAAGACAGAACCCTTTTTGCTGAATAAAAACTCAAAGAGAAAAGGAGAGGACGCTGGCTCTCTCTTCCCCCCCCCCTAAAAAGTGTAGAACAGCAGCCAAGCAGGAACGGCAGGTCCTACGCCACCGCCCCTCCGAGCCAGAGACCAGGGAAGGCGGATGGTGATAAATCTTAATTGCCCTCTTGTTTTTCTTTTCTTTTCTTAACAACTCTCTCCTCAAAGAGACTAATTTAGGTAAAATCTCTCCTATTGTAAAGTTGTTTTTTTTCTTTTAAAGGTGGTGTTACTGTCTCCTTTCCCTGAAATAAATCTTTGTAATTTGCTTAAATCATACAGCCTGTTATTTTTGTAAATTCATGTGACGTCTATGAGTAGTGGCTGATTTTTCCTCACAATCCAAACATAAAATAATAGCTCGGATTGTAACAGATACCATCACCACCAGACATCAGAGTCGTAAGGATAGGTCTTCCTTTGACGTGCTGGTATATATTTTCAGAAACAGCTTAGTATCATTACTCCCCACGTTTCTTGTGAAAAAAAACCAAAAAAAAATTGCAGCTCTGGATAGCTGCCTCACTGGGCTTCATCAGGAGCACATGATGGTTTTGTCTTGGCTCGTCCTGGTGCTTTTTCGGTTTCATTTTTTGGCAATATCTTACTTGCCATCTGCCTGTTACTCCTTCCCTGTGAAGAACCTGACCTTTACGAATCATCAGGTTAATGACAGCTCATTACTGCACCAGTGAATCAAGTTGTAAGTAGCCATTTCAGAAAGATTTGAGACAGAAAGCTCAGAATTCATTGTTTAGGCTTGCATACACACTGGGAAGTTCAATCCCAAAACAAGGTCACGTTGAAGCAGCCAGTATGTCAAGACCACTGACAGAGGGAAGGAATTATCTTTCCTACTGTTTCTGATTCACTCTTAATGTCAGCTATCAGTTAAAAGGTTGGAAAACATAAATAGTCCCCAGAACAATGCAAAAGGCTCTGTTTCTATGTGGGCTTCCTAACTGCAGCCTGCACCAAAGAAAACAAGCTGCGTGATTCCTCTGGGACCATACTTTCCACCCAGAAAGGTTGTAAGGCCAAGGGCCCCCCAACCTGAGGCTGGGTCATGTTTATGCAACTAGAGATTGCACCCATTTAAAAGCACAGGCTGATTACAACAGGTAAGAGCAACTACAGCCAATAGAGAAGACAAACACAAACATGCCCATTTGTTGTTGTTTGTTTTTTTTTTTAATATGTACTTAGGTCAGGGAAGCACAATTATTAAGAGATGCTCACAACAAGCAGCATTCAAAAATGACCGGCACACTCTGATGGAGCACCCACTCGGTGCTGCCTGACAGAACAGCACGAAAGGATTACTTTTGTAGTTGCAAGCATGACACAAACATCAAGGGGGCCTTGACACTGAAAGTCATTTATGTTAAATAAACAATTCGGTTTTGTGCATCTTTGGCCTTGAACACAGTTCCGAGTTGAGGCTTGTGTAAATCAATACAGACTCTCCCCAACAACTCTGTGAAGACCGCATTGGCTGCACACAACAGGTCCAGTCACTGTCAGGATGTTCTCAGGCATATTAAAAGAAATTTCTTACAGGCTGACTCTGAGTAATGAGTTCACAAACAACCCGTCATCATTCTTTTGACAGCTGTTGTAGAAGGCTGTTACATCTTTCTTACTGCTCAAAGCAACGTGAAAGAGTATGAACTTCCACCAAAAGCATCTTACAACCTCAAATGCAAAAAAAGCATAAAGGAGGCATCTTCACAGCCTAGTTTAAAGGCTAATCATTCAGGGATACATGGCTCCTTAGCCTGAGGAGCTGTCACAAAACTGAGTTAAAACACTTTCATGTTTTGCATCTCCTTCATTCGAAAACACTAAACATTTCAGAAGCCTTCGTACTCCTCACCAGACTCTCCCCCATTTTACATGGCTAGCGTCCTAAATGGGTAGTTTTGGAGACAGAAGAAAAGGTTTCAGAAGACACACCATCAGCCCAAAGCTGTACAAGATGTTAATGTTCATGGGCAGAAGAAAAACAAAACAAAAAGCCCTCTTGGCAGGAGCTACTTTACAAGCAGCAGTTTGTCACCAAATCAACTCAGTTAAAAATAAAGGCACACCCAGCCAACTGGGTACGTCAGCAATGCCAGCATGATAGAGCAGCTTGGTGAGAAACTTTTGACCCAGGTCTCAGGTTCTTGCTACCTGTGTGGAGTCCCAGCCTGACAGGGATTCTTCCAGGAGAGGAGGCTTCCAGCCTCCAGAGCAATCCCTATCTGAGACATCTTCTCAATGGAGAAATTCAGCCATGCTCAAAACATTCCATGTGTGGAAGACAATGGCATTTAACAAGAGGCCACAAAGAGCTAAGCAAAAGAAATGGTAAAGAATAAGGGCTTATGTAATGTCTGCTTCCTCCTCCTAAAAGTAGCTCCTAATGATGCTATTAAAAAGGTTTGCGTAAGTCCCAGCTTGTTGGTAGGTGTTGTTACAAAACAGCAGGGGTGGGGGGGAGGGTTGGGAGGGGCTGTGGGTTGTTTTTTGTTTGGTTGGTTGGTTAATTTTGTTAATTTTTTTCTCTCTTCTGCCTGAGTTGTTAGATCACAATAAGGCACCCACAATTTACACTAAATAAGCATTCCTCAAACAGATTATTCCAAATTATCTATGCATTGTTCCCCTTAACATCTTAAGCTTCAGCTGTTGTACCAAATACTGGTCGACCCCAAAGTGAATAGATGGAAAACTTCAGCTGAGGCTATGAGGTTTCTGACTACTCAGGCACACAGACAATAAACACCATGACAAACAAAACTACTCAATATTCTTTTTTTTCCCCACTTGTTCCTCCTCCCTGTGAACAAGTCAATGAAAGAAGCACACGTTCTTCACTAAAATAAAACAAACAGACAAAACCCCCAGATGGTCAGCTCATTATTTTCTCCTTGCTGAACACTTTGCAGCATGTATTTCTATAGCTACAGGCACTGATCTACTACACAAAAAGTTCAGAATGCTGTAACTATTAAAATAATTTCTTCCTTCTAACACCACAGAATGATTTGATTTTCATTAGTAGTTCACTTCTGTAAGCAAAAAGGAGAGTACATGCAAACATGCTAATATGTATATCTAAAGATCATATGAAAAATTTGCTAACTGAGGAGCAGGTCAAATTTGAATTTGTTGACATAAATAAAGATAATTTTATTATGCAAAGTTACCACAGAAAGTCAAGTTTTCACCAAGTGTAAATTTGTCCTATTATGTATTTGATTGTGTCAGCCAACACTGACTGTAGGCCTACCAGAAGTATTTTCAAAATGTCTACAGCAAAGTGCAAAAAAATAAAAAGCAATGAAAAATAATTTTACACAATGGAACACAAGTTAAAGAAAAAATGTAGGCAACCTGAATCTTTCTTGGTAGAAATTGGGGAGGTCTTCATATTTTTTGTTGTCATCATACACATACCTGACTGTCCCCCCAAAAGTTGCAATACTAGGAAGACCAGTCAGAAAAAGGACTCATATAAAGGAGATAATTGGCTGAAAGTAATCCCCAAGTGCAATACCCAAGCTAAAACGATTAGTGTAATCCTTAGGATATCTAACTGGGAATAGATCATTGAAGCCTACCTTAATTTAGCAATGGCATGTCTGCTAGAGATTCACTCTTGTCCACAATACAAGACACAGATGGTGACACTAATATTGATAACTAAAGACTTTTGAAGTATTTTCTTTGTAAAACACATGTACTTACAAGTTGCCATGGGCCTTATCAAACCCTGGGCCATCCTCATAACTCTCATCTTTCTCTGGGACTCCCAGTAATGATTGGATCACTCTCCCCTTGTTTGGCACATGACCTAAAACCCAGGCATACCTGCTTCTGGGAGAAAGCCTAAGGGCCTACAGCAGAATTAATGGCATAACCTGTACTGTGCTCCAAGACAAGCAGGTGGAATTTGCATCTCAAATGGCTTCTTCAAGGCAGCAAGTCAGAGATAGAAGGCAACCTGATACATCAACTTATCTACCAATAGCCAAAACCAAGCTTCATTGCTTTGTACTCCTGTTATGGAGTCTAAGTCTGTCCTCTTCCACCATTACCACAAAAAGTTAGGGGTTGGGAAGGACCTCAAAAGATCAAGTCCAACTAGGAGTTGCCCTCAACTAGGCAACACCAGTCTAGACACAAAAGGGAAGTTACATGTGCATGGAACTAAGCCAACCAGCACAGGCAATTCTAGCCCATTTCCAGCTGTAAGAGCAACTCTAAAGTGTTACCAAAAGCACCTCCAGAGCAGAGCTGTCTAGGTCACCTTCCCAATGCACGGTCACAGGACTGGCTTGGTGAAGTCAAGATTGCACATGGAACCAGTGCACAGAACTGGTGCTTGCACACCCTTGCACAGAACCAGTGATTTTGAAAAAACATTAATGCAAAACATCAGTTAAAACCTCCTCAGTGTACAGGACACTAAGGATAAAAGGAAAGGACTAAGGCCTTGGTGAACACAAACTTTGAATACTGGATGAGATCTGCCCCTTCATCTTAAGACACAACAGTCATAGAATGGTAACTGAAGTGATGAAAGGGATGGAGTACTCTTAAGGAGACACTGGAAAAGCTGGAACACTTCAGTCTGGATAGAAGAAAAGTAAGAGAGGAAAGGACTATTGAAGAGTGTTAAAACAAGTTATAGAATAAGAGGGAATGGCCTCAAGTTGTGCCAGGGTAGGTTTACATTGGGTACTAGGAAAAACTTCTTAACCAAAAGGGTTGTCAAGCACTGGGACAGGCTGCCTAGGGAACTGGCTGAGGTAGGTAAAATACATGTAGATGTTGTACTCAGTGATTCAGTGGTGGACTTTGCAGTTTTGGGTTTATCCATTGCTACAGAATAGCAGTGGATGCAGACTGCTGACCTGAGCAGAAAGGCCTTTTAGACGCAGGGTAAGTACAGAAGAAAGCAGCAGACTGGAGAGAGCTTGTATGCCACTGGGAAACCACGTGTCAAAGCAAAACATTTTGCCTGTTCGTTCTTGCTTGTCACCTCTAAATAACTGGCAGTGCTTATCACATGTGATTACCAACTCAGCCTGCACCATCTCGTGATGACAGTAGCTGATGTTGAACCATCAGTAGGAACAGATCCTACTGCTCAGCCAAGTAATCCTAGCTACTGCTGAAGAAGGTAACACAGGCAGCTATGCATGCAAGTGGTCTAGACCAACAAGGCCACAATGCAGCTGCTATGGTATTAAGATCTGAAGCGCCTAGGCAGACCAAGGGCAGACTCTCAATACCAAATGTGATGCATTGCATCATCAAGGTGCATTTCCTAAAGGCTGAGAGGACTGATGGGTAAAGGGAGACATGTTTCCATTTGTCATTGAAGTAGCAAGGAAGGCTCAAATCTCCACACATTTACAATTATGTTGGGATGGTGGTACTGGGATGTCCTTCTTGCTGCTACAAAAGGAATAACAAAAACCATCTGGAGGTTACACAGGTTTTGAAGAGGCAAAGCATATGCAATGGCATGACAAAGGCTCTGGCACTGAGTAACACACAGTGCACACTGATAACTCCAGGTAAGCAAGATCCCAGAGGAAGTGCATCGGAAAAGGAGACATGAAAAATATCCCAAACAGACAAGTGTCAGGACATTTCTGTAGCTAGGGCAGTATGTACAGCCAAGTAATTAAGATGTATGTGGTATCATCATGGCTTGGCTTCACAAACCAAGATTTAAGAAAGGCTCTACTGATGCTTGCTGCAAGCAAGGATCTACATAGGTGTACAAGATAGGGTTTTACAGGGAAACAGACAGCTTCTCCCTCTTAGGGCTACTAATTTATATTGAGAGCCTAGGCTGGAAAAGGATGCATTCACCAGAACTCCTCAGACAGTTGGAGATCTCAAGTGGCTTTCAGTTTTATAGTTAAGATACTTCTTACCTTGCTTTAGATATTTATCTTACCTTGCTTTAAGTACTTCATTGACTTTTTGCTCTAGTTCTAATCTCCTCTGCCGTTCCTTTTCTAGCTCCTGCCTTAACGTTTCAGCATTTGTTTCTTCTCTCAGCTTCCTGAGCTCCTCCTCTGTTAATTAAGGGACAAGAAAATGATTTAGTTACACTGAAGTATTTCTACAGGAAAATTAAAACCTAATTATGACAGGTTAGGTGTAGACTATTTAAAAAAAAAAATCTGTGCTATACCAAATACACTCAACAGAAAAAACAACTTATCAAGGGCTAGAAAGACTTCATAACAAGCACATGACTGCATCACCTACAAAATGTTTAGCTATAGTTGTTAAAGCGTGAAGAAAAACAATTCAAGTTTTCAAGGTGCAATATGTCACAAATAAGCTCTTGGTGCTCTTTATCTAAATAAAACATGACATACCTTTCACTCCTAAAAATAAATAATAATCAGCAGGAAAGTCTGTCTATTGCTAAATCTAGTGTTCATAACAAAAACAAAAGAATCTGTTTTCTTCCCCCATATCTATGAGTAAAAAATCCAAAATACCATATACTCACATAAAGTCATATGATGCCATATAACCCTCTTTCCATCAATTTCTAACACCCCTGTATTTTTATCTAAGTCAGATGGCCACAGTACAGACTTAAGTATCTTATAGTTTTAAGAGGGGTTATAAGACAAGGAATTAAGTTCAGATTTTTAATCTTTTCTGAGGTTACAATGTGCTTGTTACAGCTACAATAATTTATATATGAATTAATATACATACATACATATCTTTATTCATGCAAGCATACACACACACTCTCAGAGCTGTCTTCATGAGAATTTAGTATCAACTATTCATAAGACTTTCTTTATGGCTGATTAACCTTGCTTTTTAATAAATGGCAGTATCCTTGTTCATTTACCTTCTTTTACTCTAGAGCTATAACAGAGAGACTATCACTGATCACTTTTCCCAGATAGGTACTAAAGAGACATGACAAAAAGACAACTGGAAATATTTTTTTGTCTTATTGAACAAAAAAAATATATTTTTTTGGTTTGGTTTCTGGGTTGGTTTTTAGGCTCAGTCTCAAGAATAATTAGTAGAACACAAGGTGTATCTCAAGCTTAAAGCAAACCAGAACACAAAATACTTGCTAATCCCACTATCAACACAGACACAGGGATTCAGACCTTACATCATTTTACAAGAATCACGAATTATTTTCTACCCTCCAGCAACCTCATCTGTTTGTTTTCACATACTGCCTTGTAAATCTTTGATAATTGGATAATTTTGGTCTCTGAGCTCCTCTAACACCAACATCAATCCTTATGTGTTTGGAGAAGGTCCCAAGCTCTAACGAAACATTGGGAAGAACTGGTCAGCTCTCCCCTCTCTAAAGGAGGGCCTCAGGAAGTTCCTTCAGTCACTGTTTAAAGTATGTGGTTGTAGATTTTCTGTATTGCAGCAGGACTAAGAGGTTTAAAGCACAGAATTAGGAGACATGGGAAAGAGATGCACCAACTAAAAGGACAGTACAACATGACAGCTTCCACCATGAGGCTACAGCTTCAACTCCACTAAACTGAAAGGAGTGCTGCCATCTTGCCACTGATGCTTTGTTAGTGATTCCAAGAAGAAAATTTGGATCACAGAAACAAAGGTATCCTCCAGCAAGTAAGAAATTTATTCCTGAGGGCAGAGTAAGGAGCTTTCACTGTTGCAGCAGGTATTGTCTCTCCTGTAACTAAACGGAAAGAGAAGGACGTAAGGGCATTCCTATAATCTAGCTGTTCCTAATCATGTGTCCACAAGGAATTTTAAACCCAACAAAAAAACTGTGTTTATAATTAGCTTACCCTACTTTCAAGGGCTCGCCTTGTTCCAGAACAAGAGCACGCACACAGCTGAGGGGAAACATCTGTTGCACATCAAATGCACTGGAGCTTGCGCAATATCATGAAGATATCACAAAAAGTTCCAAAGACTGATAGGGACATTATCTTCCCAAGACCACTAAAGGGAAAAAGTTGTTCATTAAGCACTTTTTTTTTTTTAAAAAGAGGAAGTGATTATGCATTTTGTGTACATAAGCAAGCCACAACTAGTGTAAATTAACATCAATGCCCTTGAAAGTCTACTCAGATGTTCCAGCTTGCTTAATTTCAGTTGTTCTGACTGTGACACATCTTGTTCTAGTAAGACAAAAACAACCCCCCCTGAAACTTGACCAGGAGGACAGGCAGTGCCAGAAATGCAGAACTCCTGTATGCAAAGAGGCAAAGTTAAAAGGTATACAACAAACAAAGTAGAACTATAAAACAAATACATCTCATCAGTAAGGACTGTCACAGCTTCACACTTCATAGATTTCCTAACTTTCAGTTCAAGTACATAACTGCGATGTAAATCCATCCCTGCTATGACAGCTCTGACCCTTCCAAGTCTTTAAAGCAGTGCTTGTTGCTACTTTGGCAGAGGAGTGGTATTGTAAACCCTCTGGGTTTGCTTAGTTAAATGCTGCTTTACATTCGCTAAGCAACAGAAACCACAGAGTGGAAAAAAAAAAATTAAAATCTACAATTGGGACAAGTTGAACTGAACTTACAGAGGACATTCCTCTATTCCTGAGGGCTCCTCCTGCAGAATTGTTAAGTTGATTGCAAAGAGCAGAGGTCATCGATCCTTGGGACATGTCAAGACACCTGTCACCATGTTTTATTTACCATGGTATCTACTACAGAGCTTTACAGATGAGTATACTTCAGAATGAGAATGGAGTGCTGCTTGGATTTCATCTGCAGACAATCAAAATTTAAACATCCTTCCCCCTCTACACACACACACAAAAAAAGTAAAAGAGAACAGGTCAAGCTACAGATCAAAGATGAATCAGCTTCCATAACTCTCCTCCCAGGCACATCAATCTCAGCTCCCTATTTCCTACTGGGCAAGAAACATTAAAATATTACAAGTGGCTCAGTGTGTGTCTTAGCCATACATGCAGGTGATGCGAGCAGCCATAAAGGCAATCTGGTCAGAAGGGAAAAATTCCTTAACAGAAAAAAACATCTGCTGAACTCTGACAGAGAGAATGTGAAAGTCTGGGAACTAGGCCTGGGAAGTAGAATCACCCCCAAGAAGTGCATCTGGCCTCTTTGAAATACACAGCTGGGTACCTAGAAAGCAGAGACATAGTGAGATACCTTTGACAATGGCAAAACCAAGGGATTGTAGCAGCAACTTATCATCTGAAAAGGTGAGAAACAGTCTGGAAAAAGGGAAAAACACCCTGAGAAACTAAGAACTGGCAACTAGCATTAGCTGTTCTATCTGCCCAAATAGGAAAACAGTCTGGAGAAATGGAAACTGATCTGAGAAAAAATATCAACATCTATTGGTTATACCAGCTGAAAAATCAAAATCAACACCACCTATTTGCTACTTGAACTGATGGTGTCTGTACATCCTTATTTCTCTATGATATACACTTACTAAATTTCTACCCCAAGTGGAGCTTCCCTCTCTGAGAATTACTGTGCTGCACATACCCTTCCTTTCCTAAATAGGCTGAATTCTACAAACAAACTTTCTAAGAGATCGTGGAGTCTTGATGCAGAGGATTTGGTTTTTCCTCCCCTCTGGAATGGTTTTGCACTTTCTCAGATCTCTTCAGTAAGATTGATAGTAGTATTATTATAAACATTATATGGAAATTTGCAAATAAGTAATCTGTCATAATTACATCTCCTGCTATATTATTGGAAAGTATTCTTTGCTAGTGATAAATTTATAGAAATCTGTAATAATAACTTCCTGGTTGCTGCCATTCTGTTGATTGCTGCCAATAATTTGAAACAGCCATATATATAATTTTTCCCAACCATACACATATTTGCTTTATCAATCATAGGTATAGTTGCTAGTTGTAATTTTTGTGGTATTAGTGGCAATCTGCAATAAAGCAAAGAAATTCAAGAATATAAAATCCTCTGTGTCCTTGTATATTACCAAATCCTACCAACTAACAGTCACAATCTATATACCTCCAGACTGGAAAACTCCTTAGGTTGTGGCAGCAGGTGTGGCCCTGAAAAAATGCTTTAAAATCTCTCCAGCAAAGTCAACTTGAGTAGAAAAGCAGGACAATATCTGGACAACACTGCACTTTTAAAAATGAAAGAAAAACATGAGGAAGTGCAACAACAGTGTTTCAACTACATTAACTTGCATATTACAGAACTGCAAACACCAGGAGAGTTGATGCCAAAGGAAAGGCCATGATTCAGAGATGCATCTCTTAATCTACCAAAAAAAAATACCCATTTCAGGTTTTCTACAGAATTTTATCCTCTATTAGCTGTAACACAATTGTCATACCCACACTTGTAAGGATTTGTTAATTTATACTTTAAGACTTAACAATTAAAAATGTTTAGCTGAAACCATGTAGTTGTTAAAAGATATCCAGCATTTCACTCCATCATCATATGGCATCAGCTACTAGAACAACTGAAGAATTTCAGTTTGTTCCCCAAAATAGAGAAGCTTGTAAGAACTGTTTTTATAAAAAGCTCTTAAATACTAAAGCACTTATTTCAGCTGAAAATTAACAGAATCTAAGTAGTCTTTAAAAAAGAAGGCTTGTACATCAGACTGAGAAGCAGGGCAGCAGGTTGGATTTCTAACTCAATACTGCATGTGCAGTAAAGCGGATGTTTCCCTTAATACAGGGATTGGAGGTGGATTAGGGACTCTCCTGGCTGCTGTTTTACGTAACAGCATTCCTTTGTGGGCCTGCAGGTATGCTGCAAAATCCTGCCCTGGAACAAAGTGACCAAAGAACCCAAAAAAACCCCTTCAAGAGCATAGCTAGAGACTGCAAACCACTGTTTCTAGCTAGTTCCAGTTTAGTGTCAAATCTAGGGAGATGGAGCTAAAAACTGGAAGTGCTAAAAAGCATACGTGCACTCTGTCATATTTGCATGGGGAAACACCAGTACTTAACAAGACACAAATAACTCTTCTACGTCTATGTTAATTATGGCAAATCTCCCTACAACCCTTTGAACATTACTAAATGCACTAAATCCCAACCACACACCATCAAACAGATCTCCCCTAAAGCACTGCAAAGCCAGACCTTAGAAGTTATCTCCAGTGCAGACAGCTCCTACCCTTGCTCCTACAGAAAGCTCTTATTTTAAGTTTGTCTTAAGTAAACTAACTATATGACATTACTAACAAAATATCAGGAGACTGAAAACATGCCTCTTTCTATCATCATAGACACTGAAGACCTTTTCATCTTAGGCATCAGCAGTAAATGTCAGTGCATGCACATGGAACAGCTACAAAACTTCTGATAAAGCAAAGACAGAGAACGTTTTCTGGCCAACAAGCAGTGATGGACAAGGAAGCCACAATGGAAATCCCTAACCTGTTTTTTGAGTGTTTACAGTTATTTTGTAATTCGTGTCCCCCCTCTAGAGTCAAGTTCATAATTCATACCTATAATTTGATACAGTTTAATTGTGTAGTATTTGTTACCTGTTCTTCTGACCCCTCACTCTCCTTCCCCAGGGCTTATGTCCTTTGCACTAGTGACCTGAGAACCACAGAGACTGTCCAAGACTTACCATAAATCTATCAAAAAGACTTCACATAAAATATTAGCCTTTGATTGCAGACATTGCAAGACATTCTTCTGCTTTGCATACCAGACACTTGGGAAAGAAAAGGTCTTGTCTAAGCCAGCACTCTAGAGGTTCCACTTTATGGTCTGTCCTTTCTTTTTCCTCTGTGTAAGAGGAACACCCTTAGCATTTTAGGGACAACCATAAAAACATGATTCTCAAGCCCCAAACTCCAGGCTGTCTAACCCTTCATCTTGTGTGGTTAGGTGGTCACTTCCAATTAGATATCAGCCTTCGTGTTCTTTGTAACTCTTCAAAAGCTGTTATCTCAGCAAAGAGACAGCAGTAACAGTGGAAAGAGGGTGGGAGACACAGACTCACTGTCACATTATCTGATTGACTTTAGAAATTCCTTCCTATGGAACAACACTTGATACTACTACCAAGATTCAGTACAACTCTATAAACTGACTGTATTTTAAGCAAGAGTTCTTCACAATGTTTTTTAGCAGCTGATGTCCTCACATTCTTTGGTGGTAAGGGAGGAATCCACATCCTTTTGTCTTGAAGTCCAGCAATCCTTTTAGATAAGATTGTAATAGAACAGAATAGTTTGGGTTAGAAGAGACCTTAAAGATAATTCAGTTCCAACCTCCCTGCATGGGCAGGGACGCCTCCCACTGGACCAGGTTGCTCCAAGCCCCATCTAACCTGGCCTTTAGCACTTCCAGGAATGGGGCATCCACAACTTCCCTGGGTAACCTGTTGCAGCTTCTCATCACCCTCACAGGAAAGAATTTTTTCTAATATCCAATTGAAATCTACTCTCTTTCAGCTTGAAACCATTACCCCTGACCCTAACACTACATGACTTTGTAAAACATCCCTCCACAGCTTTCCTGTAGCACCCTCAGGTACTGGAAGACTGCTATAAGGTCTCCCCAGAGTCCCTTCTCCAGGCTGAAAACAACAATCTGTCATGCTGGTTTGCCTGAAAAAATTCTGCAATACGGGTTTGGTAGGCACAATCCCTCTTTTTACTTTTTTGTTTCCATTATTCTGTTGTGCCTCTCTTTGTTCTTTTAAAGGCAGAACTCCTGCTCCAGCACTTGCAGCAAGCATAGCTTCTGAGGACCAATTTTTGAGACTCTTTGCATGTGCCTACACGGCAGGGAAGAGTGTGGGCTCTCTATGCAGATGGGATATAAGTCAACCCTGATATAGAGGCAGTGGAGGGAAAGCTGAATCTGAACCATTATCCTGCTTCTCAGAGCAATTAACATTCCTCTGGTACTGTTTTGCTGACCTCAACAGCAGAATCTCATGTGAAGTATTCTGTTTTTTGTGATGAGGGAGATGATAGATTTAGAAAGCAGACTGTATCTGCCAGGGCCTCCCCCCTCTGTGCAAGCTGGTCTAGTCTCCTCTCTCACCTCTCCTGTTACAGCCCACTTCAAGGGGGTGAAGTTAGGAAGAATTGCTGTGTTACATTGAACACATTTATACTGACAACCAATTATTAAGTTTATATTTACCTATAGTGTTTTCAGTGGAGCTTTACTGTGTTACAACACACCATCATTTCCACTTCATTATGGAAGGATTTTAAATTAAGCTTCCTGAAAATATCCAGACTATCTTAGAAGTCAGTGCCCTACTGAGACAGATTCCCTTCTCAAATCATCAAGCAGGAAGTTTTATATTGCTAGATACACTTTTGCCACTTTAAAAGTCAGGAGAAGTACTGCTGCTCTATACATTTTCAGAAACTTTGGAGTTCAAAAATTCCAGACGAGCTAAAGAACGCATCTCAAATGAAGAGAGCTGCAAAATTTTTGTCATTATTGCAGGAACTGTTTTCACAGATGTGAAACAGACTATAAACACTGAAATAACATCTGGCTGGGAAACAGCAGCAGACTCTTCCAAGTCTTTTGTGAAGGGCAGGCTCCACATGGGTCTCCCAAAATCACTGTCCCAGTTACACAAAAGGGGCAGGCACAGCAGCACTGACCATTGCCCTGTCTGAGCTTTCACACTGACTGCAATTCATGAAGCTAAGTTGGACATGCAAAAAAGGCAGAGAAGGAGCACATCCCACCTACCTAACACAGCATGTAGGTGACACCAGAGCTAAAACAATGGATGCCTGCCAGTGCAGAACTGCATTTTCATTAATCAGCCTCAAGAAAAAGCATCATGACAGCATGTGATCCCGTGGGCTGGACCTTGCAGTGTTATGGATTCTTCATGCCATCACAACTGATGCACTGCATCCAGCAATAAAGGCAGATTGCAAAAGCTGGGCCAGGAATCAGGAGCAACCCAGGACTCCATCCTGCTGCCACACGGGGCTGGAGTCACAGCCATATAGAATGGAATTCAAAACCCTTGTGGGACTGGACTTTATTTTCTCCTCAAGCTTTTCATTCTCACGTGACATTTCTTAGATTTGCCAATTCATGATTAAGCCTCTTCTTTTGACAGTCACCTGGTTTGTTTACTCTTAGCTGCTGCTACCACCACCTCCTCTTCCCTGAGCTGCTAAAATTACCATTGCAGAAGGCTGAACATCCTTGAGTAAGAATTAGCTAATACTTCATGTAAGCCACAGGATGCCGTGAGCTTACAAAGCACCTTGTAGCACAGGGACCAGAGTGCTGGTATCAGCAAAACCACCCTGCATAAGCAGGTACAGAAAGGCACGTGAAGAAAAGCAGAATGCTTATCTCAGTGAAGTGCAAACTCAGAAAGACATTACCTGTTGTTTTGTCTCTCAAATATAAGAGCAGCAAGCATGTTTTTATTTCTTGTTAGATAAACCAAGGTTTTGAAATGGAACCACTAAAACCACTACTAACCTTTGCACATTGATCTAATTGCCCCCGTTCAGTAGTTGTCCTCCCCATCTGAACTCTCATTTGGCACCAAGACAGTGTTGATGTGTATTAAAAATAAGGCTATTGGAATATACAAAGTCCATTAGAAATGGATTAATCTGATGGTGACTTTTTTTCCATCCAGATGTATTTGGAGGTCCAGCAAACTAAGCTCTCTGCACTTTTCATTCAGCAGGCCTTGGAGCCTTGCTCTGCAGGATCCCACCCTCATACCACAGACTGACCAGACCCAACATGCACGTTTGCAGCATTCCTGTACTACAGCTCAGGAGAAGCCATTAGATTACTGAGGTTAAGACCATTCCCACACACACAAAAAAAGGAAAAGCAAATTTAGCGCTTTTGGTTGGAAGAATCACATGATATTTCCCTTGCTCAATGCATCATTTTTCAAGATCCCTTCCCTTCTAGTAACTACAGCGGTAGTGGATCAAGGGTTGGACTTGATGATCTCTGAGGTCCCTTCCAACCCAGACAATTCTATGATTCTATGATTCCTCTCCATGCCTCATCCTCCTCTCAGTTTGCAGCTTAAACCCCTCACATTTCATCATATTTTATTGCATTTACAGCTATGCAATTTATGCTAAGCAATTCCTGTCCATCAACAGTTCCACAGATGTTTAGATTATCTCTTTGCTAAAGAAGAGACTCATGTGGCATCTTAGATGCTTTCCCTTTACAGACAACTGCTTGTTTCCAGTAACTATTTGCCCCAGCTTTCCTCTGCAGCCTGTAGAGGCTACAGTTATGTTTGGGATGTTCCACTGTGTCCTGGTTTGTGCCAGGATAGAGTGAATTTTCTGCCTTTTAATTTTGCTTGCTTCAGGTAAGTCT
The DNA here is from genome assembly GCA_038090715.1 of Florisuga fusca. Lineage (NCBI taxonomy): Eukaryota > Metazoa > Chordata > Aves > Apodiformes > Trochilidae > Florisuga > Florisuga fusca. Next base: position 26,165,434 of record JAAWXA010000007.1, on the reverse strand, counting down.
CTCATAAGTAGATGTACCTGCTGAAACTAACAGCAAGTTTCTCAGTCAGTGTCTGCTTCTAGGATGGATAATGCTCAGTGTTTATAGTTATGGGTAGAGAATGGTGTGCAGAACCAAGGCCACTGCTTGGTTCTGAGGAACATCTTATGCTCCAGAAAGAGAGTTAAAGGGGTCACACCTGCAACCCTCCTTTAGGGAGGAGTAGACAAGACAGGTGCCCAAAATTGACCAGAGTATTTCATCCCATACGTGTCATACTCAATATAAATCTGAGGGATCATGAGGGTCAAGACCCTTCTCTTCCTCTTCACCCTTCTCTCTGTCCCTTTTTTGCTTGTCCCTGTTTGCTTTGGCATCCTGGGAAGATTCTGTCTGTTTGTCTGCCTGTGCTCCTGATCCGTGCCAGCCTGAATCCATGTGTCCCTTCCCCCAGCTCCTGACTGCTGCTGACTCCAGGAGCCCAGCCTGGACTTTCCCAGGGCTGCCCTGCAGCCTTGGTGGTGACGTGTTTCCAGAAGGAAAAGGGGGAGGAATGTGGTATCATTTTTCTGTATATTTGTATATATTTAATAATTTTTTCCTTTTTTATTATTACTGTTTCATTAAAGCTCGGTAGTTTAGTTTCCAACCCCTAAGTCTCTATCCCTTATTCTGTGTCCTTTCTTTATCAGGGAGGGGAGGGGGATTAATAGAGAGCATCTGTCATTTGGTTAATTGCCAGCTCAGCACTAAACCATGACACATGGAAAACCCCACTGAGCCAAACTGCACCATTTACTTGTGCCTACTAATGGCTGAAAGAAATTCAGAGAAGTAGCAGTTTGTTCTTCCTCTTGTCAGAAACTTGAAACTGCAAACCCACACTAACCTGTATCTGTGTTGAGTATGTGTACATTAAACACAATATATAGCTAGGAGGAAAACTCTTCTCTTTAAACCTCCTGGCTAATAACACACCTATACAAATACAAGGTATAGAAGAAGAAAAATTAAAATTATATCATCAGGCTGATAACAAATACAAACCCAACACATTAAAAAGCAAATCCATGGAACCTAAATTTTTTCCCCACATACTAGCAGCTGCTTTGACTTTTGCACACCTAGCTGGAGGAAACGGAGTTAAGAGGAAGTGGTAAACAGTTTATGTAAAAATACAGTTATAGCAAGGTGTCCTCAAGGAATTCCATAATTAGAAATAGTATGCAAACACAGCTGAGTGACTAGCCTTCTTAAAAAACACTGCAGCAATAGGATTTTTTTAAAGTAATGATCAGGCTTTCTTCCAAGGACAAATTTAAGACTAACTGCACATTTTGAGAATCTTTTTCTGCTCACTGTCAGTTCATTTTTGGGAAGAAAAAATAACAAGAGTATTTCTACTGTTAAAAAAATCAAACTAAAACACAAAACCAATATTAACTCAAAGAAAAGGAGCAATAGCAGAATACAGGAACCATATTTGAAAAGTGATCCCCTGTTTCATTCCAACTGACAAACATAGTTACATACAGCAGCCCAAAATTCTGAATAGGATGTAGAGGAATAAGGGCTAAATTTTATTCAGCTTATTTCTCTACCTGTTTATTATTGTATCTCTGTTTTTTACATACCGAGTTAGAATCAGTTTGCCAGGACAACTCTATAGTTGCAGATACAGAAAAACTCATGCTCTGGCCAATAGCTCCTGACTCAGCACTGAGGGCTGGAGACACCCAGAACCAACCCACCCCACCCCACTCAACTACTCCATTGGCTTGAACCTCCAAACCATGTGCTCAAAGTTTACATGAAAGGGTGAACTTCATTACCCTTTACCTTGGAGTCTGCTATGAAGGACTGTGCAGAGGAAATTATTTAGCTGAAAGTGGTAACATAGTTGTTTAGAGGGTTTTCAAACTGCAGCAAAAACCTGAAGACTAAAAATATTCACAAAACTGTGTGCCCCACATAGTTACTGCAAGCACATGCTAAGGACTGAGAATTAATTCTTTAGCCATGGAAGCATCTGGGAACCATATCATGATTTCATAGCAAAAAACATGTCCTAGTTCAAATCAGAAATCACTTCTGGGAAGCTCTGCAGTTTCTGTTACACATCAGATTACATCAGGAAATCACAGGTCTCCCATCTAGTTTTAAAAAAAATTGATAGCAGGAGCTTAAGCAATATGCCTTTAGGAATGGAAGGAGTATGTGGTAACTCTGTACTGTACAATTAAATAGGAATTCAAATCAATCACTGAAACCAACACGGCAAGTCAAACAGAACTTTCAGTTTCTGCTTGATACACCAATGATGACACCTCTTCCAGGTATCAGTGGAGGCTGATAGCAGCTCACTATAAATTCTTGCCCTGTCTCCTTTATCAGGCCTCCCTCTCTTACACGTGGGGAAAAATATCAAAAAAATATTGCCAAATTGTAAGCAAGTCACAGAAGCTTAATTCCAAATCCTTGAAAATAGGCCAAAGATAAAACACAAGTCTTGTTGTTAGATTTTAATCTACAAATTTAACAGAATCTATACCCTTGTTATTTCTACCTCTTAGAAAATATCTGACAAACTTTCAACACAAAAAAAATCCTCATGTACTTAAGTTCAAAAATTATCTATTAAAATTGCCATACTGGAAAACAACTGAGCAAGAATTCTTGTTTATTTATTAGAGAGATCTCTACTTCTACCAGGTTAAAGGAATGCTTGTCTTCCTTTTTCTCTGGTCTTAACTATCAGCTCTTACAAGTCAACAGTTCAGATCTACTAAGATAAAATCTCAAACATCTTAGGGGTGCCTGTAACCATGAATGGCAATTTTGTCTCATCAATACACACACACACACATACAAATAAACCCGAACAAGTAATATTTGGAATGTTGTTATCTAGGTACAGATACTCTTATATGTTATTTCTTACACGACTTACCAGTAATTCATAAATTGTTAAGAGATATGTTTTAAGATGCATTACTTGCTGAAACAGCTACCAAGGAAACGCATTGATTGCCCCTTCACATGTTTCTTCTTAAAATCACTACTTCAGAAAAACACCTATTGCAACCACATTAAGGCTGAGTTAATTCTAAGATAACTTGCAAGTGTCGGCATCAAGACCAACTAAACAGCTTTTGTCATGTAGTAAGATAAGTTATGAGGAATTCAACGAGGAAAAAAATAATCCAAGTGACCCAGAAACCCTGGGAATGTTTTTAAGTTACTCCTTGGGAAGCACCAGCCCACATGCTATGTGCACACCAGCACACTCAAAATTCTGATGCCAATTTTTTACAGTTTAGAGAAGCCTTATTTCAGCAAACATAATTCATTGCCTTCCACACAGCACTGACTTCATACTTACGTAAAAAATGTTTTTCCAGTAAGGCTATTTCCAGGTGACCTTTGATCTCATTCAGTCTGTCAGACTCCGTTCTGTTAAAATCCTGGACTCCTGAAGCCATAACGATGGTCCCTGGACCAGCCTACAAGAAAGCCAGAACACACTGACAATTCAGAAGCACGTTTTTTTGTCATTTAAATACACTGACTTACTTCTGGGTTGGTAAAGGAACAGCCACATGAGAAACATGAAGGTATCAACAACTTTATGTATCTTTTATTCAGCATTAAATTACCAAAATAAATGAGTGAAAGATAACAAATGAACACCATCTTCCCCATGTGAGATTAAGAGAATGCACTTCTGCAGGTATCAGGTAGTTACAGAAAACAAAAATATTTTTCCCCCTCTGACCAGCTCTGCTGCATCATTGTTTAGCTGATTGTTCCATTGATTTAAAAGGTATATTTAAACCACCCCTCTCCTTTTCCCATTAAATGAACAGTCAATGCAACATACTTTACATAAAAATTGTGAAGCTAGCAAAAGCAGTATTTTTCTAGATATTTACTGAGCTATTAGAAAACACATATTGTATATTTTAATATCCACTTATGGAAAATGTAATTCTGAAGGCCATGGTCTCTCTGTAAGGAAGAGAGCTGGAGGTTCTCCCCCACCTCCAGCACAGCCCAGTGACTGCTGAAGGACATTGCTGGTGCCCAGAAGCTCATCCTGGCAGGCCAGGAGATGGGGGGAGCCAGGAGATAATGTGCCTCAAGAGACCTACCAGCACTCCTTGAACAAAATCAGCACTAGAAACACTGCAGAACATAGGAATTAAAGGGCACTTTGAATAGTTAGGAAGAGCAGTGACAAACACCACCTCCACAAAGTGAGCAAAGAAAAACCCCAAGCCCACACAGCAGAAGACAGGTGATGCTTGCTTTCTCCCACAAAATGAGTATTTTCAGAGAGCAGAGGATAGGGAGGGTGCAGGCATCTCCAGGATAATGGCTATTCAGGCATTGTGTGCAGTTCCCACCAGGTACAAAAAAATCTGCCAGTGAAAATTACAGAAGATTCTCCAATAGCTTATATTCAAAATCAAAGTGCAAGATTATAGAAGCCTGTATCTAAGAAATGATCAAGACAAAAAGGGATTTATTTATCTATCCTAACCATACCCCCAGCCCTTATTTGATGCCTGAAAACTATAGGAATATTGTAATACTTTCAAAAGTCAGCCTGCATATATTTAACCATAACTGCTTAATTTACATATGTGTATGAACTCAACTAATTTACAAGAGAGTTAATTAAAAGACATTTTCTATGTTCTAGGTAAGATGTGCCGATAGCTCTCAGACAGTAAAATACTTTTACTGTAGGGAATGATTTGCACGTTTAAGATATAAAACAGCAGGAAGATACCTATTAAACATCTCCCTTCTTGCTTGAGATGAACAGATGCTGAGTTTAAGCCTCAGAATTTACCTATACAGGCAAATTAGAACTCTGTAGGCATAGTGTTTACCTGGCACCACCTCCCCACCTGTGCTTGCTCAATGCAATGGCACAACTGGCTATTCCCAGTTCCAAAAGCAACACATACCCACACACCTCCCTGCCAATGCTGCTGGCTCCAGTGAGGAGCAGAAGCCTTTAGCTTAGCAGCAGCCCTGTGCTCCTTGCCACAAACCATGACATAGTGGAGACGGACAGCCCCCAGGGCAGTCCTTGCTCAAGGAGCTGCCACGCACCATCCTCCTCCCCCTGCTCCACATTTCCCCTTCAAATCTGCCTTCAGCCAGAAGTGCAATAGGACACGCCATTTGCAACTGCTCCAGCCACTGCTCAAGAGTAACAGCTGTCTGTTTTCAGATGAGCATGGGATGGCAATTAACCTCTGTGTTGAGTTCTTATCTAGAGCTGGGTGGTATTTATTTACACTGCAAGATTTAGTGTTGTCACTTGCCAGACACTTGAAGAGCCCCAAAGAGGATGGTGTGGCTAAAGTGGAACAGCAGCATCCTTACAACAGTCTCTGCAGGCAGGCACAAGAAATGCATTATTTAAATACAGATTGCTGTGCAGGAATTAAAAGCATGGCTTTCTGTATTTTATATCCTCATCTGGTGCAAAGGGGCAACCTCTGCTCCTGGCACACAGGAGTTCTTACAGAGCTGTCTAAAGCAACAGTGCCTCCGCTTAAAAATAAATAAATAGATAAATAAATAAAATCATGTACAGGTCAAAGAGCAAGATGCACATCAGGACACATCAGGAATGTGTCCTGTGGATCAGCCCAATGCTTGGACAGTGCCTGGCCCCTGCCCAAGCAGTCCCAGTCCCCAACCCCACAAGCTCCAGGGGGGACAGGAGCACAGAGACTCCAGGCAGGGAGAAGAGGAAGAAGAAAGGGCATAACAGATATATAAGCATACTCAATTTTTCAGCCTCATTGAAGATACTTAAGATTTCACCCAGGGAAGAGAAGCATTTTAAAAATCCATCTAGAGAATCAGCTCCACTTTTGCTTCTTCAGAAATTAAGAACACACACCCTCGCTGTGCCTCTTGCGAAGGAAAAATTGTGAGTTAGCATAACTGACTCAACTCAACTTACCAAAAAATTATCTTGTAGTAATTCTAGTGCTAAGTGGCTCAAAGTTTCTCCTTTCTGCTGTCTCTGGAGCCAAGTGCTGGGACTCAGGCTGGATTAACTACACTGTACGGTACAGATGCCCTTTCTTGCTTCTGACTCACACTAAAAGCCTTGAAGGCTTCCACACATCTCTGCTTTTCTTTCTGCCTCTCTAGCTTTGACGATATTTGACACCAGAGCCCTCTTAAAATGTTGGCAATCACTATTACTTAGTCAAGAGTGAGCAAGAGGCTTGGCTGAGAAGCCAGCAAAATGCCAGAGTTGAGCCAGAGACAGATGGGTTAAAGGAGATTTCTGATGACGACAGATTGCCTCTAACACACTCTCAGAGTTCAGAGTTGCTGCTCCAAGCCACATGCAGCTCTGGATTTGAAAAACCACATCTCCCCACTCTCCAGTGTTTTTCAAGGCATCTGCAGTTCAGGAGTTTCATAACAGCACCTCCCAACATGAGTGTCCTCTGCCTTCCCTCCCTAAACCCTCTGCAAGCCCTGGGATTTTGTTCTGTGTGCCGAGTCACTTCTTAACCAAGCAGATGCAGACTTGTCCTCTCTACCTGCAGCACAGCACATTTTCAGCATCACACAGAAAGGTACCTGACCAACTGTATCTATTTTGCTTGCATAATGTCTCAAGTGGAAGATTCTTCTCTGAGAATATCTAGCCAAATGTTGGTCTCACTTCGAAGTTCATAATTAAATTAGAGAGCAGCAGTTCTCAAACAGAGCATGATGTGTGGGAGCATTGAGGAGCAGTGAGGGAGCAGTGAGGACAGGGCATGCCAAGCCCCAGGGCAAACCATCCACCAAATCACTCCTCAGGGCCCAGCAGTGGCCAGGACACAGCAGAGGGAGAAAACAGTTTAACATATACAATTTAACTTCATTCACTTGAGCCGGAAAGGAAGGGAGGTCAGTAGGGAAGGTTTCCAGAAATGCAACAAACGACAGAGCTTGTCTAAAGACATTGTAACATCTCAATTTTCTCAACTGACACTTGATGTACAATTCTTACTTCAAATTACAAAAGGGTTCCCCAGGGCTGATGCACTTTCCTGCTGTAAGGAAAGGGTGAAAAACAGTAACACTGATCAAGAAACAAAAGCATCTCCATGAACAGTTAATCCTTAGCAGCTATTCTTGGAAGCATACCCATATTGGCAAGCTCCTAATTTACAGCTGTATTTTACATGAATTTTCCAAAATCCAGTGCTAGCCAGGTTTAGAGACCTTTAGAGAGCCTGATGGTTGTTTGCATCATGCTTTGTACCTTCCAATCACTGTAAACGAGGTGATCAATACAGAAATGTTTAAGTGACATGTTTCAGAAAAAGTCAGACTGTACAAAACCAGCAACTAAATTCATGTTTTCTGTACCACAATAACTCAGACTTAATCCTAGCACACTGGCAGGGAATTTCCCTAAGTAGCTTAGACTGCTTTCAGCAAAATGTGCCAGGTACAAGAACACTTTGACTTGTAATTCTCACTACCAGGTTACTACAGAACCTCCACAAGTTTAAATGCAAATTTTTCTTTTCCCCCCGTCTGTCAAAGGTGACAGGATCCTCCCCTGCACCAAATTCACTTATCAGTACTTGTACAAGGTACTGACCATTTTCTCCCTTTTCTAGAAACAGGACATTTATCAACAACCCATCATTCTGACATTTTACCCATCTGACACCTTCATACACAGCAGAATCCACCCTAAGGACTAACTGTCCTGGTTTGGGCACCTTGACACTAACTCACAAAGACACTGAACAATCACAGATGAGAAAAATTCAAATAAAATATCCCCAAAGATACTTCAGATTGGGTTTTTGGAAAACCCTACCCAATTATCTAAGAAAATTTTGTGAATACCCTCCAAAACACTCCATAAACACTCTAAAGACATCTTTAAAGACAGCATTTAGAAGCACATCCAAAGTTAACAAACCTGTCAGCCCACAGCATCTAAAATGAATACCAGGGACAAAGAATTACTTAGTTCTGTTATATATATAACATAACAAAACTATATAACATAACAATACTTAAATTAAGTACTTACAGGGTCTCTCAGCTCTTCATTGTCTCGAGTTGATGTTCGAGGTATTTTCACCGGGATTTCATCTCCACATTCAGTGTCTGAAGCATTTGGAGACTCTGCTAAATCAAGGAACTCATCTCTCTTGTGACCTCTGAACCTTATTTTGTCCAACTTCTTTAGCATGTTCAGCACTGCACTTCTCTGCTTTACCTTAACATGACGGTTGGAGTCTCTGCAAGAAACGACATCAAAACATCATACTTCAGAATAAACACATCCCAATCACTAACAACATCTAATCATCTTTCAAGGGCCTTCCTACCACTGGAGGGAAAACATATTGCAGCTTAGTCCTTTAATAGACATTTTTCCCACAGTATAGCAGATGCACTGTTTTTCAGTAGTTTATGATTTACCATCTTCCTACACTGTTACGGCCTCTTTCTCATGGCTATTTTTCCTAATAGGTTACTTGAAATAGAAAAAGGCTTAGCTGGGTAAGTCCACATTCTTTGACTTGCTGATGCATCTAATCAAGGACATGAAAATCCACTACATATCACAACCAGTCTTTAAATTGCCAAGAAAAAAATGGAGAAAAACTGTAGGGAGACTAGAGATTGCTGAAAATGACCATAAACCACATTCAAATACACTGTCAAAATCCTTAATATTACCACAACTGACAACCTCATATATCCTGTCCTATATTTCTATGACCCATTTTAAGAAGCAAAGGAGAATAACTTTATAGTGATGCTTTTGCAATTTTTTTTTTTAAACTAGCATGACCAAAACTGTACTTTAAGAGAAACAGAAAAGCCAGTACTTTTGCAGAACATGCAGGTGCCAGAGTATCCAGAAGAACAAGAAATCCTCAGGACATTTCACTTCCACATTTGACATGAACAATACTTCAATTATGAATTCATAAATTGTACTTGGAGACACATTTCACTTTTTAAAAGACAATAGAAAAAAAGATTAATTAATGTATGTAAACCCATTGTAATGGTAGCATTTCAACAAACTGCATTGTATAATTTCTGATTTAAACCAGACCTGCCAAACAACTGGTCCTAGTTAATACTCTGTATATGTATTGCAAGGTCCCAAGCTTCACTATTTTTTATATATAAAAAGAAAAAAAAAAAGTAAAAAATAGTTCCTTTACCCTGCCACTCCAGCAAGCTGTAGTGCAGCTACAACCTGGCAGTTTATAACAAACCAGACACCATTTTTTCTCCTACAAATTCTTTTCCCCAACTCCAAGCGCTCCATTTGGAGGGTGCCACAACATTGTTCCCCAAATGGACTTTTGAATGGACATTTGCAGTGGTAAAAAATTATTCTGAGGCACTTGTTCCTCTTACTGTGCTTTTTCCTCCCATAGCCAACACTGCTCTCCACTAAAAAACATGTTTATCTTCATGACACGTCATCCCAAGCACTGGTGTGAGATGAAAAAGCAAATGCAGATCTGAACATGCGTCACTTCAGAAGTATAAATAAATAAATAGAAAGAAAGAAAGAGACTTTTCCTACTGGCTCCCACAGCATTTGCATGTGAAGCAATTCTCATCTCCTAACACAAACCTCTTTTGGACAGAACTCTTTGTCTTTCCCTATGGATTCTCCTCTTGCTCTCACACTTTGGCAGTTACTGTTCACACCAAGTTCAAATCAGATCATTCCTTCCAAAATCTGCCTTAGTTTGCACCTCTGCTAAGTTTTATTAGCACCCTTCACTTAAACACAGAAGTTTTAAACTGATAAAAATCCCTGTAGTGCAGCTGATTAAAAAAAAAAAACAAAAAAACAAACCTCACAAAATTCTTCCTTTCAGAGATGTTTAAAGTTGCAGCCCTCTGATTAACACCTCACTTAATGAGAATCACTTGCTCTAACTCACACCAAGGTTATTTTCTATGGACAGCTTTTCTTTGGAGTTCTATTACTTGTCAAAGCTAAGTTTAAAATAGAAACACTTCTTGCTCATTCATTGACTATTTGATGAAGAAACTTGTCAGCTATCACATCCAGAAATATCTCTAGGGCCAACTATTAATAGCAACTAGAGAACAAATGCTATCAGGGAAGTTTAAACCTCTGATAAGCACCAACACAACTATATCACAATCTTCCCCATCTCAGAAATCTATGTTTAAACAGCTTTTCATACCACATAAGTCAGACGTACAGCAAAGCAGTTGTAAACCCAAGTTAATCAAATGACATAGGAAGCTACACGAAGAAATAGTGACGGCAGAGTGCTATCCTTCCCTGGTTGGCACTCATCAGCCCACACGAGTGGAGGACAAGCACACATCTCCAGCCTTCTCCATCCCTCTTATGGATGGAGCCCTTAAGTCAAGGCTGAGAACTGTCAAGATGAGAACTGTGCCCTGGGCAGAGTCAGGAGTCCCCAGTGTTCTCCTCTGAAAGCCTCATTTGTCCACTGCTCCCCACAGACCAGGGCTAGATCTGGACTTCTTTTTATACAACACTTCAACAGACATTTCAAAATCTGAACTTAGTTTTCCCCTCACATTCACTTACCTCACAAAAGAGGTGAGAAGCAACAAATATATGTCCAGACACTGCAAACTCCAAACCTACCCTTCAAGCTTTTTGCCTTTGGCAAGAACGAATGAAAGCCCTACCAGGCTGCTGAAAAGGCCCAGCAGTGTACCTGCCTGGCTGGGGACACCATCTGAGAACACCAAGTATTCAACTCCAGGCTCCTCCCAGAATGGTTCATGCATTTCAGCCCTAGTCACAGAATAACCCGGCCAAGAGATGCACCCATGAACAACATATTTTATGTATTTTCAGTGGTTAAACTGATGTAGCTACTCTTACGTGTGTTACCGTTTGGCCTTTTAAAAATGTAAACCTTTCTTTCAAACACCAGATCCTCCACTGAACAGAGTGAGCATAAATTCTCTAACACAGAGGCTACAAGAAAGGGATGTCATCAGTGCCAATACTTCTTAAAGTATTATTCAGTAGATTGACCATTAAAAGAGGAAATAGTAAAGAAGCATATTCCTAGGCACTTTCAAGTCAAGTACAAAACGCTGTTAGATAAAAATATCTTCTCAGTTATAATTTAAAAAGAGTAAGATCATTTTGTCTAAAAATTGTTTTGAGTGCACCAGGCTCCCAGATTACTTACATTAGATTAACCCAAGCAAAAACCTGAGCTTGCCAACAAGCTCCTATGGAAACTCATTATCTGGCCTCCAGCCAAATGAGCGCTCAAAGATGGGATTTTTATACCAGCAAGACTGTTCTTGTAACTAGCAACATTTTTTAGGTTTGTTTGTTGGTTTTTTTTTCCCTGAAGATCAATATAGTGACATTTCAACAGTTTCAGACTCACTAGAAAAAAAGTTTCTCAGGGATTTTGCATTCCAAGTGGCTTGTACAAAATTTAGATAAATTCAAAGGAATTTTTTTGGTTTTTTTAGATGCAAGACCAGAATCTTACCTAGAATTAGTTTTATTGTAAAATACAGTAGCTAAATATCAAAACCTCTTTATCATCATCATCACTATTGATCCTCTAATGCACTCCCAACTACTTATCCACATTCTGGCCTCAGCTAGTTCAGCTCTAAGTTTTGGGGTGTTTCTAATAACAAGAGCAAAACAAACATGCAGCTTTGCACATGCAAAGTTCAGGGAGGGGACATAGACCACCATCTCTTTCTGATTTAAACCTAACCATAAACAAATACTATTATACTATAATAAAAATATAACCATTTTAACTCCATGTGTTGTAAACACTCATTTCCCAACTCTTGACATACAGGTGAGGATAACTGTTCTCACTACTACACAACAAACTATAAATAAGAATTAAGACTGGTATCATGCTTGCAGATTAACTTAAGCAAAATAAAATCAAATCCATCCTGCCCTATCATGTTTATTTCTATATACAGACACTGTACCATTAATGTAAGCATCAAGAGATCTTTCCCAAATTCAGCACTGTAATAGAAAAGTGCTGCAGAGCACAGAAAGGCAGATGCTGACTCTGCAAGACTGATTTGGGTCCAATTTTCTTGCACCTCAGCTGATCTAATAATACACACAGGCCTTCTGTCATAGGGAGCAGGGGTATCTTACAGTAACATGCTTACAAAACAAGGCTATTCTGGTACTTGAGGTTATTAAGATGGTGGCTTTTATTTCTCTCGTTGCAGTAGCAGAGGGTCAAATCAGCAATTGAAACAGCAGCCTGTAAAAATTATCCTTAAGTACCAAACCATCTAGTAAAAAAAACAAAATTAAGCAACAGCTTATGTATACAGAGCTTGATTTGTGAAATATGTCTATAATTTCCACACTTAAAAAACCCAAACCAAACCACACAAAATCCAAAAGAAAACCCTTCACCAAAGTAAAATAATCTTTAAAGGTGGGGTTTTTTTCATTGTCATTAATATCTAGATGCTAAAGCAAATTCTTCAAGGCTCAGGAGGTTTTATTATTTTCAAAGAGGGCCAGAGAAGAGACTGCTTTCTTTGGACCTAATATGAAAACCCTCAATTAACCTCCAAATAACTGTCAGACATTCAGTTTAAATGAATATATAAAGACACAAAACCAACATAGGCACATTACCACGCATATGCTAAATAGAGGAAAACCAAGTCTGGGATGCAGAAGTGAGGAGGAAACTCAGGGAAAGAAGGCACTCAATGCACTACTGCGGTCTGAAATCTGCCTCAACTTGCCCCAGAGTCTCCTACAGATCACTTCTAGGTTTTGGTTTTCTGCTCTTGCAGCTATTTATTACTCAAGAATATGCTAAATCAGAGTATGGGCAGAGACTGGACAACTAAATCTTCATGTGTGCTTCATCGGAGAAAGGACTTAGCTTCACAACACAGCAATTCAGTTTTGCTTATCTACTAACAAAATGCAAACTAAATACACACAAAGTCAAAAAGCATCACCTCAGCAGGTGTTCATCTGGACCCTGGAGGAAAAAAAGCAGCAAAAAACTTCACTAAAACATCATGGATTAATTTCACCTTGGGTCAAAAATGCCACACCAGACTATGACATAGGAAAGTAATCTCTAAAGTACCTGTGTTTCTTTTGCTAGAAGAACAGTGTTTCATAAAGCTGAGGATGACATTGCAGTTGAAGGAAATCTAATGTACCCCTAGTTCTCATCTTAACACCCCATCTCCTTTCAATTTCAAAATGTCTTTCTGCAGAAGTCCAAGGTAAGAGCTCTGGAACCCAAGAAAAGCCAGGCTATGTGAGTGTAAACACAAACAGACATGGTTTCAACACCAGGATGTTTCAATCTTACTGTGAAGGAATGATGTGCAAATTTAGGGAATGGAAAGTATCAAGATTGGTATCAGGATACCTCTACAGTGAAGTGCTCCTGTGCATTATCCTAAAAGACTTGACAGGAGAGCACAAACACAAAAAGACACACTCAGGCCATCCACATACCAAATGATACTGAAAACAAAGTTTGGTGTGGTTGTATGTACATGTCTATGTACATGTCTAACTAGACCTGGAAACTTCAGTGAGTACATCTAAGCCTACAGTAGACTCGTGGTCAGCTCCCTGTACTGCTCTGTGCAAAAAGTACATAATTTTTCCCCCCAATTTATCACTTTAATGAACAGAATCTCATCAAGTCACTGTCTGAACATTTTGTACTTATTAATATTTAAGAAACCAACCAGAGAAAGATCAATTGACTGCACTTGAGAACTTCTTGCCTGCTTGGCTTTTCTCTCCCCTGAGCACACACTTCTACCAAACTGCTCTCCAGAAAGCTCAGATCTGTGAAGAACCCCAAACCTTATCCACAGTGTCTACTTGAGCAACAGGGAATAGTTTTTAGAGATGAAGCTGACACATTTCAAGAAAACATTACATTAAATTCAACTCAGTAAGACACTTAAGCACACAGAAGAGACACAAATCTCACTCAACATAGCCCTTTCATGAACAGCACTCATGTAAGACTTGTATCACCCAAGACTACATAACATAGTCTCTGTACAGAATGATGTCATCATTTCTCACTGGAAAACAAAAACCAGCAATGCTATGGGCCAAACATCCGGCTGGAGTGGCCAAGAGCAGCTGACACACTCTAAAAGTTACAAGCATTGCACAACTGCCCTCGATTCCTACATCAAACACGCGGGGTTTGACCTTCAGAGCTAAGCTCTCCTCACACTCAATCCATCACAGGTTCATCCTGAAATTAGTCACCATCTTAGCATCACAGTCTGGTAAAGTCTTCCTGTGATTACATCACCCTTGGCCCCAGGGTCATAATGTGATGTAATGCATCTGTAGAGCAAACTGTTTTTTATTTTTTTGAATACTTACACAAAGCTCCCTTTCAGGGTCAGGAGTCCCTAAAACACTAGAGATAGACTAGAGTATATCATATCATAGAATGGCTTGGGTTGGGAGGGACCTTAAAGACCATCTCATTCCAAACCCCCTTGCATGGAACAGGGAGACCTCCCACCAGACCAGGTTGCTCAAAGTCTCATCCAGCCTGGCCTTGAACACTTCCAGGAATGGGGCACCCACCACTTCCTTGGGTAACCTGTTTAAGTGTCTCACCAAGACTGGATAGGGATAGATTTGTGGGATAGATTTTGTTGGGGTTTTTTTCATCAGAGATGAAGCTACCAGCTGTCTACCTACAGTGTGGGAAAATATGCTTAGAAATTCAGGTTTATTTTTCCCCTTGAGTTTCAAGGGAGATGAAGAAAGTAAATCTCACCAGAATCATCTCCTCTGTATTAAGGACTGCTGGCAGAAGCAACACTTGATTGACAGGAGTCAGAAACGAGCAAGAAGTTGTGCTTCAGTGTTGCGGGCTTAAGTAAATGCTGCTATTAATTAAGCATCAACTCTGAAACAGTTTAAATTGTCCACAAACTGAGGGGAAGAGTGGGGGAGAAAATGTGGAAAGCTGTGTAAGATGCACTATGGTACAACACAGGGACTGGAAACAAAGTTCCACATTCCGAGCTTGACTGCCAGTGGTGAGGTTGTCACAGCAACCGTAATGCAGCTTCATGAATATGCAGTGTGCTAAAATCTACTTTTTTTCCTCAAAAGAGACTAATGTGTTGCTCACCTCATAACATGAAGCTGCCTGTGAGAAGAATTGGGGTTGTACAATGGAAGTGACTTGTATTCAAAACCTTCAGCTTGGATGCTGCAGACAGGAGGGATTGGTGGAAGAGGGGAGAGACAGAACACAGAGGAGTGGAGGTGTAGGGCTCTTGTGCACCTGCCTCAGCCAGAGGTTACTGCAGACACAGCTGGCAAACATTTTAAGGCAGAGATCCCTCAAATGATCTGGTCAGTCTCTGCAAAGATTCAGAATTGTGCCTTAATCCCTCAACTGCCTGGGGACAGGTCCTTCAGCAAGCCACAGGAGAGGGCACCTTCAGTGACACTCCAGAAGGGCAGAAACGGAGGAGCTGCTGCTCCCAGTTAGGGACAGTGCCCAAACCAGCTGAAACTGGGGGGCCTTGGCTTGATCATGACTGAAAAACCGTGGGTGGCAGGGCTAATAAAACTCCAAACCACACAGGTACACAGCAGTGTGTCAAGAAAGAAACCAAGGGCAGTGACTATTGCAGCTGAGTAGCTGTGGAAGCTGTACTTTGTACTTAATCCCCTTGACATCACACAGGAAACATCACACCTCAAAAAACCACACCCCTTCTGCAAACACACTGACACCCTACACACCTCTGTGTCTCTGTCATTATGAAACCTAAAATTAGCACGCTTTGTTAAATTAATTCCCCTGTAAACTGGCAAACTGGGGATTTTAACTCCCAAAACAGGAAGAGAAAGCTCATTTTCGCTTCAAGACACCCAAATAGGAAAAAAAAAAAAAAAGTTAAACATTTACTATGCCATCTAAAGAGCAGCTCCAAAACCTGCAAGAAGAGGACTTTGCCTGCAGAGAGAAGCTCGAGCAGCATGCAGGGTCTGGAGGACCCACCAGTTCAAGCCATGGGGCAGCATACAGATGCTCAGCACTGGTGTTTGCCAGCTACTCTGCCTGGCAGATATCCTGTGACAGGGGCAGCATGTCAGGATAGTAATAAAAAGCCTACCTGGAGTCAAACTCCAGGTAAACCCCTACCTTCCCAGTTACTCACTGGGAAGTTACTTACTCCCCCCTCACATCATCCCTGCTGCCATCCTGATCCTGGACAAGCTCGAAGTGCACTGATCACAGACTGACACCAAAGGGAGAAACCCCGTTTCAGTCATGCCAGGGACTTCATGTCACTTGACCACTCCTGAAGTTATCAGCTCATTGCTGATACAACTAATTTTTGTGTTTGTTTTCTGGCACAGTCAGTCTAATGGAAGCAGCCAGCTATGCAATTACAGCTGCCATGCCTCCCTCACAGAAAGTGCTTCTGGTCGTGGGCAGAGGGAGAAAATATCCTTTTACAGAAGCCACCTGCATTTAAATCAGGTTCAACAACCGCAAAGCCCCACCCTGACAGTGTTTATGAAACTATCATGAGGCATATTTCAGAAATCAGTCCCACACCAGAGCTCCAGTCCCTCCTCTAAAGAATGAGGGATGAGCTTCTCACAGCTCAGCATGGTCAAAAGACTGGTTTTTTTGCTTCCTCACTCTGAATTTTGTCTGCTAGTCGGGGGAGCTGAGGGCGAAGAGAGGAAGATGAACATCACCAGCTCAGCACAAGCCTCCGCATCCGTAAGAAGGCTCAGGCAGCTCCAGTCTGGCTGGGCTTCACCCGAGTAAGAAGCTGGGGCACAGGGGAAGAAGCAGCACCAGGAGCAAGCTCCACAACTCCCACCTATGTAAACAAAGTGACATGGGGGTGATGGATGGGGAGGGAAGCACAGGAGACAACCAACACAGGTTAAGGTTAGGCTATCAATGCCTGTATCTCCCCTTCCACTGTTCCAAGTGTAAGATGCCTAGCTTGCCACAACATTCAGAATAAAGTAGGCCTTTTACAACCTGCTTCAGAAAAAACATTTAAATTCATAAGTATACAAACTAGCATGGAAGATCTTACTCAGACTATGTGTTACTATGGAAAGTGATCACTCAACTGTTTAGAAAGTGTGAGCCCTGCCAGCCCTGAAGAATTTCAACTATATCCCTTCAAGTAAAAATAGCACATTATTGAGACCAATACAGTTATACCTGTTCAACACCAACCAAGTTTTTCATAATCTCAACTGCATGCTAATCATCTCTGTGTAATACAGATAAACTGGGGAATGGGGGTAGTGCTGAAAAAAAACAACAAAACAAGCAACAACAACAAAAAACACTTTCCAAAAAATCCAACCAAAAAAAAAGCCAACAAAAAACCAAAACCAAACCAAAAGAAAATCAAACTACTCTGGAAATGAACCATAATCCAGGCTTAGAGAAGGACACTAAGAATAGCCTTCCAAGGTCTATGTCTTGGACCTAGCAGGTATTTCTTTTAAAGGACTATCAGCAGTGGGCAAGTATTTCATTTGCTTGTAGCCCACCCAGACACCTTCAGAAACAGACCAAATATATCTGGTTTTGAAGAATTACTGTGTTTGTTGTTTTTGTTGGTGTTTTTTTAATGAAAAGCTCACCTTGCTACTCATTTTAAAGAAAGAAAAAAAAGATAACTAAGACATAGACTTCTGAAGCAGGATACAGCTAATAACTGTATCAACAATCCTGACTGATCTCTGACCTCCACGCATCTGCACTCAACATGGCTGAGAGAGGCGAGAAATGTGACCAGAAGCTCTCTGGAAAGCAGCACACTGGAAAAGAGCCTCCCCCCATCCCACCCATAGAGCTAGTCATAAGATGAGAGGGATATTTTTCTCCATGAAGCAGCCTGGAAATAGCAGAGGAAGTTGCGTGACACACGAAAGCACCAAACTTGTCCTCTAGGTATCCCAGACCACTCCTACATTTCTTCAGAGAGCAACCCATTTACTGAGTCCATCTGCACTGTTGGCACATTTGCTATAAACAGAGCTGAATCACATTACCCAAAAGACAGTTTTGATTTCTGGACTGCAATTACTTCCTGAAATAATTTGGCTAGTTAACTCACTCCTCTTAACCGAGTGAAATCACAGGCTTACGACTGAAAGGCCCCGATGTTGAAGGGGATCTCCAGCACAGGAGCAAACCCCTATTCCCTCACATATAGAACTGCAGCATTCCCTCAGCAGGCAGAATATCTGCACTTTCTCCCCACAGTTACATTAGTGATCCTGAATTTAAAAAATAAAATAAATTAAATTTTAAAAATAAAATAAAACAAAACCCAGAACAATAACACACATCCAAAAAAACCAAGCTTGTATAGCCACACCAGGCAGCTAAGTATTCAAGCCTAGGAGAAACTGAGGGGCCATAAGGAATGTTATCACAATCCTGCAAATTAACTCTTTGGTTTAGTGAACCACTGGGAATTCTGCCATAACTGCAGAGCTTTGTTTCATGTGTTGATTTTAACATACTTTGAACAGTAAAAATAAACTGAAATCTTTGCTATTAAACCTGATGCTTCCAAGGAGCACATGTGGTCTAGGCATCTCCTCCACACACTTTCCCAATAACCTCTGGTATGACATAACAGCAACTGCTGTTAAAAAAGCCAAATCTGGTGATTCTTCTCACTGCTCTAAGCAGAAGACAGAAGATGGAGAGCAGTCCAGCCCAGGAAAAGGTTTCCACATGCTTGGCAGTTGTTACTGGTTAGACAGACAAGTGGAGAAGTTGTGTGAGGCTGAGCAGAGGTTGTCCCTTCATGCCACCAGCAGTTAGTTATAGCTGGGGGACAACAGCATGGGTCTGTGATGGGAAGGGAAATAAATTCAGAAAGAATGATAGAGCCTACAGGTCAGACAAAGGGAAACACAAGGGAGGAAAAGAAGAAAAAAAATGTTACTCCATTTACATTTCCCATGCATTATTGTCTTTTCTCATATATCTCATCAGTTCATGAAACCAATTTCATTTTGCAGCCAAAACCAAAATAACTCATCACTGCTGCAAACTCCAGCCAGCAATGGTAACCCACTTGTCTCTATACTCACAGAGTTGGGTGTACATGGCTGCATGTGTGCCCCAAGAAGGAAAGGGGAATAATAAATAGCCAAAATTGCTATCAGCAGTTTTGAGGTTGCCTTAAAGCATGTGAGAGTTGAAGAAACCCAAACAAAAATTTGCAATATTTCAAGAAGTCACAGAAAGGATGTATTACATAAGTCTTTAAGAAAAAGTACAAAGCCTCTTCCTAACAAGTAAACCAGACAGCTAAGGCTATTACTATAAATAAGACTGGTTCTTACTAATTTGGCCACATTTGTAGGAAATTAGCATTTTAACGGTGCTTGTTATATATTATTACCTCAACTGCAGAGAGCAAAAAAAAATATACAAAGGAATGAATAACTACATTTTTGGAGTTGCTTGAAGCAACTGGAACAAGGTATCTTAGAGCAAGCCTTTAAATAAACCCACCCAGCTCCCCTCCTTTACTGAGGGGAAGCCTGCTGCTGGCAACATCACCCTAGTTACCTGCTAAGGGGCATTTGTCCCAAGAGAGGCCAGCTCCTCTCTCCATAAAGCTGTATTAGCAATTTTCCACTATGTTTCAACATGGGATGTACTGGAAACAAGAAAGAGGCAGGGGAAAAAAAATAAAAAACTCTCTGCCAGTTTGGTTTTTTGATCCCAAATGTGGGTTAACCTATGAATCCAAGGGTGTTTGCACTTAATGGATTAGCTCTTCAGCTGATTAACCAAGCCTATGTAAGCATCCTGATCTACCATGCTTTTTGCATGCTCTATTTCAAAACAAAGTATTTTCTCATCTTAAAATGTCACAAATAACACTGTGCAGTCTGTCAGGCTGCTAAAATGATACAAATCTAATGGCAGCAACCTGGCCCATCACTGAGCCTTCAGAGTTGAAGCACATTTAAATTGGAAGAAAGGTAGCAGGATGGAGAGCTTAGTAACAAGGTGAAGAAACCAAGGAGGAGAAACGAGATTATTTCAGTCATCATTTCAATCAGACAAAGCCAGCTACAGGATGGCATTTACATCTGCCTCTAAGACTGGGATGAGGGACAGAACTTCACAACTTGAGCTGAGGGGTTTATACCATGGTGATACTTCAGTTAGCATGACAAAGGTCCAAAGGTCAAAGCACTTTTAGAAAATGAGGCATGTGCACTCAGCGTATTTCTGAGCAGATACGGTTGAGGTGGGGAAGGAAGGGACAGGGAGCATCAATCCTCACACATCCCCACCAGCCCCACAAGCCACTGTCAAGGCAGCTCAGTTGTGACTATTTCGAAGCTTTGTAAATTCACCAGAGTGATTTCTGTAGAGATACCACCTGTCTTCCAACCACTCCTGCTAAATGGTTTTTCAAGTCAAAGACAGAGAGAAGCCAGTGGTGCCTCAGGGCAAAAATGAGAGACAATGTCACCATCTGAAGCCCAGAAAACTCCTACAGATTTCAAAAAAACCTCCTGAAAACTGCCTAAAAATATCTGGGGGAAGGAATAAAATGACAGCAGAGAGAAACATTTTTGACACTCTATGGTCCTCTTTAACAGGACTGCTTACAGCTCTAATTTATTCCAAATTAACTCATTACTATTCACATATTTAAATTCTGAAATTTTAAAAACTAAACCATGGATTTCACTTTTCAATACGGATCCTGAAAAGCTGTTACCAATCCAGATCAAATTCTGGTTTGTTTACACTACAGAAACGTTTTAGCAGATACAGTCTCTTGACGTCATGGAAACCTGGAATTCTGAGATTTTTTTGCATTAATAACAGAGGTGTCCTGAAGGCCACAGGACACAACTGAACCACCAGATAGCACTGGACTCCCTTAAACCACTTATTTGCTTATATAGTTGCCATCTATGTAACGAAACAAAAAAAAATTATAAGATAAACCAAATCATTATACCACATTATCTTGAATAATTTAAGGATTCTAAGAGGCTCCCACATGTATCCAAAAATAAACTAGAGAGAATCAAATTTTGCTGAAAGGAAAAACAGAAAAAGGAAGAATGATGACATATTTGGATTTCTTTGCTGCAGGCATCTAGTGCCTTCATCCAGATGCAGGATAGAGGCAGGCTGACTAAACTTGAGCAGGGACTTGGATGGCTGTAAATGGGAGTCTGTTCTAAGCAGGACCTAAGTCATGGAAGATGACATGACAAGAAACAGAAACAGGCTGTCTTTGGGGTGAAAATAAAAATATACAATAAAGCGATAGTTCATATCCTACCAACACTCCTGCCAAACCCGTACAAAATCTTCAGACACTAAACAGCAGTGTTAATCAAGGACTCTTCTAAGGTCTTATTGCTGCACTCAACTTTGATGCACCACAGCATACCAGAGAAGTCAGGCCTCCAAGGGCAGGACTGCAACACACAGACTGGAAAACATGCTGTGCTGAACCTTCTCCTTCAGGGGGGTAGCCACTCAGCCCCGAGAACATGAAAACAAGCTTTCTGAGATCAGAGATTCTTTTCCAACATGTGGAAAGCTTTCTGGGTACCCAGGAATCACAACAAACATTAGGGTGGGAAAGTGAGTTGAATTTATGTTTAACCAGTCCTAAGACCTTTGACAAAGAGCTCACAAACATTAAAAAAAAAAAAAAAAATCTTCTGATTTGATATATGTTAATTAGGCTACAAAAGATGTCGCACAAGCTGTCTCCCTTCAGGAATAACAGGAGTACTGAACATCACACCATCAAAAACCTTTCAATAAAGGAATTTTCTTAGGCAGACTGGCTACCAGGCAAAATGTCCTCTCCACCTTGCCAGGCAGAGCACTTTGCTCTCCCCAACACTCCAGTGACAATACTCATATTCCTAGCTTTATGATTGCATTTCATACATTTCAACTTTCACTTTAAGAGTTGAATCTACTCTTTAATTTTTATTCAAGAAGAAAAATAATATCTTTCAAATTACTATCAACTTGTAAGAAATAAAATCTGCACATCTCTAGCTAATCTATTTCAAGAGCTTGTGTCTGGCACTTCCTCCATGCATCAGCAATGAATTTGCTCCCTAAACACAGTTTGTGACCAGTCATCTTCAGAGTCCAACCCCTTTTTAGTATTTCCAGTACATATATCTGTCTTTACCTACTTTTCTTACTTTTACAAGAATTCAGTATTATTCTTCGTAGCAATTAAATAGCTGAATCTAAAAAAAGCTCTAGAAAATACCAATCTATTTAACTACCAACACTTGCTTCAGCTGGAGCTTTCGAAAAGAGATAAGAAAGTCAAGAAATCAAACCATCACCTTTATGCAAACAGACACTCCTCTTTTTTTGTGCAAGTCCAGTGTTTCCAAAACCTACCTAACACAATCATTCCATAAGTATACATATGAATTTTTTTGTGCAATGAGTAAAGTCTGTTGTACTGTAAGTTCTGTATGATGAACTTTTAGGCAGCTGAGGAGCAAGCCACCCTCAGGGTAAGATAAACAGATACACATTGCTTCAGACAATAGGAAACACAAGTTGCATGGATATTCCATGATTTAACAAAGACCAATTGTCACCAACAGTAGACTAATGAGTCACAGACAACAGCTTAATACTTAAGGCTTATCTCTAAAGAATAAAAAAATATGCAATTTCAAAGTATCAACAACAAAACAGAAAATGAGCTATTAATTGACTCCTTAGCCTTCAACCAGGATACCTATATGCATCCAAGTAAAAACCTAGAGACACTGCTCATATCCAGGCTTACGTTCCATTGGGAAAACCCGACTGAGAATGGCTGCCAGTGTTTCTCATTCAGAAAAGCATATGCTGACCCTGCTCTGCTTTAACAGACTGCTGAGGGCCAGAGAGCTTCACCAGGCAAATTCAAACTGCTCAGCAAAGTAAGCTCCGTATTCCTTCTGTAAAACATTCCAAGAAATTATATTTATGCTTCAGTTGTTTTTGATGTGTGTTGTAGAGGGCTAAGTGACCCAGTGTTAGAGGAAATTGTTGTTGGCAAACCCTCAATCTGGGGAAAGGTTGCTACTGGAAGAAACAGGAAAAAAGCAGTAGCTCTAGAAAAAGTGTATTTGTTGTAAAAATGTTTCCTAATACACTTTTCTGAGGAACTCAGAACTATCTCACTTTGGCTGGTTACTCCCCTAACTGAAGACATAATAAGAACTGTTCAATGTGTATTCATCAGTTCCATAAGCAACTCTGCTGAGGAGAGAAAGCAGTATTTTTCAGAATAGGTCCAGTCTCTTTTATAAGCATCAACAGCTTTATATTCAAAACATCTCTCTGAAATAAAGCAGAAATAGTTCCAGATAATCTGGAAGAGACCACAGTCTTCATTTTTGCAGTGTTTTGCAAACTACTGAGGTTAGTTTTAATCACTGCAAGTTTCCAGGAAGCTCTTACAGTTGAAGATAATCTTGGGAGCACAGCACCCTGTAGCAGCTGGCAGTTCTCTTAAAGGACCAGTATGTCCAGAGAGATGCTCCATGGCTTGCTGGGAAGAACATCCCTCATTGCATGATCCCAGGTGGTCCCACAGAGCACCACATTTTTGTACAGAAGGTGATCTCAGACACTCAGCAATATCTTTTGGGTTGCTTTGTAGATTAGCCTTTAAGAGAAGCATGGAGATCTTGGATAAAAGCACTGCAGTAATGCAAAGAATTATAAAGTTAATCAAACTGGAAAAATGCCTAGAAGTTTTTTTAATGTTTTAAAAAGTCAGACTACAAAAAGAACATTGTTACAGTGTGGAGGGCCACTTCAATAGTTTGAGAGACCTGAGAGCTAGAGAAAAAGCAGGGTCCCATGATAGAAGCAAGGCCGACCAGAGATAGAGGCAAGGCCTGCTGCCAGAAAAATAACGATGAGGCAAGGCTCATCACCAGAAAAGATAGGAAGGAATTTGGAGGACACCTGTTCTGAACAAAGGGATTATGTATTCTATCAACTCTTGCCTTTACTAGGATGTTCTATTGTGGGAAAGTGCCGTAAGCAACACCTGTAGCTAGCAAGACCATGGTCTTTGTTTATTACATCTTGCTTTTAAAAAAAACCACCTTATCATGATGCCATGTTTACTCTCCACTATAAAAGAGCACTGCTGATGAATGAAGTCAGACATTTTACCACTGAGTATATGTCTCGCCCGGCCTCAAACTTTTTTCTCCTCTCAACTTTTTCCTCACTGTGTTCGCTAGAACAGAGTCCTCTTATTCCCCTTCTCCTCTTACACTTCTCATGACATGACCCTTGCAAGTTGACACAACACTGACTTATCTAAGGAGCTGGTTTGCACTATTACCTGATGACCATAGTCCAAAGTCACCCTAATATTAGTCACACAACAATGTTTTGGATGTCTTGCTGCTCTCAGGTCCCAGGCTTCACAACCACCTTTGCCCCATGCAAACAGGATGGCAGCTGCTGGAAACCAGACCTCTTGGCTACACACAGTTAAGAGGGAGCAGCCAGAATCTTTAAGGGTGGCATGTGCAGGCAACTCCCTCAGCAGTACCCCATCACACAAGAAAAAAGGTGAGCAAGAGGGAAGATGAAGGAAGACTCAAACCCAAAAGCTAGTTCAGGGGTAGGATCCCAGACTACAGAACATCTTGCAGCTTGATTTTGAATCAGGGAGCTAAAGAGGTCTTATTTGAGGTCTAATTGAGAGCCACGTTAAGTGGAAAGAACATGTCACTGAAGGTAAGCAAGCATTTCACCTTTGGGTGCTGAACATGCTATTTTTTTCCATTGCAATGCAAGTATCTGGCTGCAATAGTTGGGCATCTTACAAAATGTTCAAAGTCAGGCTTTTGGTCCCTTTACCCCCAGAACAGGGTTATGAGTATCTTCGGTCTGGTCTCTTGTCTGCTGCTCAGACCTCTAAGTCTTGAATTAGGTGTGCCACCCTCTCCAGCCAATCCAGAAGTCACAAACTCAGTTTATGACTCGGTGTCCAGTTTCTGGCAGCATGCTGTCCATAGAACAAGCCCTGATGCTGGTAGTTGCCACATTACCACAAATATCTGGGAAAGCATCTTGTGCCCAAAGCACACAGCTGTAAGGCTCTCTGGACTGATCTAAATTACAAGGTTTAGACACCCACATCAGTCCTAACATAACCAGGAGGGATCCTGAAGCTGTACAGCTACAGACATAGTGTCTCTACAAAAAGCAAGATGAAAAAATATATCCTTGTCAAGGCTTACAACACAGATCACAGACTATGTATGGCCTTCAAACTATATTGCAAGATATTCTTCTCTAGCAGCTTCACATTTTCCCACCCCTATGGCTGTGATACTCCTTAAATATAAATTCACACACTTCTCTGTAGCTCTGCTACATTTCCCTGGGAACTACAACGTGCTGGTAACCTTGAAAAGTGCAGCAAGTTATTTTAAAATGCAGTTATTGTGCACACCTGGGAATGCAAAGATGAGATCCAGAGAAAGGGGAAGAAAAACACACAAACCATTTCCTGTATGTAGAAGGAACATGGAGCCTCAGGTAGTAAAATCCACAGTGAGAGGCTGGAGGACTTTATTCTGAGGATGGCTCTACAATTGTAATTCTTTTAATAAGTTTTTCTTACATATACATTTCTAAATTAAGGAAGCCATTTTCAAAATTTAAGCTAATGACAAAATTCAGGTCATGAAATAAATCCTGCTTTGAGCATGTGAAGATGCTTGTGTAGCCTTCATTGAAAAACCTGGTACTAACTTTCAGTCTTCAGGAACTGGTTGGTTTCCAAACCAGTGAATTCAAAGCGTTCTGTATGTAAGTAACCCAATACCTGAAATAAATGTTGAAGGAACAACAGTCTTTTACATGGTAAAAAATGCTGAGCATTAGGTAATGCCAGATCCTAAAACAAACTGCTGACAGTTCTATCAAGAGCTCTGATAAGACAGTTTTAGCAGTTGGAAACTAATTGCACTCAGTCACTAATTGCATATATCAGGCCAGCATGGAGTGCACGGCTTTATTCTCTTTAATTAAGGTAAGTATAGACCTCTCATGTTATGCAGTTACTTTCAAGGGAGCACTCTGGAAATTTAAAATGCTTCTATTAACCACTGTATTTGGACATAAAGGGGTGCCAAACAATCACTAACTTCTTTTTCCACATAATTTTGCCATTTTATTTAAGATCCTTACAAAAATGTCTGAGCTAACTACACACACCTGGATATAGAGGAAAGGACACACGGTGGTCAAGAATCAGTCTCCTCCCTAGCTGAGGCCTCATCCCTGGAGATACTCAAGGTGAGGCTTGATGAGGGTCTCTCTGAGCAACCTGATCTAGATGAGGGTGTCCCTGCTTACTGCAGAGGACTGAACTAGATGACCTTTAGTGGTTCCAACCCAAATTATTCTATGATTCTATGATAATCCCAAGAATAAAGTAGTATTTCATGCCTTAATCCTTTTTTTCTTGTTTTCTTCTTTCCTATCCATGCAGAGCGTTACCAGCATTACACCAGCAGTCTTCTTCTGCACCTGAAATGCTGACCTAAAAATGAAAACCCTGTTTACAAATTCTATATTTAACATTGACTACAGAGGTACTGTTATAAGTATACAGAAAAGCTGTGGCAGAATAAGTAAGCATCAGAACTTCAGTCAGCTTGGTTTATAGACACAGAGTCACCTTCAGGGACGTCACAAGGGAAATGCAGCAACACAGGAAGTGCCCGTGGAGCCAGCAGGTCAGGCCTGGCAGAGCACAGTGCAGCACGGAATGGCAGCTGTGGAGGCACTGCAGCCCACAGCTGGATGTGTCCTCACAGAGACAAGCAAGCATTCACTCTAGGCTGAAATGAGCTGTTTCAGCCAGCAGTCCCTATGAGCAAAAAAACTAAGAAACACACGTACCCCTGTGACTCAGCATCTAATGGTTACGATTTTTAGGCACGTGTAGCCAGCAAAGCTTGCCACAAAACCCTTAATCACAGGTCAAAAGAACTGTCAAAGCCTGCACAGAGCGGTTCAGGAAAAAGCTGAAGTGTTCTGAGGTTTTTTAACAAAGAACATCAGCTCCCATGGAAGACCAAAGGTACTCAGAGAATCTGCATCAGTGCCTTAAAGAACCAAAGTGACCTCGCAGACCTGCATCCTAAAAAAAAACAGAAACAAAAACAAAAAAAAAAACACCCTCAAAATTTCCTTTAGAAGTTTCTTGGTTTAACAGCATACTGGGAAATGTGAGGCCACAGCTGGAGTACTGGGTCCAGTTCTAGGGAGCCCGGCACAGGACAGGCAAGGACGTACTGGGCAGAGTCCAATGAAGGGCCACAAGGCAGTATCTCCCATGAGAATACTGAGAGCTGGGACTGTTCAGCCTGGAGAAGGCTCAGGGGCACCTCATCAGTGCCTACAAACACCTGAAAGAAGGGTACAAAGAGGACAGACCCAGGCTCTTTGCAGTGGTGCCCAATGACAGAACCAGAAGCAATGGGAACAAACTGAAGCACAGAAGGTTCCCTCTGAACAACAGGAAACACCTTGTCACTGGGAGAGTGACTGAGCCCTGCTACAGGTTATCCAGGGAGGTTGTGGAGTCTCCATACTTGAAGAGGTTCAAAAGCTGTCTGGCTACCAGTGCTGCAAGACCCTGCTCAAGAAAAGGGCTGGACCAGCTGACCTCCAGAGGGTCCTTTCCAACCTCAACTATTCTGTGATTTTGTGAAATAAAAATAATAGCTCTCTTCAGTCATGGATGAGACACCCAGAACAAGTTTTACTGTAAAATTTGACACATTCTTGTTAACATGTGTATCTAGAACAGGTCACATGCTCTTCCCAGACCATTACAAAGAACTTGCTGTATTAACTGGTATTATGCATAATTGCTGTATTATAGGATTTTAAGAAGCTGCAAATACATGGAATTTCAATTCCATTAAGATGCAGCTTTTAAACCAAAAGAGACAATTTTAAGTATTCTCAAGGCATGTTTAAAAAATACTGCTAGAGGGTTTTTTCCTCATTAACACCAGCAACACATATGGTTAAACACATATGGTGAACCAAAATGCAAATGGAACGGATTTTTCAAACACAACTGAACAGGCTGGGAATCTTTGCCTTCAGAAGAAAAAAATGCATCTTCAGTCATTTAAGCACCTCTGATGACCTGGTCTTGTAAGTCACAGAATTAAATTTACTGCTACCAGAGCATGCAACAGAAGAAATGGCAGCACCTTAAAGAGAGGAAGGGAAAACCAGCAAGAGAACTTCTAACCACAAAAACAGTATTTTTTGTTTCCATCAGATAGCAGCTCTTTCAATTGAGTCAACACAAGAAGATTTACAGTCCAAAAGAAACTGCACTATTAAGGTGAACAAAAAACATGCAGAACTTAATTATGAAGACTGTTAATATCTATGAAGCCTGAAATGGCTTCGAAGACTCCTTATTTCACTTTCGTATGTCATAACAAAAAGCAGTGTTAACTCCTTACATTTTAAGGTGGGTTTACCACTGAACTGTAACTGTTTCAATAAATTCTGACCTCATAGGAAAAGGCCCAACCTCTTTGTTTTGTGTGTGTGTGTGTCCCTTATCAGTGACAATGACCACAAGATGCAAAGAGATGGCATTTGTTCAGCAATTGGAAATATTAGAACACACAAACCCTGGAAGCATCCAACATTATGATCCAAAAGCTACATGTGAAGGCTGTATTTCTGTACACATAGATCATAGATTATCCTGCCACTGTGCAAGGCCAGGGCAGTGGGCAAAAAGAGAATTGCTTTTGGAAGATCCTGATTAAGCACTTACTGTCAAAAGCTTTCCCTCTGATCAAACTGTGTCATAAAAATAATACATTAGAGGAAACATCTCTGTTTCTAGCATGGGTGCAGCCATGCAGATATTGTTTACTTGAGAAAAATCTATGTAAGAAAGAAAATGAAACAGCATTACAGCATAAAGCTATAAAACTATGTACTTTATTTGGCTGTGAAATGGTCAGGTTTTAACAAGAGAGACTCTAGTTTGGAATGGGAGATTTTTCTGGAGAATTCTGGTAACAGACAGGGTTTTGGGGACTTCAAAGTTAGAGAGTTTCACTCTAAGTCTTACTGGGGGTAAGGAGAGGGAGGAAAAGACTGAACAGGCTATTGAATGGCTACACATCTTTAAACAAACAAAAAAATTCAGCAAGGTACATGTTGCCTTTGACTCAAGCATTCCTGAATACCATTTATTTTCCAGACCTGTAAAAAACAAAACATCAGGAAATGGGATCTATTACTCCTTAAATAAAAAGATATTCACCATAGAACTGTTAATAGCACCACATGTGACAAAAGACAGTCTCACATCTTCAAGAATCCCTATGGATTTGGTGGTGACTGAGTCAAAAAACAAACACATTTTCAGCAGACAAAATTAGGTCAAATGGGGTCTTTGTTAAATTTCCAACAGATCTGTCATCACTTTGGGGATTAAGCAGTCAATGCTTAACTTTGAAGTCTCTGTATTAAGGAGTGAATACTTCAGCATCAGGAGGATGCTGATGGCACAACACATTTATGTAGCCATCACACGTATGTACGTTGTATGTATCCACAACGTTCCATTCCCCAGAAATATATTTGTCCTTTAACAGCTGCACTAATCATTTCTCAAACACTGCAGAAGTTCCCTTACCAAAATAAAATATGAAAGTTCTGTGGGATTTTTGCCAAGGTTTCAAACAATATTGCATCTCTTTGGCATCCAACATCCCCCCTCCAGTTCCAAAAAACTTGTACTATCATACACCAGCAGGATGAGAAAGGGGTAGGGCCAGGGAACTGCTTCTGCACCGTCTACCTGACATAAATCACCAGGAATTAGTTTCCAGCTGGGAAGGCTGCGTGTCAGTCCCTTGATTTCGCCTCCTCAGTCGGGATTCTCCCCTGTCAGTCCCTCTGAGGCCGGGTCCCAGTGAAGAGCAGAGCCAGGACAAGCTTTTCCCACCTGCTGCCCTTAATTCCTCCCTCCCCCACAAGCACTGACGTCAGGTCACCGGGACACTGCGATGCCGGGAAGGCGGGCAGGGGGCCAGGAGAGGTCAAAGCCGCGGTGATGCCTTCACCCAGAGCAGAAGCTGTACCGTGCCAAGGAGCATCTCCTGTACATCCAGGCAGCAGCAGCCTCCCCAGCACCACTCGACAGCCACCCCCTAACCCAGAACGTGCTGAGCAGAGCAGGTCCCACTAGTGCCACAGTTTAAAAAGAAAATACGCAAGCCCATTAGTCCCATTAGTCCCATTAGACACTTTCGTTCAGGTTAGTCCCACTGCCACCAGCCAAAACCATCTCTGAGAGCCTACCTGCAGAGCTGGAAACACGACATGGCTCACCTTCAATTCAGTCTGGCATCTCAGCCCAAAACCAGCTTTATTATAGCAGAGGGATGAGCCAAACATACTTGTGGCCACCATTGTGAAAAACAGTGAAACATAACTCAGGCTTTCAGGGATTTTTTGCACAATTTGGTATCATAGTACCATCAATATTCTATGTCATCAGTTTCATAGCTAGTAGTTTAGAAGCCAGCTTCAGAAGAACACAGACTAGGACTGAAAAAAATCCTCCCTTTTTTAATAACTAGATATGGTATTTGATAACTAGATGTGGCATTTAAAAAAAAAAATCAAGACATCTTACATCTCAATTCTGAAGAATGAAACTGGTTAACACACTAAAAACTAAGGCAGAAGACTGCCAGATAACACTAAGTACAGGCACCTGGGATCCTTATTTTATTAAATATTTCCTCTTCCCACCCACACCTCAACCACCACTGGAAATGCGATACCCAAGAACATGTCCATCATTCATTCCACATTCACACAAGCTTAACAATTCCATACCTAGTCAATCCTAAAGCTCTGCAGCTGCAATAACAAAGCACAACATCAAAAAAACCAAAAGCTGTTATTTTCCTCTCTTTAACCCCCACACACATTTAAGCCCAGTGATGACCCACAGAAGGCCACAAAATATGTGCACATCTATCAGACCTTTTCTGCTGGAGTCCAGGTTGACAGCTTGGACTGTAAAACAGCTGTTTACCCAGCACCACGTCTCTGCCATCCTCCCGAGTCTCTTTGAAAGTAATCTCTCCGGCAGCATTTCTCTGCTCCTCCAACACTGCTGTGCCTCATCGCTTCCCATCAAGATGCATCCAAACACTGCACACTTTAACGGATCAGTACATTGCTGGCTGCTACTGAATACAAGCTCGTGGCCAGCCCCCGATTCGGCCAGGCTCAGCTAAAGCTGTGGAAGCAAACCTTACAACAGAAACAACGTTCCCTGGGCTTCGTTCCAAATCCTGTGCCGCCCAGATGCCACCCCGTCTGGGCGTCAGGAGGAGGAAAAGGAGGGGAGGGATGCAGTTCGCACTGCTCCTGCCTCGCCAAGGGAGATCCCTACAAGCAGCTGGAGGAAATACTACCACGATCAGAGCCAGCTGCACGGCAGCGTGAGGAGGAAGAGCAGAGACAGCGTACCAGCAGCCACAACACGGTCCCCGAGACAACAACTGGAGAGACCACCTAGAACGAGCAGCGTTCGCACACCGGGACGTGCCCTTTACAGCTCCCCCTGACCGGGCCATGTTTACTACCGCGGGTGTCTCCCGGCCCCGCCTCCCTCTCCTCTGGACGGCCGGAGGCGGCGGTGCTCACCTGTCCCCGCGGCCCAGCACGGCTCCTCCGTGCCGCAGGGGCGCGGGTGGGAGAGCGGAACTGATCCCCGCCCCGGGAGAGGGGAAGGAGGGAAGGAGGCCGCCGGACACCCCGGGGGCCCACGAGGAGGCTCTCGCGTTTCCCTCAAATGGATGGAGGCCGGCATCAGGCATCCGCCGAGTTCCCCGCGGGCTCGCCCCACAGCCCCCCCCACCAGCCCGCCCCNCAGCAAAGCCCCGATACCGCTGGGCTCAGGACCCGGCCACAGTGCACACTCCCGCTACCCGTACATTGCGGTACATGGTACGGCAGCGCCCGACCAGGCGTCCGCAGGCTCTGCGGGGAGCAGCAACCCGTAGCCCCGCTGCCGCGTCGGGCCTGCACCTGCCCTGCGCCGCGGCGGCGCCTGGAGCTGGCCTGAGGAGGAGTCCAGACGCCTAGCAGGCAAGATCCTCCGTTCTGTGCCGGCTGCTGACGGTGCAGCCTGCGCTGCCCTCCGCTATTGCGTTGCACCCCGGAGCAGCCCCGCAGAGTCTGCTGTTGGTTATACGGGCGCTGCCGTACCATGTACCGCAATGTACGGGTAGCGGGAGTGTGCACTGTGGCCGGGTCCTGAGCCCAGCGGTATCGGGGCTTTGCTGTGCTCCGGGCTTGATAAGTGCACCTGTGCTTTGCTGCAGTCGCTAGGAATCGTATCGCCCGAGCTCATCGCTTTCCGGTTAACCGGGAGCTGCCCGAGCCCTGGCAAGGAGGCGGCGGGGCTGGGGGCTGCGGGCCGGGCCGAGTCGAGCCGGGGCTCCTGAGCTGTGGCACCGGCTGCGGCGAGCTGGGCTGGGCTGGGCGGCCACAGCCTCGACACACACAGGGTGAGGAAAGGAGGCCCGAAGGGGAGGGTTATTCCTGTGCATAAACACCTCTGTGTCACACGATGTATGTTTGTTAATTATTTAGTAAACTTTCAGGGCTGTCCATCACAGCTCATGCACCGTTTGTTTCTTCTTGCACCGCTGGTTGCTAACCCTCATCTTTTTCATAGCTTAAGAAGTCCAGGGAGTATATGCCATAAGAAACCCGTTTATTTCTCGTACCTTTCATGTCCCACCTTCTGGGTTTGGCAATGCAGGGACTGCCTGATGGAGCGGCTGTTGTGCAGTGTAAGCAGTATCACAGTTTTGTAATAGATTTGGCCACTTCAACATGTGGCTCTAGTGCAATGGAGACAAGCCATGGTTTGCTGTGTGGCATCCTTCAGCGAGCCCCCGGAGAGGGTGGCCCTGGCTCTGCTGCTTTTCTCCAGCAGATTTGTCCATTTGCGTGCTGCTGACTGACAGCAAGTTCTGCACTTGCCAGCATCCTTCTATTTCACATCATCTTTTGCCCTTTGCATACTGGCTTTGTAATTAAGAATTTATGAATCAAAAGGTGGGGGAGTGAAGCCATGTGGAGGCTGAGTCAGTTTGTGAAAAAGGAAAGCCAAGTGAGAGTGTGCAATTGCATATCACATTTACAAACAGTTTCATTCATCTCCATATGTTGCTCCTGTTACTACTAATAATGGTCTGGTTTCCCAGACTAATGCTGCCCTGAGAGTACTGTTTGATCTTCCCAGTGATTTTACTCTGTGGCCTATAGTATTTTTCTTAGGGTGTATTATTTTCCTGGTTATGTTTTTATTACATTGAACACATGCTAATAGCAGAAAGGATCTGATAATATTCATATACTTCCTACACCTTCTTCTTTGTGCCTGTTATTCAATCTGCAAGGGAGTGACAGTTCAGATACCATATTTAGTTATTAACACTTACTGTAGGTAAGAATTCCTAATTATAAAAACAACAAAAAAAGCTTTTTCCCTAAGCATGCACCCCTGCTTTCTTCCTTTTTCATTCCTCATCCTGCTAATGATACCCAGCTCCATCACAGTAATTTTGGAGCTGCAGGAAATCTAGCTTTGTCTGCTGAAATGTTTTTAGAGAACCCTCTGTATGCAAAAGGAGCCAGAAAGCAATGTCTGCTTTATGCATAATGGTGTCTGGAGTTTTCTTCCCTGGAAGGGAGGTATAACTGTGGTGTGTACAGTAATTAATTTAATACAACACTGAGAGAGAAGAAAGAGAAAGAAGTATTAGATTGGAAAAAATAAGGTTCTTTTTTTAAAAGTTTAGATACAAGATCTAAGTGGCAATTTGAGTGACCTTCATGGTTTCTTTTTTAGGCAAAAGGCAGCAACATAGTACAGTAGTATCTCCTGGCTTCAACTTTTGTTCTCCTTAGGTTTATCCTGTCACTTCCAAGGGCTTGACTGTCCCTGGCTGGGGCAGCAGCAGCTCTCTCCTGTGACTCTTAGAAGTGCTGTTGTGGCAGGTGATTTTTTTTTTTTTTTAATGCTTATTTCACATAATTTCTGCTGTGCAATGTCTTTCCTTCTTCTTATGGTCTCCTCTGTGTCTTATTTATGCTTCAGATTTCTGTCTTTCCAGACATTGAGCTGATTGCTTCACTTCCCCTTCACTTTTCTCTGCTTTTTGTCCCCTCATGCCTTTTCTCTCATTTTTACCCCCTTTCAAATATCCTCTCCTTTCATCTTTTTGTTACTCTTCTTCTGTCACGGTTTTTATACCCTCTTTCTGTCTCATTTCTGCCGTCTCACTTCAGTTCACTGCTTTAGCTTCCTTTTGACATATTTTTCTCCATGCTGTTCTTTTGGTAACTGTCCTTCACCATCCTTTCTCCTGACTTAAATTTACATATGTATTACATGTGTACACATGTATCTCTACTCCACTCCAGATCTTCCATTCTCCAGCTGAAACAAAGACATTACTTATGCTGATAGTCTGACCCTGTTGGATCCCTTTCTCAGCACCTGGAATACACTGCTCCTGCCCATCCTCAAACACGTGTATTGGGTAGACTGAAGAATTAAGTATGGGGGAAACATTCCTAAATCAAGAAGTGGACTTGAGAAAGCGAGCACTTGCCCAGGGTATGCTGTGAACAGAGCAGTTACTGTGTTCTCACTGACAGTACCAGAGGTAGAGTATAAGACCCCTGAACAAAAGGAACTAATGACACTTTCTTTACATTTCTAAATTTCTGATTTTTGGTAACGAAAATTCTGTAATTTTAGATAAGGGACATTGTGATCTGTTTGAATTATCCCATAGAACCTGACTTATCCAAAATAAGACCTCACAAAGTCCTTTTCTTTTTTGCCAATTGTTTTGTTTTATACATTTGTTTAGCCACTTTTGTGCAGCTATTGTATTGCTTTTTTCCTTGTCATAGCTAAGCTCTGCCTCTGAAAAGGGCTCTGTGTGGAGTGAGACTAGGATCCTAGCTCATTGGCTTCCTGTTTTTTTTCTGGAGCCACAGGGAGAGGAGAGAGCTGTGACTGTAGGATCATATGCATTAGGTGGAAGATGGAAGAATAGATTCGTAACTAGCAAGAATGCTCAATTAACCTGGGGAGGTAGGGATGAAGTTGGTTAATAATATTTCCCCTTAACTATATCACTGACTGCAAACAGCATCATCAGAGATCAAGAAAAAATGTTAGATTTTGCTATTTAAAAAAGACTCTTTTTTTTAAAAAAAAATAACCTGATTTCATAATTACACTATTTTTTTTGTCTTTCCAAAAGCATACTACAAACTGGCTGGAATGAAAACAGATCCATCCCACAGATTCCACCTCCGCTTTCTGGCAGCTTACCTGACTCATAAAGGCAGTGGGGGATTTTATATGCCACCTACACCAAGTCAACATTTTCCTTTGTGGTGAGAGTTAATCACCACCCCTGTCATATTATTTCATCAACCTTCCTGAAGATATGATCTGTTAGGGGGAGATAGTTTATCTTTCAAACCAGCCTTTTAAATTATTTTTTTTCTGAATTTGGTGAAAATACAGAGACTGTCCATTGCAATAAGTTTTTCTGTGTTGTTTGTTCAAAACTGATGTTTACCTTAGGAACAGGGTAGAGAGACTTTCCATTTGCAAAGGACTTGTCTCTGACATGAGATGTCAGAGACATCTGCTCTGATGTCTCTGATGTTGAGGTTGGATATTAGAAAGAATTTCTTCCCCGAGAGGGTGATCAGACATTGGAAAAGAGACTGGATGTGGCACTCAGTGCCATGGGCTGGTAACCGCAGCGGTAGTGGGTCAAGGGTTGGACTTGATGATCTCTGAGGTCCCTTCCAACCCGACCAATTCTATGATTCTGTGTACCACCTGGAGGGTTGAGATGCATCACTATAGGTAGAGGACCATTGCCCAGGTGATCATTGCAGGACGTGTTTGCTGAGGAAGAAACTGTGGGGTTGTAGCCACAATGATCAAAGATTTAAGAGGGTAAACTTCTGTCAGCAAAGGCAATGTTTGTATTAGACCAACAGAGAGAGTCAGGAAAAATGGACATTCTTTTGGGCGTATAACCTCTGTGTCTCTCTTGTGAGGAGAGAGTAGGCTGGTATTTTTCAAGCAGAAAATACTTCACAAAAGAAGACAGGAAGATAGGAATGAGAACAGAATACTAAGGTGGCAATGCAGTAAATAAGGTATGTGCAGGAGGCAATGGAAGAAGTGGTAAGAGGAACTGCAAGTGCACCTCCAAGTAGTTTACTGTAAGTCACTGAGGACATGGGTTACCCTGGGAAGTAAGAGGAAGTTTGAGCAGAAAAGCAGATGACATTTTTGCACAGGAAATTATTGAAATGAGTTACAGGGACAGCAAAGAGGAAGGAACAGGTAAGACAACTTTGGAGCTCAGCACTTAAAGAGAACTCTTGGTGTGAGGGAGGGCCAAGGAAAGCATTTGATAAAAATGTCCTCATTTCTCTTTCAGAAGGGGCAGGCAGAATCAAGGAATGGGAAGGAAGGGGGAAAACTGTTGGCAAATGTTGATGAAGGAAGAGGAGGGAAGCCCCCATGTTGACAGAAAGGGAGAAGTTCTCTTTGGGTCATATGTGGGACCTGGAAAACTACTGAGTAACAAATGGGGTGCTAAAAGACAGGAGACAGGGAACATCTCATCAGGAATGAGGTGTCAGACCACACCTGTTACAAATGCGGGTTTTTTTCCAGTCTTGATGTGTATAAGCCTTAAAATGTATCACAGATACAGCAGCTCTGCCGTGAAGACACAGATGCTGCCGCTGTCTTGCACTTTCCATCATGCCTTCCTCTTTCTCCCGTGCCTGAACTAATCCCTTATTCCCTCCTCTCCTGCATTGTGAGTCCTCAGTGCAGCTCTGATCATCCTTATGGATTGTGCCTGCCTGAAAACTGGGGCACAACTCGAGATAAGGACTCAGGAGTCACCTGCAAAGATGTGGTTGAAGCAGAGGCGCTAATGAGATCTGTGGAGGGTGCATGCTGAGAGAGGCAGCAGCAGGGACAGAGGGTAGGGAAGGGTGAGCACTTCAACGAGGGAAGAAACAGTTGGGAGACCATAGCAGTGGGGAAACTAAAGGTGTGGAAGCCTCAGGAGGAAAGTAAGTTTAGGAAGATGTAGCCATGGATCATTAAAAATAACGGTATGGTACAGATAATGTGGCAGTCCAGTGTCATTTTAAACCTGCTGCCTTTGAAAATCCTTCTGGGTTTTGAAAAGGAAGCCTTACATTTAATTGTTCTAATTGCTACAGGCCAGCCAGCATTCTGGGATGTAGTTTTGTCCAGCAGCCCCCATTTTCTTCACTGCTAGTCTAGTGGTTGCAACTGAGCCTTCAGCAGAAAGCTCTTTGCACCTCCACCTAATGTAAATATTGATGTATCCCTAATTATGCTTTGATATCTCTTAAGGGATATGGTCTTGTTTGGCTTGCATCAGTATAGTAACTAGCACATTAGGTCAATATGATAATGATGCTATCACAAATTATAGCTAAAATTAAAACAGCATTCACAGGCAATTTGTGAAATGTGAATTTGAGCATGGACTAAGCTGGACTGAAAGCCCTTTTTTTCAGTGTTTCTGGAGAACTGAGAGATTTTCAGCCCCATGACTGTTTAAAATAATGTGTTAGTCTCTGTACATGTATCACAGGTTGGACAGGACCAAGCAAACCTGCTGGGGCTTTGAACCTCCTAGCACTTGTAATTGGTGTGAGAGAAGAAGGAAGGAACAATAAAAGAATAAAGAAAAGAGAACGACAAATTCTGTGCATGTTAATAACAATTTTTCTGTAGCACAGCAACACAGAACAAAAAAGACATTATGTGGTTAGTGTCAAGCATTTACTTGCTATCGCTGAAGCCATAGCCTAGAAAACCTTTTTTTTTAATAAATAAAACTCAGGTTTTGTCTTTGAACTATGGGAGGTATGGTTTTCTTCATCTTTCTCCCCTTCTCTGTTTCCCTCATCCTCCCACTTCTACTTAAGGATTTAAGTGAGGTTCTTTCTTCTTTTCTCACCCCCAGCATAAAATTATCCATGAACATTTTAAAACAGTTGCAGCATAAATTTATCCATGAACATTTTTAAACAGTTGATTGTAAGTTCTTGTACCGGAGTTTACTTCTACCCTCATTAACTCCTGTGTCCTTAGTGCTCAAGCCT
Source organism: Florisuga fusca (assembly GCA_038090715.1). NCBI lineage: Eukaryota > Metazoa > Chordata > Aves > Apodiformes > Trochilidae > Florisuga > Florisuga fusca. Next base: position 26,127,011 of record JAAWXA010000007.1, on the reverse strand, counting down.
GTCCATTCCTGGAGAGGAGGAGCCAGCTGCCCTCTTCAAGGAAGCTCTGCTGCACAGTCACAGCCATTTTTTTCTCCTCTCCTTCCATCTATCAGGCTCTCTATTTTCCTGCTTGTGCAGAAGATGACCTCTAATGCTCAGAGGACTCTCTGTCTGTGGTAATGTGATCTGGTGGATGCAGCAGAGAAAGATGTCAGCAGTCCTGGATCATATTCTGGATCCAGTTATTGGATGATGTGAAATCTGGGGAAGGACATTTATGCTTGTTTCTCTCCAGGCTCTAGTAATAGTTACACACGTCCATTTTACACTTGCTATTGCTGTGTCAAATTAATGGTTAATACACATATTACAATATTTTCATTATCCTGTAGCAGTGAAATCTGACTCTGTGTCACTTACTGCCCTTCAGCCTGTGGCACAGCATGCAGTCATTTTGGATCTACCTGTGCAGTACCCACGGCTCCTACATTTTTATTCCATGTTCCCAGGCACCCATGCTTTACATCTGTAAGAAAGCAGCTTTCACATATTCCTGACTTTTTCATTAATTGCATGCTTTCCACTATTTTTCAAAATAATTTTCTGGACTTGCTAAAATATGAATAATGTAACTGTAATGATTGAAGTTGGAGGCTCTCAGACTACAGCTGTACACATGCCCTTGCCTGGCTCTTTCTCCCCATATAGGGGGAGAGTTGGAGATACCACCCAGGTCTGGTGAGCACATGTGCTTTGAACTCATATACATTGCATGAAAGTTTTTTTAAACTTTTTCTGGGTTTATTTCACCCATGCTATTGAGGCTATGTGGTAATACTTACGTTGTGTTGTACTCATCACCTCACTCTTAAAAGCCTTAATGACTTCATTCTGATCCTCAGTCTCATTTGGGAACATAGCTTTCCACCTCCACCTGGTTTTATATCCATACATATTATTTGCAGTCAAGTTCCTTTTTGCTACACAAATTATCTGTATCACTGGAAAAGGTCACAGAAACCTACTGAAACCTGGGGATGGGGCATGTGGGAAGACAAGGTACCACACATGTCCGCGTTGGTTCCCACATAATTCCGCCCTCACTCAGTAGCAGCTCTCATCTCCCTCTTCCACCCACTCATCCCTTATGGCCTGCAGGTGTTGAGCTGTAGCTTCTCTTCTATTTTTGGCCATGGCTGAATTAGCACATTTTTGTTAGATGCCCTTTCAGCACTGATGAAAATACTCTAGAGTTCTGATAATTCTCATTTGCTTCATAAAATCCATAAAAATAGTTTGTTTAAATGCCATAGCAGTTCTTCAGGCTTATTATCATTACTAGTTTAGAGACCATGGCTCCATTGTAGAAGGAGTCATTTAGATACAGGAGACTCAGTGAGTTTATGGTCTTCTGCTTTTCCAGAGAAATTGAAATTATGAGGTCAAAGATTAAGTGATTCTCATTTTTGAAATGACACAGAGCAATTTCTTTTTAATCTGCAATTATTTCTGTTCAAGAGTATTAGGACATCATGGAATAAGTGAAGCACCTTTCTGACACATAATGGGCTGTTAGAATTGCAGACCCCAGCCACCCTGTGATTTTTGTTCTCACACCCATCTCCATAGTCTGTACTTTACAAATCACCAAGATCTGTAGAGCTTGTGATGCTGCCCAGTAGCTGAGCTGCCATGACTGCCTCTTCTGCCCGGCAGGGTGGCTCTGGCTCAGGTGGAGGTCATCTGCTTGGGGACAGTAAGCAGGCTCAGACCTCTCCCTGCCTTCAGAGCAACTTTGCTGAGTTAGACAGTCTAAGGACAGGAGCCAACTTACCGTTGCTTGAGGACAGGATTCATGGCAGAAGGAGCAAGTCCTGATGACTCAAAACTTGGAGAGGAAGCTTGTGCTGGAGTTTATGTTGCGTTGAGTTTTTCACTTCCTGATAAAACCCCAGAAAGGGAGGGAATCTGGTGGTGGTCTCTGTTGGACTGTGTCAGTAGTGAGGGCTTTCCAGAGGTTCTCTAAAAAACTGGCACCCCATGGGAAAGCTGACTGGAGCATAATTATAGCAGATGCTGGTAGTGGGTGTACTCTTGTAAACATTTATTGAGTCTTGATATATAGAAAATATCATTTCTTCTTTTCACATTTATTATATCCTGTTGGTCAAGCATATAGATTAGAGGTATTCCAAAGCAGGTAAATAATGAGTGCACTTATAAAGAGCAGTTAAAAATCATGCTACAGCTTTTTAAGTACTCCCTTATTTGTTCACAGTAACAAAACCTTCATAAAACATAGAGCTTTATTTTTATAAAGTACTAAACCTCCTGGATTCCAGTGGAAATCAATGTTGGCTGTTTGTGCTTAGCATCTCTAAACACTGTACTTGTGGTTTCAGACCCAGGTTAAACCCCCATATACTTCAGGCACTCTTTTAATTAGAGTAAGGACAGCAGTATTTAGCCTTCTGACAGTCATTCTTCTTGCAGCACTGTGTCTCTCTGATACTCTCATTGACTCATGATTTTCTTTTCTTTAAAAATCCAGTGTCTCCCCTCTGCAGAGAGCTGTTGTCTATGGTCCTGCTCCTAGCTTTGTCAATAAGCATCTCTGATTGATGCCCCCACAGTGCTGAGACATACTTGCAGCTTGGGCAGAAGTAGCACAAGAAATTGGAGTTGGTGCTGGTGATTAAAAATGCGTTTTCTAAAATCATAAATGGAAATGCCAGAAAAGAAAATAAAAAATTACTGGAGAGAGTCTCCTGGACAGAACTCCCAGCGATGTGTTAATACAAGCAATGATAAGGATGAGTCAGAGAGCTGGGATGCTCAGTGCTCTGTTCTGCTTGTATTTTTCTGAAGAAACCTAAAGCTGACTCTGAACACAGCCTGTCTGTGTCAGGGACTGAGCTTGCAGCATTGCTTTCCATTTTAAGAAGGAGGGAGCAGCTTCAGTTTTAATATCCTTTCATGGTCTAATACTCAAGCATGAATCTCATCACTAGAAGAATTGCATGTGTGCACCCAAGGTTAAAAGTTAGCTATTTAAATGATAACTTTACAGGAGCAATCATGTAAAATGCAGCAAAGCATGTGCAATTGGGAATGGGGCCTTATTACTGATACTGTATTACCTGAGAGGAGGCCTGGGATCCCAAAACTGATCTCTGTGCCCCTTCACCATTGGAATAAATCAGACTTTTCAGACTAGTTTACCTGAATCTAGGAAATTCTCCTCCTTCTTACTTAAAACAAATATTATCACTTCATCACATGCTAGACAACATACCAAAAGAAAAATTCTTTCCAGTCCAAAGCATGACTATCAGTTTCTGCACATGAGGCAGCATCACTGATGTCTCACAGTGACACATCACATTTCTCATCTGCTTTACTACCTAAGGCAGAGCTGCTATCAAATAACAATAAAATGTTTGTTTTCTTATCTGTTACTACTTAATGGAACCTGTTGAATGAGCAAATTCATAAATTCCAGGTGGGTGACTATACATTCTAAAAGAGAGAGGATTTGCAGTTTGCAGAAATACTCTTCCAACAACAGGCAGTTTCTGACATCTGGTAATTTGTAAACTGCATTTACCAGATCTGCTGTCTGTGATTTTACAAACATTTCAGAGCAGATGAAGTCATTAGAGATCTTTTTCCTTTTGGTAGAAATGTTCCCTAATTTGTTTTGCTTCAGAGAGAGTTTTAAAAAAAGCAGCAGCAAATTTCACTTTACATTTCTTGACATACAGGATTAGAGGTTAGATATTAGGAAGAAATTCTTTACAGAGAGGGTAATCAGGCATTGGAATGGGCTGCCCAGGGAGGTGGTGGATTCTCCGTCCCTGGAGCTTTTTAAGAGGAGACTGATGTGGCACTCAGTGCCATGGGCTGGTAACCACAGGAGTAGTGGATTAAGGGGTGGACTTGGTGATCTCAGAGGACCTTTCCAACCCAGCTGATTCTGTGATTCTATGATTCTAAAGCCAAGTGTATTTTATACATCAAGAGAAACTGAGGAAAGGGACAGTAACTGGGCAGAACTAACAGGACATTCCTATTTAAGGGGCAGAATAAATAGCAAATGCACATTGGCTCTGATTTATTCTAGCAAGGATCAAAACAGATCATCAAAAATTAACAAATATCAGACTACCAGATGTCCAAGAACTTGATTTTTTTCCTAGAAACTTTTCAGCAAAACCTCCTAAGAACAAAATGCCAGTTCTAGAAATGTAACACTTATGTTGATTAGGAAATTACAGCAAGGGAGCAGCCCGGTGAGCACTGGGATTTACAGTGGATGCCACAGAGCTCATCACATCCTTTTAATAGGAAAAAATCCAAGTTCTGTTTCCACCCCTGGAAGGAGAGGTCCAAAAGGCCACTCATGGTCACCCATGCACACTGCTGGCACCATCTTGGCTCCTACAGATCATCAGCAAGGCCAAAAATGAACAAAAATGCTGCAGGAGTTTCCCTGCTTGTCTCTCTCTCCATCAATATATCAGGCCTGTGAAAAACAGGGACAGCATCAGGCTTCATGTGGGATTTCTTAGCAGGGCTCCTCTCCCATCTGAGATCTGGGAGACTGCAGTGATTTGTATCTTTGAACATGTTTTCAGTTCATTTTCCTTTTAATGATGCTGAAGAAAGGGTTGTCAACACAAAGGAAGATGTATTTGACACTCTGCACTGCTCTGCTTTCTAGCGGCAGGCAGGCTGCTGCTTGGAGCTGGCTAGAAAAAACACTCTGATTGGGTTTGTTGGTGGTTTTCTGAGGAAGGATGAAAATGCCAGCACTGATAACTGGTTGACTCAAAGCCTTAAAGAAAAAAATGCACCTACAGATTTTCCTCAAAAACCTTAAGCTTTCCAAATGTCACCATGATGCTTCAGAGTGCCTCATCTTGTGTGAATGTGCCCTGTGTCCCAGGGACTGCCATGACTCAGACCTGGAGATGAGCAACATCTTTCTTCCTTAGGGGTCCTTGTGGGAGTTTCTGGCTGCAGTAACCTTTGGGGAATGTCTATCAGGGGAAAACAGCTCATAAAACCTGTTCTAGGTGATAGGTACACAGCTTCAGTCTCTCAGACTCCCAGAATAGATGAACCTGCAGATGCTTCTGGAGAACATCTCTAGTCCAGGCCATGCTTAGAGCAGGATCTGCTGCTGTGGGTTGCTCTGAGCCACTTCTGTTTTGATTTTGAGTATCTCCAAGAATGGAGACTGCAGCCCCTCTGAGCAACCTGAGCCAGTGCTGGGACACCCTCACATTAGAGAAGTGACTCACAATGGCAGCACTTCCAAACACAGAAACCAGCAATTATTAAGCTTCTCAGGCTCTTTAGGGTTTCTCTTTTTTTAAAGGGAAAATAAAGAAATAATTGTGCCATAGAAAGAAACAATTTTTGTAAAGCTTACCCAGTTTTCCTCAACAAACTCTCCACATAGACACTTTAAGAATAATCCTACTACTTCTGTCTTCATACCAGAGCAGCACCTGCCTGTGGATGGGGTTGCACTGTTGACAGAAGGGTTGGTGATACTGTCGACCATTATTAACATTATTTATTTAGCTCCTAGCAAATGCAGTCAGGCTCTTTGTGCTAGGCACTGCCCAAACAAGCTAGAAGGACGACATCTTGTTCCCAAAGAAAGTTTTATTTACCTGTTAAACAGTAGACTACAAAGAAATGGGTGGGAAGAAGCAAGGACATTGAAGCCTTTGTGCTGGTCTCTGAACTTTAGCATCGTTGCTTACGTCATTGAGGCCATGACTGGTAGAAGAATGAGATCCTAGATTCATTTCCTGAATCCAAAAGGATGGAGATGTCCTGTAGGTGTGACCTTTTCTGGATCCATATGAAATCACTCCGATGCCTGTTGGGTGCTGTAGGGATATTCATTAATTCAAAAGCTGCGGTTCAAGTGCACTTAACAATTAATACATATTTTGAAAGTACACTTTTTAAAAAGCCTAAGAAATAGTCTTATGTATTTTTCAGTTGTGGTACTGATCAGTCAGGAAATTAGCTTGAGAAAAAGAAGCAAGTGCAGTTATTTCTTCTCTTGGAAAAATACCATTCCATGGAAAAGACACATTTTCAAGTCTGCAAACAAGAGCAGGAGGGGATTTCTTTTCCTGTAGATTTCTTCCCAAGTAGAGGAAGAAAGGAAGAAAAATTGCAGTTTTGCCAGAGGAAGAAAATGTGGTGTTTAAGGGGGGGGGTAGTGTCAGTTTTGAAGGGTGCTCAGGTCTTGCAGGGCAGTCCAGCGCTTGCCCTTCCAAACACCTCCACTGAGAAGAATGCCTGGGAAAACTGTGGATGAGGTGGTGGAGTCAAGCACATAACACATGAAAACCATGTCTGAAGATTTTAAAGAAGAAAACCCCATCCTCAAAGCAAAGCTTGGAACTCTAGAAGCTCCCTGCAGCTGCACATTTCTGCCATTTCTGTGACACTACATTCATGGGCTCAAATTGGGCATTTTGCCTTGCCAAGTCTCAGAGTCCACTTTGGTCAGAACCAGCCCATGTGCCTCAAAACATGGTCTTTGTCCATGGTTTTCTGCCTAGCTCAGCTCACTTGACTATGAAGCTTTGCCAGGGGGTGAATTCACCTGAAGAAGAGCTACTGTCTCAACATGCTCATCTCCATCCTCTTTCTAGGAAGCTGCTTTTCCTTTAATTTCAAAGAGTCAGCAAAATGTCTTAGTTTATGATTGCCAGGTGTTATAATTGCGTATGCTACAGATTTCTACAGATTTCCTGAAATGAGGAAATTATACTAATGTCCATAAATCAAAACCAACTAGAAGAAAGCATCAGCAGCTTTCAATACATTTGTTTGTGTTTTTTCCTTTCTTTTTCTTCCTGTCCTCTATACCTGATGTTAGGTTGCTTGTTATTCTGGAGATTTGAGAGGGGCTTGTGTGTGTTTACCCAGTTTTGGTAATTTAAAAAAAATATTTGTATGCTTGGTTGTGAGCAGTTTGAGGTTCCAGTGCTGGGAGGAGTTGGTGATGTGCTTACAGCCTGTTACGTGAAGTTTTCCTGTTCATTGGCCTTTTCCAGCTAGTTAAACAATATCCCATTTTGGAGAGGCAAAACACTTATTTTGGCAAGGTGAAGCAAAGGAAACTTAACAGGTCTCTCAGACCTCACTCTCTTTAATGGCAAGGAAGCTGGTTTGCTTGTGCAAAAACTCAGTGCAATGACTCTGGAACCAATTTGCTTCTAGCCAGGTGGGTGTTTTGGAGAGCTGTGATGGAGACATGGTGTTACTTCTCTCTAGCATCTCAAGCAGTGACAGCCTGACCTTGCAACTGGGCAAACTTGAATTGCTCACCATTGCCCTTTGCCTAACACCTGACAGAGACCAACGTTGCTGCCTTGTAGGGTAAGTCAGCCCAGCCGCAGGCCTGGCACTTAACTGCAGGGCAAAGGCAGCATTGTGCATGCTGAGAATTTGGAGCTGCAGAGGTTTCTTTTGTGGCTTAGAAGTAGAAGCTGGTATCCACTGAGACACAGGCATGTAAAGTCTTGTCATTGAAGATGTCTGCTCCCACAAGCAGCCAGGAACTTCTGATAAATTTGGTTGAAACATGGCTGTTGCGTTCAGCTTTGCTTGCAGATGCAGGTGACAGTGGAGGAACCAGGACAAGATGAAGGGCAACATCTCATTCCTTCTCAAGGAGGAGATGCAGAGCTGAGCATGAAGCAGTTGCTTTGGCACAGGCACCATTTAGGTCCCTCTCTGATGCTCTGTGTGTGCAGACCATATGTTACATGGAAGCATTCTCTCTCCTGTTTACTCCTATCTATTTCCCCATGTGTCATCAGCCCTGAGGCTCTTTTTTCTCTTCTAGTCTCTCTTGGGCAGCAGACTGTAATTCCTAGGTCATCTTCAAAGGAGGCACAGAGCAGTAAAAGCCCAAGCCCTGGGGTGATGCTGGAAGCTTATCCTCCAGCAAAGCTGGGAGAAGCCTTGCCTGTCAAGGGAACACTAAAAGTGTCCTCTGAAACACAAAACCATTTACCAGGTCACAACACAGTTATTCCTGTGACCCACATAGTAAAGCACATGTAAATTCGTAGTGCAGGGGAAACACCCAGTTTTATGACAGATTTGCATCCTGTCCTTTTGTTCCTTCACTTCTGGAGCCAGCAGTCAGCTGAAGGTCAGGGCTCTGCGGGTTGCGCCCTAATAAACACAAATTCAGAGAGAGAATCAGGCATCTTTGATGTAAACTGGCCAGCTGAGGCTCACTGTCATGAGAGCAGAAGGTACCAAATAGCAGGAAGCTGTTTCAGTACAGGTAGCTTCTCCATCAACACATAGACAAAAAGCACTTTGATTTTTTTCCTCCTATCCACATCGCTATTTCTCTGCCAGGTGTTCCCTGCCACCTCCCCTGAGCTCCTCAGCTCTCTGGTATTTTTGCTAGCTAATGTGGATGCTGGGATATTCCCATAGCTCAGCTAACTAGCTTAAAGCTATATGAGTTTTATGTTCTACTGTAATGCTTGCTGTAAAGCCACAGCTACTGAAATGCAAGTACTCTCAAAACTTCTACCTACATGCAAAATACAAAAAAGGGTATACTGAAGATTGTAATAACCATGTGAGATGTTTTTGACCCATCTGATACAGAAGTGGCTTCAGTGATATCTTGCAATAATCTTCAGGCCGTTATAGAAATATTTAATGTAGTTCATGCTGCAGTGAATGTTTTACTTTCTTTGAACTGTAAAGTTCTTCTAAGAAATTTGTTAACCCCCAGACCCTTTTTACTAAGTAGATGCCAACTAGACCTGTGTTCAGGCATGCTTACAAGGTGTTATGGGGATCTAAACAGAAAACAGCAGAAATCATACACAAACCAGGGCAGTTCTTGCTGGCCATTCAGAAATGCTTCCATGGGGTTGTGGGGTGTTTGTCTTAGATTCAGAGATGTCATTTGTCTCCAACGCAGACTCTCGCATGTTTCAGTAAAACTGTACTGTAGAAGAACAAAAAAAGAACTTGATTTTTTTTTTGGTGTTCTTTCCAAGCAGCTCTAAGATCCAGAGAAAGAGCACCCAGGATGCCGGAACCTGCAAAGTCCACCTCTGCGCCTAAAAAGGGCTCCAAGAAAGCTGTGACAAAGACCCAGAAGAAAGGTGACAAGAAGCGACACAAGAGCAGGAAGGAGAGCTACTCCATCTATGTCTACAAAGTGCTGAAGCAGGTCCACCCTGACACCGGCATCTCCTCCAAGGCCATGGGCATCATGAACTCCTTCGTCAATGACATCTTTGAGCGCATTGCTGGAGAAGCCTCCCGCCTGGCCCATTACAACAAGCGCTCCACCATCACCTCCCGGGAGATTCAGACGGCCGTACGCCTGCTGCTCCCAGGGGAGCTGGCCAAGCATGCTGTCTCAGAGGGCACCAAGGCTGTCACCAAGTACACGAGCTCCAAGTAGCCAAATGCCACCTATCCAATGGGACCATCAAGCACCAAACCCTCCGCGCAAGCACAGGTAGGCAGCCACGGTCTGGATAAACGTCACAGCTATTATCCACAGCAATTTACAGCCTTGGGATGGGCGTGAGAAGCTGTCTGATGGAAGAGGAGATGGTGATCTGGAAGCCGTCTGATTTCCATAGTCTGCTCGGGACGTGTGACAGGTTCTGCGGGGCTGGTGGAGGAGGCCTCTGCTTTCACATCTCATCTGAAAGACTGACCAGCTGCAGTATATCCAAACTCTCCTCTGTGCTTGGCAAACATGCATGTTGGGCGCTGCTGGCAGGGGAGACTGGCAGTGGCAACACAGAGAGAGTGTCTCTGAAGTCTTCCTGTTTGGCTGCATTCTCACAGTCATTCAAAATGGGCACTGAGGAGTCAGTGCTGGTATCCTCTCCCTTGTAGCCCAAATCTATCCTGGTGTATGGCAGCACAGCCCACCCCACCCCATGCTGGCAGAAGTGGCAATGACAACTACCAGGCACTGGCCATAGAATAAAATCCATCTCTACTCAACAGCTGTCTGTGCTTGACAGCCCATTTTAAAGAGCAGGTCTGGCAGGCAGGCAGGTGCCCAGGATGGTCTAAGGGCTTCTGATGGATGAGCCATCGGGCAGGGTGAGGGTGTCAGTTCTGGAGCTGCTCTCTACCTTCCACCCTGTGTCAAGATGGACGGACAGACAAGGGGAGATGTTGGGGCTGCATCACTACCTTCCCCAGCTGCTGCTTTGCCTGCTTCAGGACTTCCTTTGGTGTGCAAGATGTTGCTAACTCTGCCAACCTTGGTGCTGCCTGGGCATTCCCTTCCACTGTAAGCGAGGGCAAGGTGGGGTGGTGCCCATAGGGGTCCTCTCTCCTGTGAGCACTGGAGTGATGCAGAACAGACAGCACAGACGTGTCAGGAGGGGGCTGAGGATTTGGGAAGGCATCTGGAATGGGAGCAGGAGTGGTTAATACAGTCTGGGGGAGAGGCAGGCTCCCCACCTGGCCCTGCCTTCGCTGCTTTATTCACCCAGTTAGAAAGCAAAAGCAACAACTGAGACTGGGTGGATATATAGGGACACTTGCCTGCATCCCAGTGATATTTTAAATGTTAAATAATTTTAAACTACTTCTTATACTCCCCATGCCTTCTCAAAGTCCACAGTAATACAAGCAATAATTAAATCCTGCTAAAAGCCATAGAGATTAGTGGAGGAATGCCTTGGTTACAGGTTTATCTTGCCCAAACTGCTCAATAGCAGAAGAGCATGTGTAGAACTGATGTGAAGTTGGAGCTTCCTACTCAAAACACAAAATTAGCTGACATTTAAAAAAAAATACCAAAATCCCTAGTAGACAGTAGCGCTTAGATGAAAAATATTCCAACCTATAATAATAACAACTTTCTGCTGCTTACTCTGTAGATAAAGCAAAGACACAGGGTCCAGAACTAAGTGAAGGCTCTCCCCAAACTCCAAGACCTTGTTTTTAATTTAAAGGTAAATTCATACCCCAAAATAGCAATTTCGCAGTACATTTCTCTTTCCCCTACATTTGTCTCTGTCCCGTTTCTTTGCACTTTGAGAGTGATGAGGACCCTTCATAAATCTGTGTTACTTTTGGAGCTGTAGTATTCTGCAGCTTCAGAAGATTCTGTTATTTCTTGTTTTTATAACAGTGTTGCAGTCATTTTCTAGTTGGTCCAAGGAAAGGACCACATAGACCTGCTGAACCAAAAGCACCTGAGAAACCCCCAGGGCAGCACAGGGTCTCTTGTGGTCTCTGTGCAAGAGCAAAGGTCAAATTGCTCATGCTCTGCTCCCATCCCTCTGCTTTGTGTTTGAACACCCCACACCCAAAAAGGGACTTTCCTCCTGTATTTTGCTAGGTGATAGCACACAGTCCAGTTTCATACCCTAGTGCCAGCAGGAACCCCTAGCCATATCTAGGCTGTCAGCACTCACAGCAAGCAGCTCCCAGCAGCAGTACCTGTGCTCAGTAGTATTGGTAACCTGGGCCACTTGGCCGGGACACTTTGGAGGTGACAGCTTAGCACTTCCTTTTGCTTTCTAATCAAAGAGAAATCAGATACCAAAGATGAAAATGTACCTGCAGCTGGCTTAGAGCCTCCCTCCAGAAATCAGCAGATGATGCAGAAAGGGAATACAGGGAGCAGAGAGCTGGCTGGGATCACTGGAGCTTTCTCCTCCCATCCCTATGAGCTGCAGTGGTCAGTTACCACTTGAAGGTAGGGACTGAGAGTGGAATAAATCCACTCCAGTCCCAGGAGGGTGTGTGTGAGTCAGGACACACATCTCCCAGGATAACCCAACACAGCCTCTAAATCCTCACTCTTCTGGGCAGGTCAGAGTCTTGCTCCAGTCTCTGCAGCTTGCAAGAATTCAGGAATATGAAATGAAGGTTTGTCCCTCCAGGGTCTCATGGGCAGCTCAGAGTGCCAGGGACAAGTCTGGTCACTTGGGTGAGAACTGCTGGCCCCATTTGCATATTGACACTGCTGGTGTCATTTTCTTCTGCCACTGCTGCCACTCCATTTTTGGAGATAGTTTCAGAGGGAGGAGAAGTGGCAATTTAAGTCTATAAAAATACTTGAATGCTTAAAGAGGATATTTGAATGTCTAAAGCTGAGTGACTGAGACTGGTCAAGTCCAACCATTTATGGTTTAGGCTGTCATTTCACACATCATTTGCTCTTCAGTCTGCCTCTGTATCATTTATTTACTCGTCCCTGGCAATGTGAAGCACAGTAATGAGGAACCAATCCAGGTTAAAATGAACCTTTTTCTTTACTTGAAAGCTTTGTTTTAACCCAAAAGCAGGTGGCTGCTCTGATCTGTCACTGCTGTACAGGCACTTGCACCAGCCAAGGGAAAGGCTGATCCAGGAAAGCCAAGGCTGGCATAAGCTATCTAGGGCTGGCACAGAAAGCAGTTGGGAAATTAATGTCCCTAGTGTCAAGGGAAAATGAAGAAAGGAAATCTGTGTCTGGTTAGCAGCAAAGACATGGCTCTGAAGTGCAGTGCTTTGGGTGTTAACCTTGGATTACCCTTGTGGTGTCCCACAAGCAGTTTCTTTAACAGTCCTGACATTGGAAATAAAACACACCCCATTTCTGCAGATCCTAAAGGACTCAGGTGTTAAGCAAGGGGAAGGGAGTGGATTGGGAAGGGGACTCTGCTCCCATGCAGCCAGCCAGCTGTCGTGGTTGGAGGCTCCTTGTTCAAGAGGCAAACAGCATGTGAGGCAGGCTGCCCTTCCTGCAGCTGCCTGCTGCTGCACAGGCACACTCTCAAAGCAATTTAACAGGAATTATTTTGACTGTGATGAGCATGGACTGAGCCTTAATAGTAAAAGCAATAGAAAGTGGCCTATAAGTTCAAGCATCAATTGTCCACTCAGTAATCTGAAGTCTGACAGATTCCAGTTCCTTGGTTAGGGGACTTGTTGCAGAAGATGAGTTCTGCACTTCAGGATCTCTGCTTTTATAAAAAATATGTCTTTCCAGCTCTGGAACTGATTAAGCATTTTAAAAACTAAGCTAACATACTGAGTCCCACTCTCCCTCTTGATTCCTACTGCAGTCCCATGAGCATGTCTGGGCCATTGCTATGTTTTGGCAATTAAAAAATGAATAAATAAAATCAACTGCAGATTGAAAGTTGGAAAAGGAAGCTGGAAAAGAGTAATACAGCCTTGATATTAACCTCATATTAACCCTGTGGACAACACTGCTCTGAGTTAATTTTTTTCATGTACAATTTAAATTATAAAATTAACTGCTATGGATCTACTCCTCTTTTTCCACCCTGCTTCCCTAGAAGATCTTAAAATCCATCTGCTCTTCACAGCAGATCTGAGCCTACAGAATAACCAAGCAGCCACATGCATGAAGGTTTGCTCCTGCTCGAGACAGACAGGTCAAGCATAGGGAAAACATGAATAAAAACAAGTGTGAAGGACAAGTGCCTGTTTTGGATACTGCTACATGTCAGAAGGGGTGTCTGAGCTGAACAGTCCTGCCCACAGGAGCCACATGTCTGTGTGCACTTCCACCCTGGTGACAGGCAAGCTATTGAGGTAGCCCCAAATCCTGGCCACTCCTGGACTTAAGCTTGGCATGGCCTCTGCACAGCCCTAAGCATTTGTCCCATCATAGCACTTTCTGACTGTTTACATCCACACCAAATTGTTTACAGGGAAAGGAAGAATGTGAATTCGATCATAAAAATCATTTGCTGCCAGAATTTTGAGAGTTGCCCCAGACCAGCACCTGGAGAGCAATCTCTCATGCTTACTCTTCATGCATGATATGAGCTTATCTACACAGAGGTTTTTTGACAGTGTTACATCAAGTATGATCTACATCTACTGCTGTTTTATTACCTGTCTTACTGTTAATTACTTGATTTATGTTAAATGTATAAATAAAATATTAATGCCAACCTCTTGAAGGTCAGATGAGACCCAGCTGTCAGGATTTCTTTGGTTCCACCGTATCACTGGGTCCCCTTATTTACCTATGGTTCTCTTTGTCCCTCGTGTTTCCTCCAGACACAGGGTGAGAGGAGCCACCCTTCCAGCAGAGATGGAGCCTGGCTGGTCCTGGCAGAGGAGCAGTCAAAAACTAGAGCAGCCCCTCACTGACAGGATGTCACTGGCTGCCACCAGTGTCACTGACTCCAAACATCCACGCACCATGAACATCTCTGCATTTTCAGGCCCTTCCAGTGAGCTTTCCCTGGGCACAGCCAGGCCTTCAACCTGTCCTTGCCACGCTCCTGCTTGGGATGTGCTCTGCCTGAATCCTTTAACCCCCAAAGTGCAACACTTCTGATTTGCACAGACCAAGCATGGTGACATTCTGTGCTTGGAAATGTGTTTTATGCACAATCAGAATTACCATTTATCTGAATGTGGTTGTGACTGAATAGGTAGATGCAGGGAGACCAGTCTACCTTAACCTTAGCAAGGTTTTTGATAGAGTCTCCCATAGCATCCTTGTGAACTCAGGAAATGTGTGATAGAAGACACTGCAGTGAGATAGATTAAGAACTGGCTACACAATAGAGCCCAAAGAGTGAAGATCAATGGTGCAGAGTCCAGCTGGAGACCTGTAACTAGTGGAGTCCCCCAGGGATCAGTGCTGGGTCCAATCCTGTTCAACATCTTTATCAATGACCTTGATGATGGGACAGTGTCTTCTCACCACGTTTGCTAATGACACAAAGTGGGAGGACTTCCTGGCACCCCAGAAGGCTGTGCTGCCATTCAGAGGGATCTAGACAGGCTGGAGAGTTGGGCAGGAAAAAATGTAATGACTTACAACAAGGGCAAGTGTAGAGTCTTGTATCTGGGTAGGAACAACCCCAAGAACCAGTACAGGCTGGGGACTGAGCTGTTGGAGAGTCGTGAAAGGGAAAGGGACCTTGGGGTGCTGGTGGATGGAATGATGACCATGAGCCAGCAATGTGCCCTTGTGGCCAAGGAGGCCAATGGCACCCTGGGGTGCATTAGAAGGGGGGTGGTTAGTAGGTCGTGAGAGGTTCTCTTCCCCCTCTACTCTGCCCTGGTGAGGCCACATCAGTAATATTGTGTCCAATTCTGGGCCCTTTAATTCAAGATCAACAGGGAACTGCTTGAAATAGTCCAGTGCAGGGCCTCCAAGGTGATTGAGGGAGTGGAACATTTCCCTTATGAGGAAAGGCTGAGGGAGCTGGGGCTCTTCAGGTTGGAGAAGAGGAGAATGAGGAGCAACCCCTTCAATGTTTATAAAAACATAAAGGGAGAGAGCCAGGAGGATGGTACCAGGCTCTTCTTACTTGTGCCCAACAATAGAAGAGGCAACAGATAAAAGCTTGAGCATAGGAGGTTCCATATAAACATGAGGAGAAATTTTTTTACTATGAGGGTGACAGAGCACTGGAACAGGCTGTCCAGGGAGGTTGTAGAGTCTTCCTCTGTGGAGATATTAAAAACCTGCCTGGATGCATTCCTACATGACCTCCTGTAGGTGACCCTGCTCAGGCAGGGGAGTTGGACTCAATGAACTTTTGAGGTCCCTTCCAATCCTTAACATTCTGTGATTCCGTGATTCTGTGAATTAACGATTACTGCCACTAGAAAATCTTTCTTTGGGCTATAAGAAATTTATGGACAACAAACATGGAATAAGATGTAGCATCTGAAAATCCCAGGAGGGAAAAGATTGGTAAATGCACTCAAATGAAACACTTATTTGTTGAACATCAGCATCATAAGGCACTCATTGGAACAGGAAATGTGTGTGCTGTACTAGGCCCTATGTGTTGGAAAAATAGCCTAATACTTCAGATGTGGCCCAGTCAGAGCTAAAAAGATTTAGTCTCTTTAAGGACAGACTCATAAGCTTAACAGAATGGAGGAAAATAAGTATTTGGAGGGGAAAAAATATTCCTAACTCTTCTGAAGTATTTCTTTGCAAATAGATAAATTATGCTACTTCTAACACTGGTTTCCATTTTCATAGCCCTTGCAGAGCAGCATCCAGAATGCACTTCATAACAGAGCTGACACCTGGCCTTCAGGAGACTGAAACCAGGTTAAAAAATATGGAGCATAACCTATGGTCACACTCATTCAGGATGTTGGAAGATAACGAGGGTTGTTTGTTTGTTTGTTTGTTTGTTTTTAGTGATTTAGTTATTATTTAGTTCTTATTGACTGGTTATTGAAAGACCATTAGCTGGACTCAGGTGCCCTGTGGCTAAGGTTGTTGACCGAACCAGATACAAGAATTCAGGAGCATCAAAAGAAAGTATAAGAGAACTAGGTTTAAAGTAAGTAAAAAGAAGCATCTCTCCATGCCACAGACAGACAATCTATTGAGCCTTTTGCCAGTGGAAGTTGGAGATGTTACAGTTTACTTAAAAACAAATTATTGGAAAAGAAATTTACTGAGAGCTGCTTAGCAGATGTAGACTGTGTTGAAAATTATTAGAGGCCAGGAGAGTGGGAGGAGGACAGTACTAAATGTGTCTCCCCTGTTCCTACAGTCTTCCATGCCTGTTCTCTCATGGCCACTGCTGGAAAAAAATTTTTTTGTTGGATGCACCAAAGAGCTGATCCAGGTTGTCTGCGTACTATCTTGTAATGTCTGCCTTGTCCTACCTATGAACTGTTGAGGGTTTCGTGCAGTTTTCTTAGGCCTTTGAAACTTAGAAGATAGCATAAAATCTTTTTTTCTTCCTTTCCTACACAGCTCCTGCACTTGCCTTGGTTATGTAGATTGTGTTAGCCTGGCTTGCATGAAAGATGTGAAAGATGTTTTGTTTCTAAAATTGTTAGAGTTAATAAACACAGATGGTGTGAGAAAGAGAGAGGAATGGAGCTTCTGCTTTCTCATAGAAAGGAAAGCTGTTATTAAAAACATTTCTCATTTTCTCCTGTGAAGCAGTTGATTTAAAAAAAATTATTATACTCAATTTCCTTCCTTTAAATGTCCCTAATGCTAATTCCCCCCACAAAAAATTTCTTACACAATTCATTCAGAAAAAATTTCTTACAGATTTAATTGTCCTCTAAAGACGGAAGAGGATTGTAACAGTAATAGAAGTGAAAATATTTATAAGAATAGGAAAGGACTGGCTGGGTGTGAGGCACAGGAAGGGACCAAAGACAGGAGACTGTAAGTGATCAGTCTAAGAGTGGGAAGTGCTGATGAGACCTCAATGAGGAGCCCACCAAGATTCCATCACATGCTGCATGCAGCTGCTCAGGACACAGTCAGGAAACAAAGAGCAGGGAATAAATCCTAGTAACTCCCAGAGGTGGAGGAGGATGCCAACAGAGGTGTAGTGGTTGCCAACAACTAAAAGGGTACAAAAGGCACATCCAGAGACAGCATGTGGTCACCAACCTAAGGGGAACCCAGGACATCTGATGAGGAAATGAGGATACCATTCCTCAGCCCCAAAAGTTGTTGCAGAGATGGACACATGCATCCTGGTGTCTGCATGCTGGTCAGACAGCTCAGATACACCCATCTGGTGAGTACCTGGGTATGAGAACATGAATGTGAGTGAGTCAAATCGGTCTGACTTTAAAATAAATTCACCCTCTTATGGGTACTTGCCTGAGTTTGCTGCTTTGTGGCTGCTCATGGATTAGTGACATACATCCAGCTTCTGGGCACCTCTCAACCTGTTGCCCATTGAACCACCTGGGCAGGTGTGGCAGAGCTGTCTTTATACAAAGTACATCCGTATTGACCAACACAGAAGAAAGTGTCCAGCATGACTTTTCAAGTAAACCAGGAGATGCTTCTGACCTTCTGACATGTCCTGATGAATACTAAGCTGCCTCTGAAAAACATAGCCACAGACAGAAGAGTTGTGAGCGCTGTCAATATGAGCACACAGTCTCCTCCCTTCACCTGAGACTGGAAGATGAACAAAAGGAGGGAGCCTAAGTGCATCACATCCCATTTCATTAAAATGAAATAAATTTGAGACTCCTATTGCCATTTACCATCTTCTTTTTGTGGGCTTTTTTTGGAGTGCAGTTCCTTGAGTACTCAAGGGTTCCCAGGATGCCTGGTTTCATGGGAACAGATGGAAACAGGCTGTTGAACTGCTCTATAAAATCTGCCCTTGCAGGAAGCTTTCTGAGGCATGGCTGTGTTCTAGCAAAGTGGAAAGCCTGTGATGGCAGGGGCTGCTGGTAGAAGGTTGCTCTCCTTGAGAGCTTGCTTTGTTGGGATGAGTGTTTATGCCACAGCTACTTCCTCCTGTCATCAAGGTAATAAAAAGTCACATCCAAGTGCTGAATTTGGAGTTGCAGCATCTTCCCCTCTCCTCACAAACTCCTTGTAATGCCATGTCTATACAGTCACATCCGTGTGAATTCAGTGTTAAGCCCATACTTCTCCAATAGTGACCTGCACTCTGTGGCCCAAACTGCCTCTTTAAGGATGATGTAAGGATCATAGAATCATAGAATTGTCTGGGTTGGAAGGGACCTCAGAGATCATCAAGTCCAACCCTTGAAAACTCAGTTTTACCCCCTTACCCCATTTGCAGCTGGCATTGTGGCTGAAGGATCTAGGATCTCACTGCAGCTGGCTCTGTGAGGTCCACCAGCAGCCCCTGGCCTCTTAGCAAGAGAGAGACAGAGCTCTTTTTAGCTCAGATGATTCAGCACAGAGAAGCCTTTACAGCTCAGCATCAGGCATCTTGCACCTCTTCTCATCACGCCTCTTCTCAAGTTTTAAGTACAAGGAGACAAAAGTCCTTGCAAACCCCTGATTCTGTCATTTCCTTGAACATATGCCTGTCATGCTGTTTCTGGCATTCAAATATCTTTAAAACGAAAAGACAGAGCTCTTAGGAATCACGGGGCACCACATGCACCATCTCTTTTTCAGAGCCAGCATCTTCCCTGGCATAAGGTGATCACCATTTGTGATATTCTGTGTTCATAGGACAGGATACTGAACAACACAGAACAGCAGAAGCAGAAAGTTTGATGCAAGCAGCTGCATGGCATGAGGGATGAATGAGACATCCTCCATACCAAAGGGGACCACAGCAACCAAGAGCCCAGCCATATATTTTAGAGGGATTAGAAGTGCTAAGATGGCAAGAATAATTTCAATAACAGAAGACTGAATAGATGCAAGTTTGCAGGCAACTGGAGCTCTCTGCTTCATAGCAAAGTTACACTAATCACAAAGGAACAGCAGGAAGAAGCCTTACCCCTCCTGCCAGCTGCACTGGGGCTTGGAGCATCCTCAGTAGCAGCCCAGACCTGCTGACCCTGGCAAGTCTGCCTCTGCTAGGTAGAGGAGGAACAGAAATTTGTGCCAGAAGTGCTCTCTTCATGTGAATGAATAGTCATTTCAGACTGTTCAGAAAGGAATACACAATTTTTGGAAGTTTTTCCTCTTTTGATTGTAATTTACCATTTGATGACATTTTTCATGTTTTCTTCAGAATCTCAGGGCTTAGCCAGGCTGTGGATAACTTTAGCACCCAGCTACACACCTGCCAAGGCTTGAGCAGGCAACAGCTCTGGAAATGACCTGGAAAAATGTGAAGGCAACCTAAATACATGCAGTTTTGCTCCTGGGCACAAGTATGTCAAAGCATCCACCCCAACACAAGGCCAAAAAATTTTGTACTTAGGTCTCACGTTCTTCAAATTTCTCTCTAGCAATCTGTCCTATGAAATGCGAGAGCACTGAGCCACTGCTCACTTAATTCTATAGCTCAGAAAACAAAAATCCTTCAATTCTTTCCTTTCTTTGTTTGGATGAGTAGGAAAGGTGACTTGAAACAAAGCCACCTGCTATTAGGAGGAGCACAGAAATGACTGTCTGTAGATACCTGCTTCCCAGCTCAGAGCCCCTTGCCCTGCAATTGCTCTTATTCTTAACCTGGTTCATGCCTTCACATCTCTTCTGTGATGTTGTGCAGCTATATGGAAAAAAGAAATAACTGGGAAAATACATGAAGGCAGAGGCAAGTGTTTCTGAAGTAAGGAGTAACAGATCAGTACTTTAAAACTCTTTGCTGTTATCCCTTAAATGCTTAATGTAAAAGGTAAGAGTGCCTTGCAGTGGGATTCCATTCCCCACCAGGTTCCATCTGCTCCAGGCTTGGCATGAGGAACACTTCCTAATATTTTCAGACAAGAGGTCAATTTAGGAGGGTGGCAAGGGTGAGGACTCCTTGAAAATTAGGCGCAGCAGTATTACTAAAATCTCCCACATAATTTTTGATACAGGTAAGTAGCTGCACACAGGCAGAAATCCAAACTCCAAATCTCATTCTAGATTCCAAACAGAGGTCTGCTGCTGCTTCTTAGCTGGGTCTGAAGCTCTGAGTACTAGTAGTACTAGCATCTGTTGTTAACAACATCCATAAAAGATCTTTTGCCTGGCTCTGAAGTGTGTGGTTGCTGTGCCCTGTAAGCTCCAGTATGAAATTCTACACAGATTCTCTGGTTATAATTAAGTGAGATTTCACTAAGAATTGAACTTATTTTTCAAGGTGGGAAAATGCCCTTTTTAATTTTCTGAGACTCTGTTCTCTCCTTCGAGTCATCCAGCAATGACACCTCCACCACAACACTGAGTCACACAGCCTAAAATGGTGACACTTTGTCCATACAGAAATGGGTGTCTTATCATCTGGGTTTTGAATCCTGAGCTGAAGCAGTGCCCGTGCCATCCTGACAAGCTGAGTGACTGAAACAGGCACTGGGAGGGAGGCTGTCAACATGGCAAATATACTCACCTGCAATCCAGCCCAAAGCCCTGACCCTGGAGGACAACACACACAGACCTCCTTCCAGCAGCTCCTGTATGAGCTGGCTTCAGCCTGCTGCTAAGACTTATTTTCATTATTGTAGATAAAGAGAAGCTGTGTCTGTGGCAGAGCAGTATTGGGTATAAATCAGCTCAGTGAAACTCAACCAGCTTTTGTCAGGGCTGAAAGAAAACTGAAAAGAGTAAGTCATCTATCCCAATTGTTTTATTTTTATTTCAGCAGTGCTAATTTCATTCAAATGAGAGCAGGTCTTGGCAGCAAAGAAAACAGCTTCTCTGATGCCCTCCAAGCAGAGAGACAGGCTGGCAGGACAGCCAGGACACAGCCAGGAGGAGCACCAGGGGACCAGGACAGCAGAAGGCAAGTGCTTGTGCTTGGCTTCACTCACCTGTCCTGACCCTCACAGCACTTTGGAATTTGCTCAGTCTGCAGCAGGTTCCAGCAGTTCCCTGTTGATGAGGTGAAGGCTACACACGCACTGGGTGGGAGGCTGTGGTGCCACCATGTGCAGCCGTTTGTGGGAAAGTGGAGATTTATGGCTTTGGTCTGCTAGGCACAGAAAATGCCAATTTTCTAGGCAAAACTAGCCCTATAAAGTGTTGTCCCTGATCTGTACACCCATATATCATAGTCTGCAGTATCAGCAGCCTGTAGGCAGGACACAGCAGGCAGGGGCAGGGGGGTGTTTCAGCTCCCCACTAAAGCCAGAGGGAGCATGGGGCTAAACCCAGACACCTCTAGCTTAGACTTTAGAGAAGCTCCTCTCTGACTGAGCACTGATGATGCCAGCATGTTGAGGACGATTTCAGAGAGGACCCCACTGACCTCATTTCATTTTCTCCCAGTCCCTAATGGCTTCTATACACATGTATGCAATGCCTTGTTGCATCCTGCTCAGTCAAAACCACAGTGCCAGTATCTGCTTATATCCTGCCTTGTCCCACACAGCCTTCCAGCTTCTTCAGCCATGTGCTGGCCTTATTGGGTCTTCATCGGGCTCAACATCCTTTCTGCAAAACTTCCTCAAGCCTCTCCATCTTTCTCCTGTTCCTCTTTGCAGGTGGCTTTGGTGAACACTTCCCTAACAGGCGAGGAGGTACTATTTCCCTTTCTCTCAGAGCCCTTGTGTCCAGAAGGAGATTAAACTTCAGAAATCAGATCTCTATCTGTCTCAAAGTCCCTTGCCACAAAGCACAAGTGAAAAGCCTCAAAGGATTGCTCATCTTGCTGCTGCAAGGGAGGAGGCTGAGCACTGAAGGTGCAGTTGAAAGGGGATTTGCATTCACCACACACACTGACAGCTGTAAAAACCCAGCACTCATAAAGCCACTTCACTTCACTCTGCTTGGCCTGAATGACTACTGCAGGTGCTGGGATGCTCCTCACTGGGTAAAAGAGAAACTTCCATGCTGTGAGCCGGTTGACCTGTGCTAGGATGAAGTGACCTACACCCTAGGCATGCATATTTCTCTCATTTTACAATGGAAGGAGTCTGAAAACCTTCCTGGGAAACTGTTATATGAAATCAGGCAAGTTTGTAGCAGGCAGGACCTATCAGAGGGGGAACACAGACCTACAAAGAGACCATCCAGCCCTTTGCATCCTTCAGGATGTGACTTCTCTGTCCCCTCTCATCAGCAGTTGTATGTAGGCTATTTGTTGTTTGCCATGGCAGGCTGCTGTGCTGAGAGATAATACAGCACATCTGGTTCAGCACAGACATGTCCTCTCCACAGATCAGATCTTTGCCAGAGCTGAGGACACACCCCAGTCAAGAGCCCTTCCAGAGCTACAGCCCTTCTGAGCTTTCCTTTGTTGTCTCTATATTTTAAGCCAGGAACTCTGCTTAAAACACCTCAGCAGAGTTAATCCAGAAGCAGCAAGCCAGGGACTCA
Organism: Florisuga fusca; assembly: GCA_038090715.1. Classification (NCBI taxonomy): domain Eukaryota; kingdom Metazoa; phylum Chordata; class Aves; order Apodiformes; family Trochilidae; genus Florisuga; species Florisuga fusca. The sequence goes on along the minus strand of JAAWXA010000007.1, from coordinate 26,104,300 downwards.
GCCTGTGTCCTCTTGCACAGTAGAGAGCCCCTTCAGAAGATTATGCCTGTGGCTCTGCTCCTTGACCATTCACCTGTTAGGGCTGCCTTGCCTTCTCTGCAGGAAACCTTTTATCCAAAGGGAAAAACTCAGCACTTGCTTTTGAATCCATCAGAGAGCAAGATAAATAAATCTGTGGAGAAAAAAAAAAATAGATTGTGCAAATTTTTCAGGCAGCTTTTGCAGACACCTGACATCAGTCACACACCTCTGTCCTGTCTGCAATCACTGCCCTTCCCAACATGTCCTGCAGGTCATCTCTCCTCTTGGAGATGGTGAGCACAGGCAGGAGACTGCAAAGAGCCTTGGACTTTAAGAGCTTCATCTTTACCTGCTTGTGCTACAGGTTTGACACCAAAAGGAAATCCTTAAGCCACTGAGCTGTGTTTTTCTTGGAGGAGTGGCATGAAGATGGGCAATTAGGTCAACAGCTTCTTGGGTGCCATTCTCATGCCCAGTGCCAGTGGTCATGGAGGGGCCCACACACCCCCTGACATCTTCTAGTTAGAAATAAAACAGGAAAATCATCTTTCCTCTTACCCTGTTGTCTCCTGTAAGAAAAGGAATAAGGAAAGCACAGGTCCCTGATACTCATCCAGGGCAGTTAAATCTCACCACAGGCTGATCAAACATTGTATTCAGCCATCCCCACTCTCCATCTGGTGTTTCTTCTTCCTACCAGTGCTGGTCAGATCCACAGTGCCAATGTGGGCATACTCTGCAGCAGAATTTTTATTCTATTGTGTAGTGGATATTTGCTTCACCCAGCATCATCATTTTGAAGGCAGGAACACAGGCTGTCTCCTCTACTGATGTTTTGGAGATGCCCTGAGATAGATAAATCTGTGCACTTGCACAGAGGCAGCAGGAGGATAAGGGACAGTTATCTGAAACCTGCATTGCTCCTCCTGATCAGCTGAAGGGCCTACTCCCATTGCCTCAGTGTGGCAGGAGAAGAAGATGGCTCCATTTCAATTTGGCTTCCCTGAGCTAGCAGAGCACAGTACTTTCCTCAGGCAATAGAGCAGGCTGTGCTACTTCTTCTGTTACTTCTCTCAACTCCAGAGATTTGGGTTCCTTTGATTATTCTTGCAATTTGTATCCTCTACATTGCAACTTATTTCATAAGGTACTTCTGGGAACAAAATGAGATGTGCTACATCTCTCCCTAAAGCTCCTACAGTGGGACCTAGCACTTAATTACACCATTCTTTGAGTAGTATGAACCTTCCTTGTAGACAGGTTGGAAGAGTCATGAGCTAATGACAACTATTCATTCATTTCACTTGTGTGTAGCAAGGGAAGACATCCCAGCTTTCCTCCTCCATCACAGACAGCTTCAACACCACCTGCTCTTGCAGCAAAGCAGACAGAAGTAAAATGCACACAGATTTTTTGACCAGGCTTCACAGGTTTGTAGTGTGAGTGCCATACACTTTGTTTATAAGTATCAGTAAGGAACTTGGGCACACCTATAACATCACTGAACATCCTAGTCATAGAATCATTGAATCATTTAGGTTGGAAAAGACCTTTAAGATCACCGAATCCAACATCAAACCTAAAAATTGCAACCCCACCACTTAACCCTAAGCACCCCGTGTCTTTTAAATACTTCCAGGGATGGTGACCCAGTCACTTCCTTGTGCAGCCTGTTCCAGTGCTTGACAACCCTTTCAGTGAAGAAATGTTTCCCAATTTATAACCTAAACCTCCCTTAGTGCAACTTGAGGCTATTTCCTCTTGTTCTATCAATTTATATCTGGGAGAACAGACCAACACCCACCTCTCCACAGCCTCCTTTCAGGTAGTTGTAGGGAGTGATAAGGTCTCCCCTCAGCCTCCTTTCCTCCAGGATGAATAACCACAGTTCCCTCAGCTGCTGCCTGTAAGAATTGTGCTCTAGACTCATCACCAGCTTCATTGCCCTTCTCTGGACTCTCTCCAGCACCTTAATGTCCTTCTTTTATTGAGAGGCCCAAAACTGCCCAAAATACTTGAGATGCAGTCTCACCTGCCCTAGTCCTAGGGGCCACACTATTCCTGATACAAGCCAGGGTGCTGTTGATTGCCTTGGCCACCTGGGCACACTGCTGGCTCATGTTAAGCCAGCTGTTGATCAACACCCCCAGGTCCTTTTCCATGAGCCAACTTTCCAGCTACTCTTTCCCAAGCCTGTAGCATTGCATGGGGTTATTGTGACCCAAGTGAAGGACCCAGCACTTGGCCTTGTTGAACCTCATAAAACTGACCTTGGCCCATCAATCCAGCCTGCCCAGATTTCTCTTCAGAGATTTCTTACCCCCCGACAAATCAACACTCTTGCCCAACTTGGTGTCATCTTCAGACTTACTGAGGGTGCACTCAATTCTCTCATCCAGGTCATTGATAATATTAAAAGAGAACTGTCCCCAACACTGAGGCCTTGGAAACTCCAGTTGTGACCAGGTGCCACCTGGGTTTAGCTCCATTTGCCACACATCTTTGGGCCCAGCCATCCAGACAGATTTTGCCTGGCAAAGTAAACTTTCTTGCTTTCTTACCTTCACTTACCTTTAAGAAGGCCTACTCCTAGCAAACGGTTCAGTTGGAGTAGGGAAGTGATGTGTTATTTCTGGTCACCGAAGGATTTTTAGATGTTGTGGAGCTCAGAGGCATCACTGCAGTTCTTCCCAAGCCAAACAGAAAGGACAGGAGAAGGTATGGATCAGGGTGCTGCACAGCACCAGGATCAGGGTGCATCTCCATCAGGGTAGAGATGGAGATGCCAACTTCACTCCCTCAGAATCACAGAATGCTTTGGGTTGGAAGGCATCTTCAAAGATTATCTGGTCCAACCTACTTGCCCCAGACAGGAACATCTCTCTTAGATCAGGTTACTCAAAGCCCTGTTCAACCTGACCTTGAACACTTCAATGTTGGGGAAGTGCCCTTGCTCTGCTCAGATGAGATTTCTGTGCCCAGGGGGCACAACAAACCATCCTGCTTCCAAAAAAGGGGCTGAAGTCCATCTGCCGAAGATTTTCCCATGTGTAGGTACATCAGAATTCTTCTCATGAATGCCCAAATGAGCCAAATAGGTGGATATGGCCTTTCCTTCAGTTCATGGACTGTTTCACAACTGACAGCAGCTGCTGTACAGCACCCTCATTCATACCTTTCCATCACATTCAAAGACTTAAAAATAGGCTTTTTACACGAAGCTGCACAGCTGGAACTTACCCAGCCTGGTTCCAGACCCCTTTTGGGCCTGCCCACATGCAGGGTACCACAGCTGGAGCTTTGTGTCACAGCTTTCATTTTGGGCTGTGCCCACTTCCAGAAAGCAAGTCCTCAGGCTCTTCAGATCTTTTCCTGAGGCTCAGTTAATCTCGTCAGTGTAGAAAAACTGAAAAGCAATTCTTCTGGTCTTTCCTTCAAGCTTCCTTTCCTGTACATCTCTCTTACTCTTCAACTGCCCTTTCTCTAGTCCCCCCCCACAAGCATCACTGCTCAAACTCTTTGGGGCTCCAGGACCCTCCTCACAAGCTCCCACTGCTTCACCCTGCTCCTCACCTGTCCAGAACCCTCTGGAGCACTCTCCTCTGCCTCCCAGGCTCTCCCAGAAATGTCTCCTACTCCCCAGAATCTCTCTTCTCCTCCTTGTCCTCCTCCTCACCATCATGTGTTCACCCCTCTTTTTCATCTGGGAAGAGAGATTAAGCCTCTCTCTGCTTGGATCAAAGCTGAGAAGTGCTAAAACTCACTGTTATGAACACATCTCAGTGAGAAGACTGGAAGGGCTGACCCAGCAGGATGGTCTCACCCTGCAGGGCACAGTCGGGTTTCCAGGGCAATTACCAGAAAATGTAAGAAAATGCAATTAAAGGCCCAGTCCTGGTGTTTTGGACCAAAGCACCACACTGCACTGAGGAGAAGTGATGAGACCTCAGCAAGTGCCAGACCCCAGGCTTTCAGGAGTCTATGGCAGTAGGAGGATGGATGACAAAGAAGCCCAGAGGCTGCTCTTGGGTCGGAACGCCAACCTGCTGAGTGTCCCCAGCACGCTGCCCAGCCATGCATCTCCCACAGCACCTCCCACACTCAGGTGGCACAGATGGTGTGAGGCCACACTGAGGTGCCCTGCAGTGACACCCTGATGGTGTAGACACATCTTCATGACTCATGTCCCCATCCCCAAGGTGTACCACAACACCCTCCAGGTGTGGGACTGGGCTCAGCATTTATGCCCTCTGCTCTGTGAGTCTGAGAGATTACATTCTTAGGCAAAAGCTTGCTAAGTGATGATTTTTCCTTCTGGACTGATTCTGGGTAAAGGAAAGGAGTGACTCAAAGAGTGAGGCTTTGAATTTTGGGTTGCTATTTTTGGCACCAAAGCCAGAATCCCTCCTGATGTTGTTGGATGTCTTGATCTTTTCACATGGTAAAACCAAAAAATACTTCAGTTGAGATGAAATCTTTACAATAAAATTCTGTCACCAGGTGAAAACCAAACACCCCCAGTATCACCAGCAGCCAGATGAGTGGTGTCCTCCCCTCCTGAGCCCCAGTGGGTCTGTAGGGGAGACAGGGAAATTCACCTTTGCAGTGCCAGGGGACATTGAGAGGTGCTTACCACTGTTCCACTTGCCAGCACCCTCTGCTCAGGACCCTTGAGACTACCCAAAATGTGTAATTTTATATTAATCATAACAGAATTCTAGTAATTTGTATTCAGTTGCATTCATATCAAATTCATAGTCATAGAATCATAGGATCATAGAATGAATACTTTGGCTTGGAAAAGTCCTGTAAATATCACCCAGTCCAACCCTTATAGAGTGAGCAGAACAATCTTCAACTAGATCAGAGTCCTGTCCAACCTGGCCTTGAATGTTTTCAGGGATGTGATATCTACCATCCCTCTGGGCAACCTGTTCCAGTGTTTCACTGCACTCATTGTCAAAAATCCTCTTTATATCTGGTCTAAATCTACCCTCTTCTAGTTTAAAACAATTGCCCCTTGTCCTATCACTACAGGCTGTAGTCAGAGCCATTATTTTGCATGTATCAAATTCTCCTCTGACAGATTTTAGGAAAGCAACAAGCATATCACTTCCCTCTTCTTCAGGCAATACTCCTAAGCTCAGAATCCTATGACATCTGAAAAAAATCAAAATATCTATCAGTGTCACTAAACTGAAGTATTGACGCAATTTTAATAAACTTTGAAGGTTTTTTTGTGCCTTTGTGGTTTGGTGGTTTCTGACTGATGAGTGAGAAGTTTTCTATGCTGGAACTATGGAGGAGATCTGAATATCAACAATGCTGCTCCTCCAAGACAGACATGGATTATGGGCAGTCTTGTTTAAGCTTACAAATGCATAGTCTACAGTCCCCATGGTAATGGGGTCCTGATCCACATCAGGGGCTCCATTGAGCTGCTGCAATGTGAATAAGAATAGGCACAGCTGATGTACAAGGTCAAGAAAAGATTTGTCTTTGAAAGATCAGGATTGATGCTGTTCCTGTACAGAGAATAAATGATGCATGAAAACGTTGTTCTCAGTGGCCCAATAACTTACATTTGTTCATGTTTCTCCTCCTTTCAAGTAACACCTGAAAACTCATGAAAACACCATGAATAGATACCATTTGTATATTCAGTATTTAATACCTTTGAGTTCTGGTGCTAAGATTTGCCTCTTTTTCTAATGATGTTTTTAATTTACAAAAATTTACAAAATTTACAAAATTTACAAATTTACAAAAACTTAATAAGCAAATTGTTAAGTTTCCTTACGAAAAAGAATCTTACAGAGCTTCACTGGATGTTCTCTGAGAAAAATAACACTCTTCTGGTTTTAGCATAGTCTTAAAATGTAGAGGAACTCAACCATGATCAATTTTTCATTTGTTGGGTAAGAAGGGATAAATAGAACATGCTTCATACCAATTGTCTACAACTGCTTTCTAATTAACTAATTGATTGCAGAACTGATGAGATCCAAAATTAATTTTTATATATTAATTTGGCCAGACTTTTTTTAAGAACCATGAAGACGGACTGGCAAGAAGCTTTCATTTGATGTCAGGCAGACAGTATTTTGGAAATACTGCTACATTATTTCTGGGGTAGCTGTTTTGCAGTGGGGTTTGCCTCTACCTGGTGGCTGGAAGAGGAACTGCATAATTCCCAGTTTCTCTTCAGTGGGATGCAGGAAGTCTTTTGGGATGTCAATTTAGATAGAAACATGACAAACCCTCTAAGCTGTCACTATCTAGGGACTAATTTTTTTCCACATTTTTCTCCATTCCACAGTTGGATAAAGAAACTATTGAAAGGGATTGGTGGTGTGGATATGTGAATAACTGTGATACACTGATAACAGCATCAGCAGTCACGACACATATCTGTAAAAGTTCTTTGAAGGCATCAACAAGCAAGTGTCAACAGATACACTTAATGCAATTTGCAAAAGCAATTGATGAAATCCTTCAACAAGAAGCTGCTGTGGAGTGAGAGGGAGTGTCTTCATGTGAGCAAGCTGTTGGCAAAACCCAGGAATACACAGGCAACAATCACAGGGAAGGGAGATCCAAACTGGTGTCCTACACTGACATGGGCTGCAGCTGCTCTGAGCAACTGATCTCTAAAAAAAATGCAGAAGAAGGTGAATAATAGACCTGCAGGGGTAAAGAGTAAAATCAGCCAGTTGTATACATCTGTCCAAAGTAATAAGGATGAAAACTACTTCAATGGTTGGTAAAAGGGTTTCAGAATATCCAAAAACTGGGCAGTAAAATAGCAGATGAAAATCTCACTTAAAGGTAGGTAAATTTAGAAACCCATTAGCAAACCAAGATCAAACTTCCAGTACACAGAGGTACACCCTGAACCAGCTATTGCAAATCAAAACATGATGTGCAGTTCTGGGCCCGCATCTCAAGGCAAATATAATAGAAAAAAAAAAACCACAACAACATTTACAGGAAAAAATCACAGCCATTAGCCCTGAAAACAAATAATTGAGGGAGGACTATGATAGTTGCCCTTAATGTCCTGAGTAGTATGAAGGAAGGGAGCAGAGGGTACTGTCTGAGGGCATCTGAGACCCCAAGCAGGTGACAGATGCTACAGGAAGGGAAGGGGAAAGCTCCTCACACAACACATGCTGAAGTTGCACAACAGCTTGGCAAGGATGTCAAAGTTTACACAGTTCAGAAAGCAGTCAACAAAATTTGTGGCAGAAAAATCCACCCAGCACTATTAAAAACGAAGGCACCATTTCTGGTCAAGAAATCTTTGGACCACAAACGGTTGCAATCTGAAAGCACTTTAAGGAAGCACAACTGCCTGACTGTTCTCTCCCTATGCTCTGCCTGTAGCACTTGTTACTGATCACTGACAGAGACAGGGAAACAAGCCAGGCAGCCCTTTGGTCTGCTTATTCTTGATTTTTATGTATCACTCACAGACAGTACCTTCCACATTTGAGAAAGCCCCCAAAGGCTACTAAGCTTTTGCAGAAGCATGTCTCATCCCCCACTAGGATCACATTTAAAACCTCAGCAGGAGCTGTTTATCTATAGGATCCCTGATATGAAAGGAGAAAGATTGCCAGAAAGATCCTCAACAAAATTTGAAAGAGAGCTAAAATATTTTTCATTATTAAGTCCTTACAAGTGGTACACTGAGAAACTGCAACAGAGTCCCATAATACATGTACTTAAGGAGGTTGCATGGATGTGTAAGCCATTGTTCTGGTGTACTTTAACTCCTGAGAGTTTGATTTTGCTAAGTTTGATTTGGCCTATGTGTGCATTTTTGAGTGCATAAATACTATGAATATTTTATAAAATCAGCACTGCTTTACAGATGTACTTATTTTGGATGACTTTCCTTTATCATACTCTGTGGCTCAAGCTGCCTGCTCTGTTCCTCTAAGTGCAGGCCAATGCCACAGCAAAGGTGGACACTGATCCATTGGAGGGTCCTGTCTGCCTACATCCCTCAGTCAAGATTGCCAGTGCTGAAACCCTGACCACGGCCCATGGTGAACACTGCTGCTTGGTGGACTTGAGAAAAGCTGAGCACCCACTGCCCTGGCCATCTCACCTGTAGGCATGGTCCTCACTGCACAGCCAGCCTCTGACAGCACCAAGAGTGAAAAGACATCTCTGTGTGGCTTTCAGATATTCTGATGGGTGCCAGATAAACTGTTGCAACGACAGTGCTAATAAGACTAATAGAGTGGCAATCCAGCCCAAACAAGGAAACTGGGCTCAGACCTGCCAGCAGACAACACGTCAGCTGTGATTATCACATCCCGCCGTATCTCACTTAGCAAAGCTGTCAGCAGGTAACTCAGAAACCTAAATGAACACTGCCAGGGAGGTCCATGCAGTGTTCTGTGTGCTTGATGTGCCAGCTGCTTCTGATCCAGTGCTGGGGCTCTGCAAGCTCATGCCCCAAAGCAGTTCCAGTTGCCAGGATTCAGACTCCAGGGGAGAAGGAGAGCACAGAAAAATGCTTGATTCGGAGCCATGTCTCATGGATCACACCACCATGATCTCTGAACATCCACAGGAAACCTCTGTGTCCATACCCAGGAGATGGAGAGCATCAATGAGGAAGATACTGGGCAGCTGATCTGGCACTGCTAGGTTTCACTGGCTTAGTGCCACAGGAGGACAGGCTGACTTGGAACAAGCTGAATACAAACCACTGATAACTGTCCCAAGAGGTTCAGTACCAGGTAGGAAGCCTGCCAAGCTGTGAGATGATCACCATTTTCCAGTTTTCAGCCACTTTCTACTGAAGCATTAGATCTCTCTAAGACCTAAGAGAAACTGGCCTCAGACAGGGACAGAAGAGAGGGAATGAAAACTGCTGATGCCTCCTGAACTCTTTCTTGTCCTTCTCTTCCACTCCACCTCAGTAATTCACTAAGCTCCATCTTTCTTGCTCTGTTTTATCCTGCCCCTTGTCCACTGTTGACTGTCCTGTTTTGATCAGGATCCTCTTCACTATGTCCATGTCTATCTTGTAGTGGGGAGCCCAGCACTTGAGCTGTGGCCTTCCCCATGCAGAGGAGAGGTGAAGGATCGCCTCCCCCAACCTGCTGTCAATACTTTGCCTACTGCAGCCCAGGATGCTCTTAGGTTGCTTGTCAGTGAGGTTACATCTCTGGCTCAAGAGTCCTGGTGCTGACCCAGGCCCTGTGCACAGGCGAACAAATTTTGCTTTCAGATATTCCCATGATTTACAAAGATTTTCTGGATCAGGCTGAGTTTGGCTCCATTACCTAGGTCAGTGTAACACAGTGAGTGATACTGAGAAGCAGATTTTTCTCTCAGCTCCTTCATGGCAGACACACTCAGCATCATGTTCTAGCTGAAAAGGCTCGCACAACCTCATCAAAATGTTGCTCACCAAAAGTAGCAAGGAAAATGAGGCAAAGAAACATCCTGCAAAGGAATGAGCAGAAAATCTGACAAACAGCCCACCCCTCCACTGCATGGGACCAGAAAAATTCTGCAGAGCTCACTGGGAAGAGAGGTTACATTGGATGTACTCTAATAGCCACCAAGTTCCTACCTACTGGCTTAGCAAGGCTGGCCCCTTCTTCATCTTAGAAAAAGGCTGCCTGAGGTAAACCATCTGATCAAATGTTACAGCCTATGAGAAAAATAAGTTTTCAGGAGAGCCATATAGCAGTGTCATATGGATGAAGATCATGGATTAGGACAGGGAGTCATCACAGCTGTATCAGAATGAGACACGGGTACAGGGCAGCCTGAGCAGGGCTTCACCAGCCCTACTAATGCCAGATGCTCTGGCATCTGCAGGATATATGCAACATGCAGATGGGTGAGAAATCAAAGGGAGAATAGGAAAGTTCCCACTTCCAAACAAAAAGACCAAAGGTTTCCTTCCAACCCCTTTCCCCAAAAGCAACCTGCTGGTGCCCAGTAATTTCCACCCTTGAGAAATTTTGGTGAAAGTAGAAAGTTTGCTGGTTAAAATTTTCAGAATAAGCCAATTTTGACAACCATTTTCATCAGTGACAGTGGCAGCTGCAGGAATGTTTTCAATTCTGAGTGTCTCAACCACCTCAGAGTTTGGAAAATACTTCATTTTTTGCCCCGTCTGTAGGTAGAAATGGAGACTAGTGCTTCTTAATGTTACAGCAATGCTCCCCACATTAGTAGCAGAAAGGGTGGTGGGAGCCCCAACACTTCACCCATGGCCTGCAAAACCCAAGGGCACCTTTGTGTTTTCCTAATGCAGCGTGGCAGAAGGTGCAACTATTTGTAGAGACAGTGTCTAGGGGTGATGCTGCACATCCCAGTAGGAATGTCTAGAGATATCCCCTGAGGATGAGGATTTTTTGCACCTTAAAATATATTTTGTACCTCTGAGTACAAAAAAACCATCAAGACAGCGTTTACTGCTGTAGATCAGGTCTGGAGAATCAGGCAGGTGCATACAGTGTCACGTCAGCTGTGCAGAGCCCTGTGCCTCCTGTATCTCCAGGAACTGCTGGTGGGGCAGGAATGATGGTGGGATTTGAAATCAATGCCACCTCATGTGACTCTTTTTATCCTGACTACCGTGGGACCTGTGTTTGTCCGTACAGGGAAAAATATCTTGGCAGCAGCCATAGGGATGGATTACAAGCTTGACAGCCTAATGGCCTTCCCACTTCCCAGCCTGTGTCCTTATTTTTGTCCTTTTTTCTGACTGCAGGCTAGAATGTCTGAAGCTAAGGGTGTTTCAGGCACTGCCAGGCAGAATAAGAGATGACCTCTGGCAGTACCTAAGCAAGAAAGCATGTTCCCTTTTTTTCCACTGAGTGCATCTTCCCACAGCTGCCGTGGAGCTGCCAGTAAGGCTGCTGCATGCAGAGGAGCTCCAGTCGCTGCAAATAGGCTTGACCAATTTTACTTAAAAGCAGAATTTGGAATGTTTCCCAGATTGTAATTACCTATATATAAATACAATGATAATTATGTAACCTCAGAGCAAAAAGTGACAAGTGATGACAACTAAATTCACTAAGAGTGCAAATGTTCTTCCTCTCTTTTATGAAACAATATTGAGTGATCCCCGAAGCAATCCAGCAGCCAGAGATGTGATCTGCTAATAGGTGTTGAGCCCAGTGAAGGCTGATGGAGAGGCAGGATGACTGATCCTTCCCCCAGGAAGAGCCTTGGTACTACATAGCTAGTAGAAGAACAGAAAAGTACAAAGTTAAAATACTGGACTTTGAAGATACAACATATTTCATCCATGTGAAGTGAAACTTAACTTTTCATTTAATTTACACCAGGAAATAAGTCAGGGCAAGGGCATTTCCTTGGCACAGAGGACAAACTTATTTTCCTGGTTTACGGAGGGTAACCATGTCCAGATTTTTCACTGGGCATGCTAAGCCCAACCTGGCATGGGCTGGCCAACAGGGAGAGCTGGCATGGGGCAAAGCTCAGCCTGGGAGCACAGCAGCAGTGCAACATGCCAGTACTGCACCAATACTCAGGCCTGGCACCTCTGTGGGGTTTCTGGGGGCATGTGGTGCCTCTGCATACCTGTCACAGCCACGGAAAGGCTAAAAGGGGCCCCTCACAGTCTTGTTGATTCTTTTGAAAGCAATTTGGTGTACTGGCTTTTCAAACATTTTCTATTTTTTCACATTTAGAAGTGCCAAGCCCCAGGGATGATGACAAATCCTCAGAAATATGTGATGAAATGCATCTACGAGAAAAAAATGCCTCTTCCTAGGCTGCTTGGGAAAAGATGAAAAGTGATGGTGGTGCATGGTGTGCTTCCAGACCAGGACTAGAAACCAGTACAGTGTCTCCCTGTCAGATTCTGGGTATGGCATAACACTAAGAAAGAGGGAGAAATAGTGGCAGCCTCATCTGCAAAATTACAGTGATTAAGAGAGAAGCTGAAAATGTACATCCCTTTCTCAGTCGTTTTGCTGAGACAGTCACAAATCCTCACACCCCAGCGTTATCTGAGCAACCTGCTATGCTGACTTCATATTCCCACGTTAAGCATTTCAGTTGACTTTAGTTTTCTAACAGGTCAACTAATTCCCTGCCTGCAAGTGTGTCACTACAGATGTGTGCTTCCTCTCTTAAGAGTGAAATACTTTGTCTTCAAATGTAATTGAGCTTCTGGAAAAGGAACCATTTAGACCAAAGTCACAGTGTCCTTGATTTCACTCTGCCTTCATGCCCATACACCAGAAGCTCTTTGGATACTCTTTTACAAGCAGTTGAAAGAATTTCCCTTGACAACTTACCTGTGCAAAGGCTGGTGTGTCTGAGAAGCCCACAGCAAGTTCATGTAAAACACGAGCTACAAAGCTCCACTACAAGGAAAGAGCTGAACAGAAAGGTGATTTAGCCAGCATCACTGAATCTAATGCCATCAAATCTAATTTGCTTCTAGAGGGGTGAAGAATCCCATAGTACTGAGTGAGTGGGCAGTATAATGGCAGATGATGCTCAATGCTGTTAAGCACAAAGTAACAGAGACTGGAGGAAAAGATGCAATACTGTCTCTGTAAACCGTAAAAAGTTCAGAAAATAATATCCCACTCTGGAAAGAAATGTAATTTTTAGCAATTAAAATCCCTTGAAAATGATGTTTCAGTACTAAATGGGTTTCAGAAGAGTGGAGAAAGCTTAAGAAATACCTAGGGAAGAGAAAGTGGAGCTGGCTAGAGTCTAACATGTTACAAACATCCGGGTGCAGTCACCAAGGAGCAGTTACTGACAGTGGTACAAGAACATTATTCCCATGTACTCCTCAGAGTACATTATACCATGTACTCCCAGAACTGCAGGCTGTGCAGTCCTGCTGCTGCTCCACAGCCAGAAACCACTCTATCAGTACTTGAACCCTACTACTCAATGTATTCACCCTCCATGCCATCTTCTTGCTCTGCATGCTACTGTACCACCATCAGTGCTCCTCACTGACTGTATCTGAATGTTTGTAATGTGTTGCTAGACTCCAGACCACTCCAGTTCCTAACCTGTCTCTTAGCTAAACTAGACGTGTCTGCCTTTTGCACTCTTTCTTATTAATTAATCCCTTAATCCCCTGATTAAACAACAGAAGCTGGCAGTGCAAAGAAACCTGTCCTGACGCACCTTTATTTTCATGGGTTGGCAGCAAATTTTCAGCAAACTCACATGAACCTCATGGGCAAAGCCTCAAGTGCTGACTTTTTAATCTGTTTGTACAGCATAGGGTGAGACCTTGGGAGAGAGAAAGAATGAAACCTGCAAAAGAAAGGGTGAAAGGTAATTCCCAAGGGTTTCCTTTTCACTCAGTACCTCTGTTAATGTATAGGAGAGATCTAAAGAGATCTATTTTCTTTAGAAAATGTCATAAATCTATAGACCTGTGCTTTCTACCCTACTTGAACTTGAACTTGGAACATTAGTCTTGGGTTTTATATGCTGGTTTATTACAGAATTTTTTACAGAGGTTGTTAGTTTATATGACTACATTTCTGATGCATTAGCCTCTGCATCACCTTTCCCATAAACAGAAGTTGCTTCAGCTTTTCTTTGCTCCTAGCCACCGTGCAATTTTCAGGCACGAAATTTGCTCTTCTGTTGGTTTATTTGTCTATTTGCATGTTGTAACTAGTTGAGCCTTCAGCTAATGTAAGTGAAGAGGGGAAAAAAATACCCAAACCAATTTAGAGTGAGGAAATTCACAGGCAGCGTTTGAAAAGGGTGGAGATGAGGTCCTTAGGGTAAATTATAAATGGATGGTATTAAGTCTAAGGAAATAAACAAGTTCCAACAACGAATCACTGCTATCTCCAAAATGATTTTAAAAGAAGCAACTGTATGATTGGCTACAATAAACTCACTGTCTAAAGAGCCCTAAATTGTTTCTCCTCTTACTACAAAAGAGAAGCTACATGAAGACAAGAAGCCATGGACATCACTTCTACAATAAGCATCTCAGTGTTTTTGGAATCCATTCCTAGCTTTAAGAATAATTAATGCTAGCAGTACAAGTCTTTCTGAAACATTTCCAAACGTGTGTGGTTCCTGCAATAGGTGAAGGTTCAAGTTTCACCTTACAGAGCTCAAACTAGTTTTTCTGTTCTTAAAATACCTCAGATAAAACATAAAAAAAAGTCATGACTTTTGATCATTTGGGCTTTCTTGGCTTGGACATGAAACAGATTCATATGAGTATTAGCAGTCCAAATGCCTGTTCACAGTGCAACTTGTCACCATGCTTCGTTATAGGGGTTAGAGCAATTGCCTAAAATATCCTGGGTTTACCCAACCTAAACTCACTAGAGTGACACTGGAACTTGGGTCCACTCCTTGGACCAGTTTGGCACACTGTACTGGGTCTAGGTCTCCTGTGGGTGCTTTGGGCAGATGGGAACCCTGGCTGTGGTGCCCAGCACCTGAGAACCAGGGGCAAGTCAGCTGGCAGAAGCCCAGGGCTCCCACTTGCCTCCTGCCACAGGAACAACACCAGGACAAGGCTTTTTTTTTTAATTAGAATTTATCTGGGATCACAGGAGACACCACTGCTGATGTGTGGTCCCAGACAATGAAGAGACCCAGACACAGGGGTAGGGTGTAGCAGCAACCAGCACAGATAGACTGAAAACTAGTGAGTTATATTTTACTTGGGGTGTTTTTTTGCATGTCCAGTCTGCTGTTAGTTCATTGGAAATCATGGATAACAAAAAAACAAACAAACAACCAAACAAAAAACCCCCAAACCCTCCAGAACCTCTTTTTTAAACTTTTAATGTATGGCACAAAACTTCTAGTTTTCTCCCACATGCTAGAAAATTGGAAGGCTGAAGAATAATGTGTGGCTAAAAGATGCTTTACTGCTACCTATTGTGGTTTCTCAGGTTATTTTCTCAAAAGCATTACTTTAGCAGCCATAGATCACTGGTGCATTTGTGAAGTATTTAAATGCAGTTATGAATGCATGTTACCTGTCTCAATTTATGTTTAACATCAGGTATCTAGAGATCCATTACAAGACATACTTGGTGTTACGTGGATGCCTGAATTTAAGGATAATTTTTCATCTCATGCATAACTTCCCCCCCTAAGACCACTGGCTGGTGGGGGACACACAGCATATCACATTTTGCAACATATTTCACAAATTCCATAACAAAAAGCTTTTCACAACTCTTATTTAAAAAAAACAAAAACAAAAAACAAAACAAACAAACAACCAAACATTTTGAACTATTTGTAACCTGGTATTACTGAACATGAATTTTTAAGCCTTTCTTAAAAGTACAGATGGGCTGAGATGAGAAAAGCTCCATCTTCTCCCAGAGAACCAACTCCTCTGTAGGGATGGATGTTACACCGAATCACTTCATTCCCAACCTAAAAAATGTTATCAGATTAAGATGCAGGCAAATGTAGGCAACTGTGAGCAACTCCAGCCCTGAGTTCCTCTTCCTCTGGGCTACAGATCTGACAGCAGAGCTTCAGTTAAGCAATGGTTCTTGGTCTCTTCCCTGGTTACGTAAACTTGATGTTTTAAGCAAATCCCCTGAAGATAATTTTTTTTTAAATAGCTGAGCACTAAAGGCTAAAGGGAGCTGAGTAACAATGCTATTCTTTTGGACTTTTTTTTTTGTTTGTTTGTTTGTTTGTTTTTTTTAACTTCTCCATTTTTTTTTAATTCACTTTGGAAAGAAACTTGAGATGCTTCACTCCCAAACAAGTTGAAACAGAGCATTTTTTGAACCGTGAAATGAATGTCACCAATTGGTACAGAAGGTCAGGTAAAATCTCACCTACTTCCATATTTTCATGGATGTCACTCAGCATGGTGATCTCAGTGATTTCTTCTACTGAAAAGGGCAGCTTATACCAGAAAATCTGCAGAATCAGACCCCAAGGGAGTATCTGATTTACTTAGAAGGATCAGCATTCACTGAAAACTGGCCAGTTAAAACACAAGACAGATCTAACTCTGATTTTCCTCCCCACCTTGAGTTGCCTTTACTTTTGCTGTCACCTTCTCAGACTCCTCTGGCCCCACAGAAGCAGAAGAAGCAGATCATGCCAGCTCCAACCTCAGACCAGGCAGCAAACCCAAGTTCTGTACAAGGCCATGTGGGAACAGGTGTGAGACATTTTGTTGCAAAAAAAAAGAAAGTTTTTTTCACAGGAAAAAATAGTTTCACAAGAAACTGTCCTCTTTTGTGATCTATTTAATAAAAACTCTGGAAACATGTTCTTGGATCTCACTTTTAAAAAGTCATAGAGAATAATTAACTTAAAATAGAACTTTCTTATGCAGATCCCAAGTTAATATTGATATGACTTAAACCAGCTACAATGACTGGCTTGATTTTGAAGTATAAAACAAATCACCACATCCACTCAAACTTGATAAAGGGTACATCTAATTTTTTAACCTGTTTTTTTCCTCTTCCTTTTCATCAACTATTGTATTCACTAGAGGGTCTTAAAAGCCAATTAAGCTTCTAAATTACTTTTTAAAAAATGTGATTGAGTAAAGATGAATCAGCTAAACATCTCCCAAAACTGCAATTTATTAAGCTTTTTTTCTTGAGAGACATATTGGCAATAATCCAAGTGGTGGGTTTTCCCTCCCGTCCCCCCCTCCCAATAATGCAGTTTCAGGGATGAAAGCATTTGAAAGAATGCGGTTTTTTCACAGTCTTCTTGTAAGCTGAAGAGTCTGAACTGACAGATTGCTTTAAAAGTTGCCTTCCAGCTCCTCCAAGGCACAGCGAGTTGCAAAATCCCACCCGGCAAATTTTTGGCGGCTTCTTGCTCGCCACCTCCAGCCTCCTTCTCCGTACGTAGAAGCTCTTTGTACGCAAGATGTCTGTAGATTAACGTCGGTATTTGCCACCAGCGGCAGGATGAGCACACAGGTAGCCCTAACAGCTCTCCTTCCCCAGGCAGGCTGCTCCCGGGAGGCATGGGCAGCGCGGGGTGCTCTGCCCGCGTCCTTCTCCCCGCTCCCACCAGAGGACGCTGCAGCCGCAGGGATGGAGGCACAGCCTGAGCGCACCGCTTGAACGCGTACACTGCAAAGCAAATACGGAAAACGGCATAAAAGTGTTTAACATAAATCCATTGACTTACATGCGGGGTTTTGCTTCTTCCTACAAACTACGAAAGCTTGCATATTGCCTTCTATAATTATTTGCAATTGCCCCAAAGAAATACTTAATCCAAGACTTCAGATCCTACCTGTTGTTTTGCGTAGTTCAGAGCAAAGCGTGCGCATGTCGGCAAAACCTACCGCCGGTGCACACGGCAGTCTTTGAGTCTAAGATGATGCTGATTTTGCCCTGGAAAATCTTTAACTTCGCCCTCCCTCCCCACTTTTCTAGGGACAATAAAAGTAATAAAAATTCAGTTTAACTTTGTTCTGGACAACAGATCCGAGACGACAGGTGGCTACGACGCGGGGAAGCGGGTGGGTTCTGCAGTGCCCTCCCGCCGCACCTCCGCGGTTTCTGGGGGGGGAAGCGGGAAGGCAGCAGCGGTACCTGCTCCACGGNCCTCCCTCCTCGCCGGCTGCGCCCCGCCACCGGGCGAGGAGGGAGGCGGGCGTCCGGGAGCGCGGCGGACTCGGAGCCTCAACAGCCCCCCGCAGTTCCAGCTGCCCAGCTACCAGGTCTCCATCCCCGAGAACGAGCCGGCCGGCACGGGCGTCATCGTGCTGCGGGCCCAGGACCCCGACGAGGGGGAAGCCGGCAGGCTGGCGTACTCCATGGAGGCCCTCTTCGACGAGCGCTCCAATGACTACTTCTCCATCGACGCCGAGACAGGCAGCGTGGTCACTGCCCGCAGCCTCGACCGGGAGACGAAGGACACCCATGTGCTGAAGGTGACCGCCTACGACCACGGCTCCCCGCGCCGCCGCTCAGCCACCACCTATCTGACAGTGACCGTGAGCGACACCAATGACCACGAGCCAGTGTTTGAGCAGCCCGAGTACCGGGAGAGCATCCGGGAGAACTTGGAGGTGGGCTATGAGGTGCTGACCATCCGCGCCACTGATGGTGATGCCCCAGCCAACGCCAACATGCTTTACCGCCTGCTGGAGCCAGGAGCTGGTGATGGGGTCTTTGAGATTGACCCACGCTCTGGGGTTGTGAGGACCCGAGCCCCAGTTGATCGTGAGGAGGTCTCTGAGTACCACCTGGTGGTGGAAGCCAATGACCAGGGCAAGGATCCAGGACCACGTAGTGCCACAGCTATGGTGCACATCACTGTAGAGGATGAGAATGATAACTACCCTCAGTTCAGTGAGAAGCGTTACCTGGTTCAGGTGCCAGAGGATGCCCCAGTGAACAGCCAGATAATGCAGGTGCAGGCCACGGATCGGGACCGGGGCAGCAATGCCCAGGTGCACTACAGCATTGTAAGTGGCAACCTGAAAGGCCAGTTCTACATCCACTCTTTCTCTGGTGCCATTGACCTGATCAACCCTCTGGATTATGAGACTATTCGGGAGTATACTCTCCGGATCAAAGCCCAGGATGGGGGCAGGCCTCCCTTGATCAACTCCAGTGGCATGGTATCAGTGCAGGTTGTGGATGTGAATGACAATGCCCCCATCTTTGTAAGCACTCCCTTTCAGGCCACAGTGCTGGAGAACGTACCTCTGGGCTACTCAGTGCTGCATATCCAGGCAGTAGATGCTGACTCTGGGGAAAATGCCCGCCTGGAGTACAAACTCATAGAGATGGCACCATCCACTGGAGGTGCCCCAGTAGCAAGTGAGTCTGGGTTCCCTTTTCAGATCAACAACAGCACAGGGTGGATCACAGTGGCTGCAGAGCTGGATCGAGAGACTGTGGAGAACTATCATTTTGGGGTAGAGGCTAGGGACCATGGCGTGCCAGTCATGACCTCCTCAGCCAGCGTGTCCATCACTGTCCTTGATGTGAATGACAACAACCCCACCTTCACTGAAAAGGTGTATCACCTCAGACTGAATGAGGATGCAGCTGTGGGTAGCAGTGTCCTGACTCTGACAGCAGTGGACAGGGACGTTAACAGCGTTGTGACTTACCAGATTACCAGTGGCAACACTAGGAACCGTTTTGCCATCACCAGTCAGAGTGGAGGGGGGCTGATAACGCTGGCCTTGCCCCTGGATTACAAGCAGGAAAGGCAGTATGTACTCACAGTCACTGCCTCTGATGGCACTCGCTTTGACACCGTCCAGGTCTTCATCAATGTGACAGATGCCAACACGCACCGTCCAGTCTTCCAGAGCTCCCACTACACAGTGAGTGTCAGTGAGGACAAGCCTATTGGCACCTCTATTGTCACCATTAGTGCCACTGATGAAGACACAGGAGAGAATGCAAGAATCACGTACATTTTGGATGATAACATCCCTCAGTTCCGCATTGACCCTGACACAGGCACCATCACCACCCTGATGGAGCTGGACTATGAGGACCAGGCATCCTACACGTTGGCCATTACAGCCCATGACAATGGCATCCCCCAGAAATCAGACACCACCTATGTCGAGATCCTCATCCTTGATGCCAATGACAATGCACCCCGCTTCCTGCGTGACCGCTACCAGGGCTCAGTTTTCGAGGATGTGCCCCTTTCCACCAGTGTCCTGCAGCTGTCTGCCACAGACCGTGACTCAGGCCTCAATGGCCGTCTCCTCTACACGTTCCAAGGTGGTGATGATGGAGATGGAGACTTCTACATTGAACCCACTTCTGGGGTGATACGCACACTGCGCAAGCTGGACCGTGAGAATGTGGCTGTCTACAGCCTGCGGGCCTTTGCTGTGGACAGGGGCAGCCCACCTCTGAAAGCCTCTGTGGATATCCAGGTGACTGTGCTGGACATCAATGACAACCCCCCTGTCTTTGAGAAGGATGAATTTGACATCTTTGTGGAGGAGAACAGCCCCGTGGGCTCTATTGTGGCCCGGATCAGTGCAGCTGACCCTGATGAGGGGACCAACGCACAGATCATGTACCAGATTGTAGAGGGGAACATCCCTGAGGTCTTCCAGCTAGACTTGCTCAACGGAGATCTCACAGCCCTAATGGATCTGGATTATGAGAGCCGGACAGAGTATGTGATCGTGGTGCAGGCCACTTCAGCACCTCTTGTGAGCCGGGCAACAGTGCACATCCGCCTCTTGGACCAGAATGATAACCCACCAGTGCTACAGGACTTCCAGATCCTTTTCAATAACTACGTGACCAACAAGTCCAACAGTTTCCCCTCTGGTGTGATTGGCAAGATCCCAGCCCATGATCCTGATGTGTCTGACAGCCTGGCCTACACCTTCGTGCAAGGAAATGAGTTAAACTTGCTCCTTTTGGATTCTGCCACTGGAGAACTCAAACTCAGTCGTGATTTGGACAACAACAGACCCCTGGAAGCCCGTATGAAAGTGTCAGTCTCAGGTAAGCAAGCATTTGGGGTTCATAAAGTGCGTAATTCTGCTTGTCAGACAAGTACGGGGCATGGGCAGAAAAGAACTACTTGCAGTTTAATGCACAGCTCTCGATTACCCAAGGCAGCGATTTATATGTGAAATTTTTTGAGAGAAACCACAAAAATGTATCAAGCCCATGTGCTGTGGATTGAAGTGGTGCGTTGAAGTTGTTTAGTAAATGTGAATTACAGGGGTAAATAAATCTGAGTGTACGTAGAAGGGTATATACTCCCTCAGATGAGGTGGTACCTTGGCTGAAGCTTTTCTGATGTGGTTGCCATAAAGATACTAAGTGATGTAACTTGCAGAGAAGTAGGGAATGCACATGCAGCTGTAATGCTGTCTCCTCTCCCTCTTGAAGTTGAGATTTGGTATCTCTTTTTAACAACAAAACACTTTTACTCCTTTCTGCATAGCAGGAGATTTGTCTGGTAGATCGTTAGACTTCAGACCAGTTTGTGTATGGGTGGATGTGACACTGGTGGAGCTGCACGGGTTTGTATTGCTGGTGTGTGTTCCTGGGGGAAATGGCAGCTCTAAAAGCAATGAGTTATGGCTGCGTAATAAGCTGTGCAATGCTGCTAATTGCACTGGAGTTGCTTTAGCAGAGATAGGGGCAGATACTGGCCAAATGCAGCCCCCAGATGAGTTCTGTTGCAGGGAGGGAGATGGGGAGGAGAGGCAGTAGTATTTTACTGTTAACTTCCTTGTAGAATTTGTGTCTCTGTGTGTGTGAAGACTGTTTGATATTATCCCATATATGCTTCCATGTAAGCACATACACGCTCTTTCGGTTATCATTCTTTTTCTGCTCAGTTGCTTGTTTATCATGGAATTACTTTTTATGCTTCCAATTGTGGCATCAATCATGTAACGAGTGATTTCCTCTGCAGGTGCCATATAAAGTTTACTGTGGACCTGATCCCGTACTTCTGTTGACTTTCAAAGGTTTAACCAGAAACCTTCCTCACCACCTCTTGTCTGCAACCTAAAACTAATATTTGTATTCTTTTTACAAAAAAAATACCTGAAAGTACTAGGTACATAAAATGTCACTTTGGGAGATGTTTCCTTTAGGATTGTTGTATTAAAAATAATAATAATCAAACTGTGGCATAATCCCGGCGGTGTGTGTTTTACTGTCAGTAGTTGTGGTGTGCAGCAGGGCCTCAGGGGAGCGAGCTGTGCTCTCCCTTGTGTTTGCAAGCTTTGAGGGTTTTTTTGCTTCAGGAAAATAGAAGTGATATTAACTGAGCTGACTGCATTTACTGTAGCGTGTCACCTGACAGGCCATTCCTGGTACTTCGAGATGCTGGAGGGCAGCTAATGTCATAAGGTAGCTCTATGTCCTGTGAGGACTTGCAGAAAAAACAGACAGTTGGCTTGTGACCTTAAAGACAAACATTTGGATTAAGGTGCATGGTCACTGTCTGTCTGAACCAGTAGCTCTTTATCTGGTAGCTGAAGATAAGAACTCATCTTGGAGCACCAAGTTTGGAAAAGTTATTTGGTTGGACTAGATGAAGAGTGTGTTCAGAACAGAAAAATAGGTAACATTAACTATTTCTTTCTCAATCTAAGTTTATGAAATCTCAGGTAGGAATGAAGAACCTCGTTTTCTGAAGCAACAGGGGCGTAATCATTCCACCATTTTCATGTTTGGTGAAGGTGTGAACTTCAAAACTCTTGAGATGTTGATCAAAACTGTCTGTCTGAATCATTTCTTGAGATATTGGAGTTATTCAAGCTTTTTATGGGTAGGATTTTAAAATAATTTTGAGCAGCACAGAACTCTATTTGATGTTTATTTGGAGAAGGACACTGGTTGAAAATGGGAAGAGCAGAGTTTGGCAGTGTGTGAATAGCCCTGGAGAGTCTCACCTGCTTTCTCTGGTTTATTTGATGCAGTCTTTTCAAAAAAGTCTGAGAAGAAGCTCAGACAGAAGTACTCCACAGGGTTATCTCTAAGTGTTGCAAAATACCTGCAAATCATCTGCTAAAATGACCTGCCAGTTAACTGTAAAACGTGTCTATGGAGTAGCCATTTAGCCTCTCAGCCCAGATAAACACAAAGTCCTGGCCTACTCACAGTTGCTCTTCAGGTCAGGGAATGATTTGAGCTCTTTATGAACTTGGGGAATTTGATCTGGGTGCGAGTCGGAAGTAACACTGCTGCTATAAAAATCTCATTTTCACCGAGTGATGTGTTGTGCTGCCAAAACCTGTGAGTGCATGTGATGCTGCTAGTGAGGAGCCACGCTTCTCAATTGAATTGTTTACAGACTTGGATACTGGGCTAAACCCAGCATTCTTTATTTGATAGGGATGTTATTCCATTTAGCACGGTAACTTTGGCCTCCTGCACATAAACAGAACCTTACGAATCATGAAAAGCAAGCCTATGGAGTTTTGTAAAACCTGAGAACGGCACACTTGGCGTTCAAAACTTACTCTTTAACAGTGTAAACATGATCAGAAGGCAGGTGGGTCGGTGGGCAGCCCTGAGCAGGCTCGGCGCCTGCCGGGCCCTGCAGCCTTGGGAGCTGCCGCGCTGTGCCCCCGCAGCCGGCCAGGAACCCACCCAGGCGGGGGAGGGAGGAATGTGGGTGGTGTGGATATTAGCATTTTGCTTTGGGTCGGGAGGGAGCTTTTGAAGTCTATCTCCTTTGAAGTGAATCTTTCTGGGCGCCCCTCTGCCCAAGTCTGTCACATGGAGCAACACGTCTGGGTGAACAAACCGGACCCCTTTTGGATGAAACTAATTCAGGAGTGCTCCAGAGTAGTTCCCTTAAGAGATCCATCCTCCTTTTTTTTTTTTTTTTTTTTTTTTTTTTTTTTTCCTTTCTTTTTTTTCCCCCGTTGTATCTTCAAGGCTTTCCCATAGAAAGGCAGAGTTTGACCTTATATTCACATACCTGGATATTGTGCTGCTACAGGTTTATGTTGTTTTAACAATTGGGGTGAAATCTGGACCCTGCTGAAGTCCTTCTTGTGTTTTCCAGGGGGACAGAATTTTACTGTGAGATTCTGAAACAGGTGATCCAAGAGGCGATCAAGAGTCTGTGATTTCTTAGTGTTACTAATAAATACATGGCTTAAGTTGACAGGATCATTAAAAACAATTTAATTTTTTTTTTGTCCACAGTAATGTTGACAGTAATGTCAAATTAGGATTCATTTGATAAAAAAATGGATTAAATGTCGCTCAAAGTCACATTGCATTTGCTCACGTTAAACATACTGTGGTTGCTGCCTGTGTTCGGGGGGAAAGGCTGGTGCCTCATCTTTGCGCAAATGTTGCACAAGTTTGGGTATCACGTTGCATTCACTGCTGGCACCTGCTTAGCTGTGCTGCCACATGTAGTCCCACTTATCATCAGCGACACCTCCCTGGGATACAACAGATGTGTGCACAAACTCCACTGAGCTTTTGAGTAGTCCAGATAAATGTAAAATATCATGGTGTGATGTAGAATTTTGGGAGGGTAATGCTCCTTAGGAGAGCTGGTTTCCGCAGTGAGGGATAAACACCCAAGCATTTTGAGAGCTTGCAAGCTCAAGTATCGTCTTTTACATTTCTTTGGCGTTTAATCTCCAGTGGCATTCAGTGAGGGTATTGACTATCAGCAAATACAAATTAAGATAGAGCTCGTTTGTGCTGCAATAAACTTGGTATTTTTACTCAAAGCTTGTTAAAGGATCTTCATTATTATTGTAATTTAAAAGTCATTATGCTAATGATCCTGGATCTCCATCTCAAATGTAACCGAATATGTAGTGCTTTGGTTTAGGCCTTCTGGTAAAGGTAAGGGCACAGTTGTGCCTGGGAAACAAGGTGTTTGGGAGTTGTGTGTGTGAGGAAGATCTGAGAATAAAAAACAAAAAAAGCAGCTCATGAGGAAAGGCCTCCTTGTAATCACGGAGGCTCCTTTGGGTGCGCAGGACAAACGCAGGGCAGCTGCTGGGTGTAAAGGGTGCCCGAGTCTTTGGGGAGTGGGGAGGATGGGGCTGCTGGGGCTTTGTGAGTTTTGGGGGGTCAGGTCTGCAGGGCGACTGGTTCTTTTAGTGTTGATGCCTCTGGCTTTCAGAGTCAGTGAGGGGCAGTTAGTGCCTGAACAGCCTCCGTGTGCCACCTCCCAGGGAAACACATTCCTGCAAGCGGCTGTGGTGGGAGTCCTGTGGAATATAAAATAGGAGGTATGGATATGGACAGGCAGAGGCATCTCTCTCCCTGCCTCCCTCCAGGTGGGAGGAGGTGTGTTGGGGTGTCTTATGGCTGTGGAGCATTTGCAGGGTGGTGTCCCCAGGAGTCTTGGGCGCTTGGACTTGGCCTGTGAGCCCTGCACTGAGGTGAGCAAAGGGAAAGCAGCGGCTCAAAGGCTGCAAAGCCCAGGGAGGCAGCAATGAAGGAACTCGTTTAGAAAGATGGTGTGATACTGGGAGCTCATTTCTTGATGTATTAAGTGGGGCTGAGGTGAAGGATGCGCAATAATAGTAGCGTTGGCTTTGAACGCTTATGTTTATTTTCCAAAAAATAGCAAATCTAGAGTAGTGCCCCTCATTTTAAAGTTAGGGTAGCTTCTGGATGGGATGCAGCTACCTAAATCCTTTATTGTGGCTGTATTTTTCCCCTATTTAAATTTATTTGCTAATGGCTATATGCTATTTTATTGTGTAGGTGAAGACATTTTAAAGGTGTGCCCCTCCAGCCTGCTGGAATTTGGCTTTCCCTTCCACAGTGTGATCGGTTCCTCCCGATTAAAAAGCTGTGACTGCCTTGCTGCCTTCCTGTGTGCTTCCTTCCACTTCATCCCTGGATTTTGTAGGTGTGGTGTATTTTTGTTTCAAAAGACAGGAAACTGTCTGTGTCTACCAAAGGAAAATATTTAGTGAAAGGGTGACTGACAAAATAACTTTTTACTGAGATAAAAGATCTCTTCTGCAGTGTGAATAAAACAGGGAGTTATCTGCAGCTCAAGCTACTGTAAATAAACAATTTATTTGATAAAATTATGATCCCTCTGAAGAAAAGAGAAATGTTTACTACAACACAGTTAAAAAAATGAGACATTTTATTGCAGATAAAAGTGATTTTGTCCATTGATACCTTTCAGAAAAATGTTCCTATGCAGTGTAGCCATCACTAAAAATGTTTGATTCTCCCTGTTCTGTCTTTGTGCAGTGCAGGCTACATATTCCCATTTTTTTGTTACAGTTTTTAACAGGGTATTTTTACCTTAGTATGTCTTGGTGGTTGAAGCATGCAAAGATGGCACTTCTAAACCTGACCCCTCTTTACTGAGAAGGTATGAGAAATGGCTTTTTGAGGTTGCAGGGCATTTTGGCTAGTTGTGTACACACTTCACTCAATGTACCCATAACTTTATATTTTTTTGCCTAACTGTTGGTGCTTTTCTTAGTGATTTCTGGGAATGAGGGAGACTTCAGGATAGCAAGGAGAAGGTGAAAGAAGAATGAGACTGAAGATGTGAGAGAGAGAAAGATCTCTCTCTTTACTAAGCTTTACTTGATAATCAAGTCTCAAGGGATAGAAATTAAATTTACAGCAGTATTATGGTGGGATTGCCTGGAAAACTTTTTTCCCCTATTTAAATTTATTTGCTAATGGGGACATATTTATAATAACCATTTTCAAATTGGATTAGTAATTGTTTTACATTTATTATTACTTTTTAAGCTCCAGGGTGTATTAATGAATTCGTTTCCTTGGTGTATTTCTCTGTTGCGATTTGCCTCCCTCTTAGAAGTCACTGAAGTCTCTTATTTCTGACTTGGACTTACAGGTTGGGAAGAATCATGTTCTGTTCTGGTCATACATTTCCTGTCGTTCAGAACTGGTTTAGGCTGGGGTTGCAAAGCCTGCTGCAGACTCCCAGAGAGAGAATAAACATTGAGTTGTTGGAAAAGGTAATGAGAAAAGAACCCTTTGTTTAGAATATAGGAACAATTTTCTAGGTTTGGATGTTAAGATGGTAGTAAACCTGCAGTAGAGTTAGTGGTAGGGAAGGTAGGTGATACGTGATTTTATACTTCATTGTCTCCAGCATCCCACGTGTTACCTGAGGACGTGGCTGGCTGCTGATAAAAGTGTATAATTTTACATTTACTCATTGAATGGTCCTTTTCCTTCAGTGTATGTACTTAGTATCTTGAAACTCCCTTTTCATTGTTGATTCCTATCTTTGAGCTGGATGGATTTTCTCAGACATTCCATGATGGAGGAATGACATTAGTATGACATTAGATGAAGACAGGTAGTGTGCTCACCACTCTTCTGTTAGGGCTCTTACTGGTGGGACCTTTACCAGATGTTTGGGTGGGAACCCAAGCTTCCTCACATTTCCACCAGTCCAGTCAGGGAATGGCCCTGATGTCTCTCAACATCTTCAGGGAGTGGTTGGGAAGACTCGGGCATGGTGTCCTGCCTTCTCCTCAAGGTGTGCCGCAGGGTCTGCCAGACACCCGTGTAGCTAATGCATTCTCTCAAGCATTCTGGCTGGGTGGGTGCTCGGGGTTCAGGGGTATCAAGGGCATGTGACAGTACACAACACGACGTAGTTTAAAGTTTAGCCAAATGTGTTAGCTGATGTGTGCTGTAGCTGAGCTTCCTTTCCTCTGGTTATTTGGGTACAGACAGCAATGACTGCGCCGTAGCACAGCTTAGGCTTCTGATTTCACTGAGTCACTTGAGTCCCTCATGGGTCTGGTGAGGCTGTTACAAAAACTATGGGAACTTGGATGCTCTAAAAGTTTGGAACAGGATTACTTTTGGGGCAGGAAACAAGCAAACATGAAGCAGAAAGCTCTTCTAAACCTACATGCTACAAATACCTTTTCAATATTTAGCAGCTTGGGCAACTCTAGCTGTAATGCTCATGCATGGAAGATGAGTAAGGGGAGGATCGAGTGTCAGACACAAGATCTGCACTCTCCATCCCTTCTCCCTTTTGTAAGCCCTCAGAATTTTAAGAATGAGTTGGTGTGACAGACTCACTATGTTTGAGTCCTTGAGTTAACAATACACTTACCTGTTTCTCGTAGTGTTGCCCAATTTATGGGATTTGGGCTACAGTTTCTCTTTGCTTCCTTTGTCATACTGACTTATGTTTTCAAAAATACCTATGGAGAGTCTCTAGGAAATGTAGGAAGGTAGAAAGGTTTAAGGTATTCAGGTCAGATTTGATGACTCTTTTTTGCAGTCTTTTGCTATCTGACATCTAGTTTGCCACTTAAGAAACAAGTATGGCAGTGCTGTCTCTTATGAATGATAGGGTGTTTTGTTATCTCTTCCTTTTTTTAAAGACTATTTGGCCCCAAGATTGAATAAATTAGAGTACAGAACAGGTTGATGAGGGACTTGGCTCTTCAAAGCCATGTTCACAGTGGTTGTCCAACTTGAAAGAAAGAATATCTGAGACCTGATTAAATTCAATTTTTCCACTTTGTGTTTCTGTGACAAGTGACAGTATTGTTATTCCACCCCCCCACATGCAGATCTTTTACCAGTGTTGAAAAACACTGAGCTATTTTTAGATGTAACACAACTTTCCAAAAGGGGCAGGGTGTAATCTTCATGGAAAATTTTGAAATCTGCCATCGAGCGATCTCTTGTTTGTTGATGAGGATTTACTTAATGCCTTTTTTTCTAAGACCTGGTGCATGTGTTTTGGTTGAGATTTCATTGCAGTGTGTTGATTTTGTTGGATTGAAACTGTCTAATCAAAGGGATAAGTTGGCTATTTTTGTCAAATGTGTATCACCTGCCATGGGGTGCCCAAGAAATCAGGTTACTCATGTATATTGCAGCCATGAGTTGTTGATAGGCAGGAGAGCTGCTGGCTGGAAATGCCCATCTCAATGAACTGAATAAAGAGGGAGCATAAATGACTGACTTGGGCTAATTGCCTTGTTACTAGGTGGCTAAAGTTTGTAGGATGAACCCACCCTGAATGTTTACACCAGGATGGAAAGATTTGTTTTCTTTTGCAGTGATGATTCTACTTATTTCTGTTGCAGCAAACTACCTGTAGTAACAGGCTTAGCAGACTAGATGGAAAGGAATGGAAAGGCTATAATTTGCAAACAGGAAAATGTTTTGCCGTGAATAATGTTAGCAGACACTTTAAGTACTGTCAAGTGTTTGGGTGAATGAAGGGGAAAAGTATGCTTTTATGGGGATTTGGCATTCAACAAAGAAATAAAATTTTAAAATGCTTCAGAAAGACGATCTTTGCACTTAAAAAAAAGCGCAGTTGGACAGAAAAGTAGGATTTGCTGGAGAGAAAGGAAAAGGTTTGGACTTTGTTTCAACAAGTTGTTAATGCTTCTAAGCTGTAACCGCCTTCATATTTATTCCAGTATTTACACTTGACAAGCACAAAAAAAAAGCAAATAAATGAAAAGGTAAAGCTCTAATAAATCCTCAGGGGACCACATAATATACGTAGACATGTTATGTTTCTCAAATGCAAAGGCAAGTAATCCGTTTTCAACACCATTGCTGAATAGGTGATAGATGCTACATTCTGTCAGGTCTCCAGCACTTTTGGAAATTCTGCATCTGGTGAAAATACTTCAGTGCTTTTTGAAGAAGGGAGAAGGAGAAGCTAACGTTAACAACTGTTGTCAACATGGCATCTCCTGCCTGCTGTGGAGCCTGGGCTAGATCTAGTTTCATGGAGAAGCTAAAGCATCTGGGACGTATCAGGAGCTGTATGACCAGATTTGAGTTTCACAGTCTTTGCTGTGAAATACCAATGGACTGTTAGGTTTGCAAGCAAATTTACTCAAGCTGAGTGGCTACCATGCCACGCCAGAGCACGCATCATGGGTACAAAGAGTTGCTGTATTGGCTTGGTTTGCTCTTTTCCTTTCACTAGCTCCAGACTTTAACTCCTTGACCCTGTTCTAAACTACTGTTGAGTAGTTGAGTTTATTGGAATGAATTTTTGTCATAGCACTTCTAGACTTTGCAGTAAGCAGCCTACCCTCTCATTTACTTGTGTGCTTGTAGCAACGTTTGTTCTGGGTCTGATTCTATAGGAGACCCTTTAACATCCAAGCTCTGATTTTAATTTCTTTAATTTTTCTTATTTACTTAGCTGCCTGAATTTAATTTAAGTTGTGTAAAAGATGTGCCATGCTGGTGCAGTGCATGGTTGCTGGCACTGCAGGCACAACTCAGCATGGCAAGGAAGAGGTGTTTGGCTCTTTTCACAGCTTAGGAGACTCAAGTCTAACCATCAAATGCCACAGCTCCTCACTTCTAGGTGCCTATTCCCTGCAGCAGTATCCTGTTTTAGGCAGTTAAGTGTCCTATAAAGTGGGAGTACTTGAAATACCATCCTGATACAGCTTGGGCACTTCACTCAGCATAGCAATCAGGACACTTAGCGAGGGCAAAGATGGGCTGGGCTCCAGCCCTTGATCTCAGAGCTCTTACTGTTCTATACGTTAAAGAGGAGCTGAATAAGGTACAGAAGCCACTGTGAGACTCATGTTTCCCATCTCTTAGGTAAGTGCCATCAGCTACAGGGTCATGCTCACACTTGCAGGGCACTGAAGAGGAGGCTTTCTGGCTCAGGTTTATGTATGTGGGCACCTCTGATTCAGTTTAACAGGTGTGTGGGCTGTCTGCTTTTACCCTCAGCTGCTGCATTTGTTTAGGCCATAGTAAAAGCTGGATCATAAACTGGGTTGGTTCTAGCTGTAGCCAGAGACTCAGCTTTTCCCACCTGGGAACTTTCCAGGGAGTACTTTCCTATTGATCAGAACGGATTTGTTTGTCTTCTAGCCTTATCTAATTGTAAAGGTGTTTAGCTTTTATGTGGGACGGCCCCCAGATGGGCTAAAGGATCAGTTATGGAAGGATATACAGGCTCAGACTTAAATTACACTGCTCAATATCCAGAGTTCAGCCCACCTTTGCCTGCTGTTTAATCCTCTTTCTCACTGCAGTTTGCCATGATGATAGACTTGCTAGTAATTATCAACATGTTGCTGCTCGTCACTTGGATCCTGTGGCTTTTCCAGCAATGTGCTTGTTGATGCTATAACTAGCCAACATTGTCCTCACACATACAGTAAAGGTCTTTTGGCAGCAGTGATTGGGTTGAACTGTCCCATTGGTTAACTCAGTTTCCCTTCTCACAGGGTGTATTTCCGATGTTCTCCTCCTTTTATTGACACAGTGTAATTCAGCAATGTGTGCTCTGCATGATGGGCTCTCCATCTGGCAGATAATTGCCTGCTAGTTAAATCCCCTCTTAACTTCAGTTTCTCAAGATCATGAAACCTACTAGTGCCTTCTGCTTGGTTTTGCAGGCTGTTTGCAAAAGGATTCTTTATGAGCTTATGCTGGTTTTGGCTACGATAGTTTTCTTCCTAGTAGCTATTATATTTTGGATTTGTGCTGGAAACGGTGTTGATGATGTAATTATTTCTGAGCAGTGCTTACACAGCATCTGCTTCTCACACCACCACACCAGCGAGTGGGCTGGGGCTGCACAAGAAGTTGAGAGGGAACACAGCTGGGGCAGCTGACCAGAGGGGCATTCCATACCATATGGCATCATGCTCACAGTATAAAGCTGGGGGAGGAAGAAGGAGGAAGAAGGAGTGGGGGAATGATCAGAGTCATGACATTTGTCTTCCCAAGTAACCATTGCACATGATAGAGCCTTGTTTTCCTGGAGGTTCCTGAACATGTGCCTGCCTCTGAGAAGTGAATGAATTCCTCATCTTGCTTTGTTTGCATGCATGGCTTTTGCTTTACCTGTTAAACCCTCTTTATCTCAACCCACAAGTTTTCTCACTGTTAAACTTCTGATTCTCTCTCCCATCCTACCAGGGAGGAGTAAGTTGAGCAGCTGGCTGGGGTTTAGTTGCTGGCTGGGGTTAAACCACAACAGAGCTAAAGCAATGTGGGCAAATTTCTGTCTTTTTTTTTTTTTAATGTTAGGTAACACAGCTAAACTTTTAGGTCCTGTATACCAAGCTACCCGATGTTATTTTGTACAAAGTTTGGCAATCTAACACTTGAGTTTGTTGGCCAAGCTCCTAATAGAAGGCACTGGTTGTTTGCAGTGGTTGTGCAGAGTAGGGACCCTGGGTACACTTTAGGATGTGGTGGATGCTGAACAAAACATGTTGGTGTTCCTTTTTCCTTCACGCTTGTCTTCTCTCTTCTCATTCATTTGGTCTGTTTGCCCTGTGCTGTTTGCATCTGTGGAGCTCGCCTGCTGCAAGTTTGTACAGGGCTGTGCACAGCAGAGACCTTGCGGGGGATGCTTTTGTAATACCTGCTCTGAAAGATTAGGATAACCTCCAGACATCCATGGACTGACATCCCTGTGAGGTGGTGGAGACTCCCCAGGGCCCAGCCAGTGGTTTGTCTGGCAGGCACTGGGAGCCAGCTGGCAGTTGCCCACCAGGCATGGTGCTTGCTGATGGTGTGGCAGCATCCATTCTCACTGCCTTCCCTCTTGCCTGTGGGGAGACAGGGCAGGTTTCTCATCTTCCTTGCCCTCTTCTGACCACTGTGCTGTTACCTGTTATTAGGTGGGTGTGTTGGCTAAAGACGAGGGGCAGAGTCTTTCCAGGGATGACCCATAAGGTGCTCCCACTGAACTGGTGCAGCCCTTGTATTTCCAGTGTCCATTTTGTGTTTGGAACTTCAGTGGTGCTGGCTGTCAGATGCAGCATCCAGAAGTTTCGCAGTCATAGTCCTTTGACTCTGTCCTTACACAGGGTTTCAGGGCCCATGGCATGAGGTGGTGGTGTGTCCCACAGAAGTTTTCTGCCCAGATGGCTGTGGGGAGTGGTAGTGCTTTTTTTTTTTGGTCTTTGCCGTCCATGGGAGCAACACCTGTAGCCATGAACTGGGATTTTGGCCCAGTTTGGGTAAAATGGTGAGTTGGGTTTTTTTCTTGTCCTTTGTGACAAGTTGCAGTTGCCTTTACTGGCTGTTACCTTTGTATACTGGCTCCCTTATGGCTCAGCAGCGTCTGGGACTTTATTCAACCCTAAGAGTCTTTAAACTACAACATTCCTGTTTACAACCAACAGAATTGATAAAGATGACTGATTAATGGCAACAAACTCAGGTAAGAATTGAGAGATAAGGGTTTTTTTGGTATCCTATGCAGTAAAATTGTTCTGCATGAGTGAGTTTTATGAACTTTTGTTCAATCTGCTTTTGAAATACATTCCTTGCTAAACGATTGGGTATTTCTTAAGCTGAGATGACTGATTCACTCCTTGGCTCAGCCAGCATGCATCAGGCTGTGCTGAAGGAGGGGTGCTGCTGAGATGATCAGATAAAATTACCCAGATTCTTCATAGCATTGGTGGCAGTTGAGCATCCGTCCTTTTTTTTTTTTCCTGGGGAAAAGTCCTCCAGGAAAGGCCTTTTTACCTGCTCTTAAGTGGTGACAGTGACTCCCTGGGTTTTTGCTCTGCATCTGCTTGATCTTGCTTACGTCAAAAGATCTCTTTGCTCTTTTCATGGACTGAAGGGGAAGAAAAGTAACAACTTTGGCCAATTTGAAAGTTTTCTCAGACTGGAAGGCATCCCATGGGGTGAACAACTGTAGTCATACTGTACACGTGCCATCGTGATCACACAAGATGGCATTTTACTGGATTAGTGCTGTGTAAAGTTGGGATATTTTTCAGGTATTTCCAAGTATTTAAGTGAACTTATTTAAATTACTAATGATAAGAAGAGACTAATTAAATTTTATTCCTGTGCTGGAATTGAATTTTAAAGAAATCAGGCTGAGATTTCAGCAGCTGTGAAATTTGCAGTGTTATTCTTTGCACTGTAGAGCCTTTGTGCTCACTACAGTAGTCATATTACATGACATTGCCTAATACCCTGCAAGGCGTATTCTTGGCTCATTCAGCAGGTAAGGCTCCCTCAGGATCACTGAATCCCTCCATGTACTCAGCAGAGAGCTCAGCTTGATGATTTTACAGCCATGTGTCTGGATTTGCATTTCCAGTGCTTTTTCCTCTTTTACGGGACAGCAATTATTAAAAGCAGAGCTCTGACTGGTTTTCTGAGCAGTGTCATCCCTCCCTGTGTCCCACTCCTTGCAATGAACAACTAACTTGCTGGTGGTCTGTCCTGGGGATGTTTTTTTTGCTGCTGAACACCCCCTCTGTCCTCATGGTGCAGTGGGAGAGGCCAATGTATGTAGGCACATTGCAGAGTCTTGGAGTGGGGACCCATGGATGCAGCTGAGAACTGGACCTCTAGCAATGAAATGGCTGATATATTAGAGTTTCAGGGTAATTTAATCACTTTTTCGAGAGCACAAGATTTAATATTCCCAAACTAATAAACCACCACTGCTTCTGTTGCTTATTAGACATCTTAATTAATTTCTCTTCCATTTCTCTTCTTAGGCATTTTGTAGCGTTTACTTTTCTCTACGATAATTTATGAGTCATGAAATCACTTGGAACAGGTTAGCCTCCATGTGACAGCATTTCATCACCTCTTGCTTTTTCTTCAGTTGGATCTTATGTTGCCACTTGTTCAGCAGCAGTGCTGCTGCTTCCCCGAGGAAAGCAATATTTTGTTACTTGGGTGTGATGTGCCAGGGCCATGCTGACCTTTCTTTGGAGAGAGACCCTCCACCTGCTGAGGTAGTAATAAAGTGCTTATCAGATGCTAGAATGGAAAACTATTCCATTTTCTGAAATTACAAGATTTGGGTGACTTACTTTTCTTGTCCAACAACTGTCTGTATGTTTGAGTTGTTTCAGAAAGATGAAAGCAGCAGACCAGCTGAACTGTGAGTTGGTTCATGGGGCTTCCACCTCAGTGGTTTGAGAAGTGGGACAACTTTAGTACAGAAAGTGAGGTATTACATGCTGTTGTAGAAGGCACTGCTAATACCTTGTCTGTATTATTCTGATAATTTTTAGCCAAGAAAAAATAATTTCTATTGTAAAGAGGAGACATTGGGGAACAGAGAATTTGTTTCATTTAGATGTCATGTGTGGTAAAGGATTGTATCTTTTCACATTGCAAGATGAAAATGAAAGAGGATTATGATTGCTACCTACTTCTCTGAAGTACTCATGGAAAACAAAGTTAAGAGCAGAGCAGTTTAAAGGAAAAAATCTGTAAGTGAACCAACTCTGAAAAAATCTAGGTGGGGTGCTAGAAGGCAGTTTGAAACCTTCAGGGAAGCAAATTTCTGGAACAACCTCTGTGTGAAGAGATCCAAGGAAATGTAGCTGGGGTTAAGCTGAAGCTTGATATATTAATGAACACTTGGTAGTTCATTAGTATTATTATGTATATACAACACACTTCCTTGGGAAGCTTCCTTAAATAAAAAAAATGAACTTGTTGATGAGAAAACTCTTTCCCATTCTCTTTTTGCAGAAATTAGACACACATGCTAACAAATCGCAAATACATTAGCCCTTTGAACTGCCTGAGCTCGTGTAAGTTGTGTGTTGATAACAGCATTGCTATCTTATCCTAAACTTGGTATCAAAAGAAGATAAAACATCCACAAGGCAGCGTGGTTCAACAGATAAATGAATGGGGATGGAAGTTATTCACAAATGTGACAGGCTGCAAGTTGCAGCAAATCTGAGCCCATCTTGCTTCTGGCTATCATAGTCCTACCTTTCCCAGCACATGTATGACCTTCTGCTGAAATCTTTCCATGTACCAAGTTGCTGAAAAAACAAACTTGCCTTTTAAATATAACTACCACCAGAGATTTCTGACTTATTATGAGGAAGCAGCTTGGTTAATCAATTAAATATCAGCAACAGTCCAAGGAAGGATGAAAGATGATGAAATGACAAACTACCAATAAAAATAACCAAATAAAACTTGACTTAGTGTGAGAAAATGGTTCAATGCAATATGAGATGAGATGAGTGCCAGGGCAAAGAAAAGGGACTGTGGTAGCCAGCTCTTGTATTGTCTTACGGCTGTCATGCCTTCACAAGCAAAATCTGGAAAAAAACATACAAATTTTCATTTACTTTTTTTGACTATGATTTTTATTGCTTTGTGCTGGAACTGCTCAGCACATGGTTGGACAAGTACCGGGGATGGTGTAAAGGAGCAGGCAGTTATTGGGTAGACTTACACCCTGCCCTTGGCTTGCTGGGTTCTCTGCTGTTCCTTCTTGGAGGAGATTATATATTTATTTGCCCATGCTTGCTTTTTGTTCCTTCGGGAAAAGTAGAGTCTCTAGAAAAGTCCTTTTGACATATGAGAATGTTATCTCTCCCTTAGGCCTGTGTGACCACATTGACTCAAAACAAAGGGGAGAATGTTGTGCTCTTTGCACAATAATCAACACCTAATCCATGTAGGCATGTCAGCGCTCTCCTTGTACTTCTGTGGGTACAAAACTCCCAGCTTTCATTTGTAGGAAGTTCTGACACTCCTACTGCTTGAACCTACCACAGATTCTGTGATGTAAAGTGCAGCTGTATTGCTAACATCAAAACCATAGGAGATTAATAAATATTTAAATACACCTACCTTGGAGACACACAAAGTGTGAGATTTGTAATAAATGAAAGTGAAAATAAACAACTGAATAATCTTAGTTCTTCATTCCCTGTAGATTGCTGCCTTTCTGGAGTTTTTAATTTTAAAAATTAACAATTTTTTGTTAAAAAAGGTAAAAACTTCTCTGGGGATAAGGAATTTGATTTTAGAAAGTGTATATATTTATGAGCTCTCATTCAGTCTCATGGACTATCTAGGCACTACTGTAACTGATAAGTGAATGCTGATAACCCTGTTAATATTTCAAG
Organism: Florisuga fusca; assembly: GCA_038090715.1. Lineage (NCBI taxonomy): Eukaryota > Metazoa > Chordata > Aves > Apodiformes > Trochilidae > Florisuga > Florisuga fusca. Next base: position 26,067,948 of record JAAWXA010000007.1, on the reverse strand, counting down.
GACTCTTTGCAGCTATAGGGGATTAGTTGGTAGTTATCGCATTCCTTTACTGCGGGACAGGTTTTTAATTTGGTATCTTAATGATGTCATATACATAGAGTTTTTTCAAGGCCTGTTCACCTTGTCTCACAGCAGCTCCTTGGCAAGCAGCTTCATGAACTCTTTCAGATGCTTCTTACAGTGGCTGGGCTTATTGTCTGCTCTGGTGTGGCTAGGATTTGGATTGCAAATTCCTGATCCAAACAAAGAGGGGAATAGAAGAGGCTGGTCTCTGGCCTCTCTCACACTTTTGGAAACCTAGCTGGCTTCAGAGGCTTGTTCTCATAACTCTAGCTTCACTACCAAAAGAAAAGGTTTCTATCTTTGCAGAAGCAGGGGCAGCCCCACCAGTGAGCATGTTGCTAGAGGAGGGAAGAGAGAGGTGCCTCCAGTGAGGCTGCTGGGATTTCAGGCACCATCTTATCTAGAGCTCCTTTGAGCCTTGTCCATACTTGTTCCCTTTTTGTCTTTCCCCTCAGTGTGTCTCCTCAGCCATGGGGCTGGAAATCAGTGTTTTAGAAAAGACAGAAGGTGTGGAAAAAACTGGATGGAGGCAAACAATGTGTGCAGGATTCATCCAGAGGCCTTACAACCTGAGAAGCAGCTCCCTGTAACTGCTTTCAAGAGACAGTATCAACTGGGTAGGATTTGGCCTGTGCTGGCTTGTGCTTGGTGAGAAACAGAGGAGAGGAATCAAATTAAACAGGGTGATTCATCAGAATTGGGCTCATGCAATGGTTTGTGTTTTGTATAAAAATGCTCAGAGCTGGAAAGCGTGCCATCACGGTCCTGAAATAACTGTGACTCTTTGGTTTGCCGCTCTCCAGAGATGGAGAAGACACGTAATGTCCCTGTCAGCCATAGTCAGAGCAAAAGATGACTGTGCTTAGCTGGTATCTAATCATCCAGGGGCTCCAGGCAGGGACACTCATGTTACTGTGAGGCAGCTGATGGGACTAAACTTGTGTCCTTGCATGTGGGGTTACCTTTTTGCCATCATCACCAAAGGTCACCAAAATTCAAGCCACTCGCTTCTGTGGGAACGTGTACGGAGGACTCTTAGCACTGGGCTAAGAGGCCTGTAATTGTTCTTTGGCTTGGTTTAGAGAGTGCAGCAGTCACTTTCCTGAAGCAAGACTTGTGTAGTAAAACGAAGAAATCTGCTTTCATGTCTCATGAGCTGTGATTTGATTTGAAATAATTCTCCCTCTTACTCTCCTCTTGGGCATCCTTGTGTTAAAGATGTTTAACTGCACATTGAGATCTCCATTTCTCTTGTGGCATAAAGTTCATCTTAAGGGGTGTGGAGAAGGCAGAGGGAGCATGGCCAGATGGATGCCAGGATTACCCTGCTCCTCACCCTGGGATCTATCAGAAGACATCCAGTCAGGGACACTTTTCTCCTGCATGAAAACACCCTCCTTAAGAGGTGAACTGGAAGGCAGACCCATCTGCAAAGCCCTGGGAGGAGAACCTGGTTGGATCTGTGGGTGGGAATTCTGGGGGATGCAGAGCCGGTGCAGTGACCAGGAGTTGCCATGGGGCCTGGGGCCTGCGCGGCAGGAAGGAGCCCGGGGCTGCCTCACGCTGCTCTTGGCAGATGGGAACAAACCCTCATGAAAACATTGTCCTGAATGTACCATGCACAAAACCAGCCTCTGGGAAAAGCTGGTGCTTGCTGGAGAAGTTTTTTGGGTGTATCCAGCTCTGGGAGTGTGTTAAAATTTCTGTGAGGTACAACACACCCTTTTTGGATGTATTTGTTAGTCAAAAAGTACACTGACTTCCTTCTGTTTCAGGAGAAGTGATTCTGCAGGAGAGGCAGGTAAACAGTGAAAGAGGATCTCCTGGCACAGCCCCTTTTAGGACTAGGAGGGCCACAGAGGGACCAGGATTAAGCTGCGCTGCCTGATTCAGTGCAGTGTAATTAAGGTATCCTTTCTCATTAGTCTGAGTGGCCTTTTATTGATCAGTGAGATCAATGAGCCCAGCTGCCATACAGATAGCAGAAAATAGTCTGGATGATTTTAGTCACTGTTTTGCATGTTTAAGTAATTTAAAGTCAGAAAAGACCTGCCCTGTTAATGTTTACAGAAGCTCATTAAGCCGGGCAGGGATGCTTGCCTGCCCCGAAGGCTAAATGGCAGAGCCTGGTTGGGCCAGCACGGCTCCCTCGGTTCCTTCCCATCCTGGCACAGCCAGGATCTGTCCCTGCAAGCCAGGCATCTTGGAAGGGTACTGCTGCACCGGCCAAAAACTCCACCAGGTCCAATGTCACACTGCTACAGGTGATTATATTCTGTACCTTGTTTAATTTAGTGCCATAAGCATCATCTCTCAAACCTGCTAAATTACATGAGGCCAAAGGGGTGTCTAAGCTAATATCCCCATTCTAGCCCTGCCTAGTAACAAATATTAAGGAAAGAGTATGAGAAACCAGACAAGTACAGACTGGCTCTTCTTTCTTGCGCTGTTCTATCTCCTGGCAGGCAGATGTTTAAGGGCTTTTGTGGCTACAGGCTTCCCTCAGCACAGTGCCACAATCCATGGCCCCCTCGTATCTCCATTCGTTTAATCCCTGAGGTTTCTGCTTTCCCCTGTGCCTGATTTCAGTCCCCACCGTTCATATGCACACACTTGCAGAAATTTTCTATTTAAACATGTTGCCTGACCATTTCACTGGGTAATCTTTAGTTTTTATATTGTGAGGAACAGGAATTATTGGTTGGTTGTTCCCCTTCTGTTTGAGATTTTGTATTTCTTTGTCATGCCTCCACATATCTGTCTGTCATTCCATCCTACGAGGAGTGCTCCTAGTTTTGTACTGTATGGCTAAGATGATTTCTCCAGATGTGTCTGAGTTACCCAGAAGTGTAAATGAAAGCATCCAGTGTAAATAGGTGTATTTGTGCCCAAACCATTTACATGGAACAGGTAAATTAGCAAGGTGATAATTCCCCAGTGTTCTCAGATGCTTTGAGCTTCAGGTTTTTTTCTACAAAATTTTTTGACTGCTGGTGGTGGCCGCTGGCTGCTGTCTGAAAAGTAGCAGGGTGCCCCATCTAGTTTTTTGTTATTCGCTCTGCTCACTCTTCTAACTGGGGTGTTTTGGACACAATTAATAGCCATTTCCATACTCAAATAGTAGCTCTATTGCCTCCCCACTCATGTTAGAGCAAAGCTTAGTCATGTATTTCAGAAAAGAATAAAGAACCAGGAGCAGTAAATGTATTTTTACATTTTTATTTGTATTTGTTGGCAGCCCTTTAGCCTGCAGATTGCCAACACAAACGTGGGCAGAAGAGCTTTGCTGAGCAGGATTTGCTTTCCTTAACCACACTGCAGGTGATAAAGGGTAGTAAGGGACTCAGCTGGGTTTCTTGTCAAGAGTAAGATGTTTTTCCCAGCCTGACTTTTGATTTCATTTGGGCCCATCTCCATGTAATTGCTGTTTGTGGAAACAACCAGGAGAAGGGGGTGGCAGAAGATAACCCATGACTTCAGAGTCTCTGCTCACCTTAAGCCAGTGGGTGCATACTGTACCTTCTGAACAGACCCCTGTGCTGGCACTCACCCTAGGAGTGGGCACCACCATGATTCTTTTATACCTAGGGGAAGAGCTTGACTCAAGCTAAACATTTCACCCTGTTTGCTGGTTTTTTTATTTGTCTGGGATACTTCTGCTCTTAAAACCACATTAATTGTGAGTACATCTGAACCTGACACTTTAATTGCTATATGAATTGCCTTTGAATCGCTAAGGAAAATCCCTGTATTTTCCTTTAACAATTAATGCTGCCTTTCTGGTTTGGGATTTTGCTTTGAGGTGGGACAGGTGTAGCTGCCTGCTTTCTTAAACCCCTTGCTGAGTCCTTTGTGATATCAAAACCATGGTGCATGTACATCGCCAGATTTTTTTACAAGAGCTCTTTCCACCGATATCAGAACACACTGAATTTCTTCACTAACCAAAATCAGTTCAGGGAAGATTTCTGTAGGCTTAAAAACAAACAAATGGAGCTGAGAGCTTGCCTTAAAGTTAAAACATGGGATGAGTATTGGTTTTAGGTATTAAGTTTAAATTTGTCTTTATTGACCAGCTTGACAAAAGACAAAAAGTGAAAACCAGAAAATCTTCAACAATATTGTTCAAAGGACATAAAAAGCGAAGTGTTTTCTGGGTTTTTTTGTGTTTGTAGTGCATGTGGTCTCAGTCTTGGTTCCATTTTGGATTATAAATCACTGTAACAGTGAAGAAGGCAGCATCTCTGTTTTGCCTTGCATGCAAGCATGATAGAGCATACACTTTTATTTATATATTTTTAAGTTATCTTTATTTGTTTTTGACTGCACTTTCAGTAGGTGAAACTTTAATGGAATCTTACTGGTGGTGTCTCAGTCACAGATGATTGAGCAGGAAATTATTAACCCAGCATAAGAGCTAACATGAGGATTAGTGGAAGGTTCCTGCCTGTGTCAGCTTTAAGTGAACTGTGTTACTGCAGAAGCTGTGGAAAGTTCAAATTGCTTGAGATTGTGCCAAAGGACTGTCAGTGGTCTTTTGTTAGACACTGACCACCTCAGGCAGGGCTCACAAAGACAGCCTATTTTGTTTAAACTGAGCAGTGCTAGCTCTATGCTCCACAGTTACAGCCTAGCTACCTTCCCTACATTGGTGTCTGGAATATTAAAACCAATTATCAGTGTCTCTCCAAAACCCTCCAGGAGGGAACCTATCAGCAGTGTGACTCAAGTGTCTCCAGCTTTAATAGGAGCTCACTGCAAAGGTCTTGTAGTCTTGTGGACTACTTCCATCTTTATCTGAATCATAAAGCTTGGTTTTAACCAAATACTGGCTGACCCTTCTGTATGCCTGGCAGCTGTGTCTTCAGTGCTGAACTGGACATCTCTGATGATGTTGAGCCCTGATAGTTTGATACATCACTGAGACAGAGCAATACTTTGGACTCTGGACAGTCAGGTGAGGTTCTGCATCCTTTCTCCAGTTATGCAGAGCTGTGGGGGAGACATCTGCAAGGCTCCTTGTGTAACTAAAGTCTTGGGAAACAGATTTCCATGGCCACCAGTTCCCCCCTTACTGTTGCTCATTTGCCTCTGAACATCCCACATTTTTCTGGGGGATCTCAGACATTGCACTGCCATAGTTCTTGTGTAGCAGAGGATGCTGAGATGTCATCAGTTGCATGGAGGGTCTGCAAGTGCACTGTGGCCAAGCCATGCTTTATCAAATCAAACTGGAGCTGAGAGGCTGGACAGCCCCATTTCTCACACAGTCATTTAAAGCATCCTCCAACGTAGAAATTTTGTCCTTGATTTCAATATCTGCAATGTCTGGATTTTAGATCATTTTGAGAGGAACCTCTCTAGGTTGCCAAACCCCTGGAGACAGAGGAAGTGGTAGTATCAGCAGAACCAGGTACTGTTTCTTCACTCTTAGCTCCTGGGGAGGTCAAAGTCACCCTCCAGGGAAGCGGAAAATGTTGAAACCTGTTGTACTGTTGTTCTGCCTTGTGATGGGAAACATCAAAGTGGTGCCTGCAAGAAGCTGGTTACAGGGCAGAGCAGTGGGGACTGGAGGGGTTTCTGTAAGGTCCCTAAATGCTCACATCTACCAAAGCTATACAGTGCCAGTGGCAGGCCCAGCTGGAGGGCTGCACACCCTTGTTTCTGGTGGAACTTGGTGCTCAGTGAGTGGAATATCCTGACACAAGTCTCCAAACATGAGCATGTTATGTTGAAATAATGTCGTCAGTGACACTATGCCAGAAAAAATTAATGACTTCCAGCTTCTTTTGCCTTTTCCCCTTTTTTCTAGATTGATTGACCTGTGTGTGCAGCTTTATCTTGGGAGGTGTTGCCTTCTGGATTGACTTTTCCAGCACATTGGTGAGGCTGTTCCTCACTTTGTGTACCTGTGCCTCCGTTGATGTTGAGGGATTCACAAATTTGTCACTGTTCAGGCTACTCCCAGCTTGGCAAGCATCCATCCTGGGGGACTAGACAAGGACCAGCCTTTGTCATAGCAGAGAGACAATGTCATCTATGTACAGAAGCTATAGATAGCCCAGGGTTAAATGTATGCTCACATAGTTCTGTTGCCCCTGGAGCAAGAGGCTGTGTTTTGGGAAAGGAATTCGTCACTCTCATAATTCAGTAGAGAGCAGCATCCCCAGTCCTGTCCCATCAGCATGTCCTCCCCACTCCCAGAGGTCCTCACTAAAGGGCCTTTTTGCTCAGCGTGGGGGGCTGTGGACACACATGGGTGTCATGTCTCAGAGTGGGCATAGTTATTCATAAATATTTTGTAGAAAAAAATCCTTAGATCCCTTGACTGAACACCTAGGAGATTAGTTTCTTTTTCTCTAATGATAGCATGGGAAAGACCACAGGTATTATCAGTTAACTGGTTACTTTGAGACATCTGTAGCTATCCCTATATTTTTACCTTTTTGTGTTTACCATGTGGCTCTATGTGACCCTATCCACATATACCACTGCAACTATTTTTGAGGTCAAAATATTGAGAGATTCAGTATTCTTCCAATATTTTAACATTTAATTATTGGCAGTAACATGAAATGAGATCTTGTGTTAGTTTGACTCTTCCAATGGGGAATTACTCATTATTCAGCAACATATCCTAGTGAGAGTCATGGGCACAGATATGCAGGTTTATGTTGATTCTTCCAGAAACAAAGATGTTTCCCCAGCTCCTTAATTTGTTACAGGTTTTATTGTAACATATCTTTTATATATAATGTATGTGCTGCTTCCACAGAAAGTTGTACATAAAATTAATTATGGTCCTACATAAAATTACCTCTTTTCTTTTAACTGTTGTATAACTGTATTGTTCCTGTGTGCCTACCTACATGTATAAAGAGCACCACTGCAGTAAAAGTGAACAAATCTTGCAACACATTGTTATGGCCATCAGCTCAAACATCAGTTGTTTGAGTGTGTGTGTCTGTGTAGCCTTTCCAGCCCTCTGGTTCAATAGCAACAGCTGCTCAGGCTTTTGGGATGGCTACAATTTCAAAACCGTTCTCTGCCTATTTCTTCCTGTGCCGAGTCCACCCCTGCTGCAGGCTGCGTGTGGGCTCTGGGTAGTGAGACCATTTGCACAGGGTGAGGCTCCAAAATCCTCATTTTGGACTCCAGCATCTGCCCCAGATTTAGACTGCGAGCTGTTTTAGCTCTACCACACAACCTTTGTTAATTTATTTCCCTGTGAAAGTAATAACGGGTCAGAAATCAGAGAAGAAAATGAGCTTGCTGGAACCTGGTTGGGTGCAAATCCTCACAGAAAGGAGAAGCTGGGCAGGCACATGGCTGGAAAGCCTCCCGGGGAATGCAGAGCCCGTGTGGGGCTGCACTAATGTGCCTCTAAATTGACACGGGGTTGGAACTGCGCTGTGAATATTGAAGAGTCTCCTTTATTGTATTCCCCATGAGGTAATTCTTATGGAATAACATAAAATCACTGATGAAAGGGAAACCCTTTATTTGATTATTCTAGAGAGAGATGGCAATGTAGTACCAGAAATGTTCTGTAAATATGAATCACAAGAAATGTTTGCATTTTATTCTGTTAATGGAGACGTAACAAAGATTTAGCAGATAGAGACTGACAGATGTTAAAGGATCTTTATTGTGGATTGAAATAAAATGCAAATTTGAATGTGGTACCTTGTGTTCTTATTTTTCGGTATATAATGCATCTTTATAGGTTTGCAAACTCCTGAGGTACCAAAAATGTTAGACTCCAGAATGCCCATTTTACAGAAGTGATGCTTTATGGCAGATTGTGTTGCTAGTTTTCTTTTTCTCTTGTTCTTTCTATTGTTTTTTTCCCCTTTACAGCAGCAATCTTTTGGCCAACAATAATGCAAAATTCCTATTTCTTTTCAAAAGCTGATGTTTGCCAAAACGGTAACCTCATAGATTATTGTCTTGTCAGTAAGGCTTTTAACCACAGTTTTGGCAGAGCCTTGAAACATGCCCTTTCTCAGGAAAGAGTTGTCTGGGCTAGAAAAGCATTGGCATTAAAAAGAGGTTGTCATAGTGATTGAAACCTCCTCATAGACATTCCTCAGGAAAAGTAGGCTGCAAGATGCACCTTTGTAGTCCCTTTTTTAAGTAAGGGACCCTTTAAATTGAAGAGCCTATTTCATTGTCTAAATGCAGATTTCTGTCACTTGTAAAACAATAAGACTCTGAAGTGCTGTTTGTGTATCAATGCTTATTTTAATTACTTTCTACAAGAAATGGCTCAATGGGAATTAAGTTCCAATTTCTTGCTATTGCAGGGCTCCAGGTTTTTTAGGTCTAAAGCAGAATCACAGCATGATTCTTTAGATTAATAGGAAAAGATTCGAGGAAGACACTCAAACTGGTCCCTGAATGACAGTCTCTGAGCAGGCTTGAAAAGCACAGCCTGGGAAATCTCTCCCTGTCGATGATGTTCAGTGTTTTGCCTGAAAAGACCTAAAAAAGGCCTGGACTTCACTGTTCTCTCTTGAGCAAGCAGATCCATGTGTGACCAGAGTGTTTGGGTCTGGACAGAACCATGTGTGGATTTAAAAAACAGATAACTGAGAATATGAACGAATTATTTTTACATGAAATCTAAAGGTGTAGCATTTTATCAGTATGTTTTTATATAGAGATGTAATGCTTAATTTGAAGCCCTGAGTTATATTTTTGTTTACTGAAATAAAATAAGGAAGCACGGGTTTCTAGGATAGGGTCTTCACTATAAAGGAAAGTGAAATCTGTGCTGTTATTACCTGGGAAAAGATCAGAAGACAATTATATTAGGAATGAAATATATTAAGGGGATGGGGTGAGGTTGTAGAATTCTCCTGGTGATTGTATCATTCAGTGCTTGGAGTCTCTGGATGTGCCTTATTCCATACACTTACTTTCAATTCTTTCATAATACATGCACACACAAGGAATATTAATAAGATTAAAACAAAACTCCTGGCTAGCCCAGAGCCATCTGTTAGAAACCCACTTTTTTTTACCTGGCTGCTCAACAAGAAAGGTCTAATCCTGAGATTCAGAGATGGTGGCAGAATGAGAGGTGTTGATGTGAGATGCACTAGATTTCAATGCCTACTTCTGCTACAAAATTAACCCCAGATTCCAGTCCTGTTGGGATTAAAGGAAGAGACAAAGAAAGAGACCTTTGGGAAGATCTTGTTATATCTGGAAGTACCCAAAGCCCCGCTGGGAATGGGGCCTAATGAGAACCTATTATTGTTCTCATTGTTCTCTCTGAAGTCAAAGGGACTTCTGCAATCGACTTGAAAGGAGCAGGACCTTGGAGCCATTTATTTTACTTTTATCCCCTTTGTGAGTGTTCATCAGTTCCAAAATAGTGACTTTGGGTTTTCGGGCATGGGAAAATCCATCTGTGCGAGAAACAGGGGCTGGTTTTTATTTTGCATCAGGGTGTCTGGGAAACTGGGCAAAGCTGCAGTGTCGTTCAACTCTGTCTGACAGTGAGTGATTCTGTGTTACCATCATAGTTCAGATCACAAGTGTGCTTTGGAAGCAGATCTGCTGATCATTCCCACTTACTCCACTTTGATGCCATGGTGTGGTCACCTGGGAGCACACAAACTGAGCTCCTCCCAGAGCAAGCTAGTGCAGAGGATGCACTCTAACCTCTGGCAGCCACTCCTTGAGTACTGAAGCAGGGCAGGAGTGACCAGGGACATGTACCTGAAATGTGTACGGAGAGGCTGTCGGCCCCCACACTTTCACCCTGTAGGTCTTTTGCACTGCCATGTCTGCATCGTGCTTGTGCCACCACAGCAGCCTGGAGGAGAGCAGATGCTCGACCCTCAGTTTCCCAGTTGTCCATCCACACCTGGCTCTCAAGCTATAACCTGGAGCAATTCCGCAGTGTCCCTTTGGGTGTGGAAAATCCACAGGAGGGTCACCGAGCGTGGCACACGGTTGGTAGCAGGAGATGGAGTTTGTCACTTGAGCACACAGCCATTCTTGCCCAGCATCTACCTTCTCTTTGCCCAGGGAAGCTGCAGCAGGCTCTGAGTCTTTCCTTTCAGATAAGCAGCTGACTTCAAATACTTCAGAAATATTCCTAAGCTAATGGAAATAGGTTTGATAAAGCAGCACAGTATGGCTGGACTGAGTTACACTTGGCTAAGCCCTTGCTACAGGTGATGTGCGGTTGAAACAATGTTATGAACAATTTTCTGTCTGCCCTTTATTCTTGAAAGCCCCGAAGTTAAGGAGGACCAAAATCTGGATCCAGTTCAGTGTTTTGTGGCTGAAGTTTCTTTTATGTGTTGTTCTCCACGTGAGAAATTGCTGTAAATGCTCATTCAAAAACCCTTTCAGAAGAATAATAAAAGTGTTTGGAGAAATTTGCTTTAATATCGGCTTTATGGCGACACTCACCAGCTACAGGTGTCTCTCCAGCTGCCTTTTCAGCGTGGTGACTTTCCCGGTTTGCCTTCCCTGGGCTTTGTTTCTTGCTGCTGCCTTTCATCCCTGGTTGGCGGCCGGGCCGGCGTTGGGGACTGGGCGGGACCGCTGGGTGCCTTTGTCCCGGGTTACTCATCAACCGGAGGGGCCGGCGGGGCTCGGGGGGTGCCCGGTTACTGTGGTTACTGCCTGCATCGTGCTCTGCTTGTAAATGCGATCTTTGACCGGAGCCGCAGCTCCGGAGGAATTTTCACAGCTCCCAGAGAAGACAAAACTCTGGGAGCTGGGATGTAAAAGGTTATCTGATACAAGGTGGATGAAGCGCAGGCTTGTCCCGCAGCGAAGTGAATCCCTCTGCCTCACAAGGGGGGAAGTGCTTGAAGGATTTTGAGTTTCAGTCATATTCTCTTGCATCTATGGTCTAGTTAATTTTTTTTTCTTTTATTCTTGATACATGGGTCGTGGGTAGGGGCTTGCTCGTTGGCTGTTTGCAAGAGCATAAGGTCACTCAAAATTGTTCTTGCACTCGTGTGTTCACAGCAACAAAATTTTAATGAGTCTGTCATCGGTAGTAGCCAGATTGTGTCTGCTCCAGGGTATCACTCATCTGGCACCATCAGAATTAGTGTGTTGAATGCCCTGAGCTAGGATGAATTTACAGAACAGGAGTTCAAGACTTTGTCTGCGTAGTCACGGCAACAAAACCACAGCTGAACAAAATGTTTCTCCAGGATCTCATAATAAATGTGCTTTAGCCTGAAAGGTTGTGGTCACCTGGCTGCAGGAGTGTGTTCTTTTTTATTTTGTTCCTATCTGCCACAAAAAGATGTGTCACTGGATAACAGAAATCAGGGGCAGAACACTGGGGACATGATGCTGCTGCTTTGTTTACTGTTACACCTTGTTCTACGTTCACTGTTACATTACTTTAATGACTATTTTCCAGGGTTTGTATACGTAGATCATATGTGCTTATTCCATATTGCGTCATTATTTACTGGAATTACTCAAAATGTTTAATTCCAGGTGTGGGTTTAACGGAGGAGGGGGCTGATGCTCCCCAGCATTACCCTGGCTGATGAGGAAGCACAAGGGATGGAAGTGCTGAGGCTCTGCTCCCTTCCTTCATGCTTCAGGCACTCATTTTTTTTTTTTCTCAGTTCCCTCTTTGATTCTGTGGGAAGTTCCTGAACCAGGTGTCATTCAGTGGGACCCAACAATAAGGGTTTTTGAAGATGCTCTCCCTATGCCACATCATGAGCTACAGATGCAAAGCTTGAGGGATGCTTTGAGGAGAGATGTCCCAAGGCAGATGTGCGGGTGAAGGCAGCCAGGGTGGTGGTGGTGGGGGGGATGTGTGCCACTGCAGGATTACAGCCCCAAATGGAGATGATAGGCCAGATAAAATTTCACTGGGGCTTGTTCCATGGCATAAAGAGTTCTTTTTAGTGCAGCCAAGAATACCATCAGCCTTTTCTTTTCCTGAACAACCTGTCTCCTATCCATTGGCAGTACATTTTGGTTGCCTAGCGTTCTATAGGCTGTCTTATGTGGTTTAGCTGTAAAATGCATGTCTTTATGTTTGCTCACATTACAGTGAAGTCTGTTGCTTCACTGTGATCATCTCTCACAAGCCTTAGTCACACAGGGTGTCCTGCCTGACTCCATGGGTCTGTTCCCAGGAGGTGAGCAGGATTTGGCTGCTACTGTGACCACAGCCTTCCCAGCACAATCTGTGTTACTTGGGGAATTAAACATATGGAAGAGATTCGAGTAGTGTGAAGTCTGCAAAACAGAAATTCTGTGATGACATTTTTGTGAGATGTTTGACTTTACAGGAAATATTTTGTTCCTTTTTGTAATTTTTGAACACTAACTGCTGTTAAAGACAGAAATCTCTCACCTCTTCCCCTTGAATACACTGATCTTTCTGTGTCATAAATGTTCCAGTACTATCTGTGGGTACCCTCTAGTTCCTATAATCTCACATCACTCTGAACTAGGAGTTTGAGAAGAATTACTCATCTGTTTAGAGGAAAGACCATCTAAAATATCCAAGTACCATATCATCAATGTATAAATAGCAGAGAGTAGGCAATACCACTCATGTCAGTAGCTTTGTTGATATTAGAGGAGATTTGTCCTACGAAAAACCTTTATCTGTGTGTTAAAGTGACTTAAAATTGTTTATAATCTTGCCAAATTACACTTGAGTGGTCCTTCTGCTGTGGGTGGTAAATACTGATTTAGTTTCACTTCTTGATGGAACTCTTTTAGTTCACAGGTAGATACCAAGCTCTTCAGTGCTGACTCTCAGAGCAAATTGCTTGGAGAAACTGTTGGCAAAGAGGTTGTTGCAATTAGACATTTTAGAACAGTGCTAAAGAGGATAAATTTGCAGGAATATTTGACATGATTCAGTGTGGGTAGCACCAGTGGCTTCCTGTTCTGCCTAAAAATACTAGAACACGTGTAATTTGGTTACAAGCAGTAAAACAGTTTTCACATGTGAACAGCTCAAGTCACTGTAGAGCACAGAGACACAGAAGCATATTATAGTAATTTTCAGGCCTAAAAATTCTGTCTGTCCTTCATAAACAACTCTCTGGGAACCAGCACTGCAAATTCTTCCTCAGGTGACCTGTCTTCTCTTCCTTGAGCAATTTCATTAACTTCACTCTTAACTGCCCAGGTAGAAGGGTTTGCAAGACCAAGTTAACTGTATGACTTCCTATACCACAGTGTTCTACAGTATATTGTAACCTATCAATTTTGCCATGTTAAATGATTTTTCATGAGTACAGACTATTTCTTGTAAGCTGTCTAGACCCTGTTGTTTGTCCTCTTTTTTTTCTGCGAATTTTTCCTTCCTGGGGATTTTGCAACGTTTTCCTCTGCTGAGTTCTACTCTTACTGGAATTGTTTTGGTAAAAGCTGTACACTCGCAGCGATTTGCATACCTAAAATGCTGAGGTCACTTGCACAGTGATACCATTAGGTTTCCCTGTCTCGAGTATTTGTCTCCCTGTCGGATTAACCATTCTTGCTCTGCCACCAGGAACATCTGTTAATCTTTTCTGTGCTGTCTGGCAGCTTCATTAAGGATCTCAAACCAATGTAAACACCTTGGGGCTGGGGCTGTCTCTGACTTCTTTCTTGGCCGCTCAGTGCATTTAGCCAGTGCTTAACCAGCTGCAGTTCTGAGTAGTAATGACATGGATGCTGTGTGAGTACTCCTAAAAAGCATAAAATTCATAGTCTCATTTTGAAAACTTTGGGAACTGGCCTCTCCCACAAAAGTTGTTGGGGTAGGGAGAGCTTGGACTTTTCCATGTCTAGCTTTTTAATCTCCAGAATGTTCTTTTTACCTTATTAAGGCCAAATTATCCCACTGGCTGTTGTTACAGCAGGACGTTCCCAGGTTCTGTTCTGCACTGTGGCTTACTGGTTGAAAGGTATTTGAGGTCCTGGTAATTTTGTTTGTTTAGGTGGGGGTTTTTTGGTATGATGGCTTGAGGGAACCAATGCATTCTTTGTTTTTCTTAATTTTGCTTTATACCTGCATCACAGGTTGTTGGACAGGTCAGACTCACAGTTTGCTCTTGGTACCTGCACTTAAAATGCCACTTCCAGTGGTGGCCATATGAAAAAGCAAGCAATAAAGATGTTAGACACATTCCTTTAGGGTACCATTACTTTTTTAAAGGTGCATTGGTGGGATATCATTGGTGGAATATCATGCATTGGTGGAGATCCATTGAGGTGAGGATTAGACCTTGGCTGTGTGGGTAGGAAAGCAGAGGGGTGGGGTTGTTGGTCACTGAGGCTTTGACTGCAGAGCGGATGTGGAGCAGGACGCCCAGAGCTGTGCATCAGGCTGAGGTTTTCTTTCCCTGTTGGGGTGAGGTTTGTCTTTTATTGGATTGCAGCTTTTTTGGATTGTTGTGTATAATTCGAATAGTCTGTGATTGACAGCTTTTACTAGTGCTTCTCAGATACAGTTCAAGGAGGGTGAGGACAACCAGGATCCAGATCTGCCCCAACTGGGGGAATCTTTTCCATCTATACATGGCACCAGTGCTTCAGAAATGATAGGTTTTTAGTGGATGGGTTATGTATTTTTTTCCTCCATATCATAAGCTATGTAGTTTCTCTGCCTGAAACACCTACTTCTTGGGGTTGTTTTTACTACAGTAAGTATGTTCCATTTTCTAGCTTGGCTCAAACAGCTCACTTCGGTTACCTAAGGCACAGGATCAAGAAGATGAGGGACTTGTATAATCCTCTTGCAAATTTGCTGGGGTCAGCAGAGTTTTTCTACTTGAGCCCTGTGAGCTGACCTTACAGAAAATATTGGTACCTTAGCTTGACTATGACTTCCCTCAGGGTAGGTGATACACACTAGTTAACTGCAGTTAAAATAAAACAAAAAACTCTTTCTTGTGAATTCAGATGCCAAGTACTCTCTTAAACTTCCTTCCAATGCTTCTGCTGATATTGCCAGTGCTAACATAACTCTTGATAACCGAGTTCCTGGTGCATCCCTGTAGGATTTCCCTCCCATTGGCTGTGAGCAGTGATCTAACAGAATGATTCGTATATGTACCCAAATACAGAATACAAAGGACTGTAGTTGCGGTTCACATGAGAGTTTGTTTTGTTGTTGTTTTAGGTCAGTCTGCTTTCCATGACGATGCATTTGGCCCAGTGCTAAATAGGGAACAGGCTTATATTTCCTCTCTGTATATATCCCATAGATAACACTTCATAGAGTTTTTTTAGGCAATGATCTAAACTATGGTGTTAAGAGGCATGAATATCTTGCCTTGGTCTTATAGTTAGTCCACATTATGGTGAGCAGAGAATGATTTAGTAGAGCTTTTGACGATTGATGTGAACAGTACAGTAGCAACCTTAAAAAAAATGGTGGATCAAATCCCTGACTCATGCATAAGGACCTTAGACTTGCTGAGTTAGTCTGTTGGATTTCATAGAGCCAGCAAATTCATTAAGCGTCTGATTTATTTGCCTTTCAGCAACTTCTTTTTCCTTTTTTTAAATATGTCAAATTTACTAATCGTTAGAAAGTTGTTTTCATTCCAGTCACAAACATTTCAGACTTAAAAATATTTGGTAACTGTAGACTCCTAGTCATCATTTTCTTGTCCTTTCTTGGTAGAATTGATGCTCAGGTTTCCAGAAGATTTGCATTATCACAAATCACTGTCCAGCCTCCAAGGGCTGCAGGTGCCTCCTGCACACAAACTTCGTATCTCCTCCTCCCTCTGAGCTGCACTTTGTTCCTTGAGCAGTCATGGTATGGTCAGGATGACCAAACAGGCTCCTTAGCTGGAGGAGAGTACTGGAGACATTTTTTTTTTCTGGAGTTAAACTCTTTAAAGCAAACACAGTGGCACCTGCAGCTCTGCTATTTCAAAGGAATCTGTTTCCCATTTTAAGAAACATGGATTTCTAGAGAAACTTCAGGAGCCCTGAGTTCCTGTTGTCATTTAATGGCTTAATTTTTTAATAAAAAATAGTAAGATACCATTTTTTTTTATTTGGATAAACCTCCTTGTTCTTTTGAAGATTTAGCTCCTGACCTTTGAATACTTGGCATTGAAAAAAAGATCATAAAAATTCAGGTACTTTTTAAAGTTAATTATCTCGGGCTGCAAGCAGGGAGAGCTAATATTCTTACATTAGCATGGAAGCCCCTTGGGCCTTTCTTCTTTCTCCTTTATTGATACCATCTGAAACATCTCTAGAGTCAGGTTCTGGATTCATTAAGTCTGGGTTTCCATGGGTGAGACATTGCTGATTAACCATTTCACTCCATTTACGGCAGCCCAGATGACACCACCCTCCTCATGGAAATCTCTGCAATTATGTGATTTACATGGGTATCACGACAAGCATATGTCCCCTTACAGCAAGTGCTGTTCAACAAGGTCAGGGGACTTTACCACGTTGAAGCAGGACAGGCTGGGTGGCAGCTACCAACTTTGATCATTGCTGGAACACCTCTTCGCCATGTACAGTGCAGGCTGGGTTTACCCTGGCCATAAAGCTCCTCTGACAGTTTTAAGTACTACTGTCACAGCTAATGGGACTGGTATATCCTAATCCTTTACATCACTTTGAACATCTTAGGCTAATTTTTTTTTTTTTAAAAAAAAAGGGAGAAAAAAAAAACAGTGTTAAGCTAATGTTAAGCGTCTAACTTAAGCTCTCAAAAAACAAGAGGATTTGCCATAATTATCTGTGCCTGTTGTTCCTGGGTATTACTGCTACAGTGATCCCTTTTAAGAAAGACTGACCAGCATGAGATTGAGAGCTTGGGTGAAAAAAACCCAAACCACTTTAATGAGTGAATGTTTAATAGTTTTAATATAAGGTTTCCCAACCTGCTGCAATTTCATTTTAGAATCACGTGTTATTATGAAAAAGCCATACTCTGATAGTTGTGCCATGTTTTAATGGAGTCCTGGGGCCTAATTCTGCCATGTTTGCATTAAGCAGGAGCAGTCGTATGGCAATTACCAGAAGTATGTTGCTGCACACCATGAGTAAGCATGGGATTTAATTACCTGGTGGAAAATTCTCCTTAGTGTAAAAAGAAGTATTGACCCTTCCAAAGCCTAATACCTGAAGTTCAGCAAAAGCAGATAAAGCTTTTTGCTATCTAAAAGCAAAGAGTTTCTCTGAGCATCAGGAACTCCTTGAACAGATGTGGTGGCTGAAGCTGGCCACAGCTCTGGAAGAAATGTGGAACGGGCTGAAGCCTGCACCATTCCTAGGGATGGGGATTTATCCTTTGACTTGGCAGAGAACAAGATAGCAATCAGTTTGCTGAGCTCTGAGGGACCAGTTAAACAACTCTGGTGTTGGTCACATTCTCATTGTAAGACTGTGGTATGAATGTGCAACTTCAACAAGTAAGTGCCTCTAATTAACACTGATAAATTAACTAACCTAATCCTTTACTGTAAAGGATGTCTGGTTTGTGCCATATTTTAACATGTTGGGATCTGAAGGGACTTAGAACAGAAGAGCAGAATATGCACTCCAGTGGGGGAGTGCAACAGTCTGTGAGCAAACCTGAATTTTGGGGATCTTACCTGGGCATTAATCAGTATATGCTTTATTGGAGCAAATCTCCTCTCAAGTCTACTTACATACAACACACTCTTTGCCTTTCATCACATTTTCCTTCTGGGGAGTGGCAAGACTCTCTGACGACAAAACTTGTCTCTTGTGCATTGTGTTAGCAGGTAGCTGGGAGGGAGGGAGGGAGTTACGCGTCGTAGAGTTTGTTCTCATCAGACGCACTCTTTGCTCACATGGGTATTTTGGTTGTTCTTCATTAACTGTCTTGCTGTTTCTGTTTGAATTATGTTTTGCTGCCCTGAAGGGTGCCCTGTGACAAACCTCTATGTTGTCCTGCTATAAAGGTTTCGAGCTGAATTCTCAGCTAATCTCCCTTCTGACTCTGCAAGTGCATCTTCTCAGATGGTGATTTTGAAGTTGGAAACCCCGGGGAACAGGAGGTCTTGGTGTCTGCTTACACAGACCTAAACTGGCTCTGACCAGGAGAGCTGCTGGGTGTGCTGGGTGTAGCCACGGTGTGGTGGTTACTTTGACCTCAGGTCATGAGTGCCACAGCAAGCAAACCTTGGGGACATGACATGAGTATTGCAGGGGATTATAGGGTAGAGATTTTGGCCTCGGAGAGAAGAGTGCTCTCTCCTTAAAAAATGAAACAACAAAACCCCAAACAACAAATTACCTGTGGTTTGTTTCTGTTAATGGCATTCATTTAGTGCACTGAAAAGATTCAGAGCAGCAGCATTAGCCAACTACGTTTAACAATTTATCTTCTGATAGAGAGTTGGTTTAATGGGATGAGGAATCAGGATCTTTTCCTTACTGAGTACTTTCTGGTTGGCAGACAAGCCAGACTGCCTGCCTTGACTTTTCACTTCACTGTATTGCATTGTACCATGTGCCATGGTGAGGAAAGGGTGTCTCTGAAAGGGCAATGGCAGGATTGAGTGCATGGAAAGCAGGGACAGCCATTAGCTGTCTAGCATTAGAATCACCTTTGCTCCTGTGGTTTGCACAATGTATCATTTTTACATTGTCTGAATGTTTTGTGCAACTAGGGAAGTTCATCATCTATAGTCTGTTGATTCATAAATACCATCCCACTAATTTTGTTTAACTTTTCTGGCCTTACCTTGGCAAATACTTCTTCAATACTTGAAGTATTGACAAATACTTGGCAAATATCTCTTCAATACTGTTGACCATAAGTATAGATGCTGTGCCTTTTTTGGATAGCATTTTTATCAGGGTCTTAACTTGGGTCTTCAGAGAAATGAAGGAAAAATGCACTCATAATTAACAATATAACATCTGCTTAGAGGACTTACTGCCAGACTTGCAGATGCAGTTGGGTTCATATGCAGTATTGGCATGTTTACTTTGCAGTATATATTATTAAATTTGTGTTTAAGGTTGCTGGAATACAATAGACAGAAAGAGCACTGTACCTTCTACACAGTGCAACTGTCATGCAGATGATTCATTCCTTGTGCCACAGAAGTATCTCAAGTGGTTCTTGGATTTCTTATTTGCTTTTGCTCTCTCCAAAATACTGCATGAGGACTGTGTCAGGCAGTGTTGAAATGTTGAAAAGTAAAAGATAATGGAAGGACAAAAATATGTTCTCTTGAGATCAGGAATCGCTCTCTACTAAAGTAAATAGAGACAGAATTAATTTATAAATTCCTTTTTAAAATTCCTGTCTGTTAAAATAGGATTGTTTGAACAACATAATGCAGGAAGTTATGTAAGCATCTTAATAATATGCCATGTACTGCTTGGAGTTTTTAATAGAGATCTCTTTCATTAATTGTATTTTGCTGTTTTGATGAGTCAGTGTTTTCACCTGAGGACGATGAGTGAAAAGTATGATGGTTTTGGCAGAGCTCATTGCTTTGGCAGATGGATGGCCCCAAGCCTGTTTGGGATGGCTTGTCAAATAGTTACCAGTGGCTCCTGAGATGTTGTGGGAGCAGTTTGGAGGGAAATCACTGCTTGAGTTCTCATCCTGGTAGCAGTTGTGCTGCTTTGATGAGTATTGATGAGTACTGCAATAGAAAAGTGCTGTGTATGCTGCTTTGAGTAAGAGCTTGATGGTACAAGCTTTACTTCATCAGATTTGTCTTCTTTGACCAAAACCAGAGGTTGTTGTAGAGTATTTCCTCAAGAATTAACTCTTACCTGCATTGGCCTCTATGGCGTGGGACATTGCTCCTCGCAGTTTAGGCCTTGCAGAAGTATTCCTCAGAGGTATGACGATTTCTAGGATTGAAAGAGTAGATTAATGTAAAGTTCTTTAAATGAAGATCTATCAACTTCCTGTGTCACATGTGGAGACAGATATTCAAGAATTACAGTGGCCACAAACAGCATGTGTTACACAGAGCCACACACAAAACTCCCAGTTGTGGCACATGGGACAATTTAACTGTCCTCACTGCTCATTGTCTTCACCTTGAAATGTTAACCCTTTTTTTTTTTTTTTTTGTGCTGCTTTTATAAACCTTTGGGCAGGATCACATTCTTGCCATTGTTGGGTGTTTGGGGGGAAAGCAATTCCACACATTCTTAGCTTAGGGAAGTGATCAGGCAGAAAGGCGTGAACGAACGTCAGATGATTTATCATTGTTCCACTAGAAGAGGGACACAAGACCTTAACAACCACTGGCTGTGTAAGCCCAGAAAGTCATTTGACATAGGTCTGTTTAAACCCCAAATAGGAGTAGTGACAGTCTTCTATACTGGAGGGGTGCACGCCTGTTTGAAAACACAGGCACTATGTACTTGTTAATTTTGATAATGCAGTAATGGGGAAAAGTGTTGAAAGGAGAGATATGTTTCCAGGAAAAATATTAACACTGTGAAGGCTTAGTATATCAAAATGCTGGGTACTTTGTTCTGTCTGGGAGGTCTTTATCTTTGTGTTTGTAACAATGGATTTCTCCAACCTAGGATTTAATTTCATTGATGTACTGTCTTGATGAATGAAGAATTCCTTTTCCATGATGTTGAGAGAAAGAAAACAACCCACTTTACTGAGATTCCCCTTTAATTAGATCCAAAATCACATACTGGACAGCTGATTGTGTGTTCCTGAGTTATTCATAGCAAACCCCTTGCATTTAAACCCCCTTTTTGTTCTACTGCATATTTTCTGTAGTAGAAATTTGCTAATTTAAAAGGAATATGTCTAGTGCTGCCTCAATTTCACTCTTTCAGAAAGCACTGGCAAATCAGATAGGCAGTAAATAGTTTTAGTTTGCTTATGAATTCAGTAAGAATTATTTACAAATTCATCCCACTTGTGGCTTTTCTTGGATAAATACCCTTTCTTCCCAGTAATTTTGTCCAGGCAGAAAACCAGCATTTTGCCTATGTGATAGGCCCTTCCCGATACATATTTCAGCTGTGTGAAAATTATGCCTAAGGAGGTATTTGATAATTAGGCTATTTAGAAGCAAGCACTAGGGCAGATTCACTGAAGGTATTTATGAAAGTTGTTTCTCTGTATAAACAGAAATAAAGAGATAGGAGCGTGAAAAAAATACAGAAGTAATTATGGTGACCCTCGCTGTAATATACAGCTCTTAAATTTGCTTATGTTTTTCCCTGTCTTTCAAGGAGTTGCTGGACATTTTCAAAAGACTGTGATGAGAAATAACCCCCCTTCTGCATTTGTTTGGCTGCCATGTCAGAAGAAGAGCTGCTTAAAAGGACGAAAGCTTTGTTTTGTGTCTTTCAGGCCTGAACTAGAACAGTAACGGCTGCTACTTTTGACTGTAGAGATAAAACTACTGTGAAAACCTGTCTGGTTTTAGGTACATAATCTTCTGGGTGATAGTCTTTTGAAGTTTGTGTTGGGCTACTTTGTGGAAGCACATGCATGAAGTGTTTGCAGCCTTGGGTCGTGGTAAAGCCTCTTTAAAAGAAATTAAGCCGTGTATTTTGTTCTGGTTCACAGAAGTGGTTTTGAATAACACAGTGAAAACCTGTGCTGCTCAGTGAATGGGGAGAGAGACAGCAGTCAGGCCCTGAAGGGAAGAGAGTTGTGATGTACAGAGCCTAGAGAAGGTGAGGTCCCAGGACCTCCACATTTATAATTCTAAAGAAATCAAATACATTTTCTTTCACAGACAAGTTAGCCTAATTCTGACTTCCTTCAAATGGGAACCCTGGGGGCAGAGTCACTAGCTGGCTATGGAGCAAAGCAGTCTCCCTGGGTGGGAGGGTGGGAGCTGAGGGAGGTGGGAGGGAAAGGAAAAGGCTGCCAGTTGTGGGAAGCTGCTGGGTTGGACACACATACTTAATCCTAAAGGTTTGCCTTTCCTGAGTTCCCTCCCGACCCTCCTGGGTGAGAGGTACCTGGTACCCTGGATCTGGCAAACCATCCCTCTCTGAAGGAGTAGATTTTGCTATTTGTGGCTTTATGAAGAGGGGGAATATGTGGGAAGAGAGTTGGAGGGGACGAGTATTGTGATGGGTCTGAGGGAACGACTTCTGTTTCCCAGCATGCAAAGGACATGGGAGTTAAACTCAACTGCTTGGAAGATATGGATGTCAGTGTGTGTGTTTGTCCTTAACCCATCCATCCATGTATATATGTGTGTGTGGCTATGTCTGTCTATGTAATACATAGTAATATCGTGACATTTTATGTGGCAGTTCAGCTTCCAGTTCTGTAAAGAGAGTATTGAGCGAAAAATTGCCTGTATTGTATTATAATTACTTAGTAGCATTTGGGCTAGATGGAAAATAGTGAATAAAAATACTTGAGTTAAAACAAACAAAATAAAACCACCATCCCAAAAAACAAAAAAACCCTCCATTGTTAGAAATAAAAAAGATGTCATATTCAGTGTCTGCAGCTAGAAGTAGTTCATTCTCAAACTTGAAAGTGCAAACTCCTTGAAATTAAAGAGTTTGGAAAAAGAACGAAGTTGTAAACCTAGAAATGTAGATTCTATTTTAGAATTTGGAGATATAGTACTCAAAAAAAGAAGGCATTTGTCTTTTTGCAAATATACATGCACATGTCTGTTTTCAGTTGCAGTAGCATAAACCTCACGAGAACCACTGAGGTTACTTCATATTGGCATCTGTACATGTGAGAATACTATTTGGTTTGTGATCTTCATGTTTTAGCTCCTCACTAGAACTCAAACTGAAAGGTAAAACACGCTGATATTTTCCTGTGAAAGTGTGAATCACAAGGGGAAAAAAGTGAATGTGTCGAATTGTATCATTAAAGTTGAAAGGGGAAGAGAAATTATGTGAAGTCCCAAAATTCAGATACTTAGGCTCAGATCTGCTTCCATTACAGCACATGCCAAAACTCCAATTGTTTTCTCTGCAAGCTGGGGTAGGACCTCTGTTGATACCATTACAGTTTGAATTCTTTATTTTATCTTTGACAATCACATTTTCCATTACTGTTCCATTGGAGATTTAAAACACAGTGTAATAAAACTAATTGAAAAATAACTCAGTGCACCTAAATTACTGTGCAAATGGATATAAATTTAAACTCAGTCACATCATTGAAGTTCTCTCTTTATGCCAAACAATAAAACCCAAACTCCATTCTTCTAAGTTGCTAATCAGCTTTTAGTTCACTGTCTGTTATCAGGGGCTTCTGAAGTATCAAAATAATTTAAAATAATTGGTGTTCTAGTTAATAACTGGGTAATTAAAAATGAAATGCATTATGCATGTTGTATTTTAATAAAACAATTAATTATTAGGCAGTGGTCCTTATTCAGTGACCTCTAAGGAGTATGTCTGGCAGCACTCACTCCCAAACCAAGGGGTACCAGTCCAGGTCACAAAACTGGTAGCATCTGAAATTGCTATTACTGATTTTTCATAAGGAAGCAAATATAATAAGACTGATTTATCTTTCCTCCCCTCTCCTCTCCTCTCCTCTCCAAGGGCAGTGCAGAGCTTGTACCCAGTGTCAGAGGATGCCTGTTCAACTACATTTTTTCTTCAATCACTTTGTCATTTTTTCTAAGGCTGAGGTAGAGGTGTCTATTTTGGCACTCTGTGGTTCTAAATAAACAACCCTAGTAGAACAAATAGTTATTTGGGATTGGTCTTGCAGCAACAGATGTTCCAGATCATTTTTGTATTCCCAGGGTACACATATTACTGTTTCAGTATTCGGTTGAGGCTCACAGAGCCAAGCTAGCTTTACAGTTGAAATTGGTGTGGCCAAGTTCTCTCTTCAATAACCATCATGTAAAGCCCATCAAAATCAATACACTTAATTTGTGTTGGTGTTTTTAGGTTTGAGGACAGTGATGTTTCAGCTTCCTGCCAGACTTCAAATACACAAAGGGACTGGTTTCTTTTGCCTCATTAGAAACCAACCAGCTTTTTTTCAGCCAGGTTTGAGTGGGCATTGGTGGCCCAAGTATTTCATTCATTGTGCAGTGATGCATGGTGCTAAGCTGCTGTGCTCAGGTTCTCACACTGCTTTGCAGCAGCTCTGTTCATGTAGTCACAAAGGTGGGCAGGTTTGCCTGGGAATGTGTGTTGAACCAATGTGGAGTCATTCTTAAAGGGTCTCCTAATGCCCCACCCAAAAGCTGATTAAAAAGTTGTCCTTCTCATTCAGATTTAGAATGATCCAAGATCGGGTGTAAGTAAATATACAATTTTAATGGTATGTGGAGACAAATCTTGGGTGTTGCGCAGCACTGGGGTGATTTCTGCATTTGTAGCTGGAGGGGCAGCTCCTGCTTGATACTCCTTTAGGGCAACATACAGTACTTCCTCACTGCCATGTACCCAGCCCCAAATAGTGTTACTGAATTTCTCTTAACAGATTTTCAGTATTTTTTTATTGCTATGCACACACATACAAAAATATGGCTTGTAGCATGGCTGTAGATTTATGGGGTATGTGAAGGGATTTCATTAAGGAGTGATGTTTTGGGGGGAGGATGCAATTCAGGCTGGTGCAAGTACATCAGCAGAGCCATTGCTGGTGACTTCCTGCTTTCTTCTTTAAAATAAGAAATATTTTATGTGGTCAGTGTGGAGTGTTGCCCACCTAAAAAAACCTCCCTGGTCCCTTATGCTCTCTGCATGGCCTCTCAGGTGGGTGAATACAAGCTTTTTGGAACAGAACAGCTCAAACATTAATCAGGTGGTTGTTTGGATAGTAATATTTTTTTATCCTTTTCTTCACAAAAGTCTTTATCAAGGTGTGGGTTACCTGTTAACAGCTCAAGTCAAGTAGGGATAGGTGAATTGTTTCTCTCTATTTACACAGCACGATTCAATTTGTGTTTTGAAATAGCATGTCTAAGGACTGTAAAAACAAATGTCTCCACCCTTTGCAAACAAAGGCTTTACTGGAAATGCCATTTGCCATGTAGAGAGCAGAGAAAAAGGAAAAAAAAGGGTAAAAATATGCTCTTCCCTCTGTTTCCCAGCATGTCTCTGGTGACTCCATGAGCTTTGCAGAGCTGAGCATGAAGGAGGGGAGAGAAAAGCTTTGGGGAAATAGCTGCACATCAACCACTTCTCAAACCAGTGCATTTCTGAAACAGGATTGAGAAGAGCCTAATGCCACTTGGCTCCTCTATGAGCTTTTCAGCATACATTGCTGATGGGGGGCTTATTTCTGAAGGCTGATGCTTGGCTATATCTCACTCATGCTCTGAAGATACCCCTTCCCATGTTAGTCACCAGTCTTATATTTTGTACATATTGGTTACTGCTGCCCAAGCAACACAAGGTACACCACAAACAGGTTGCAACAAGACCCTGTAAAATGCTGAAAGGTTAGAATGCAGCAAGTAGGATTTTCAGCACATTAAAAATAAATAAGCTTTTTTCCCCAGATTTTAATGGACATTTTTAATATGTCTATCTTTCAAGGGAAAAAAACCCAAAACAACTCAACTGTAAATTGAATTGGGAAGG
The DNA here is from genome assembly GCA_038090715.1 of Florisuga fusca. NCBI lineage: Eukaryota > Metazoa > Chordata > Aves > Apodiformes > Trochilidae > Florisuga > Florisuga fusca. The sequence continues at coordinate 26,042,388 of JAAWXA010000007.1, read as the reverse complement.
AACATAAGATGAGACTTCTCTCCAGCATTTTTTAAATAATGCAGTAGGATGTAAGACCTCGTAATGATTTTTCCAGTTGCTTACTTTCATTTTTTTCAGTGCAGCTAACTTTCTGTGCCTCTTATTCTTCAAAATGAGGCATGATAGGAACCAATAGGAACATGGCTGGTTAAAGACTCTTAAGCTCCTCTGTCTGAAATAGTGGTCTGCAAAACAGCACAGGGAGACCATTTGCTGCACTTTGGAAACTGCATAGTGTTTGTAACTTAACATTTGCCATTAAGGTCACACTGTGGTACTCAGAAAAGTCATCTGGCTCAAAACCCATGGACATTGCTTCTGCACACCTTACCTATCGGGGCTGTGAAAGATACTAGTTGAGTCAGTGCTCAGCAACCCGCATTGAAGTGGTGTTTGAGCAGCATTTGAATGACAAGTCACAGGGCGGGCGATGGGAGCAGAGCAGGAGCCACCACTGTGGTGGCCCCATGCCCAGGGACACTTGTGTGTGGGATGTTCTAGCAAAGTTTAGTGCTGGATTGTAAAGGAGATGAGCAGCCAAGCTGAGAGTGTTGGAGGCAATGAGCGAGAGGCAGTTTAGAAATGGACTGAATAAAATGAAGGAGAAGAAACATAGGGTAATGATCAATAATATTTATCAGGGGCAGAGTGCCACTGGCTTCTCCAGACCTAAACACTATCACTCAGTGATCACTAGGTCTGTGGCATGCTAACCCTTGCAGAAGCAGACTGTCCAAGAATTTGCTTAGTTTCTCTTGGCAAAAGGAGTCTCTGATGCAAGAAGAACATCCCTTGGATGCCAGCCTTGAGTGGCTGCTGACCCCCGAGCTAGCCTGCCTTAGTCTCGTAGGGACAAATCAATGTGCTTCTCCTAGCATGTTTTAAAACTGTTGCTAAAGCTTCCTAATGACAGCCTATACAAGTTAACTGGCTGAATTTTCTGCCTTTTCTGTGCTGTAGGAAGGCATGCTGTGTGTGTCTGTGCTTTACCTGAGCCCAGCTGTTTGCTCTGGTTTGGAGCAATATGGGAATAACAGATGATATACATTCTTTCTCACAAACGTATTCTTTTTTCCATACTCCTCCTTGAATAAGCTTGTGCCAGAAGTTGCTGAGGTGTTAGGAAAGCTCCGGAAGCCTGTAATTTGCTCACTTAGAGCTCCCAAATTTTTGTATGGTCCTTACCATCTAAAGGCAAATATAATTAAGAAATTGTGTCAGTTTACAAATAGGTCATGGATCATGTAATAAACTGAAATTGTTGACATTTATGGAGCCTATTTCTCCCAACCATTGTTTATGAAGGGCAGCTGGCAAAGGCAGCGAGACAAAAACTGCTGTAGGCTCCTTTTCTGGGCAGCACTTTGCCTCCCCAGCTCCTCCTCTCTCCTCAGTGTATCTTTTGAAGCTCCCTTTTAGTATTTCATGTATGTACATGTGCTACACTTTAAGTGGTACAGTAGTTGATTTTCTTGTAGTGAGAGCTGTGGGATGTTAATTGCTGGGCTGGTTTTAATGGGTTTCACCTGAATGCTGGCTGGCTTTCCCCTGGGAAGGCTGGTGGTGCACGTCTGTGCTTTCAGCCATTGTCTGGGGCTTGAGGGAGCCCCACAGAGTGGGTGTCCCAGGACAGGCACAGGGTGTCCTGCCAGGCTGCTGGATGTCCTGTGGGATGATCACCAGGTCCATGGGGAGACCTCCAGCAGCAACAGACCTTTGTGCATCACAGCCCCAAGTCAGCCTCTGGAACAGCTGCAGGCACACGTGTGGTCTTGCTCCTGGCAGGAAAGCAGTGGTATGTCAAAGCTCCGTAGCTGTTGCAGTCAAAAAAGGGTCAGAGTATGGCCTGTACTTGAAGCAGCCAATTGTTACCTTTCAGAGTTGTCTTAGTTCAGTGTGCTGTGGGTTGCATCCCATTCTTGTACCAGAATCACCTACTACAGTCAGAGGCAGCTGATCTGAACTAAAAAACTCTTGCTTGAGGCAAAAGTATATTCTGTCTGCATTACCCACACCAAACTGGTGAGAAAAAATGAAGGTAGGGGAGGCAGCAAAAGGCAGATCAGGAAAAGAGTTGAAAGACCTGATGAAGCCTCATCTGTGTTCAGATTTTCTTCTGTATCTTGTGTGCTCAGAGGTATGGTTAGTTGGACTCCGGATAAGGAATATATGGGTTAGTCTTGGAACAACCTGGAGATGAGCTTCTCCAAAGCTTGCAGCACTAGGTTACAAAGTTGTGGTTCAGCCCCATTGGTGAGGAGGAAGGACAGGGACAAACTGGATGGAAGCCACATCCTGTGGGGATCTTCGAGGAACAATAGCATCTTTCATACTTCATAGCTATAAAATGCATGAATCAACTCACCTGAGGCAGGAGAAGTCAGGAGCAGCTGACATCAGCTGTGGGAGCCGAGCTGCTCATTCCTTTAGGGTTAGCGTGTTTCCTGACAGCCCCAATCCGTGCTCAGAAGGCTGTTCCTCCCCCTGGCCACCACAAGCTGGGGACAGATGTTTCATATTCTTTTCTTCATTGTGTTGGATGGTCTGTTGCTCCTACAGAACCCAACGTGCAAGAGGCTAGTGGGAAGCTTGGGAAGATGCTGCTGTTGATGGACATAACGCTGGGCAAGAGGTCTCGGTGGCATCCTTGCTCAGATGCAGTACCCTGCACCTCACGGGGTGTTGAGGACAGTCTTACCCTGCATGGTGTGGGGACAGCCCTGGCAGGTAGCTGGGGATTAGTATGCAAAGTTTGTCTTTTTTGTATAGGCTGTGTAAAGTCCCATGGTCAGGTTTGAGAAGCCTCCTTTTTTTTTCTCCTCCAAAATTTCTATATTTGGAATTTTCGTGCAAAAGGTCCCAGAGTTACTGAGATGGGATTGAACCCATTCACAAGAAAACCCCTTGGTGCAAAATCTCCCCCTCCCCGCAGTCATGAGTTGGCGTTTGGGATACCAGTAAAACCAGAGAGAAGCTAAATTAAACTCATTTAATCTCTGTCTTTTGCTGCAGCACTCAAACTGTTGTCAAAGTCTCATATTAATAGGATTATACTCTTGTCAGATGGAAGGTGAAGATAGTCATCCCAGATGTGAATGCCTGGTTTGAAGGCCTGATTATGTTGTTGGTGTCAGTTCCTGGCCTCTTATCAAAGGGACTCTCAGTCACATCACCTTTCAGCTTCTCACTCTCAGCTCTGGGAAGAAGAGTGGTACACTGAAACAATTTCTCTTGGCTAGTAAGCCAAGGTTTGTAATTTTTTTCCTCTGGGGCAGTAGCATGAGGAAGAACAGGCTCCTGAATTTGTCAGGTAGAGATAGGATAGATGAAGGTTTCTCCTGGTTGAGAAGTGTATAGATCAGTGGGAGGGCAGCAACACGATGTATTACTGAGCACGTGGCCCATTTTAGAGCCTTTTGGGTGACTGGGATTTGCTATAAGGGAGAAGATCTCTGCTCTGCTGACTGCAGTGTGTATCTGCTCAAAAAAATAACAAAATGTGTTGTTTGTGGTGGGCATTTTTTTTTTTTTTTTACCCTTTATTGATAAATGCAATTTAAAATCTGAAAGCATTACAGGCTGGCTTGAGAGGTATCAGCAATGGAGTAAATATTTACTTTTTAGAAACCTATCTATTATTTCATTTTATCAATATATCTAGTAGATTAACTAGGAAGTCTGATGCTTCTGGATTCATTTCCATGAACACTTTAGTATTTTTTTGTGGCAAAGCTATCAAGAAGTGAAACCAGCTATTTCCTGCCTTGAAAATCCCTAAATATCTCTTGGTGTCTGTCTGTGGGCCATCAGTCTAAATACATCCTTCTGAAAACAGCCAGAATACAATAAATACTGGAGCATCAGTGTCTGTTGTTTGCTGTCAGGGAATGCTCATCCTTTCCCAGGGCTCGTTGACATGGGGTTGTTTAATTGACCTGAACAAACTGGTACTTGGGGGGGCTGCACCACACAGGGGGAGCTGCTGGAGGAAGAGCAGCACGGGGCTGTGGGGCAGCTGGGTTGGCTGGGAAACCCACACTCGGCGAGGAGTCCCAGATTGAAACGTTTAATGTGCATTCTCTGGATGACTTGATGAAGCCAAGCCCACCTGCTGCCCCGCAGCGGGCAGCAAGGGACAGAAATGAAGCCAGAGGAGGTGACTGCTAAATAAGTAGATGTGGGCTTCCCAGTTAGATTGGCACATGCATCCTTGGCATGCTGTGGCCATCTCTGAGGTCCAGAGGGACTGGAAGTTACTTCAGCCATTCAAATAAAAAGCACTAAAAATATTCAAGTTTGTGATGAATCATTAAAATCAGTAACTAAACTATTTAAGAAACCAATTAAGTTTCTATTAGGTTAAATTAACTTGTATAATCATTGAATCCTGCAGATAGTAGCATCACTAGAATTAAAGATTTTCTTGCTGTATTTGACCAATCACTTTTAAATATGCTGGCTGCTGTGTTCATTGCTAGCACTAAACTTGTTGTTGTATTACCAGCTAATTCTTCCTTTATTTTTTGAGACCTCTCAAGTCTCTTTTATTGTAATTAGATTCTACTATGTATTATAGAACTGTTCTGTAGCTCTACAAGCAAAAAAAAACCCCGATATTTTTTGTTACAGTGTGTGAAAATGTGTAGTGTGTTAAAATTTCCTATCACTTTGCAATGGTGTGAAAAGCCAAATAAGTTTATGTTGTGCTGTGATCTCCTTCCAATGTCCAACTTCAGTTGCCTCTTACAGTTACTTTGGTTTTCATCCCATTTATTAATTTCTGTAATGTTTCACCCCCTTATTCTTACGCATTATCACAGGGTTTTTCTGTTAGCAGCACCTAGCACTGCATCACCCCTCCACCTCTGTCTCTGTTCTCTCTCTTTATTGCAGGTCCAAGAGTCATTGTTCTGTGTTTAATGATGTTGTCTGGGTCACAACTTGCATCATCTATTAACGTTTTTACCATGTCTTGCTTGTTTCCCATACACTCTACATTATGTGTGCATGCGTTACTGTAGCTGTCGCCGAGTCCTTATATGTCACTCTTCTAATTAATATTTTGACTTTTGAGGGATTTTTAAGCCACAAAATGTGCCAACAGAGTTTTGGACTTGCAGAGTCATGTATTCAGCCATTCCCCCAGGCTTGCAGAAAACTCTGATTACATAGACCTGAGAGGTATGTGTGTGTTAGGAAGATGTTTACACACCACAGGACTGATAGCAGCAGAGGCAAACATCAGCCATGAGTGTTCAGTGTGTGGCATAGTTTCTTGTAGTATTTTGTGGCATGTGATTGAGAAGTGAGAATGCATATTTAGGAAGCAAGAAAAATAAATTAATTTACCTTATCTTTCATGCTATGTGCTGGAGCCAGTGATGAGACCTGTGAGCCAAATGCCTCCCCTGTTTTTTTCCACTTATCTTGAAGCTCTTCTGAATTGTCAGCTGTGAACACAGGGAGGTTAGCACCCTCTTTGCTTAAGACCATTTAATCTTAGTACCAACCTTTCATCGCAGAAAGCACCCGTGAGCCCTGCCAGTTCAGGTCCATTTCTGTGGCATTCCTGCATCCTTTCGCTTCTGTGAAGTGTCTCTGCTGACCTGCAGTTGGTACCAGAAGAATCTCAGAGAGGGCTTCCCCTTGGTTTCTTAAGTCTAACATTCTGAGCATGATCTTACTAAGCATTGACTTGCCTGCTGCTCATCTCGTTTGTTTTACTTAGTAATAGTGACTCAGAAAGTTGCCCTGTATTCCTGAGGTTATTGTTCCTCCATACATTTATTGTATTAATCCCACCCTAGCTCCCAGAAGGCAACCTAGCATCCCATTCTCCTTGTTACAGACCAGAGGTCTGGCTCTCCACGAGTCACAGTTACCCATTTTCATCCCTCTCTCTCATGTTTGCTTTGTGACTGTGAGTTTGCAGAGTTCTGGGTGCGTGTCTTCTTGCTCATGCAGTGGTCTCTGTGGGAGCTGCAGCTCAGTCTGTCTGAGCAATCCCTAAGCCTATGCAGTAAATTCTTCACAAACATATGCCTTGGTACCACAAATCCTTTTCTGCAGAGACACCTCTGCTGTGCTATTAACTTCTTGTATGTTGCAAGCCTGCTGAGAGCCAGAGCAAGATGTGCAAACACAGAACAGACATCCATTCCTTGGTGCTGAGAAAAGGATGGTAAAAATTTGTCAGGCTCACTCCAGGTGAGTGGTGCTGGAAGGGCAAAGACAACTGTCAGCCATGTGCAGGTGCATTTACATCTAGATTTGCAGCTGTGACCATTCCTTATTCACACTAGCGTGTGAAGGAGGCATCGGTGACTGAGTCTCTTGTGCCTTCTCTCACCTGCTATCCTAGGCAGGCAGTTTCCCATGAGAATAGGATGGAGGACTCTGTGGCCACTCTGGGAGGTGAAGGAAGGGGCTGACACGTGAAAAGAGATGAATTTGGGAAAATCTGGTATTGGGAGATGGATCCCTGATGTGCTGGCAGAGCAGAGGAAAGTGGCAATGTATCATGAGTAGAGGCAGTTGACCATAATGGTGCAGAAATCTCAATGCACTATGCCTATAGTGAGATGGTAATGCAGTCCCCTGGCTTGTGAGGATCCTATGAGCAACTACACTACTGCTTTGAAGACTATATTTACTTTTGTTGGTGTCCCAGTTTTCTTCTTCACAAGCTCTGCACGTCGTTCTGCATCTGGTCCAACAGAAGCATCCGCTCCAGAAAAGGGCTGATGGGACCTGAGCCCACACTGATACTACTGAACAAAACATAATGTATAGTTACCCTTGAATGATTAATTTTCATATCATCATTCATGTTTTCCCCTGCTTGTGCTTCTTCCCCAGTTCTTCACTGACCGTTGACAATTTGCATTTGAAGCAGTTGGCTTCCATATTAGTAAGTGTTCTGTGGCAGTTTGGGATGCCCAATTGGACCATTTTCACTTCCCCAAATGTGCATCTGCCTCCTTGCACTGCCTTGTAAATCCAGCAGCTGCATAGGGGATTAGCCTCTAGACAGGGCTTTCAGAAACTGGCTTTAATTGAAGTTGCATTTTGGAGCTCAGTGATCACCTCTGATTACTGGTGCAAATACTTTAAGAAGAGAAATTAGAGCAATGGCACATTAGGTTCTCAGGTCATAGTATCTCGAGCAGTTCAGTCTTTTTAAAATTATTTGGCCACATTCTACCTTATGGTACCTGTTTGCAAATCTGGAGTAACCCCAATAGACCGAAGATACTGCAGAACAGAGTGGTTACTTTGGGTAGAAACTGTTTTGAGTTCAGTCCTGCTGACTGCATTACTCTCTGCTCAGTGAGGAGAGAGGGCAGGACTGTATTTTATAGCAGTAAGTGGTAATAGACTGTTGGTCTGCTGGTAAACACTATTCTGTGTTTCATGCTTATGCATCCTTGTCATGTTATTTTTTACTACAGTACTCAGCTGCTACTGGTAATTTGGGATTACTGTTAGGTATTTTCTAGGACAGTATAATTATTCAAATCCCACCACTTACACAGCAGTGCACAGCGTGCACCGAGTCAGATCAGTACTTTTAAAGTAATTACAGACCCATCATTACTTGATTAAAGCAATTGTGAAAGAGAGATACAAGATCCACTCAGTGGCCCAAGGAGTTCCCCTCTATTTCCACAATCTCCAAAGCATCCCACACTTCCCAGCCCTCTCAGTCAGTAAAATGCAGCAGATGTGAAGAGCTGCTGTATATTAACAATTGCAACATGCTGTCTATTGACTTTGAATATTGCCTGGGTATGAACCATGGACCTGTGGGGAAAAAAAAAATAATCTAGTTGGTTATGAGTGTGGATACAAAGGAAAAATGTTTATCATCAGGTAGGTAATCTTAAAGTGTTTCTTCTTTTTGGGTGCTGACCTAACTTAAACCACCTGTTACTGCATTTTCTGAAGCCTGGGTTTATCATTGTAGAAATGACATGCAGGAGATGTCTTGAGCCAACTGAGAAAGCAGGTCAAGAGAGGTCATTTTACAGAGCCTGAGCTGTTTTAAAGAGTAAGTTGCCCAGCATAGGAGCCTGGTGTCACAGCACAGTTTCCTATTCACAAAGGTTTCTTTTAAAGACAAATATAAAAGGATTTAGCCATTAAACACAGAGCCAGCAGCAGTCCTGGAGTAAGAAGGTGGAGCTGGATTTCAGTAGGAGAGGCTGAAAAGTCGTTTTTGCCAAGCAGATCTCTGAAAAGGAGGCAAAGACAATTAGAAATTTTGTCAGGCCTAGAATATTTTTAAGATTTAATGTTCTTTGAAATTTCACAGCTTCTTTTTTTTTTTTTAGTTTTAATTATACATCCATCCTTAATTAGGTGGTTTTTTGTAAAATGATAAATTATACTGAACTAGATGTACTTGGCAACTGGGGTAGGACTTTTAATTTTACTGTAATGAAATTTGAGTAAGTTAGAGGTCATGAAGGCTCAAGTCTGGCTAAACACACCCCACCCCACAGGCTTCATGCCTGTGAATTGCTCTTCCCCCATGAAATGCAGTCGCTTCTGCTTCAGTGCTCAGTGTCGCTCACCCATGTGAACTGTCCTGCTCCATCTCCATGTAGCTACGAATGCAGCAGTTGGTTTTGGCTGATTAAGGCAGAAACACCCCGCCCCCCCCAAACAAAACACAACAAAAACCAACCAAACAAAAAAACCCCAAGAAACCCCAACCAACCAAAACCAAACCAAAACTGGGGCAGTTCTCTGCTCTTGTGGGCGTTTTGGCAGAAGGGCTGCTTTCATCTCTCATTATCAACTATGGGGCTCCACTGTAGTCAGGACAGCCTGAGCTCGAGGTGCAGAGCAGGGACTCTATATGGCCATCTTTACCCACAGAGGATTTTGAGTTATATGTAGATATCAAAAAAACATATATATGGGGTGGTAGAAATTATCTAAGTCATTCCAAATTAAAAGCCCACTGGAACTGGTATGTTTCTGTTAATTCATGTTTGTTACAGTGACATGATATTGAAAAGTTTCTGGTAGAAATGGTTTTTCTCCACTAGCAGCTTTCTGCAGACATTGCAGCCTGCTCTCCTGATACTTTTGTGTCCATCTTGCTCTGTGTTTATTTGACATGAGGAGTGATGCCTGCATGATGAATTGTGTAGCAGGGTTGGGTGACAGCTGGGTATCACCACTGGCCACCATGCTGCCCCCAGACCTCCTGCCTCTGCTGACTCTGACCTGGAGCGTGCTGAAATGTCTCCCTTCCCAGCACATGTTCATGGGAATTTTGCTGTCCTTTCCACTGAGGTTGCCTCATGCTGTGCTGTCTGCTGTCTGCACTGCTCAGGCACCCTAGCAGCCCTATAAACCTCTCTTGATCTGAGTCGCAGCTGCTTTGCCTTTCTCTCCATCACCAGCTGTCATGCCCAGAGAGGAATTTTTTCCTTTTTTCCACGCATATCCTGAACCTTTGCTTCCCTTTCCCAAGAATCCACCTGTGAGACATTCAAATAAATTAATACTTTGATCATCCAGGGCTGTGAGACCCTGCAGCCGTGGACCACAATGGGTAGGATTTAGCCACCTCAGACATCAGCAGGTTTCTTGAAGACTTGGAGGCAGAGAGGGGGTTTTGGTGTGTCCTGCAGAGAAGGGGATCTTCTCATGGACCCATGGAATGCTTACAAGGATTATTAACCCAGTGCAGTGGGTGCAGGTGCTATAACTTAATGCCCAGTCAGCCTTTTGAAAGCTCCTCTGAAGATGCTCAGCACTGGCCAAATACAATAATATCAGCCTAAACCTAAACAGGGCTAACAACGTTTTTTTAAACTGAGGAAATTTTTGTAAATGCCTAAAATACACTCTTCTTCTGAGAACTATATCACTGTGTCACAGCCATGGCATAAGTGTAATTTTATTACAGCAAGAGAGAAATGAATGCGCCCAAGGGCACAGTCCAGACAGCTAATGGTGTCTACAGATGACCCTGAAGCTCAGGTGGTGAAAAAGTGTGCTCTGGACACTGAAATAGCAAATACTATCTACTACTTTAACTTCAGCAATTATCTGAACTCTTGGAAAATTACTCCATAGTATGAAGCATCCTGCAGGAATTCAGATAAGCTCTTTGCAGAGAAAATCTTGATTTACAAGCAGCTGCTTTTTGTGGTGTATAGTACAAAATTTGAAAAGGATTTTTAAAAATAAATATTTATACTTACTCAACAGATAATATTTATCCCATACTGCATGCATACAAATTGCTGATGTGCAGGTTTGGTGTGTTTTATGAAAAGGTGATAGGGCCTCTTCTAATGCTTGGTGAAATCTTACCCTCCTGACTCAGTGATTTCTGGAGAAGCCACATTTTCTTGGAGTCATACCAAAGGACAGTTTGGGAGCTCAAGCTGAAAACTTAATGTCCAGCAATCCTGTAGTGCAGCCCTGGCAGAGTAGGAAGGAAAGAACCATCACCCAAAAGGGAAAGACAGAGTCACCCTGCCCTTGGCCAAAAGCACGAGACTTCTGGGCACAGTCTATCCTGGCATGCTCCTGGTGATGCCCTGCTACCACTGTGCAAGATCAAGGATGTATAGAGAGCACCAGTGTTTGTATAGTAAATTCCTTTAAAGAGAATCTTTTGTTTATGGAAATTGCTGGGTAGCCTTGCATTAATCCTAGAATGCAAAATACCTGTTCCCCTCAAGATGTGTGTCTTACTAAATGTCTGGCAGAAAATCTTACCTCAGTCTAAAAGAAGTGAATCATGTAGTTATGATTCTATTTCTACATCTTGGCTGAATAGAAATCATTAGATAGGCATTTGAGATCATGGTATCTTTTCTGAGTATCAGTGTAGTTTTTGCATTTCACCCATGGCTCTGAGTCACTCATGTGTTACCCACTTTAATCTGTCACAACTTGACCTGCCTTCTCTCTGCATCGGCTTCCCAGGATGACGTGTGGTGATAGGAATCAAGCTCCTGCATTCCCCTGATTTTTGTCTGTGGTGTTGATTTTCTCTTTGGAAAAGTTTTGGAGAGAAAAATACCCACTGTGGATGCAGGACTATAGTAACAGGAAAGAAGGGCTTTGTCTTTTTTGATTAATGTCCAGCAAATTAGTTTCAACGGCAGGGATCCAAGAATCATCTCCACTGACCATGTGACTGGAAATACAATGATCTCATTGACAGTGGCAAGTGACACATAGATGGTTAACTATGCACAGTTCTTTTTTTGTTTTTACATTGCATTTTTAAAAGATTGTGGGGGTGTCCTATAGAATCTGGACAAAGTACATAAATTTTTTTCTATAAATATATCCAGTGCCTGGTGAGTCTTTCTCAAAACTACAGAAGTTTGGTAAGGGATTTTTTTCTTGTTTATCTATCTTTCTGTTCTTATTACTTTATTTTAATCATGATGCAAGCAAATTTTTTTACATTTCAGTTTCTTATTTGCTTAAGTTTTATTTCCTCAAGTTTCTTATTTGCTTCTTACTCTGCTTACCTCATCAGACATACTTTTTATTCTAGATATTCCCAATGGAGTAAAGTTTAACTGAAAGCCTAAATTCTTCAGAATGCAGGAGATGGGTGTATTTTGTTTTGGATGCCACTGGGTGGACCTTGATACTCCCCATCACTTCTCTTGATTCTTGTTTAAAAACTCTTGTATACATGAACAAGACTAAAAAGACAAAAAAGAGAGTTACGAAGACTCTGAAACCTTTCCTGCAGGACACATGTTGCAGGTGGGGCATCTCTGCTCCAGTCATTGCTCCCATCAAGAAATTTGATGTAAACTAAAGCAGCATGAGAAGATTGCCCTGCTTCATGTCCTAACATTTTCAAATTTCATGGGGCAGGGAGTATCTGAACCAACCTTTCCTGTGCCCCATGCTTATGGAAGCTGATGCACAGCCATTACTGCTTGTCCTTCCCTCTGTTTTTTGCCTTGTTATAAAGTGCAACTGGTCTTACTATGACTGAAGCTACTAAAAAAACCCCAACAAACAAAATATCCAAAATACATCTATGCCTGAGAAGCCTCCTAGTTTCCCAAGCATGCTTTGGCACAGTCAGCAACCTGTTGAGCTACCACAGCTGAATTTTTCTAGTGATTTTTCAGTTTGAGGGAGCTGGGCAAGTTTGCTGTATTGCCCAGCATATATGAATAACTCTTTCAGTGGATACATAAGCTCTTTTGAAAGCTTGGCTATAAACAGAAATTCCATCACAAAAATATGACCATTGTCTTTTTTCATTGTTCCCTCCTTTGTTTACCAGTTGACATAGCAAACCTGAACTCCATCCAGCAGGAAGTGTCCCTGTGATTGCACTGTGTCACAACAAGGAGAAGAGCAGGCAAAAGGAACATGGCAATATGGAGACATTTTAAAAAATGTAACTGGCTTAGTTTTGCTGATGCTGTTTTGAAAGGATCCCTTTGCAGTGACTAATATGCAGTATGGGTGCAAACACAGGCAGAGAAGCTGTTTCATTATTGCTGCTTCTTGGTTTGAAATAACCAGGCCCTCACCCCAACTCTTCCCATCTGCAGAAGAGGTCTTTATCCACTTGTGCTTTGAAATTACAAAGAGAGAGAGCTGAGCAGAGCCCTTGCTTCCATGGGGAAGTTGTTGCTTTAATCAGACCAAGTAAGAAACGTTTGCCGGGGATGTGAAGCTATGAGAACACGGATGCTTTTGTGGGGACCCATGGGTTGCTGCCCCAGCAGTGCAGCTGGGCAACCCAAGCAGGGACTCTCTTTTGAAGTGGGTTTAGTGATGTAAAAGCATTTCTTGGGGTAAGCACTCTGCTGTTTTCTTACTCTGTACAAAATATATCATTTATTTGAAGATTGTGCCCTTAATGGAGGCGAATACTGGAGCATCCCATGACTGCAGTTAAATTTGTCTGGCACTTCCATGGTTCTTTAAGAAACCTGTTTATCATCCTGTTTGCAGCTGGTTCCAGCTGGGAAGGTAGAGATACCTATGAATGGGGGGTGAGTGGGTGACCTGGCTTCCTGTGCCCAGGCTTTGTATACCCCAGTGCTGGTAGGCATCTCCCCCTGCCCAGAAGTGCCCTGTCCCTGTCACTGCGGTCACCACTGCAGTGCACTGCAAGGTGTGGCTGCTGGCACTGCAAGCCTGATGGGAAACTGTCTCGTAGCTGCAGACATTTAGCTATGCATTAAGTTAGTCTGAAAATGTAAATGATATTAAAACCCTCTCCCTTTAAAGTTCAAAGAGGCTAAAAAATTATCACAGTAATTAGGCAATAGTTTTGATTATACATGAAAAGAGATCAAGTTTTGTGAGAGGTGGCAGAGCCCCCAGCCAGCCAGTCTGTGTATCTATCTGGTATAGCTATCTGGAGTGAGGTTTTTCACCTGAACAGGTCTGATGAGTGCCATAAGACATGCAGTCTCCGTGGACATTAGCATGAAAGGGAAAGCTGCCTCTTCAGCTGGAGTTCAAGAGCTGCTGTGTGTCCAGCCGTGGAGTGGCAGCAGGGTGGGCTGCTGGGCTGTGCACCCTACGAGGACCTGGGTAGCCAGGGGCTTGTGATGACAGGCAAGGAGTTGGCCCTACTTGTGACACTGGGGCAGACTCAGCTCTGCTGCCAAGCATGGCCAGGCAGAGGAGGAGTCTTGTTAGTCCTTGCTAACAAGGAAAACCAGGAGAGGTAGACGGAAATATGCAGAGCTCGGGAAGGAAAATCAATTTTCATTTTAACTAGCAAGGAAATCTCTGTCAAAATATGGTCTGGAAGGAGCTGGTTGTTAGCATGCTCATCCTTTCTTCCCACATATTGTACTTCCCTCTAAGTATACTTGACTCTTTTGCTTTCTGCTCAGGACAGGGACTTGTTTCCACCTGCCCTGCCCGCCTTGCTGCTGCTGTATCCCTGCCGGCATCTCATCCCCCACAGCAACTATATCCTGTGTGCACCAGCTACCCAAACAGCAAGTCAGTGCTGTGGGAGGGTGTTAGGGGAAGTTAGGTGCCATTTCATCCTTCCTGCAGTCAGAATTCAAGATTGCTTATTCCTGCCAGCAAGTCTAACTTGCCTTACTTCCCACTGTCTGGAAATACTCCCCCAGACTAGTTAGTGTTATCAACCCAATTAACATTTCAAAATTCTCAGCTTGCAGGCACTGGTTTCAAAAAAGCTAATGGCAATCTTGTACAGTGTTAAGCAATCCAACTGGCATCAATTTGTTCTTATTCCCCTATTCAAGCTGCAACTTGAAGTATGTTTTTTTTCTTTTCAGTATTGTGTATGGAGTAAATAATCCTGAAGAGCCTGGGCTACATTAAAGATACTGATCCCAGAATTAGTTTATTGCTTTTACTTTTAAACACAGTGGGAATTCACAGTTGCTTTATGCCCAGTTTTTCCTCCCACAGCTTGGTCTTTTTTTAGCTGTCTGATTTAGCTGGTACTATGAATGCTGCCAAGGGGGCCACAGAGTTAGAGCTGCTGCAAGTTGCAAGCCCAAAGTCCCACTGCCCACCTTCCTCAGGTGTCCCAGATACCTGTTCCTGTCAGAATGAAGAGATGACTTGTCTTGCAAAAAGAAATACATGAAAGTTTGACTTGAAGCATTTTTAAGAATGTCTTCATCCTGTGAGCACCTAAAGGTGGCTTTTCCTGGGAGTGTCTGGACAGACTTGTTGAGATCCTCTGCTTGCACTGGCCTCAGCATCGTTTCACAAATGCAGATCTGGATGCCGTAGCCCTGGGGCAGTTCAGTGGCAGGGGGTAAGCTGGCAAAGCTGGCATGGCCTTGATTCAGGTACATACCCTGTGTCAGGCTGGGACGTCCCCTCGTGTGCTCTGAGCTGCCACAATGGCAGGAGGACAGTGCTGGAGGTATTGTGGTTCATGATGACTCAGGGAGAGCTGATCACTGGGGCAGTCACATAGGTACTCTGTGTCTATTCACCAGCAATCTTCCAGCCATGTACTAGTTAATCCCAGATACCTTCTTTTCCCCCAAAGATATGCTGTTCATGGTACACTCTCAGCCCTTGTAGATCAGTCTGGACTGAGCCCCATTGCCAGTGTGCTTGCACACCTCAAGGTCTCAGCTGCTTTCTTTCTTGCCCTGTGTATCTAAAATCCCACCATAACACCGCCTAACGTGTCTTTCTCTTCCCCCTTCCTATGATTCTTCTGAATCTTTTCTTCAAGAGATGCTGGGCAACAATGGCCAGTGTTTTCAAAACTGAGCATCTGCAAAAAGCGGACTGCATCTGCTCATATTTCCTGACAGTTTAAAGGTGTTGAGGTATGGATTCAGACACCTGATTTTAGGAAAACCTTAACAATCTTTACAACTTACTCCATGTAATCCACGTCAAGGGATGTCCACATGCTTGACCTGGTCATCCCTCATCCTTCGCTTTCTGCTCTCGCTGTCTTGATTTTCATCCCTCATCTTTTTCCTAGATAGATGGTTGCTCTTCTTTGGGGCTGCCAGGTCTGGAGTGAAGCTGTGCTCGAGTGCACTGGCAGGGACTCAGGGAATTAGGCTCTAGGCCTAATTTTGGCTGGGAGCAAAGCCCACTGGAGCCTATGGGACTCTTCCTGTTGATGTAATGGTGTTGGAGCAGACTTGGAACTTCACTGTTTTTCAGAGCAGTGGTTCCAACGTGAATCTTTGGCACTGTGTGAATAATAGGTAATTATTTTTATATGTGCTTTCCAGAGCCCACCACTTGCAGTTGCAGTCAGTGCTTTTAAATCCTCAGGGCTGAGACTGGCAGCCTGAAATGAAGGGGCAAAAGCAGCAAGATAAGCTTCATGTGGCTGAGGAGTATCATTTCCATGTCATTTCATCCAACTTGATATAAAGAAGGAATTGCTCACCAGCAGCATTTCTGATCCCAGAGCTGGAGGCTGGAAGCCTTTGGCATTATCCTTTAGTGCCTAGAAGTGATAGGCTGTTATACACAGTACATTTATGGTTTTCAAAAGGGAAGTGATGGAGTGTATTGCACATGAATGATACTTTCCTGTTGTTGCACCATTTAATGTCACTTTTCTCTAGAAAAAGAGAAATTAGTTTTTTCATCTGTTCTTACGACAGAACAGATCTTCCTTAGGGATGCATGGTAGATGTTTGCCACTGCCCATCGCACTGGCCTTTCAGAGAGCTAAGGCCAGCACCAGTCCCCACCACCTTTGCCAAGTACCCTAAAGGCACTCAAACTGGTATGGCATACAGAGGTTCTGTCCTAAAACACTATTCCAGAGGGGCTGCTCACTAACTGAGAAGACCTTGAGGTAGGGTCTCTGTACATTCACAAATACATGTATTTTTTCTTCCTGGTAGTGTTTTGTGCTGTTTTGGCAAAGCAGGTTACTTAGGTTCCCACCTGCTGTTTTCAGTGCAGTTTACTTCTCTTACGATATTTTCTCTGCTCTATAAGCTCTGTACTTCTCAGTAATGTAGAAAATATTTTAAGGAGTTTGTCTTTGCTCAGAGATTTCTTACTTCTGCTCATAGAAATGGAGCTTTGCACTGCCTACAGCTGGTTTGGAAAGGGTGATACTGATACACTGATATTTTATGTATTTTAAATCTTTTTCCATGGTGGAAAGGCACATGCTAGGAAGGGACTCAGCACTGCAAGATTTTCTGGGGCAAGCTTTAAGTTTAGTGCAGGACTGTACATCTAACTTCTATGGAAATCAGCTGATTTTTGCTGCTGTTCTCTCAGCATGAAGTGTGGTTTGAGTTCCAGCTCTGCTCATTTGGGAGGAGCAAGAGGGTATTTGAACCTATGGAGTGTCCTTGTTCTATATATTGCTAGCCAAGGGGTTTGCATGGTTGCCATGAACTCTGACATCTGTTATTTCCAGATGTGTTATAAAGCAGAATCAGAGTAAATATGGGTTGGGATATCTATGAAAGAAAGATCTTATGCTCAAGTATGTTTATAAAATATACAGCTTTCATAATAGTCTTTCACAAGCCTTAAGACCTTTGTATGTATTAATAAAAAAAGTGTTAATTATTTTATTTCTGCCAACTTAAAAACCAAACAAAATAACCTTTCTGGCTAAGTGCTGCCATTGCCAAATACACATATCAAATACACACAAACTTTGATGTGTTTGTTTACGTTTCTAGATAATAAAATTCTTTGGTTTATGGACTGCTGGAAGATAGAAAGCTGAGATTAAAGTTTCAGATTTGATTTGGTTTGTCGTAAAGTGAAACAATGAAACAGGGACTATTTAATAAATTCTTAGTTGTTCATGAGTTTTAGAGAGGTTCAAGCTTTTGTCAGCCTTACTGTCTTGTCTTTGTAATGCATCAGAGTATGAGCTTGCTATTAAATCTTTTAATTGGTTTGATAGAGGATAAAGATGAGTAGTTCTGTTTTTAAGGAGCTTATTCAGCAATGACAATGACACAAAGACAACAGTCTGCTTTGATTTCTACCTTCTGGAGATCTCTTTTACAGAAAGCATGAATATAGTAATAGTGCCAGGATATAAATTCAGTGTGTGGGGACTGTGTTTGTAATGTACACCTCTTCTCCTGAGATCCTGCCTGGCCATCCAGAATCCTCTTTGTCCATACACTGATGTGTTCGTTCTTAAGAATCTTTTATTTTTAACCTTTTCACCTTGTTTTGTTCTGTTTTAATAAGTTTGGCTGCCGCACAGTTTGAAAAATCCTTTTATGATTTGTTCAGGATATTTTTGTTGCCTTCATCGCCCCAGAATCTGCACCCACTGCTCCACAACATACATATGTGTGCATTTATTCCCGCTTTACAGAAGAGAAACTCAAGGACAGAGTGACAAAAGCCTTTGGTATAAGGGTTTTAGGAGCCAACCCTGCAAAAGGACAGACTGAACCCTGTCTTCCTGCTTGGTCTGTCCGGCATTTCCCTTTTCTCAGACTGTCCGGGTGGAAGTGGCCTGGTCTGCTAGGATCCAGGCTGTCCTCTTAAGCCTATCTTAGCAGGATGCTTGTGAGTCCCATCTGCCAACAGGGTTTGTGTTTTTAGAGCTCTTCCAGGAAGACTCCAGCATCCAGCCAGTTTGCTGCAGCCAAGCAGAGGATGGCTACGAGCACCGGTGACAGCTGAGCCTTGCATACTTGTCTGTCTTCATCTGTGCAAAGGTCTGCTCCAGAGTGAAGTGTAGCTGGAGTTTCTCCTGTGCAGCATCACTTGAAGGGTGTTTCACACCCCTGTCTGAAGACATCTTGCATCTGCCAAAACATGATAGGGACTTTTTAGAGCTGTGTCATAAGACCCTTGAAAAATCAGATTGTTAGAGCCTTTTTGGTGGAGTAACAGATTGGTTGTGTGTGTGTATTGGGTAGCTGCATATGGTAGGCATGTCAGAGAGGGAAAGGCCATAAAGTTTTACCACTCCATAAAACAGTACTTCCTAATACTTTTTTCCTGACATTTCTGGCAATAAACATTTTAAACTTTCAAGGGGTATTTCTCCTGTGAATCTCAGAACATGCATATTACTCTGTACGTAGAGCTTGTCTAATAAATAGAAGGACAACATTTCCACTTCCTTTTTTGCACTTGTTCCAGCCCTCAAAGTGAATGTTGAAAGTAGAATAGATACTAATTTTGTCCCATAAAACCACAGATTGTTTCAATTTTCCACGAATTTCTGGATGAATAGATGATCAGATCCCATGATGCTGCTCTCAGACCCGCTGGTGATATGAAAGAGGTGCTTGTCCCGCCGGCTGTATAGCCATGCCACTCTTTTGTTGCCTGTACTACAAATGCTCAGCTCGTTTTTTACTCTCTTTATTTATAATGCTTTGCAACAGGGCTGCACAGAGTTGAACTGGCTTCTAAAGCATGGCTTCATTTCGCAGCTATACGTCTGTGGCCGGTTTTCTTTTGTGCTGCCTGCGGAACAAGGAGGCTGTGTGGTATCTGACACCGGGCTTTTTCCAGTGATTTATTAACTGTGTCAGAATAGCTGTTGTGAATGCTGGGAAGCTCTTGCATATTGTGACAGTTGATATTGATTATGACAGTCTGTAGACTATAGTGCGTCGTCAGACAGTGGGTTGTATTTTGTCTTCTTACTTATACATACCATGGGCTGTAGATCATAGTGTTTTCTTAAGAAAAGGACCCATTGTCCAGCATTCTCGCTGGTATGAGAGAACTTCTGTAGCATATTGTGCAACAAATAGCAAAATAGTTCAGGCACCCTATGGGATAAACAGGCAAATGTCAATCCCCTATGGAAAAAAAGTTGAATAGTTCTGCTTCTAGCCTTTCAGGGAAATAAGCTCTGCACTTGACAGAAGTGGGTAAACTAGTCTGAGGATGTCATTTATGAAAATACAGTGCATCCTGCATTGTCTGTTGGCCAGAAATCCACAGACCATGCAGGAGGAGGAGACTGCAATGAGGATTTTGGCCACCCATCATTTTTAAAAGTTGCTTTGGGTCTTGGTTGAGGCTGAAACTACACGCTGCCAGAATGAGTCTGAAGAAGGGGAGATAAAGATTTATGCAAACTTGGGAGAAAGTGAAAGGTGGCACTTGAGCCTCTGTGAGTGGCACATCAGACATATCACCCCAAATAATTGCCTCTTCTGACGGGTTTTAGCTAGGGGGTAGTTAAATAGTGCACGGGAAAAAAGACTTTTCTGTTTGCCTAAAAGCTGCTTTGGTGTGGACAAAAGTGAACTGCTGAGCTTTTACAGATAACCTAAGGATGACGAGAGAGTCAAAAGCCATTTGGTTAATTATGCTGCTACTATGGTTTTAGAGGAAATAACTTTTCCAACAATAAATTTCTTTTTAAAACAAAACAGTGCTCAAGGTGTAGCAGTGACAGTGAATAGGGAACGAGCCATTCTGATTTTTTTGTTCTTGAAAGACCTTTTTTAAGAGACCATAATAGGTCATAAGCTTTCATTTTGTAATATAAAACCTTCGGAAACTGAACTTCAGCAATCTATTAGAATTTTGATCTCACACTGCGTTTACATTGATTCAATGAGTGATTCAGAATCCATTTCTGCACATACCTTATTGTTTAGTTGATATAAACGTAGTATTCTTTCACAAGATCACTTGTGAAATGATTCTTTCTGGGATGCTTTGGGCTAAGACTGAGGCACTAAGCTGGGACGTAGGGGGACTGGATTCAGTTCTTAGACCCTCTGTGAGCCTGACATTGGCTGCTCAAACCAGTTCATCTCTCATGAGATGAAGTCTCTTCCATTTCTTGTTCATTTACACTATGACATCTCTGAGAAGGAACATTTCCTATCAGAAGTCAGTCTTGATCTCTCCTGGAATTTCCATATGCTGCTGTAATACTAAACATATTTTCTGTAATGTGATCTGTATTTTCTTTGTGAGTCCTTAATGTTTGCAAGGAGACAGAACTAAACTAAGTGGCTTGGTTTCAGTGATGACACAATTTCCCATTCCATGATCATATTGGGTTTGGATTATTTATAGCAGTGACTGTGTCAAAATTCTCTTTCATAATGATAGAGTGCTCAAAAGTTTGTATGTTCAGAGCACTACTGTCAGCCTCAGGGTTTACTGAGATTTGACAGTGGCATCTCTCAGTCCAGTGTCAGGTATTCATGCTATATTTGTATATTTATGGGTTTTAGCCACAACAATAGCAGAAATCCTTTAAGGGAAGGGCAAAATGGAAGATTTTTTAAATGTCTGCTTTTCCCTACAGATGTTACTTCATTACTTTAAATTCTTTTTTCTTATTTTCGTAAAGTATTTTGAAGAAGTTAAGTGTGAGGAATGACAAAGTTCAGTTGTTTAAAAGTGAAAACTTGTTTCTTGAGGTGACTTTTATCTAAAGCCCTGGTCAGAATTCTTTGTGCATTGTTCTGTCTGTCCTTAATCCTGAGACCGTGCCTGGAGAATACAATTTTGGTGTTGTGCTCTGCAAATGACCGTCTGCCAGCACCGGCTGTAGACTAGCAGTGACTTTTATAAAGATCATTTTAGTTGCTATGAGTTGCCCCTTCCCTTCCACTTGGCTTCACCTTGGCCATCCTGGGGTTCTCAGACTGTCCATTTGTTCACCAGCCCTTGCCAGTCCTTTGTCTGGGATGTTTTCCAAGCGTTCTGGGCTCTTGAAGATGTCTCTAGTCCTTTGAGTTGAAAACATGAAGATATTTTATTTTGTTTTCCTGAGCAAAGGAATTGGTAATTGGTAATCAATGTAGAAGGTGGATTTTCCTCTCCCATCCCAGTGCCCTGAAGTGCCTCACGTCTTTTTCCTTTCCAGGAGACTTGGGGAGCCTCCTTGTCGGTAGGTTGAAGCCTGCTCTTTGACATCTCTGTTATCTTTCTCTCTTCCTTCAGATGGTGTCCACAGTGTCACGGCAGTCTGTACCCTGCGTGTCACCATCATCACAGATGACATGCTCACCAACAGTATCACGGTGCGGCTGGAGAATATGTCCCAGGAGAGGTTTCTTTCTCCCCTCCTGTCCCTGTTTGTGGAGGGGGTGGCAACAGTGCTGTCTACCACCAAGGATGGAATCTTTGTTTTCAACATCCAAAATGACACAGATGTCAGCTCCAATATTCTGAATGTGACC
The DNA here is from genome assembly GCA_038090715.1 of Florisuga fusca. Classification (NCBI taxonomy): domain Eukaryota; kingdom Metazoa; phylum Chordata; class Aves; order Apodiformes; family Trochilidae; genus Florisuga; species Florisuga fusca. The sequence continues at coordinate 26,020,756 of JAAWXA010000007.1, read as the reverse complement.
TTCTCAGCTTTGCTCCCTGGTGGCATTCGAAACAAGTTTTTCCCCTCCGAGGACCTCCAGGAACAGATCTACCTCAACAGGACCCTGTTGACCATGATTTCCACACAGAGGGTGCTTCCCTTTGATGACAACATCTGCCTGCGTGAGCCCTGTGAGAACTACATGAAGTGTGTCTCTGTACTGAAGTTTGACAGCTCGGCCCCGTTCATCAGCTCCAACACGGTCCTGTTCCGACCCATCCACCCCATCAATGGGCTGCGGTGCCGGTGTCCCCCGGGCTTCACGGGTGACTACTGTGAGACAGAGATTGACCTCTGCTACTCCAACCCCTGTGGGAGCAACGGGCTGTGCCGGAGCCGGGAAGGGGGCTACACTTGTGAATGCTACGAGGACTACACTGGTATGTGTTTATCTTATCTTTGACCCATGATTTATAAGTTAGAGCATAAACCAGGCCAGCTCTGTGTCAAGCTGAAATTGCTGACATTCTTAGTCAAAGGGAGAAAAACTTCCAGTGCTGCCTTCTGGTTCACAGAAGGCTTGTGAGTGTCACACATCACTCAGGGTAAGTCCTGTATGTGTGGTGCATGGTGGTAGGAACCATGCATTGCTCCAGGACATGCAGGGGGCCACCAGCTATTGATGGTTCAAGCTCCCAAGAAACTGCAATACTACACATTTATTGGAAGTACTGAAAGTCAGGTCCACTTTGTATATGTCCAGATAAACTTCAGAAGGATGGAGCTGCTTCCAGGCCTGTCTCCAGCAGCCTGCTGAGGAGCGTACTTTGCCTCATCATGGATTTGACAGCTAATAAAGATCAAAACACTGCTTTTCAAATACTTAATACTTCATAACTTGAGAAGTTATGGAAGAACATCAGCTGAATGTGTTCTGGTGCTTCAGCAAAGTCAGTGAGATTATTTATGTATTTGAAATTGCACACCCAGTTAAGCATTCTGCACTGACGTGTTGCCACCTGTAATTTATACTGAAGGCTCAACTGTGTCTTCTGTGACCCCACAAACTCACGGTGAAGCATAGGGGTGTGTTATCAATGCCTTTCACTGCTGAAGTTATAAAAAACGAAAACATAAACCATTTAAGTCTCCATGTAAAAAAAAATCTAAATACTTCCGTATGCCCGCTGCGCTGATTCCAGCACTGTAAGTGGAAGGGGTTTTCTTCACTTTCCTTGGCTTTTGGCTCAGGTCTATAATTAAAAATGGAATGGTGGAAGAAGACAGAAGTCAGGCAGTGGCAAGTGAGCTGGGATTTCCCCAGCAAGGGGGACAGGAGTTGCTCCCCAGTATAAAAGTGGCGCTGTGGGCAGCAGGGCACGCCAAAGGCTTAACCTTTTGCCTGACTGATGAAGCCCTTAATAGAGCTGTGAGGTGGTTGGCATGTTTGGTCTTCATGATGGAGAAATTTTCCTGCCAAGTTTCTCATGTATGACTTCCACAGTGAAACACATTATAAACTCCATTATCCATTACATACAGTTAATGCAAAATACATACAGCTAATGACAAATACATGCAGCACTGGGCATCACAAAATAAATTTCATGAGCAGTTGATTTCATTCAACGTGTTTATGTGCTATTATACTGTAAAAAGTAACGGTTAGAAGTAGGAAGTTTCATTAAACAAAGATACGCCTGGAAGTAGAGTTAATTTATCCATGTCTTAGGTTTTGGAATGACACGCATTCCTGCATCGCATTTTGAGCCTCTCTTGCTCTATCAAGAAAGCTCTAGTGAAAATGGCTAAATAATATTCTAGCATTAAAGTAAATAATCTTAAATTAATAATTGATAAACATATTTAATAATTAACACTGTGTTCAGAACAGACACACTGCACATTTAGAAGAGAGACACCATATTATTCATACACAAAGATTTCATCTGTAACTCTATTTTCAGTGCATAGTTGTTGAGTTAAAAATTAACTGTCCTGCTGCCAGGATGTTGAAGTGATCAGAAAGAAGTTAAGGAGTGAGCACTGCTTATAGTCTTGGCATCTTTAGTTTTCAGAGTTAACTACGGTTCAGTGAAACACATTGTTCTTTGGTAGGGCTATTCAGTGGTGAATCTCTTCAGGCTGGCCAGGGGAAAACACACACAACCATGATCAACAGGGTTCTGGAATCCCTTATCATGTACCCTAAACGGATACAGAGCTTATTGACTGTTTCTGGTTTGTTACTGAATCAATGCATCAGAAATTTAGTTTGTACTCTGTGGTTGCTTTATTTTGTATTGGTGCCTTTAGGCTCCGTGTTGCGTGAGAATGTTTTTTTCATCAGACCTGACTCACCCCCATATGGTGGTCATTAGTTGGTTGATTTTCATCCCATTTACAGAACAAGGTGGAAAATGTTATCAACAAGTAATCTATTACCAGAAATATTTTATGATGATGCGTTATTATACCTTGTCCCAATCTCCCTTAAGAACTTTTATTTTACTTATGATTTTTGGCCTTTCTTTAATGACATTCATACCCATTTGCAAGTTCAATTTGTATCTGTTAATCATAATGCTGTGTTTTTCTCTTGGATTTAAACATTTATTGTTTATGGTGATCCACATTTTATATCTATATATTATTGAAACAGCATAGGTTGTTTTCAACAGCAGCAGTATGTTGGAACATTCTGGCATTACTGAAATTTTACCATGGTATTAGCTCAGTATAGTAACATACCAGTATGAGGTATTTATGTTTCTTTGAATTAATTATAAAAGATCAAATATGAATGGCAATAGTCCATGAAATGCAGCCTGTTCTGTGAGCTCTCGTATTTCCATTTCCCAATTAAGATCCTATGTAGAAAAATTATTACAAGAAAATACTGAGATCTGTCGTCTCTCTGGGGAGATATGCTGCAACTTGATGATAAATCACTACACAGTCATAACCCTGGACTGAATCTATCTGGCTGGTCACCTGTTAAAAATATAGCATTTATTTCCTGTAGAAGATAATTATGCCCTATCTTCATCAGATGGAATTTCCCCCCATTTTTCCACCCCCACTTTGAAGCCCTCTATTTGTTTTGAAGTAATTGTTAGTCATTTACACATGATGAAAGTTTCTCTGTCTTCAGGAGTCTTCTGTTACGGGCACAAAGGTAAATTGAGCTTCTGCAAGATATTTCTGAAACCTGATTACTGGCTAGTTTAGGTGATTTGGAATTAGCTTCACTTCCTGTGATGTAAGGACGTGAGTGAAGAAGGATGTATATTTTAATGATGTTTTTCTCAGAATACTGACCTTTTGACTTCTTTTCTTTATGTACAAGTTAGTGCAGAGAAGTGAACAATGTACACACTAACAATCGTGCCATTGATGTTAGGGCACTGTGTATGGCTGAAGGGTTAAAGGATGTAATTTAAGTTAAGCAAACAAATTTAATGAACTTGAACACTGTGGAAAGTCTGTGTAATTTTTCCAGCTTTATTTCACGTCTCTCTGAGAGCTGCAGAAGCATCTGAGATGAACTGTAGGTGAAGGTGTGGACAGAGGTGGAATTGTTTGTAAACCCCATGGGAAAACCCCTGAAAGCAAATGCATCATGTCACCCACGCTGGTTTTGGAGGCATGGTTTTCACAGTGGTTCCTGAATGAGCTGTCCTGCCAGTGCCATCCTGATGCCTCCTATAGGATATAGCACTGTGGCAATAAGTTGCCACTTTTTTGGGTGTGAATTCCCCTGATTCCTGCCCGGCTGTGAGCGGGCACCTCCTGCCATCACTGGGTCCTCCCGTAGCTGTCACCACAGTTCGTTGCCCACCACCCTTCTGCCAGCAGCAGCTGTAATTGCTCTCCTCTACAGTGTGCTCCCAAAAAGTAAAATTTAGTTTTCACAGAACAAAAGCTCTCCAAAGGAAAAAACCACCCCCAATCTTTGAAATAAGAAAGATATTTAAAGTTCCCACAGTTCTCCTTAGCACAGGGCATTCTCTCTGCCTCCTTTGCTACCTAACCCCTAAAAAGGAGCAATTTCTAGTGAAAAAGATCATCAGAGAATTTCCCATATCCCCTGCATCTCTCCTTGGATTTCACTTCAGAAAGAGGAGAAATGGAAAAATCTTAAGTGGTTGTAAATCTTCTAGTAATCAAATACATCAATTAGAGAACTTCTACATGTTATACATTTTTCCTCCTGTGATACCACATTGTCATGAGAAATCATGACATCTAACTTTGCCACCATGAATTCTGACTTTGTGTCATGAGAAGGTAATTATAGCTGTTTTCACAGCATCATGCCAGAAGTCTCTATTCATACTGTTCTGTAAGTTCTCAGCTTTTGGCTCTGGCAAACATAAAGCAGTAGAAATGAATGTGAAGATTTGCTTCTGTGTTATCTTTACTTATATTCATTCTTCAGATAGTAATTTCCCAGCTCAGTCTGATACTGGATTCTCATTTTTCAGGCCGGAGAGATTTATTTGGGAGAACTTCAGCTTTCAAGTAGAGAAATCTGGCAGACGAGGTAGCCATAATGAGTGTTTTATCTTGGGCAAGAGAGTCTGAAATTCCACTCTCGATTACACTTCTGCAGCTCTGCTGGAGTGGGGGGATTACAGGTGTGTGACAGCCAAAATCCTGTGCAGCAAACCTTCATTCAATTCTTTTGGTTCCTTACTGTATCTTTAACTCCTTATTTTAACTTAGGAAAGGCCAGGGTTTTGCAAAGGCAATGCTGAACACAGACTGTCCTCACAGCATCTTGGGGCTTTTCAAACAGCTTTGAAACTTCCAAACAGTTGTGACCGAGTTTGTCTTTGCCACAAAACACCAGATAAGAAATTCTGTCATTCGCCAAAACTGCTACAAATACAGAGGTATTGTCTACAATATAGGACATATTTGTGGGTCATCTGTCTGATATCTAATTCAATTTTTAAGGCAATGCAGTGAAAGGCACTAAAATGTTTTGCATCATTGCTGCCTGAACAGTGTCCCTTAGTCTTCAAAGTTACACTGCTGTAGGATTCCAGGTTCACCTCCATAATAAAAGTATAAAAGTAGTGTCAAGGTCTAATACTGTTAAAAATAGTCCATTCATTTTCAAGAGTTTAATTACAGTATTAGGGTGCTGTGTGATTTGCACCATTTTCAGAATTATCTTTCCCCATTGATGCAAGTCTGAACAGTTTTTTATGAAGTTTTTCTGCTGAGTCTGGATGCAGCAGAAGTTGAATGCTGACTGTCAGCCTTTAATAACTTTGTCTCCTGGTTCTTCAGAGGAGCATACTTGGTTGCCTTTCCTTGCAGCTTCTGTATGGCAGTACTGGGAGAAACCTGGTTGCACCCCAGTGAAGGTCTGTATAATGTTGTAAGTCTGGAAATTTTTCTTCTTTTTCAGCAGTGCCATGCCGTGCTTTTGTTTTGTTTGTTTTGTATAGGTCCTTATAACAGCAACACAGTTTCCCCTCGATTGCTGTAGACTTTTCACTCTGCATCTGAGATAAGTTTTCCACATCTGGTGGAGAAATAAATCATCATTTGCTTATAAGATTAGTACTCTTATCAATACGATTAGTAGTCCTTAGTTTTATTCTCTGCACGGACATCCCAGTATTGTCTTTTCCATCAGTCTTCAACTTTCTCTGTCTTACCAGCATGAATTTTTTGTGAGGAAGGCCCTCTTCTGCCTTTACTGACTAAGTAGGCATCTCCATTGGTGTAGATCTGGCAAGCTGTGTCCCTGTGGTTGGCAGCAGTTGTGTACAGACCAGGTACTTTGGTTTCATCCTGGCCTGTGGCCCCTTCTAGTCCCCCTGGGACTTTGCAGCATTTTGGCAGCTGGAAAAGACCCTGAAAGTAGTGCAGTTGATGGTCCAGAGCAGAGCTTAACTCCTCCAAACATTTTTCAGAGCATGAGTGGTGCAAAAGCTGGAAAAGCCTATCCTTTTCTCCCTTTATGATCTGCATCACTCAGCTATGTACTGTGAGACATAGCATCTCATAAATCGTGCTCTCAGTGCTTTGAAGTTTCCCCTTATGACCACTGCATTTAGCCATGCCAAAAAGCAATGAACCCCAGATGTCATCTCATGATCTGACTTGGCATCTAAATATATAAGGAATCCATACAACCTATTCTTTGCAATTAGCTATGGATAATAAGTCTTCCACTGGGTCTTGAGGAGTGCATGCTCCATTTGAATAGCACAGCAGTCAGTTGTGATTATTTGCTTTTCTTTCTCTCCTTTTAGCATGATGTCCCTTTTGTGTCATGAATTCCTGAAAATAAGTATTAGTTTTGGATATTCAGACTAAGAGGTATCAACTGGCAAAATTCTTGCTTTTGAGTTATACACATTGTTACAGAACTATGACTTCAGGCCATTACAAGCTCTACCTGTATAAAACACTTTTCCTTTAACGATTGCTATGGAGTCTGGAGGAGTTACTAACAACAAAGGAAGCCTTTGAGACACCCCTTTGTCTCCCCCAAACAAGGGGATGAGAAGCTGAAGCGCAGCATTTTCATCTCTTCCAGGTTCCACAAAAGCAGTCAGTGGCAAGTCCAGAGCAGCTGAGGCAGCTCTTTTGCACCATTTCTGGGCTGCCCACTGTTGAAAACCTGGGAGGGATCCTTGTGAAAGACACTTCTTTCCTGACACAGACTCTCAGCAGAAGCTTGTGTGCCCACTTGCCTGCTCTGTTTAATTCAGAGACTTATTATGCATGGATTTTTTTGTGGCAAGGCTCCCTGTTAATGCATGCAGGAATGAGGTCAGTGTGCCACACTCTTATGGCTGGAACTAGTGATGCTGGGTTGGACCTGAGGCTATAGCCCAGATACCACAACTGCATTCCTGCTTGCTCCAGAAGATAACTGAAACAATAAAAATTGAGTAAAGTTACCTGAAGCCTATTAAACTTTTAAATGTTGTTATATTTCTGTTGATTATATTTCTATCCAAGTCACCAAGTCACAGGAGGTGAATGCTGGAAATGTGGAGTTTCTGTCAGGTTCACAGGACTCACTGAAGAGGTCTACCTACTTCTGCAGATGAGTTTTTATCTGGAGGAAATGTCTTTCAGCTAATCTTCAAACTATGCTCACTTGTCAGGATGCAAAAAGCGTTTCCTAATTGGATTACTGTGGTGTTTTTGTTGACAGTTTAATTCTGAAATTCTGTAAATGGCCTGCAGCTTTCACATCAATCTACTGTGCCTTTTCCTAAACACAAGCGGAGTTTTATTGCATTACCCTCATCCTGATGAGCATAAACTAGCTACTGTTTAAAGTTCAAAAGTTCTCCCAGTCATGTATGAACGATCCCTTGCCCCCGCCCCAAGATGCTGCATGGGAGATGATCTTTGATTCAGCTGAACTGCTACAGGTGCTGGGGGTTCAGCCACCTCTTCTGGAACCTTGTGTCTTACCCTCCTTGCCTGTGGAAATGCTTGTGCTGATCAAAGTCCTCTGCTGTCATGTGGAAACCTAGCTAAAGACTTGATGTTGTGTTTGCTCTTTTTAATTTGTTCTTGAACTGTTTAACAAGACTTCTGTTGTTTTCCTGATGCTCCCACAGTGCTTTGTAAAAACAAGGAGCAGATCACATACCAGTTTAACCACCAACCCTGGCTTCAGAAGCTGTGTTAGAAATTCATCTCGAGTATAGGTCTAGGAAATCACCCTTACTGATTACAGCTTATCTTTTTTTGCTTTTCCTTGAGATGGCTGTGTGGCTGGCCTGATCTCTTCATTTACCCATTCCCCTTAGTTGTCACCTGCGGAGTGTGTCACTGGTGCTTTAACACTTTCTCTCCTGTTGTTGATAAATTCAAGTAGCATTATATGAACTTGGGCAATAACCTGTTTGATGATGGTTCAGTGCTTACAATTACATTTTTCACCTAATTGCTATAATGCCCTTGATGTCTGTTAGATGGCATTACAACATGGGGAGAAGTTGGGTTCTTAATTGTGGGCTGTAGGGTATGAAGTCAAGGAGCTTGCAGAGAGAAGAGCCCTGGGAGCACACACTGCGGCAGAACGGCGCTGCCCCGGCTCTTCCACAGAGGAGGTGTTTGATATGGAGCCCTAATTCCAGGTATAATCGTAGGGTCATAGGAGGGTCTGGGTTGGAAGGGACCTTTGAAGATCATCTCGTCCAGCTTCCTGCCATGGCTAATGTTGGCTTCAGTTTCTTTTGTTTAAGTCAAATCTCGGTAAATCCCTGATGTGAAAATAACACATTTGACTCTGAAGCTGTGCCAAGTTAAGCTCGTGTATGCTGTCAGGCACCTGGCTTTACATGAGCTAGGCAGACTGCTAACCTGGCATAGGTACCGGCTTACCTCTGGCACCTGACCTCTCCTTCTCACCTCTTGGCAAGAAAATGTCCTACGAGTATGAGCTTATCAGTTAGCAGTGTTCAATGTGAGAAAGATAAGTTTTGAGCACCTCAGGTTCCCAGGTGGCATCCTGGTTAGCAACAGACCAGTCAAAATTTAGGATTCCCTTTGTGCTATGTGAAATCTCTTTTATTGTCTTTCACCTGTTGTGCACACATTCCTTTTTGAATTTCGGCAGTTTGACTTGTACAACTTTTCAGCTGCTGGCTTGTACTTCTGATTTTATACCAATGGGATTTTGGGTATCACACCTAAATGGGAGTTGCAGTTCTCCCAGGCTTTTTGAAAACCTTTGTTAGAATGCATTTGCTTATCTTCATAGGTATAACATTAAAAAAAGTGGAAGGTGGAGCATAATTATACTAAGTGGAGTTACTTGATATTATAATTTTTTAAGTACACATAAAACCACTCCTAAATGGCATAGCTAAGTTCCCACACACTATCATAATTATGAGCATGTATACATTGGAGAACATTGATATTAAAGAAAATTAAAATGCTGAGGGGTTTTTTAATAAAAATATTTTAAATAGCAGTTTATTAAACAATGGCCAACTGCTTTGTGACCATAGTTTAGATTGTGTTTTGATTTATTTAGCCAAGTTGAGCCTTGTGTAATGTAGGACTTGGGTTTTTTATGCATATTTTTTAGTGTCAGCTAGGTTAGCTGGATAAAATTTTAAATTGTATATAAGCCACACAAATGCATTCTAATGCATCAAAACATACACTTGCTGTGTCAAAATAGCCCACATATTATACAGCCCTTTAAGTGTTGGGGGGTTTTTTTGCCAATGGGTATGTGCATTCGTTGTTTTTTCTTACTGAAAACAAGTCAGATAGAGGAAAATGAGAAGAGAAAGAAGGAGAAAAAACCCTACCACTTCCTTGGAGTTATCTGTAAGGAAGATATAACAGAGACAGTATTTTTCCCCATATGCCTGGTGTTCTGCTGTTTCACAGCAAATCAGAGATGGAGGCTAAAAAAAGAAATACCAGGAAGGCTGGAATTAAATATTTTAGTTCTTCCAGATAGAAAAGTAATTTAACTTCCAAGGAATAAGATAACAGGAATCCTTTCCTCCTGGCTGTAAATGCAAAACTGGGGAAAAAAATGGGAAGCCCCCTTACAATTCAGTAAGCCTGAATGATGAGAAATATATAATTCCCAAGTTAGACATTTTTATTTTATTTGTAAATAAACAACAGGAAAGTGGCAGGAAAGACAGTTGGGTGCAGAGATGAGTGTATCAGGATAATGTCCTTTTTGGGAAGAAAAAGGTATAAAGTAGTTTCTTGTGTGTCTGTTCTTTGTGTTGCAATGATTGAAAGGTTCGACAGTTGAGCAGCAGACTGAAGCACTTGGCCTTGAACATCAAGATAATTACAGTTCTGCAATACAGTTGTGCAGAGCGTGGTGGGAACCACGACTTCATTGTTGTTGCAAATGTTCTTTTGTTTAGAGCATCATGGTTCAGTGCCTGCATCCCAGACCCTGCTCCTCCTGGGGTGGGTTTTGTTCTGCAGCCCACACTGTACTGTGCCCTCAAATCACAACTTCCTTAGCAGTCATGGACTCGAATTTTCTACAGTTTCTAAAAATCAAGATGAAGATACATAACTTCAGGCTTCTTCTCCATAGCTTAGCATATGAGAGCTACTCTACAGCATATTCCAAGGTAGTATTTAGAAAATATATTTTAATGAGATAGGGCCACCCAGCTTCCAAGGGGTCAGCATGCTGATGTGCATTTGTAACAAACATTATTATGAAGATGAGTGTCTTCTGTTACTAATGAAATGCAACCTCGATGGTACAGTAAAGTATATGAACTCTAACAAGACTGTAACCATTTAAAGGAGCCTTAAAATGAACCTATATTTTACTCAAAGGCTGAATTTTTATCTACTTAACTGTCGTGATGGGAGTACAAATTGTGGGAGCTGGCTGGATTAATTTTTGATGTGTTTGTTTAAAAATTTTTTTAAATGTATCTTTTTCATTTCCAGCTATTCTTTGATTTTAAGAAGTTGAGTAATTTTGAGGTTTTCTGTGTGAGTTGTGTGAGACATTGCAATGGCTTTTTAAAGAGTCATCTAAAAAAAGTCAGCTTCACTGATGAAGTGGCTTTTTGTTTTCAGTTTATGTTTACTGACCTGTGTAGAAATTATTTTTAAGACTACTAAAGCATAAGATTATGGGATTATATTTTTGACCCTAATCGTTTTAATTTGACAAGCAAAGAGGCATTTTTTATTTTTTCAAAATTTGTCTTCATTGTATAACAAAGGAAATTTGATGAGCATCAGATTGCTGATGCTACATTTATCTCCTCCCTCAAGAAAAACCTCTGAACTCACATGATCCATAATAAAGACAGTTACACAGTACTTTAAAGTATCTTTCTTTTGAGCCAATAAGTCTTGTCTAAAAGAAAAGTGTAAAGCTCTGAAAACCTAGCATCCTAAGGTGTAATTACAGTAGTAGATTCTTTAAGCATGTATTTCAGTTGCTTTATTAATATGGCTACTCTTCAGTTCTTCTCACTAGTAGGCCTTTATGCTTCTTCCCACCAGAGCTTCTGGGACCACCTAGGATATTAAAAAGCATGATTTGGTTTGAGGGTTTCTAAGTGCCATCTTTTTTACTGTAGTTTAGGATCATGCAGAAAATGTGAGAGTGAGATTTTCCAGTGCAAAGTTCTATTTTATGGAAAGTACAAAATTCAGAGTCATCCTTTAATGGAAGTGTGTGGAGTTAACTGCTTGTGTAGTTAATCCCAGCTGGCTGCTGGGGACCAGGACAGATGGTTTCTTCTGTCCTTTGTCTCTTGCTGTGAGATGAAACATCCAAATCTGTAATGGCTACATGGAGAAAATGAAAGAGGATCTCAGTGGAATAAAGCCTGAACCCTTATAGAGAAAACAGTGACGTTTGCCACAGAAAGGGAGACCCTGAACTACTTTTCCCCATATTCCTGAGACCTTTTCTTTCTCCCTTTCTTTCTGAGGTCAGTTATTTGCAAGTAGGTTCCCTTTTTTAACTGTTACAAGATGCTAATTTGCTCAAAAACAAGTGCTAGAGACTTCCCCTCCCTTACAAATTTGGGAGCTGCAGCCCTTTGGTGTCCTCCTCTGTGGAAAACAGCTTAGGGGAAACAGGGAGAAAGTGAGTGGGATGCCTGACAGTGCCTGGAAGCACGTTTGGTTTTCCAGATCCTGAATTCCTGTTGATAAAAGATGTCACTGCACACACACCCCTGGCACAGCCACCACACCTTGCTTGCTTTCCTCAGTCACATAAATAGTTTACTGTATTTTGAAAAGGCCAGTGCGGGGCCACAATCACCTGTGGAAAAACAGTTCTGGGAATTTAACACTGCCCAGTAAAAATTGCAGCTTTGTGTGATGAAGCTGTTTTTCTTATCTTCTGAGCAGAGGCACACTGAATCTATGAGTGCTTTCCCTTCCCTTCCCTTCCCTTCCCTTCCCCTCCCTTCCCTTCCCTTCCCTTCCCGCTGCTGGCCAGGGAAGGAGGTGGATATTCCTCTGTAATATAAGTATGCTTTGCAGAGCTGTGTCCTGCTGTTACACCTCCAGGTTCCTCATTGGTTTTAAGGTGGGATTTTTAGGGAGAGATTTGTTCCAAGTAAGACACAATGCAAATTGCAGACACAACGGCATAATCTAATTTGGGTTTTATCTTTAACATCTACAGTCATGTTTTTCCTCATTACAGAGATAAATACATTCAGAGATAAAGCTTAGGCTTTTGAAAAGCATTGCTTTATCGTCGTACCTTACTCCAAGTAAGTGCAAATTGCATTATGATAAATTGTCTAGCATATAAACCTGCCACAGAGTTCAATATGAACTGGAAATTTCCGTGTGTTTTGGTTTTCTCCTGTGTGGATTTGTGCTGTGTATAGCCCTGGGTGAGACAGAAGCCTTAAATATCTCTAAAACATCAACTTACCAGTCAAATGCAGAGGGAGATGGCACCTTTTGAGGGCACTGTACATTACAACAATGATTCAGTAATTTACAGAGCTTAGAGATAGCTGTGAAATCAGCCAAGAGTAAAGATTAAGACATTATCAAATTAGCCATTAGATCCCATTGAGCAAGAATTATTAGTAGGCAGCTGTGGCAGGCTGAAGGCATGGATGTTTTATTTCTTTTTCTCCTTCACCACATCTAACACACAACAAAAAAGTGCCTTTCCTCAACATTTCCTTCAGAAGCCTGGAGGTGATTATGTCCAGTGCCGTGGAAGCCAACAGCAGGGAGAAGCCAGGCACACTCTATGACTGAGTATTTTTGTTCCTCAGTGAATATATGAGGAAGAGATCACGGGTATTAAAGACTCACTTGTGACTTTGTGCTCTGATTGTGCCAGCACTGGTGGAAGCTGCATGAGAGGACAAGGTCCAGTGACCATTCAAGTGCAGCATAGATCATCTTGAGAACATACTCATTATTTCTGGAATCCACAGACTAATTCATTTCTCCAACAGATGTGCCCCAAATTTCACTAATCCTCCTCAGTATTCTCTCTTCTTTTTTTTTTTTTTTTTTCCCACCAGTTATTCCTCTTCATTTAAATGGAAAACCATAAAAAAAATACCCCAAATCCCAAATCATCCATCCATCCACACATCTCTTCTGTGTTTTGTTTTGCTTTATTTTATGACCAGGAAGGGGAGGAAGCAAGGAGAAGAGGAACATCTTTGCTAATGCTGGTGCTGCACGTAGGATTTTGCACATTATTTTGGAGTGGCGAGGGGCAGGGTGCTCTTTCAGTGGCTGCTCTGCATGTGCAATGCATCAGTGGGCACACCCTGAAGCAGCTTGAGACATGGGGACCTGAGCTTTCCCTTCTCTTCCTTCTGTAAAATGGTTGGTTGATAGTGGGGAAGGATCTGGAGGTGAGATGGGGTCCTGGCCATTCCTTTGGCTGTTTGGCCAGGGGAGTTTTTCATTGTGGTCCTCTTCCTCCTGCTCCTCCTCCTCCTCCCAGGAGCTTGCAAGACCCCGGAGCAGCCAGGGTGCAGATACTTTCCTTGATATGGAGAAGAGCTGAGAGTGGTGAAATAGCATCTTCTTGTTGGGGTGGGAGTGGATGGGAGATCCTTCAGAGCAGCTGGTTTCAATCATGTGTTTCAGGCTAGAATTTGACCACCATGAGCTCTCACATGCCTTGGAGCCAGCAGATGCCACACACAGCTTGAGAGGCAAGTAGAAGAAAGTAAAAAGCCTCCCATGTTCATTATTTTGGAGCATCTCATGATTAAAGATCTTATGACCTTTATTCAGCCCAGTCGCATGATTTTTGGAAATCTGATTTGTGAATTATCAGGGGTGCCTGGGGGCAACTTTGTGGAAAAAGGCACGGGGAAGAGGGAAGGGTGGTAGTAAAGCAGAAGGATGATACACAGCTGAGAAAGCACCATAGTTCTGCACCCTCTCTTCCCACCAGCTCAGACTGTAGTGCTTATGCCCAGAGATAAAACAGTGATTTCCTGAGTATCTTATTATATGATCATTTTCTGTCTGTCATCTCAGAGAGCTACCTGGCAATATACAGTGTGAGAAGAATGTTTTTGTTGTTATTTTGCTTAGTGCTTTAAATTCAGGTTACTCTCTTGCAAATACATCTTGTTAAATCTGGAACAGCTAACAACTTAAATTCTGAAGAACAGCTGTCATTATGAGTCACCAAGATTTTGTCCTGAACAGTGTGTGTGCAGTGTGTGTTTATGTATTACTTTACTTTATCCTGTTTCTCATAATCTGCCTTTCTAGTGCAGAAAACAACAAAAGAAGCACAAAGCAAAAGGGATGAGGGAGACCCCAAAGTGGACCTTCAGCTGGTGTTTTTCCATGGAAGAGAGTTGCGTTTGATTTTAATTTTCCAGTCTGTCACAGAGTTGGGTCTGATTTTAATTTTCCTAGATTAGTCCCAGTTCTAAAAACATAAATAAGTAGATAAAAGGGAAGACCAAAGTATATTTTCAAATCTGTACGTTTAGTAGCAGCATGATGTAGAAACCTCATGGAGACCATCAGCACCTATATTAAGTTTAATGAGTGCATCTGCACAGTCTCTCTGGAGTGGCAGTAGGGCCACCGATGTCTAAGGAACCCAGGTTTTACTTCTCTTCAAATAACACCTCTGAGTCGTCTGCGAGAAATGGTGACATGAGTACCATCATCCCCCAGTTAATCATGGGCACTGGTACACCAGTGGCTTCTAACTTCTCTTTGATCCAGCTGCTCCTTTATTTAGAATTTCTTGGCTACTTTCTCTGGGTACCTGCTCTTTAACTTCCCTCATAAAACCAGTACCTTGGTTGTTTGGTTTGTGTAATGTTTCATTGATAAGTGGCATTTGCTGGAAGGTAAGGCTGGCTTCTCCCATTTGCTTCTGAGGGTAGACTCATGCACCACAGAGCTATTGAAGAGATGAATCTCCCTTTATGGGCAAAACCCAATATTCACTTGAATTACTTGAGTTGCAGCTATGTTTTAGGCAATTTTTCCTGCAGGATTGCCCTGCACAGTTAGTGGAGAGAAGTGGGTATCTACTGAAGGTGTTGATTCAGTTCACCAAAATTAGGCATGAGCCACTACACTCCTAGATGAGCTATCTAGAAAGGCTTACATCTGTATTTCCATAACAGTTAAACCTTTATAAAATCACTCTTTTATTCTTATTCCTGGGTGCATGGTCCTGCCTCCTGCCCTTGTGCCTGCTGTGCTATTCATCCCATCAATCCTAGGAGGGACCTAATCAGAAGATCAATAGCACTACAAGAAAGAAATGAATGGTGTTTTGCCATCGTCATTCCCAATCAGTCAACACCAGGATTACATGAATGCCAACACTAGGGAGGGGGAGGAAAGTGCAATGGGTTTGGGCAAAGGAGGGGAACTATGGTAACTCCCACTCAGAATAAACTATGGTGAAACCCCTGCTAAACCGAGTGTGTTGGATTCCAGCCTCCTTATCTCTTGTCCCAGAAGAGATTTCCAGACTGATTCTGCAGCTAATTTGTTTTTAACAACCTTCTTATTGGTTAGTGCTCTGACCACTTCTGTGCCGATTGTCATGTAAGGTAACTAGAGGAAAAGGAGGATTGATCATGCCATAATGTGCCAGACAGAAAATACATTTTAAATGATAGTTGGCTCCTTATTAGAGCAATAAGTCGATGAGTATTCTTTGAAGAATTTAGAGACCCTATTTCATGTTTCTCCTTTTGCCCAATTTCTGGTTGTTTCTCCTCTCCACTTGAAAGTTGTCATTTTCCGCTGGCTGCTTAAATCAGCTTCTTTCTAGTGAAGCAACTCCAGAACTTTCTGTTCTGATGAAGCAGCTACAAGATTAATATGTATCCAGAGCAAATGTCAGGATGGAGGAAAGGAGAGAAGAATCTCTTTGGGTCAAACAATTAACAGATACCGAGTGAAAAATTAATATGGGTCTAAAGAAACTGGGAAAAAGGAAAGAAGACTGTTAGTGCGGGACTGGTGCTTCATCTAAGTATAGCAGTACAGATTTTTGAGGGCTAGTCCCTAAACAGGAAAATTGTGGAAATACATTGCAGTAAACAGAAGAATAGAGTGATTTTGTATTTGTTCCAGTGCCATGCTGTTTTCAGCAAGCTTGCCAATTTTACACATTGTCTGTCCTTGTAAAGTCAAGCAACTCACCAACAAAACCAGATTCTGCAAAGACCAGCTCATTGATGCATACCAGTGTGCTACTTGAAACCCACAATGTTTACCTCACAAGGCATTTGCAACTGTGAGATTATTTTTCTTATTTTTTCAGGTAGCTTATTTGTATTTCTTTTTACTTTTTTTCTGTCATTTATTGTTTATTCATTAAGCTTTTCCATTTCTTGGAATAGGTCAGAGAAAGACCAAATCTTCTAGCCAGTCTTTTTTGCTTTGCCTTTTCTGCTTATGTTACACCTGATATCAGGGTGTCCTCACTTACATAAAATTCATAGGAGAAGTTTCGTGATTAACAGCTTTGTAAAGTTATTTCTAAAAATGAAACGTACGTATGATGGCCGAGAGTAGAAAGCAGTGTCAAAAGCAACTATCATGTTATGATCTCAAAGGCTTTAAAATGAGAAAGCATTACACAAAGGGCTGTGTAAAAGCCACAGGACTCATATCTTTAAGAGTCATCAGTATTAACTGAGAGCATATAAGATCAGCTACTGTCCTGTAACAGTAATCCATTTGCTGTCTAGGGCCAGAATTTCTTCAAAGCCCAGGAATCTTCTGGTAGATAACAGGCAGCTGTGGCCCGTGTTATCTGTCAGTGCGTGTTTTAGATTTAGCAGCTGGAGAGATTAAACTTCACACATCTCCTGCTTGGATTTCACAGAGTTGTGATATATACATTTCTAAAGTGTTTCCTAAATGCTGGTCAATGCAGAAAACAAAATGTTACTAGCAAAGGGAACAATGCCCTGAGGAGTGAAGGGGAATTCTGCAGGCTGGGGGGGGAAGTGAGCCATCACAGCATGGCCAGCATTGCAGACCCACCCCAGGCTTTGTGCTGTGGCTATCTCAGCTGTGCTCTTATCAACCAAGCCCTTCCAGACCCTTACTGCACAGCAGCTCTCTCTCCTTCTGCACTGTTTTTTCCCACCAGACTGTGAGACATCCCCTCTCTCAGCCCATCCCAGCCCTCCAACCTTTGGCAAGAAGGCACATTGGCACTTCTCATCCCAAAGGCTGGTGGAGGCAGATCTTTCTTTTTCAGGTCCTCAAGTAGCTCTTCCCTTAGGGCCTTTCGACTCCAGCAGGCAACCATCCTTCAAATCCATGCAGGCTCCAGTTCAGATTTTGAGGATGCATTTCAGAAAGTGCCTCAAAGCTTCTGTATTCCAGATGAGGTGGCCACCCTTGGAAGTGACAAACCCAAGAGCTGCACAGAGGTGTGTTGTGTAGCCAAAAGGGGCTATATGCTCCTGATCAAAGGCCTGCTTTGAAAACTTGCTCTGATGGATACTTCATAAAGCCAAAACTACTATGTTTCTAAATAATTTCAGGCACATTTTTTAGTTTGGGAAAGATAGGGTAAGTAGGGATTTATCAAGTTTCTTGGTAGACTCTTGTGCCTTGACACATAGTGATGCCTTGGAGTTACTGTAGAGATTTCAAAACCACTGTTTTAATATATTTCGGTAAATATACATAAAATATGAAAATTCAACATCAAAGAATATGCATCAAGTGCAGTTCTCATTTACATTACAGACTGAGGAGAATTCAGAATAATTTTAGTAACTGGGACATCAATGATTCTACAGCTGAATGAATGTAGGACAAAGGATTCTTATTCAAAGTTGAACTACATTTTTTAAAATGGCCTCTTTAAGCATTATAATGAAAAGCAGTAAAAACCATGATTGAATAGACATTTTCTGCAAGCTTTCTTT
This sequence comes from Florisuga fusca, assembly GCA_038090715.1. NCBI lineage: Eukaryota > Metazoa > Chordata > Aves > Apodiformes > Trochilidae > Florisuga > Florisuga fusca. The sequence goes on along the minus strand of JAAWXA010000007.1, from coordinate 26,002,899 downwards.
TCTCACAAATAGTTTTATGCCTGTATAGGTAGCTAAACAGTCTATAAATTCTTGTTGTATCCCAGGTTTAAAACAGAACTATCAGTGACTTCCAGCTTCAGCTCTTGTATTTCGCCTCCATATTGCCATGGCATTTCCACAGCATGTTGTAGTGCCAGGAATCTCTCCTTGTAGCTCACTCCTTTCTCTCCTTGTGTATTCAATCCTCTGTGTTATTTGCTTTAGCCAAATATATCATTCTGGTTTCAGAAAGCCTTGAAGATTACATTCCTTTCTGACTTGGGAGACTTATTGCACAAAATACTCTACTACTTTTTTAAAGTGACAGACTTGTGTTTAGTTAGGAACTGTGTTTCTCCAGTTCATTTGTTGTTTTTTTTTTTTAATTTTGGTATGGAAGATGTTTGTCTGTTAAGGATTGGCTGTGCTTGTGCACTCATCAAGAAGTGCTTTCTTTAGAGTCCCCTCACAGCATCTGATGTGTGAGTGTGCTTTGTTTGGCACAGCCAGTACAGTGAGGGAACTTTCTCTCTTTGCTGGATACATACAATATCTCTCCCAACAAACATACTGTAGAGCATTTTAAAGTATCAAGGAGGGTATATGAACATACTCTTGCCTGGTACTCACAGCTGATAAACAGAAACAGAAAGATATTTGTCAAGTGTTTTTCACAGCATTTCATCTTAATATTTAAAGTGAGAATGTAGGAGTATCAGTTCTGAATGAGAAAGGCTCTAAGAACAGGTTTGGAGCTGAAGTCTTGGCTATATGGTTTATTACTTCTGAGGTTTTGGCTTACATTTTCTCTGGTATGACAGGAAAAGTTTATTAACTTAGTTTGTTATTAACATGGTTTGTTAATTATGAGAATTACTATTTTAGAGAAATGTGTTTAACTCCCCAGTACTTTGTGTTAAATCATTTTAAAATACACTGAAATGCCCCAGAGTATTGTTTTCCAGGAGCTATCATATGCATTCATTGAGAAGCAGCCATAGGATGACTCTCCTCATCGTGTGGAGCACAGAGCAGGACTGGAGGTCTGTCTGTGCTCCAGAGCTGAGCCCACATGGATGAGATGTGTATTTGGATGGCTGTGTGATCACAGGACTCTTGTATTTGCTCCTCTGTTTTGCTAGTGTACATTGTACCTGTTTGAAAGGCACATGATGTTGATGAGAGAGCAGAAAGGCAACAAAGGTGGAGACCTGAAACAGCCTGGCCATGTACCTCACCATGGCTTAGAGATAGCTTTCTCTAGGGCATGGCTAAACCAGCTGCACACCATTGCTGTGTGGAGCCTGGCACAGAAAGGAGGTGGAGATCCAGCTCTGGATGCAGCAACTGTGCCAGCTGCATCCTGCTGCCCAGCCCAGCCGGCTGCGGCGTGGGAACCCGTGGGAGCAGAGCTGTGGGGGCAGCGGCTGCAGAAAAACTTTGTTTTAATTTGCCTTTGTTTGTGAGTCACTGCCCACAGCCCCCGCTGCTTTTACTTTCCTCCAGAAGTGTATTTGCACAATTTTAACTGCGCTTGATCATGCAAATATCAAACTGTTGCAAATGTATTCATACTTTCATCTGCCTGTGTTGAGTAGTTTTGCTCTCCATTATTTGACAGACATTGTTACCAGGTAAAATTAACTATATATGCCATCTTCAGTTTCTCTGAAGAGTTTTACGTGCAGGATCTGAACATGTTTCATACGTTAGGAAGACACACACCAAAATAAAAATGTTAACTAACTAACTCACATAGCTTTAGGTTTCTGTACAATTATTAATTTAACAGCTGCTTTTGTGTCAACTGCAGCAGATTTTTTAAAGTGAATATACTCTCTACAACTGTTTTTTTTTGTAATTGTGTTTCACTCAGGTTTTGGGCAAAAGCATTAAAAATTATGGCACATGTACAAAGCAAGACACTTTATTGTTTATTATTGTATTTAACACATCTTAATACAGACCTCTGAGTCAAATAAAGAACTGTGGGGAAAAACAGCTTCAGTGAGTAGTACACGAAGTCTGTGACTTCTGTGGACATCTTCCGTGCCCGTCTCTAAGGGTTCAGAAAATGCCTGTCACCTGCAGTTTACATTGAAAAAAGTGGAAGTGTGTGACACCCATAGGTGTGTCATGGGCATCTTGCTTATTCTTCCTACAAACATTTTGTGAGCATTGTTGTGAGCTGAGCCAATGCCTTGATGCTGCTATGGGCAGCAAAGCCAAATTCCACTCCAGGCAAAGTGCAAACATTTACCTGTTTACACAGTTTCCAACTCATAGTGAAATACCAGAACTATTTACATGTATTTTGGTTGACAGGGAGTGTGTGAGTTTTTAACTAGTGGTGTTACCTCCTCCCATATAGCTCCATCTGTCACCAACTTTATATTTATCACTTGGTCTGGAATAAGACAAGGAATCTGAAAACTGGGGGCCAGCTATGTTGGGTATTTGCCAGAGGATCATTCAGAAAAATCATATCCTCCACCCCCCTAAAAATTAAGACTTGAAAACCAATGCAGCACCCTTACCCCCTGCAATTACAGGCTCAAACCTTGATTGCAAAGGAGGTGAGGTGCAAAGGTTTGGAAGCAACATAAACCTTGAGCAAAAACCCTTGGGTAGCTGAGTGTCACAGCTTGCTGCTGGGGTGAGCTGTTACCTTCCCTGACATCTGCTTCTCCCCTTGCAGGAGACTACTGCGAGGTGAACTCTCGCTCCGGCCGCTGTGCTCCAGGGGTGTGTAAGAACGGAGGGACCTGCGTGAACCTGCTCATTGGGGGCTTCAAGTGTGAGTGTCCCCCAGGAGAGTACGAGCGGCCATACTGTGAGATGACCACCAGGAGCTTCCCCTCGCAGTCCTTCATCACCTTCAAGGGTCTGCGGCAGCGCTTCCACTTCACCGTCTCCCTCATGTAAGTCCCAGTGGGGAAAGGCTCGGTGCCTTGTGGCCTCTGGTTGAGCTTGGGGGGTGCTTGTTGTCACCAACTGAATTACTTACATGTAGAGGTGACTCCTGTGAATGAGGTGCAGTTAGGTTGTTTGAAAGCATTTGATTTCTGCCCTGCTGAGGATGCCACTGAGGCACAAAATAACCTTCCTCTGCACAAAATAACCTTCATCTGCTGAAAGGTGATGACTCTCAGCAGCCCTCAGCTGAAGAGGAGCCAGGGTGGGTGGTGGGTTTGCTGCCTCTCAAGCACGTCAGGTGTTTTTCTAGTTGAGCCTGTCGCCTCCTGACTTTCTTGTACAAGCTGCTAGTTTGTGCTGCTTGTTTGGGAGTGCTCTTCCCCTCTCCTGTTTCCCATCCTGTGAGAGGACTTGGTCTCAGGCCACGGCTGAGCACAGCCTGGTCCTCCTCAAGTCCTTGCTCTCCACTGGTTCCCAGTCTTGGGCTTGGGACAACCCCAAGTGTCCCAGCCCCACACCTTGTTCTTCTTGGCCATTGACATGGCTTCTGGTCCCATTGAGCTGCCAGGCCCAACTAGCATCATCTCCATCCCATCTACTTCAAGATCACCATGTTGGACAATCTTTTCCTGGGCTGGCTCACTTTTCCCATGAGGGCACTCAAGGACTTCTTGGGGTGTGAGGAGCGATGGTGGCAGCTGCACTGTATGCGCCTGAACTTTCCTTCCCTGGCTTACACATCCCAGGGGAAAAAACCTCTTCTGGAGAGGACTTTCTGTCCCAGGCCATAGCACAGACCTGCCGCAGAGCCAGAGCTCCAGGTGTGTCCTCTCCAGAGAGGGTTTGGGTGTGCATCTTTCTTGTGGTTTATTTGCTGGTCAGGATTGACCTTTGTTTCTCCCTCATGGTTGACTGTAAGTAAATACTACAAAATGTGATAGCCCTGACCTCAAAGGGCAAGCCCCAGGATTTGTTGATAGATACAACAGCAACAATAACAAACATGTTTGGTTGTCTGACCAGAGAAAGTGCTCAGGAAGGACACCACCAGGCACACATTCCATCCAGCACCCACCAGCTACCTGATGTTCTACATCTGTCAGGAGCCAGGCAGCTTCTTTCTGTTTTATCATTCATCTGCTTTAATCCCAAGGTCTGAAATTTTATGGAATCTTGACATTTTGGTGAAATTAGAAAGTGCAGCCATGGTTTGCAAACGAGCAGAGGAGGGGAAGAGGTGTTTGTGAACACTGTTTTAGAGCGTCAGATCTAAGCACAGAGAAGAGCTGAGGAGCAAAAGGTTCTTTTGGACTTGTCAGGCCTACAGTGAGTGCAAACAAAGGAGCAGTCTGGGCTGGCTGCCAGCATAAATTACCTGCACTACCCTTGGATTGTCCCCACAGCCACTTGGTATCAGTTTTCAGGCTTTCAGGAAAAGATCTTTGACATGTAGCATGCTTAAAGTAAAAGTGACTCAAATGCTCTATGCAGGGGTTATTGAGAAGCAGCAAACTACTGTAGCAAGGTAGTGCTTACATCAGGGTTTCTTCATTGTCTTTAAAACCAAGATGGAGTATTTAGTCATGAGCTAAACACTTCTCAGTCCACTCAATGAGATTATAAAGAGTCAGGACCATCATGGGGTTCATCCCACACTGTTAGGGATAATGACTCGTATAGCTTTTCATACTTGATGATCACTTTTATTTACACTTGTTATTTCTTTGGCTTTTATTATCCTTCAATGCAGGTAGAAGATGTTATGTGAGGATGAGCAAAAATTAGAAGTTTGACTAGACAATGATTTGCCATTACAAATTTTATGATTCAGGAGCATTCATAAAATCCCATGTTGTCTTAGCCTCAAGTGACTCGCGATCTGCTTTTGACAAAGAGCAGGATGTTTTCATTGTCCAGTCTCATAACTATTTTTTTTAAACAAATTTTTTAAAATGTATTTATGTTACTGACCAGACATACCTTTCTGCTCCCAGCATGTCTTTCTTGCTTCCTTCCAACCTTGCTACTCCTTCAGTCCAGGACACTGTGAGTGAAGAGGTTTTCTCATTGTTGAAAATTCTTTAAGAAAGTGTATTTTGTTTCCAATGTCCTGAAATTAAAAATCTCCATTGTATTAAAAACCAGCATCTTTTTCCCAAGTGGTGATAACCAGACAAGTTCAAAAGCTGTAGTGCTTTAACTACTAGTATGATACAAAAGAAGCTTGTGACTAATGGCAAAGAAAGGAACTTAGCACACACAAAGTAAAGAAATATAATAAATAGCTTAATAATTGAATAATTTAATACAAATATTTTAATAATTAAAATTATGGCAGAGAATTGAAACTGTATCAGCAAAATATATTCAAACAGAACTAACATTCTTGATGTTAGCTAGGTATTTTGCCCAGTGAAGATGCATCACTCCTATTATTCTAATTTCTTTTGCTCATAAATATTCTGGATAGAGCTGATAGAATTTTTTAATGAAGCAGTTATCCTCTGAAAAGTGCATTCTTGAGAAATGTTTTACAAGAACTGCGTTTCTTTGGATTAAATGTTTGAAGGCAAAAAGTGAAAACTAAATCAGTGTTTTGATAATATTTAAATATTTCAATAGTATTGTCTTAATTTAATTTGCCTCTTGCTTCTATAATATTATTTTGCAATATGTTAAATAAATTTTTAAACAAAGGTGTATTTTAAAGTAATCAAAACAATAATGCAAGATTTTTGTGAACTATAACAGGTATTTTTTTTGAGTTTATATTTTATTGGAAATGTCAGAATTTTTACTTCATTTTTTTGGACCAGAACAATTAATTCTCCTTCAAGATACAAAAAAAGCTTTTGGAATAAAAATTCCCATTTCCATGCAGCTCCAATTCAGGCTTCTCATACTGAATGGTTCTCTATCTGGTGGGATCCACAGCATATGTGTCAGACAAAAAACTTTTGTTTAAAAGGATTCTTCGGTTTTGTATTTTTTACTTCAAATAACCAGACCTTGCTTATCTAAAATACTGCTGCATTCACATTTTCTGAATGCAGGTTTTGTTGCATGGCATGAGAGTCTTTTGCCAGCAGACATGACATGACAGGCACAAGAATTATTTCTTCTATCTGTGGAATCCAGTTTTCATTAGCTGTGCTCAGTATTTATTATTTTTAGGAAAAGTAGGTTAATTTAAGTCAGGCATATTTCCTGATGTTCAAGATACAAAATCAAACTAAATTGCCATCTGGAAGCATAAGAAATTCCCATGTTTTCTCTCTCTTTCTCTTTTTATATAATATTAATCTTTGTAAAAATGTTTATGCAAAATGTAATAATTTAAGTTTGTTTGGCATTTCTAAATAGATTAAAGCTGTGTGTAAATCCCCAAGGAAGACAGAATTCACTTTAAAAATATAAAATACAGACAACACACAGAAATGTACCAAAATGTCCTGTGCTGACAAAAAACCCAGCCTTTTTTAAAGCTGAGGTCACCTCTTTTATTGCAGGAAAGGGGTGATACATCCCATACTAGAAACACAAGAAAAAGAAAACCAATAAACACTCATGGGCACTGATTTACTTGAATCATTTAAGTTTTGGGGTTGTTTTTCCTTCCTCCAGTTTACTGACCTGTTGATTGATAAACCCTGATTGTCTGCATGGCTTTATTAAAGTAACTCCTTATCTTTTATCTTTCTTGCCTCCCCATCAGCTCTTTATAATCATTAGATGACTCCTTGTGTTCTGTAGCATTTAGACAGCAAGCAGGCAGCAGGTATGCCCCCCCTGATGAGAAAAGGCATTCTAGCTTTCGGACTGTTTGCCAAGTGGAGTAAGTGCTACTGTGTGTGTGAGTGTCAGATACTCACTCTGCATCATCTGCCTCTCTTTACCCTTTGTGAGGGTTAGCATCTGCAGCAGATCTCTGCAGAGTGGTTGTCTGTAATTTCCATTCCGCTTGCCTCTGTTGATCGTGAAAGAATATATTTATCCTGCTGCTGGCTCAATTTTATAATTTTCTATCTGAAGAAAGATGCCAAGGCTTGCTTTTCTGCTAACTATAATGCTGCTTTTCTTCTGGGATACTTGGCCACCAGTCTTTAATTCATAAGCCATTAAGTACAACCCCCCCATCTCTGCATTCTAGGTTTGCAACCAGGGAGAGGAACGCTCTCCTTCTCTACAATGGGCGTTTTAATGAGAAACATGACTTCATTGCCTTGGAGATCATTGAGGAACAGATCCAGCTCACGTTTTCTGCAGGTGAGGTGTCACTCTGGGTGAGCATTTCTGCTTGCAATCAGGAGATCCTCTCAAGCCATTTGAAAGTGCACTTTAATGATTTTACATAGCTGTTTGCTGCCTCTTTAATTGAGTAACTGCTGGCATTGTATACTTAACAACTCATGCAGGTGTACTACAGATTCTAGCAGTCTATGGTGGTAACACTCGCTGTCATAGGTAGGAGCTTGTCAACATATCAGTTATAAAAGCCAGAGTTTATGACTTCTATAAAAGATTGGCACTAGCCTGAAAGTCAGCCTCTGAGCCAATGTTTGCTTAAATGAGACTTCATTGTATTACACAGTGATAAGCATTGCATGTTTATACATTTTTACACTATGCCACCAATGAAACTAGGTGCATAAATGTTATCTAAAACATACATGAGCCAAAGTAAAAGCTAGGAGACAAGTGAAAACAGCCTGCTGTTCATTAGGGGTTGGTGAGGAGCAACAGTGCTACTGGAATCCACTACAGCACTGTAGAAGCAACTCCCCTTGGAAGAATCTGTAACCCACAAGCAATACAGGACAACTAAGCTTCCCACTCATTGCTCTAGTGGTCTAGGAAAAAAGAAACAGAGGCTTTGGCATTTTCTTTCTGTGCTGGGGCACAGCAGGGTCTTTCAGTGGTTGGGGAGACAGCTAATAAGCAGAGCTCAGGGGGGCACTTGTCCATGCCAGCATGGCCTTCTCCTAGGGGAGAGGTTTCCTTCAAAAAATCAGCCTTGGCAGTGGCAAATTTCTTCCTGACAGAAGTGTGATCAGAACAAACCCTGACTGGTTCCAGTCTCTGCAGAGTGGTATTTCCCCAGTTATAAAAGTCCAGGTTTCATCCAGAACTCATGCCCAGCTGTGCTGATTGCTGTGACAGGTGTAGCAGGTGAAGCTGTTAGTACACAGCTGTACAGTATGGTTAAAGCACCTTGAAGCCACTAGGAATCACCTCCTGGACTTAAGCAGACTGGCTGAGGCTCTTGGGGTCCCTCCTGGTGGACTGCTTGTGCCCCTGCTTCATCCCAGGAGCAGATCTTTGAATTAGGTGGTTTTACGGAATCTCAGCAGGGCAGACCAACCTTTTTTCACAGGTTTAGGGCATGTTTTCCATCAGACAGAAACAAATATCTGAGAAGGGCTGTTGTCATCCAGGTCAAGTGGGGTTATGTGTAGGTCAAGTGAGACATTTGTACCTCCGTACGGAGCATGTAACTCAGGAAATAATCCTGTTATTTCCCATTATCCTTATTCAGGATAGACATGTGGGCTCTAGGCAACTCTTATTTTCCTTTTGTGAAAAGTGAAACATTGCAAGTAGTGAAGCAGTAGAAGCAGAGGTGCGGCCCACATCAGTGTTGCACGCCTGAGGCCTGCTGCAGTCACTGCCATCAGACCCTGCAGTAAATCCTGCGTGACCCCCCAGTGATTTACCAGCAATGCTTAAGTGCATATCTGAGATATTTGGGTGGAAGATATCCGGTTTCATTTCCTGTTTATTATCTCAAAGACATCCAAATTAGATTTTAAGGCAGACTTTTGAATGGATTAGTGTAGTGAAAGAACATGCTGCAGTTGGAGAGCTCGGCTTTCTTCTGTGGGTCTGATCCGATCCGCCTGTCTAAACTTGAATCAAATCACTCAGAAGGCACCCTGAGGATGAATGAGAAAAAATAAATTCTACTCTTACTTATATGCATTTAAATGTGGAGGAACTCCTTTAAAATACATGAAACCAAATTTAGATTTGCACTGCTGCACTTGAGAGCAGGTCTGGTCCTGTATAAGGCAAATGGTATTTTGTTTGGAAGGAGAATGGTTTATGTTTTATAGTTTTAAGTGGCTTTTAATGAACAGTACAGCTTTTGGCATCTGATCTGTCTTACCTGTCGCAACAACTTTTGCACAGTAAACAAAGCAAAAAGATTGGAGACTGTTGATCTTTCTTCTGCAGAAACAGGCTAGCTGAATAAGAAACCTAATTTTTACCAGAAATTTTTTATCACTAAATGATAAAAAATATCACAGCAAGATGCCAAGGTAATGTGCTAAGCGGAAATCTGTATTGTTTAAATAACAAAAGGATATAGTATGGGAGTTAAAGGAGCATAAGGGACACAGGAATTATACCTCACACAGGCTAAAATATTTGTTGCAAAGAGAGAGTAGAAAGTACATTTTAAACTCAACAATACTGTGAATATTGTTAGCTTTTGGGAGGGAGTTATTTATCCTGTGGTTTAGTATGTAGAATTTTCCAACTGTTAAATAAAGGGAAAGGAAAGTCAAAACCTAGCAATCCCTTCTCTGTGCCAGGCCTTTTATGTGCTTTCAGCACAAATGTTTATTTTGCTGCTACCTCAGAACAGATATGCCTGGTTACTGAGCTGGTTCTGCTGACTCAGACCTGACTTAAAAGCTTCAGTTTTCCAGTTTCAGTGGCGAGGACTTGCTTTCAAATTTAAATACAGAAAGGCTGCCAGTAATTTCATTAATCTCGGGTAAAATGTGCTGTGACCAAGGTTACCATCTATGGGGTTTATACCAAAGTACTTAAGTATTTCACTTTCTCAGCTCTGATGATGCGTTGGCTTTTTGGCTTTTCTTTTCTGACAAAAGATCTCAGGACGATACTCATCATCATCTTTAAAAACCCTCAAATTGCTGCTTTTGGCAGAAATGCAGCAAAATTAATGTGTATTTTTTCCTCAGTTGACCACTTCAGCAATATCTGTATCTACCCAATACATCTGCTACCGTGCACTGCAGAAGCATAATTTAAAAAATCATAACTCATCCAAATGTGCCAGAAGCCATTTTTGTGTTTGCACACCAAAATAATTCAAGGAAAATGGGGATACTTACTGCCTCACAGGATAAAAACTCGGATTCCTCCATGGTGAAGTAAGATAACTGCATCCTGTGCCAGATGAGTGTCTCTCTGTGTTTTGGTTTAGTGCAGAGTGAGGTTTGCAGTGATAACTTATTTTTTCCCTTCTGCCTGCCCTTGCAGGGGAAACAACCACTACGGTGGCACCATTCGTTCTGGGAGGAGTCAGCGATGGGCAGTGGCACTCAGTCCAGGTCCAGTACTACAATAAGGTAAGACAACAGTGCTGGTGATGACGCTGCTATTTGTAAAGTAATAAAGGCATGGGCCATCTTGCTCTGACCTGATGTATTCAGGTGACCTGAATTTTATTTATTTAACCAGGCACATTCTGTGCACAGAAGGTACTGATCTTGCTCACCTTTCCTGGAACAAAAATTCCCTCAGAGGGCTTTTGAGTTTTGTCTCAGGAAGGCAAAATCAGTCCTAACGTGTCCTCTTCAGAAGGACTACCAGGGAAACCTTCAGGTACTTGGAAAGGTTTTAGAGTTCAGTTCTTTAAACCCTGAAAAGTGTCAGTGTATCTAAAACAACTGATCCACTGTGCAGTGCACGAGACTTCAGTGTTATAACTACAAACCACTATTGGAGAATTTTCTGAAGCAAAGCAAAAGTCTTCCCTGAAACTGTCTTTGCTAAATGACCAGTTTAGCTAGCACAAGCTTCTGTGGTTTGAAAAATTTGGTTATTAAATGGTTGATACTTGTCAGGAATCAATCTTCTTAAATCATTTTTTTTTTGTCTGCTATGTAAAAAGATGTGGAAAAGAAATGCAAAAAGCTTTGTTGCACACAGTCCCTAGCACTGGGAGGTGGGCTCCATGGTCCCTATCCCACAGCTGTGCCTTGGTTACTGTTCAGAACAAGTTCACTTGGAGTTAACCAAAGGCAGGGGCTCTGTGCAGGCCAACCATGCCATGATGAACCAGACAGTGGGCTTTTAGGGTGTACAGTGTCACTGTTTACAGATAGATGTCACATCTCCTCTATATTCTGTAACAAAAATTAGAGAATTTGTTTCGTTACTGAGAAGTGTTGCTTTTAAGTCTGACATGATAGCATTATGGGGAATCACATAAGGAAATAGAGGAGCATTGTCAGCTGTTAAAAAGGAAACAGGATACTGGTGTAGGAAGCTGAATGGAAGATGAAGGATTAATATGATCAGCAAGTTCTTTATTTCTCAGCACTGCATCCTTTCATCACAGTTTGTGTGGCAGTTTGAATGAAAGGATTAGAATTTTCTTTGGACTCCTAGATAGGGTCTTCTAGCCTAAGGACATTTTACTGAGGAAATAATAGCCTTTTTAATGATTTTGTTATATTATTTTAAAAATCTAAAACTTAATAAATTTTGTATGTAATATAACTCTACAATCCAGAACATAGAGAAACAGAAGCGAAACTTGGTGTCATCATGAGTTTATCTGTGGACACTGTGAGGCCCTTCCTCACAAACTCTAGCATGCTGTGTTTCTAAAGTCCACATATTTCTTAGTGTATCACTTTAGCTGAGTAAGTGGCACTTTCTGAGGCAGCGGAGGGACACTTCAGCTCTCAAACTCCTCAGCTGACAAGGAGGGGAGGGCACAGCCCTGAGGGAAGCCACTGGAGCAGCTTTTTGAAGCGCTGCCAAGCAGATAAGGGGCCCAAGCAGCCCCAGAGCACTCTTTAAAAGGCAAGGAGATCTGACACAGATGTTAAAAATAAACCCCTGCCTCATTTTCAGGGCTTGCTGCAGTTCAAGCAGACTGGTAGGTGAGCAATGTTAGCAGCTGGTGTTTTCCTATCCTTAACACATGTGCTCTGTCATCATTTTCTTCTGCTGCTGCCGTTTTTCAAAGGGGAACAACCCCGTCCCTGCTGCACAGGAGGAAATCTGGGGAAGAGAGGGAGAGCAGAGGGAGACTGCGCCAGGAAACACCACTGACTTCACTGCCTTTGCCACTCACATGACGTAAAAGTGATGAAAAGCAGGGTCACTGTGTGGAGAGCAGCACTGTGCCCTTTGCTGTCTGAGGTCATCACCTTGCCCTCAGCAGTATTTATTCCAGAATGGGTAAATTTGGGCTGGCAGAGGGGCAGGTCACAGTCGGACATGCTAACCTGCATGTATTTAGCATGCTCTCAGGGCTTCCAGCATGGCTGGGAATTGCGTATGTTGCACCAGCTCTCCCATAGTGGAAGGAGGAGCAAGCATTGCAGGACAGCAGCTGCCAGAGGCAGCTCCTTAGGGCTGCCCACAGGGCTGCCTCACCAACCTGCAGCAGGATTAAGCCTTCACCTTGGCTGGTATTTGTTTGTAAAACAGTTCCTTGGCTACTTCATGTTTTAACAAAGCTGGAAGAAAAGTTCCTGTGAGGAGGTTGAAAAAAAAAAAGAGATAATTTAGGGATTTTAGTTGTGCTGGGATGATAAATGGTAAATGATAAATGATAAATGGGATGCTGTGTCTAAACTTGACATAGCTAAGATATATTTGAATAAAAGAGTACCCAAAAACTCAGGAGTATACTTAAATTATGCACTCATTACTTCGCAGGTACTGCATCCTTCCACTCTCTCCAGAATCCTACTATGCACTGTCAAGTCCTCATCCCATCACTGCTTGGCCCCTCTACTCTGCTTAGACACTGGGCAGCCATCCTGAGCAGGCAGAGCTCCCCTCAGCCATCTCCCTCTTCCTTACCTCTGGCTGGTGTTTGATGCCCACCTCCAGCCCCTTCTGGACTGCCCTCTTGGCCTCCAGCTCACTCTGGCATTTTGCAGCATCACCCTGTCCCTGGTGGCCAGGACACAGGAGCTGCCTCTACCAGCATCTTCTCAGTGCTCCTTGTTCCTTCTTCTTTTTAGCTGCTTGCCTAGGGAGCTTCTATTTTTTGCTTTTAGACCAGTGCTGTCTATGGGAAATGTATAGCCCATCATTCCAGGTACCCATAGAGATACATTTTATTTAACACTCTATGCCTCACATTAAAAAGCCCTTAAAGAGGTGCTTGCTTATCCTTTAGTCATGTTGCATTTCGTCTCCCTCCATCCACCCCTTTGCTCCATCACCATTTCTAAAAAATTTATTATCACCTTTTGCCTATCCATTCAGCAGTCCCTTCCTGTGTTGCTTCTGTTCACAGCAAAACCTGGATGGACATTTTGAACATTTATTATTCACACTCCTACAGCTCAGTGCTGTCAGGCTGCTCATTCTGCTGCTGGGGTCATTACAGCTGTGCCATCCTCTTGATGCACCACGCTGTCCTCTGGCAGTGTCAGGCTTCTTCAAGCTGGACTCTTTTCTCCTGCCTTGGAAATGTGAGAGATGTTGTGGTGCAAGTTGAAAGAAATAACAAATAAAAAATTTCCTGTTGTGCTCACAGAAAGTGTGGGGGGTGAGGGACTCTCTTAGCTTCATCCTTCTTTCCCAGTTCCTAGTTTTGTCAAGCATCTTTAGAATATCTTTTAAAAAAATCTAAGCTAGAAACTGATCAGTTTATTTCCTTCTCTCTGCATTTGTGCAGCATCTAGCAAGAAAAAAAAATTCAGTCTTTGGAGCTTCCAGGTAATGCTGTAATTCACGTAAGGAGTATCAGATTTCATCCCAGCTGAGGTTAATTTTTCATCTTTAGCTTTTGAGGAGAGTGACTTAACAGGTTTTGGTACATAATCTAAATCACTTCAGTCCAACGTAAATTTTCCTAGAGTATATTTCACAGCTCTGAAGGCTGTTCCTGACATCCAAGTTGATTGTGGTTGGATGAGTGAAGGTGGAGTGTTTTTTTGGCACCTGCAGTTCTGTGAATGGTATTTGGTTGAGCATCACTGGAATGTGGACTCCAGGAGTGGGTAACTTGGATATGGGGGGCGACTCTGGTAGGAAGCTTCCAGAGCAGCTGTTTCCTTAATGTGGCATGCAGTTCTGCAGCATCCTGCTGATGCTACCACGCTGTGCAAAGCCAGCTGGTAGTAACAATAAGGAAATGAGAAGTCATTGTAGGAGCGACTCCTCTAAATTATGTTCTGTTTTAAGCTCAGATGCCATGTCATTGGAATATTTGTCTTCAGTGTTGTCAAAAGATGGAGTTTTGTAATTAACTCCCCATCATGAGGGTCACTTGCCTCTTAGGGGCAAACACTGGCAAGAGGTGAGTCCAGAGCCAGCTTTGCACCACCGTGTTTGCAGAGAAGCATTAAACAAGTTCTCTGTCAACTCAAGAATTTGATGCTATCTTAAAAATCCAGGTATGCACAGGCACTATAAAACATAGCAATAGTAAAATGGATTGTATCAGGGGAGGAAGGGAAGCAATGGTCATTTCATTTTACTGTGTAGTGATGGAAATGGATGCTTCCTCCCCTGGTAACAATTGACATGCTTGGTTTCAGTGGAAATGCCTAGGGAAAGCACATGAGTGTTACACTAAGGAAGTGTTGTCTCTGTATTGAATTTCTGTAAGGGAAAACACTAAGGGGAGAATTAGTAGCTGTAAGAGTGCAAACGTGGACTAGGAGTGTTTTATAACCATTCTCTAGTTTCAGTTACATATTAAAAGTCTTGTCAGCTACCCAGTAGCAAGGTATCACCTTACCTGTGAGCAGTGTTTCTTGCCATTATAGATGTTTGCTGACAGCAGAGGGAAAGCAGGGAGGAAAGCTACTTGCTGACTCTGTTAGCTCAAGCATGTTACCTTCTGGGATCCTGATCTCACAGCCATTAAAATCAATGGGAGGTATTAAATTAAAGGTGATCTGCATGTGATCTGCTTTCTCAAGAGGTATATATGTATGTGTACATATATAGATAAGAAATTCCAAAGAACTGGGAGTTTTTATTATTACTTGGAAGGAAGGGTGGGATGGAGGACATTTCGATTTGGTAAATAAAACTGATAAAAAATAGCATAAGCAACCTGCTGGATGCTTAAGGGGTGGGTGGTGAAAGGAGCAGCAGCAGTGTGAGCTGCCCTCTTTGCCTTGGTAATGTGCTTGCTTTCCACATGATGAGAGCTCAGTCCACCTCTGATATCTGATGGCTTTCTGGAGCCTGGCAGCATGAGTGGCAGACAATAGGTTTAGCCAGAATTATATTTGTTTGGCATAAGGTGTAAACACACGAGGGTGTTTGGTAGCAACAATGCTCAGGATCACTAATATCACAGAAACTATCTGAAATTCATTGCACATACAGGATCACGTCTGATAGCCAGCAGTGCTTGGGACAGGAGATTTTGATGAGACCAGTAGTGGGTGGTGGTTTTGATTCAGTGAAAACGTCAAGCCACTCTCCCAAACTTCGATAGAAACACAGTTTTGTTCAGAATTTGAGATCTAACATCAGTTTTATGTTAATAAATGCTTTACCTGACTCATTACCTGAGGGTAGAATTCATCATTTGACACAAGATAAAAATATTTTTTGTATGGACATGTTCCTTTAATTATAGAGGGCATGTACATGTATATTTATATTTTGTTTATCTTATATTTACTTACACATATGTGACATCAAAGCCACTTAAGGACATTACTGTTCTGTAGGTAGAAGCTCCTTCTGTGTCTGTTTAAGGACAATTTTACCTAAATGATAGAAAACTTGAGAAGGGCAGAGAGAAACATTCTGTCAGTGATGCGCAGTGCAGGAATTCTGGGGGGTGGGATGAACAAATGCCTGAATGACTCACAAAAGTAGTTACAAAATTAAGGACTGTGAGACAGGGCAGTGTGTGTGTGGGGGATCCTCCTCCATGCTCAGCAGGGGCAGAAATGATGGGTGCCTTGGAGGATGTCTCAGCTGTCCTGGGCACTTGAGCCTTCAGGCTCCCAGGATGAGTTACTCAGGATGAACATTCCTTTTCCATAAATGGGGTAAGGTTTCTTCTCATATTTGATAATCAGTAGTAAGGTGCCGTTCTTTCACTCCTGTTGTTCCAGATGCTTGACTCTCTTGGGAGTAGCCCACCCTTTCACAGTGGTTCTGGTTAGCAGGAACCTGCTGCTTTCCACCCCTGCATGCTTCCCACCCAGCAGAGCCCAGACCTGTGTTTAGCCTGAAGACAGCTGCTGGAGACAACAGGCAAATTCTTCAGTTAGAGATAAACTTAAAAGAAATGAGGGCTGCTCAGGGCTCATATTCCATGTGTTGTGAATTCAAAGCACATTGCTCTAAATCAGACTCACATACACATTCAAAAATCTCCTGCCTGTGGTAAGTGATGGTTTCTCTTGAGTTAACTGCCCTTCATCTAAGGCAAGCTGGAGCTTGAGCATCGCCAAAGCCAGAGCTGTATAGAGATGGAGCTCTCAGCCCACTCATGCACCAGAATTTGCAGTACCTTTCCTTCCTGGAAAGTTTGGGTGTATCACCACCCACTAGGTGCCAAAGCATGCTCTGTTACAGTGCCAAGACCCACACTGTAGTTGATTTTCTGCACCTCGGGTGCATGCTGCAGCTCTCCCCTTGTGCTGGCTCAGCTGGCAGGCAGGAGGGGAGTTTTCTCCATTGTCTGTGGGTTCCTAGGCCAAAGCTGATCCCAAAGGATTATTAAAGCTTTTTGTGCACCTGTGCCATGCCAGCACAGCTTGCCATTTTGAGCCTGTATCCACAGATCCACACTGGATCACTAGTAGTGCCCCACAGACTGGTGAGAAGTTTCTCTTTTTAAAACTCATCTCCCATTTCTCACACCTGGGAGCCAGCTGGGGCCACTTCATTCTGCCATCAGTCAGTGGAGGGGATACAGAGCTGAATCCAAAAGTCCTGCAGGACTGCATGCTGGTGCACTCCTGGGTACCTGGAAGCTTGATGGCCAGTTACATTCCCCTTCTGTGGTCAGGCAGGACCTGCCCTTCCATCCAGGCTCCTTGCATAAGCACAGGCATCACCAGCAGCCGCAGGCAACGGGAGTGGCTCTGCTCTGTGTTGGAGAGGTTAACGTACAGCACTTTGTTCTGGAAAGGGTGGGATGAAGTACAGCAACCTCGGATGTTCTGCTGCAGAGACCAACACAAACCCAGCTGGTTACAGCAGAGCTGTCCTGCACTAAGCACCTGCCGGGCTGACAGATTATCTCATTTCCTTCTGAAAACACAGGCCCTCTCTGATGATGGCAAATTCGCCTGTTATGGAAATATAATTATTCTTTATTCGGCACTGATAATTGATCTTGTCCCTTTGTCTCTGGGGAAAATATGACAAATAATAACATTTTAGTGAAATTGTGGCATCTGTGTCAAAAGACATGGATGATACTGCTTTCTCTCCTGTAAAGGAGACTAATTCTCTTTAGAAAAGTTCTGGGCTCACAGCACCCTTCTGCCCCAGGACCAACAGGCAAACAGAAGCATCAGGCAGCAGCTCAGCACAGGCTTCCCCGGGACACCCTGCAGGCACTGCCCCTTGGGTGGGAGCCTCCCTTTCCAGCCTGAAAGCTGCGTTTGCTCAACCCTGTGTCTCCCTGCCCAGCCTGCCAGCCCCCGGGTGATTTATGGGGCAGGCACATGCCTGTGGCTGAACAGGATCTCCAGCTCCTTGGAGAAAAGCCACATTGCTGCCACTTTCAGTCACTGGACCCAAAGTAAAAGACTTTGCCCTGAAAGCATCCAGAACATTATCCAGTTTCGTTTGCTTCTTAATCTGAATGATAGGGAAAAGTGGTTGGCAATTAAATTCTTAGATAGGTTTTAGCTATTACACCCTGTGCCAGTACCAAGGCATAGTATCCCCTGCCGAGTGCTGCATTTTGGAAAAGATCCTCACAGAAGTCAAAACACTGGAAAAGCAAGTAATAATAAGGGCTGGGTATGAATTATGCAAATGTCTGTCACTCGTGACATCTGAGCAGACATAATTGTGATCTGAGGGAGAATTTCTGAAGTTAATCCTCCCAGTGGCTTCCAGACTAATTTGTTAAGGGATTGAAGGAGATTTTCTAAATAAACAATGCAGTTGTTGAAGATTATGATAATGCCACTGTTGATCAGATGTGGGCCCTGCCAGAGTTTGGATTTTGCTGGCTCAGAGTGACTTTCTGTGTTTACAACATCTGTGATCAACATAGGCCCAGTCTAGCATCACTCAGCATTGTCTGGTAAAGAAAAATTCATTAATATTGAATGCATTGTTAAGCAAATAGGGGGGGTGGTACTGCAAATACTGAAAATATCGTTCATTTAGGAACAACCTACTTCTCTGTGCATATGTTTCCAGGAAGAAATACAATATTGTCTATCTGCTTTTTAAGGCTTTTTCAAGCGTGCAAGTCAGCAGGTGTGTTAAAATTTAGTGCTCCTCTTAAAACAAATCATATATTCTTACTTAAGGTTTACCCATATTTCTAATTTTATCATTTCCTGATAACTCAAGGCATAGTGAATATTTGATATTTAATAGCAGAAGGTACTGCAGGATTGTAGTAGTCAGCAAGGAGGCAGTGGACACTGCTAACTTGTAGCAGAGAGCTGATGGTAATCCTTTACCACCAGATCATCAGTTTCTGCTGGATTCCTTTCCTTCTGAGGAATTTTCATGGGATCAAAAGTTCTCACATAGCTTAAGCACTGGAAAGCTTGCAGGACACCAAAAACACAGGGAGCATGACCACAGCCAAGTCGTTAGCTCTAGCTTTGAAAGGGACTTGTCTGTGATTGTCTGTGTAAGTGCTGGGCCTGTTCTTCACAGAGAAAGTTGCCAGGCTTTTCTCAGTTATTCAAGGAAGGAAAGTGATTAAAGTGCAAAAATAACTTTCTTTGCTAACCACAATTTTTAGGCAGCATCCTGAGGACATGCATGTTTTATTTATGTTTCAACTCAAGAGGTCAGGGAGTTTTTACTAAATTACCAATATTGTTAGGCAGATGCAGGCCATGAGAGTTTTTTCACAACTTTCTGACAAATGCAAAAGTTACTGTATCAGCAAATTATTGTGCTTTTTGGTGGACACGTTTGTATACTTGTGAGACACATGGCAGGTAGCATTGGAAATGCACGTACAGTGTGAGGATATGAGGAATTTGTAGCTATGCATTTGTATTTTTTATCTGTACTGTGTATTCTGGTGCTAGTGGGTATGGCCATTTAAAAAGAATAGCAATTAAAATTACAAGCAGCTAAAGGAAGGGAGAGAAATTAGATTTTCCATTGCTGAATGGATGCCAGGGTTTTACATTTAAAGTTCAAAATGTTGTCCTAGTCAGACACATGAAATATGTTTCTCATATCTGAATGCAAAACATGTAATTTCCTACATGCTCAGAACTCAGTTTTTAAAATGCCACAAGAAAAGGTAATCTCTACAAAAACAGCTAAGTGTAGGAGTCATTTCCTGGCATTCTGGCTGAATATTCAGAGACTTCCATCCTTGCTGAGACCAAATTCACCCTCTTCCACACAAATCCAGAGGATCATCAGTGAAAGTCCTAGTTTAGATAAGACCAGAGAATTTGATGTATAGAAATTGAAGCTTGACAAATTCTGATTAGAAATGCTCTGTAACATCGTTAATAGTGAAGTTATAAAATCTGCATGACAATCTGCCCACAGTTCTGATGGTCTTGCTGTCCTTTGAAATCTTAAAACCACATCAGGATTTCCCTTTCTGAAAGAAAATTTTTGCTCGGGTGCAAGGTATGTTATTGAGGCAGGAGTCAAGGAGTGATGTTTCATGGTTGTGTAAGACAAAAGGCTGATTAGATGATAACATGAGTCCTTTCCATCCATAAAAAGTGACAGAATACTGTGAAAACATATTTCAAACTCCAGTCTGCAGTGTAGTGAATGGGAAGTGAAGAGTCGGAGGGCAAAAGTGTTACTGCACATTTGTTTTCACACTCTTCCACAGCATCTACCACTCCTTCAGTGGGACTTTGGTCTGGCCTGTGGCAACCATTTACATTCCTAACACCTCCTGAAAAGCACTGAAGGGCTGCCTGGCTAATATTTACTTTTTCTTGGTCCTGCTTGGACATGGTATAAGATGGGCAGCTGCCCGCCCTAGCAGAACAGGCACATGTGAGCCTGGACTTTAAAAGCCCCTCCCTGCAATGTCACCAATATTTATTTATGTAGACTTCAATTAGTAGTAGTGGGTTTTGTTGATTTTTTGTTTGGTTGGGGTTTTTTTCTGGTAGAGGGTAGGTGCAAAGTGATTGATATCTGGGAAAGGAAATCAGGATTACTCTTGGAGCGACATTCCATTGTCTTGACTCAAAATAACAAATAATTTGCCTCTAAATCTTTCTTGGGAAATGAAAGTGTAAAGCAGTGAAAGTCATTTGGAGGTCATTGAGATGCAAAGCATGTCCTGCTCCCAGCCCTGAGTTGCTCAGCTCTCCCTGACAACTTTGAGAAATCTCTCAGGGTCTGGGGAAGAGCAGGGCAAGCACATACCTGGCACCTGGCTCTTTCTCTCCCTGCCTGCTTTTAGTAGGTGTTGTTCTCCCAGAGTTCACAAATACCACCTGAAAACACTCCTTGTGGAGGTGATTTTATAATCAAATGCAAATTGTAGCTTTTCAGAAACTGTCCCCAGGGTTTTTGGTCTGCAAAAACAGCAACAGTAGGGAACACCGGGATGAGCCCTGCTGTCCTGGAAGCCTCATCCTTGTCAAGGCTGCTCAGCACTTACTCCTCTCCCTCCTCCCAGTGAGGCTTGACTTTAAAAGGCTTGACTTGTGTGCCCAGTTACAGCACACTGTCAGTCCTTGAAACCAGGTTTGCTCAAGCTGTCTAACAAAAACACAGGTGTAGTGGAGGTTTAGTGGCACCTCCCAAGATGGTAATTTTCAGCTTGTCCTGAAAGCTGAGGAGATACTAGGGACCTTCCTGAAAGCTGGAAGAGTGTTTATGGCCACTGGCTCCCCATAAGGCCCTGAGGATGGAGCCTGTGGCTTGAAAACTGCTGTGCAGCACAGCCTGGCCTTCTGCAAAGCCAGAAGAGTCATTGAAATGGCACCTCAGGAATTTGGTGCAAGTTCTTTGAAGTGCACAGTTATCTCCATTTGATCACAGCATAAATCTACAATAGCTGCAAATCTACAGATTTGCAGTAACTTCTCAGGTATTTTGCATCTGTCTGTGAGGGGAGGCAGCACTTGGCAATTACCTGGCCATGCAGAGGGCTGTGTGTACCAGGAGACACTTGGAAAGATCCATCCCTGGTGGGAGTGGCCTGTAGAACAGTGGGGGATTCCTGGGTTTTATGGACCCAGTTGTGTCCCCATCACCCATACTGAGGCGTTTTTGCTTGGCAAGGTGTGACCAGGGATGAATCCAAGAAGAAGGAGTTGGTTGGCTCTGTCACATTGTGCTCTTTCTAGGTACTTCTTGGACTCTGACAGCAATAACATTTGCATCCTGTATACAAAATTAAGTTATAATACATACAAGATTAATATAAAGCCCAAAATATTTGAGACTGGTGCTTTGGCAGGTAGATAGGGACAAATGGCAAGGGTAGAAGAGTTTGTTGAACTGGGAGAGGAGAGGAGAGCATTTGAAGGAGAACAAAGATGCTTCTTCACATGCTCTCCTCTCCCAGTTCTTCAAGGATGCTGGAAGATCCAGGTAGAAAAAGGGTTTAGAGGGCAGAGAGAAGGTGCAGCTGCAGGGGCAGATTGGAGAGTAGAAGAGGGCTGCAGAGGGCAGACAAGGGGACCCACAACAGCAGAAGAACATGGTGAGTGGTGTCTCCCATGCAGAAAGCTGGATATTGCCTTGAGGACTGGGGATGGTCTCTCTGCACCTGAAACAAGTCCCTCTTGCTTTTTCAGTGATTGAGTATCAAAGAGCTGAAAAGCTTCTGAGAATGCAAATTTGAAGATAAAATTTACATTTGCAGGCAGGTGAAGCTCATTCTTCACATCAGCACAACAGCTCTTGCCAGAATTAGTTAAGTCCAAGAGTATACCCTTAGCAGGAGCTGGATGATATTTGTGAACATACTGATTATGCTCTAAGCAGCAGTACATCTGGCTGCTGTGTAACTGTGGCTTTTCATAGCCTCACCCTGCCATTGCCACATGGTGTGACAGGAGAGCTGCTCCCCATCTCTGCCCTACCAAGAGAGCAGAAGCAATTTGGGCAGTGCAGTTCACATCTTGCCAGGTCTCATAGCTGTACCAAAAGCCTCCTGCTTTGAATATCAAAGTTTAGCCTCTGGAGGTGGCAGTGAAGGAGATAAGAAATCAGGCTTGTAGAACTCGCTTGACTTTGTGGCCCAGCTTGGAACTTAATGTTTTGTGTTTCAGGGAGTTTGTCTAGGAAAAGAAACTGGTCTGGTGGCTTTTCAGGATTTGCATTTTTTGACTCACAGATGGGAAGCTTTTTGGTGTTCCTTTTCACTGTCACAGGCACTCATGTTTCTCTACAGACTCAAGCCAAGTTTGTATAAAGAAATGCCATTAAAATATTCAGGGAATAAAGGGGATACATACATCAAAGGAGTAAGGGGTTTATGTGAAATGATTTGTCCTGCCTTTCCCTAGTGACTAATCAGGATGTGTAAAAGATTCTCAGTTCTTCACACCACCTTATTTTCAAGGTGCTCTGGAAAGCCATAGGGGGAAACTTTAAAAAGCAGAGATTAACATTAATGGTTTCTTTAATCTGGCCTAATTTGGAGTTTCCCAATTGATCAGAGTGCTCTGCGAGCCCATGACGTGCTCTAAGCTTCTCCGGCATTTCCCAGCCTGTCCCCCTGGGATTGCGGGCGCGGTGCTTCCCCCCGCTTGTTTTTTCCTGTTTATTTATTTATTTTCCTGGCGGGAAGCCTGCCCGGGGAGACCCTCACCGCCCCAGCGCTTTAATGAGCTTTTTGACCACTGAAGCAGCACAGCATCGCCTGGGAATCAGGGGGGTTTCTCCCTTCCCTGCCTCAGATAGCAGAGCAGGGGCCAGCGGGTTAACGAAGGGGCCGGGGCGGCTGGCGGGCTGCCTAATGAGCCCCCGGGACCGGAGAGAGGGACCTGGGCGGCAGACGGAGCCCCACTCGCAGCTTCCAGCAGGACCCGGTGCCAGTTGCTCCGTTTTTTCCCATTACTGCTGAAGCTGGAAGCATTAGAAAGCAAAGAGCCCCGAAGTTTATGAACATAAGACGTTTTCTACCCAACACTTTTGGGGGTGGCGGGGTCAGAACCAGCACATTAACAATGCAGAGGACTGTTTTGATTTGTTTTGTTTTTTAATAACTGGGAAACAGATTCTTTTTAACCTTTAACCACTTCAAACAGTCAATAAATCATTAGCTACTGATTAACAAAAACAGAAGGGTAACTTATTGTCCTGTAAGCAAACTCTTGGAAGCACTGAAAGGCTGGCACTGACTGTAAGATCTTTTCTTTTTAGACATTTAGACTTATTAAAAAGACAAACAAGCCAGGCTCTGCATATTAAGTTATGCCACACAAAGCATTTTGTTGAAAGACCAACATTCTAAAATAGATGTATTTTTTAATGTGTGTAGTGAGCTCAGTAAATGCAGTATTTATGATACACAATGTTGTGTGTGTCCCCCAAGAAAACAGATCTCCTCATGCCATGGGTTGTGTTTCATCTACAGGGGTCCCCAGTTTATGTTCTCAAAATCTTGGCCATACTTACTTGGCCAGACGATGCTGGTGCTGAATCATCTCCTCAGCTCCTTCAAAAGACTCAGTGGGATGTCCAAAGCAGTCGGAAGTCTTCATGGCTGAGGTTCAGACTGGAGAGCATAACTTTCAGTTTGAGTTCAGGGAAATACCCGTGATGGTGGAACACTCTCCTGTGGCCAGCTAAAGCCACTCTCCCTCTTCCCATCTGTGTGAAAAGTCAAGAGGCAATTTTTAATCTAAGAACAGAAGTTGGAAATAAGTATTTCTGGTGGAGGTGTTTGTGGACCTTTGGAAAAGCCCTGTTACCTTGCAGATTAACTAGTGAAGGGGTGAGATCCAGGAATCTGAGTGTCACCACTGCCAATGATTGACTAAACAAACGTCTGTACTTTGTAGTTTTACTATTAAATGTACAGTATCTACTCTGGTTTAATTCTGAATAAATCTACTGAAGATTGCACTAATTGCTTAAACCTCTCCAACAATTGTGCATTGTGAATTTTGAAAACAGTGGTATTTATAATGTAAAAATATAATGGTTAAGTATTTAAGACAAGGCTTCCATTGTCTGTTAATCTGTATGCCTTTTCCATTCACTGGGCATTGTTAGACCATCTGTGTCTTTAATAAGTAGCTGCATGGGCTCTCACAGTTTAAATATTTAGTTTAAATTTTGTTTTAAAATGAAGGCTCCAAATGAAACTGAGATACATGAGAATATCCATGTCTGTTGTTTTAGGTGGAATAGGAGTAGATTTGTGCAGCAGATTTGCAAACTATACTTAGATGTGTTTTGATGACCTTCTTCTCCTCTGTCAGATCTCCATTTATAAAACACAAGTTCACAGATTAAGCTTCTCAGGGTTTTACATGCACCTGGGAGAATCTACACGTGTTTCTTTCTGTTGAAGAGGGAAATCCAAACAGTTCACTGCTTTGTACTTGGGTTCTCAAAAAAATCAGATTCGTCCTTGCTAGTAAAATACCTTCAGAGGGGCTTTCTCTCACTGCAGCCTGAGAAAGCCACTGCAGGTGGCCAAAGGGAGTTATGTGCAACTCTGTGGATTGATGAGGTTACTCCTCCAGGTCACCACTGAGGACAGTAGATGAGTCTTACTGTTCACTCTGCTAGGGTCAGAAAGGGAGCTGTAGTTTTCAAAAAACATCCTGAGAAAATGTTCTGCAATTTCAGGCTGCCTGTGACTCTGCAACTGACAGTGTCACGGTTTAGACACAAGATTTAGATTGTCTACTCATAGATAAGAACCACTTATGTCCTTCATGAAAGCTCAGTGAAGTACAGTTAAGTTTCATACAATCTTAGGTACTAATTGCCATTATTTTAGGAGCATAAATGTGGTTCATTTTCATTTACAGATAGAGAGAAAGGTTGGTGACTTCTGCTTTTATATGTGTATTCTGAGTGAAGTTTGCTTCTTTCTCTTCTCCAAGAGACTCTATATGTGATTATAATGAGAAAACATAAGCCAGTACAACAAACACAACATAGTTTAATATGGGATGAACAGAATGTTAGAAAAAGCAATATATGGTGGTTGTAATACACTGCAACACTGAGGGCTGCTTCCCCCCGCCCCCTGCCCCCCCCACTTTTTTTTTGTCTGAGTCCCAGATGAATTCACTTCTTTCATGGTTTGTTTAAGGGAGACCAGATTCTCTCTCTGGCACTGTTGGTACTGCTTCTTGCCACCCAGTTTTACAGCATGTGGTCTTTGAAGTTTGAATCCCAACCTCACCCAGGACAAGCAATAAGTAAAAAGCCAGCCTTCGGGGTTAGGCAGCTCAAGGTAAATTTTCAGAGCCATGAGCAGGAACTCAGTTATGTGACTTGCATTACCATTAACGGGGGTCATGCTGGTAAATTCCTGTACACCACATTGCACATTTACTCATGAGTGCAGACTTGGCACAGCTAATGAAACTTGCCTTTCGGGTAGCATGGTGTTTCAGGAGATGAGTCTGACAGGCAGAAAAGACTGCTAAGTACTCAGATGAAAGTCTGGCTTTTAACTCCTTGAATGTATTCTCAGAAAATAGTAGTGTGAATTAATGCTGGTTGTTGTTAGCTGTCTCTACTGTTAGGGATCAGTCTTGCTCCAGTAGGATTCCACCAA
The DNA here is from genome assembly GCA_038090715.1 of Florisuga fusca. NCBI lineage: Eukaryota > Metazoa > Chordata > Aves > Apodiformes > Trochilidae > Florisuga > Florisuga fusca. The sequence goes on along the minus strand of JAAWXA010000007.1, from coordinate 25,977,101 downwards.
GGCAGTGATCATGTCTGATATGTAAATGTGTGTGCTAACATTTAGTGTTGGCAATTAATTTTTGTGTGTAATTTTGCAAGTGCTGCTTACTGTTACTTGTTTTCTTTCAAGCTTAGGCCAGTCTTCATCTAACACCAGCTCCTATGATCACAAACAAATCAAGTTATTTTTTCTAATCTTTGTCCCTGCTATTTTCCCAAAGACAACCCCTCCTATGGATTAGCATCACCTGCTGATTTCCAGCCTACATTACTCACCTGCATCTTGCACCCATTTGTTCTTGTACGGTGTCCATTGTAATGCTAGCATCTTCTGATTTTCAAACCCTTTTCCCAGCCTTCACTTTGCTACGAAAAACACACAAGTCCGTTTTGTGTTTTGGTAAAATAAGCTTTCCACTGCCCTGGCTGCAGTTCTGTGCATCTCCTCTAGTTGGAAGCTTTTTTTAACAATTGAAAATAAAAGTGCCCACAATACTTTTTCCCGTTCAGTGTTATAAAATTTCCTTCATACTCATCTTTGCAATAACCCACTGTCGTATTCTTTTTATTTTTATCTTTTAATCACACCATAGTTCATAATTGTTTTGTATTCAGTTAATTGGGGTTTTTCTTATTCTTCATTTATAGCTGGTGGTCTCTGGGCCTGCATAGGAATTCTTGTCATTCGATTCCAAATTTCATGTTGTGTGATTAACTATCTTCCTAGCATTCATCCATTCAGTTATCCTTTTTTAAATTCATGATGCTCTGAATAGCCTTTGCTTTACCAACAAACTATATTTAGTATTAATCAAAATATTTAGTATTAATCAAAATATTAAATTCATAAAATCAGTTTCTTGATTAAATTCTGAAGGAACTCCTAACTTAGTCTCCCTCTGTTCCATTCCTTCATTTATTTCACATCATTTCAATTATAAAGTTCTTAATATGCTGAGGAGATGAGTAGTGTAGTTCTTACCATGTGTAAGACTAAAATTGTCCCATGTCCCATTAAAATCAGAGTCTTTCTCTTTCCTTTCCCAGCACATATTCTTCCATTTTGGAAAGAACCTGTTCTGTCAAATGAGGCTTCTAACATGGTTAAAAAATCACTGCATATCTGAGCTAAGCGGGGTTTCAACTGCGAGTACATCTCTGTTCAACAGAATATTCCTTTCTTCTTGATCAGCTTGTGGTTCTGTGTGGTCATCAGAGCCAAAGAGATGTGAGCAGAGATGTGCACTGCAATGACCAACTAGAGAAACACCCTTCAGTTTCTATGTTAAATAAAAGTAGGAAAAAACCCGACACAGTTTGCAGCTAGTTGACTGTGAAGGAGCAGCTGCAAACCGCTGAGTCTCATCAGGTTGCAATCTTGATTAACACTGGGCAGATCCCCCCTGCTGTGACAATAAATACCCTGCCTTTGTCGAGGCTCCCATCTGAGAAACAATAGGTTATTTCAGTGAAGCACAAGAATGTAAATGTTAATCAAATCATTCCTCCAAATGAATAGAAGTAGCACCCAGAATGTAAACATTTTAATTTTGGAAGGGAAGGTCTGCCTGTCGGTTGGTTAATTTACTATGTATCTTTTCATTTAATTTGAAAAGCTGCTCTCTAACGTTGGCATCACTGCATACAATAACATTTTCAGCACTGCGTATTTGTGTGCTGTTCCTGTCTTTCCAATCTAAGCAGTGGCAAAGCCCAGGGAGTATCAGAAAAAAATAAAATCTGCCTTAATACCACTCGAGAGAGGTCAAAACCTTATACTGTATGACTGCCAAACTATGTGATCACGTTAGTTCTTGGTAGGGGAAATGGAAAATACTTTCCAAATGGAACTGACACAGGGAAACATCTTTTTAAAATGTTTTTTCTACGTCACAATAATTACCCTTAGAAATAAATCTGTATCTCTTTACAGATGATGAAAGTATCTTTAGGTACTTTAGCAAATTTATGTGTGTACACACGAAGCAGAAACAATAGGCATTTATCCCCTTACTGCTTCCTTGTTTGCTGTACAAATAAGGGATTCTAGTATGCAGTTGAGCAATGTATGTTTTAAGTGAGTATGCATCAAACTACAGTGTGCTGCTCAGCTGTCTTCCATTTTCATGTTTTTACAACTACTATTCCTGAATATGTCGTAAAAATACCACTTGGCTTCAGTTGTGCTGTGTTTGGTCAGATCCTGGTGATTTCACTTCTCTGGGATGTCCCTTTTCCTGCAAAGGAATGACAGAAAAGCCAGGAGAGTTCAGCTCATTGCTTCTCCTGTACCCATGAAGTCCTCAGGGATCCTGCACTAGTGGTTAGTGCTTAGGACTCCAGAGCTCTCTGCAAACACTAAATGTGGAAAACTGTTTTCTTGTGGAATTTGCTATTTTCTCACTGAGACTCCTGTGCTGCTGTTCATTCGTGCACCCTTTTTAACAGTCCTGTTGCACTTCTCTGGAGGAATATGTCTCTTGAGTTTCTGCATAGCAGATACCATCTCTGGTCAGTCACATTGTTGGGGTACAACTCACCAGTTAGGGAAGTAGTGTAGATGTGCTTGTGGTGGAGACACAGAAGTTTGGTGAATGGGGTTGGGTTCCCAGTGGTCCTACAGGCTTTCCTGTCTGTTGGGGTCACTGAATTTCCCCAGTGGTTGGTAAGTGCTGAAGTGGGTAGGAAGACAACAGCCAACACAGTGATGAAGCTGAGTGTGGTGATTCTAGTTCTGTGGCCCACATTCCCCAGGGCACATTGTCTTTGGATAAGCAGGAGTTTCCTACTGCCTGGGTGAAGCCAGAGGTAAAGGGACACCAGAGCATTTATTGCCACACTAAAACACACTTTCTTCTGATTTTCTGTGTACCACCCACAGTGCCAGTCTGCATGTCTGCACCAAAGCAGCTGCGTGAGCAAGCTCAGATCCCTCCATTCTCTTTAACTGTCCAAATCCACAAGCCACTTGATCTTTATTCTCCTGTGACTATACACTTGGGGCTTCTCAGCTAGCTCAGCACTGAATGGTGGTTTTCCTTGCCCTTCATCTTGCAGATGGAACAAGTAGGTTTCATCTAGAGTGCCTCACAGTCATCAGCCAACCTTTCACTAGAGCCTTTCACTAAACCAGCCTGCTCTCAGTTTCTGGTGTCCCTGACAGAGTAGCCCCAGCAGAGAAAATCTGATTTAAGCCTTCAGCCTCACTTACGTTGCATCATTTTATGGTTTTCTGTCTTTGGGCAGAAACAATGTTAAAATTCAAGTCACTTCATTTACCTGAGATGATGAGTTGCAAAATGAGCAGAATTTACTGGGTTTTGCTGTGCAGAAGGAAGAAAATGCCTCTTTGAAATGAGCTGGACCAAAGCAGTTCAGCAGTGGAAAATACCAGAACCATTTCTGACCATGCTGGGCATGTGTGGACTCTCATTGAAGTCATCCATTGGTTTATTTCCTTGCCTAGATGTCACAGCTTATCTTCACTTCTGCTATTTTGTTTACATATCCTATTTTAGTCTCCTTTTGGGGGTAGGGAGTACGTTGTTGAGCTGGCTGAACCAGCATTCAAATCCTGTGTGTATGTAGCACTGTGTGACATGTGCCATTTCTTTCTTGAAGCCCAACATTGGGCGATTAGGAATTCCCCATGGGCCTTCTGGAGAGAAGGTGGCAGTGGTGACTGTGGATGACTGTGACACAGCAGTGGCTGTGCGCTTCGGGAGCCTCATTGGAAACTACACCTGCGCTGCCCAGGGGACCCAGACTGGCTCAAAGAAGTAAGGATTCCCTGTGTTTGCTTTTTCTACTCATTCTCTTCTTCCAGGGGGGGAATCAACAGTATTTCACTTGCCACTAAACCAGTTAAGTTGGTGAAGCAGATATGATTTGGCAAGAAAAAGTAACAAGGCTTGGTAGATAGAATTTTTTAGAGGCTGCTGCAGGTAGCCAGTGCACTGGGTGGAATGCACAAAGATGTGTGCAGAGACAGATCTGACCAAATTGCTTGTAAAATGCAAAACAAAAATGCCTGTAGGACAGTGTGGATAGCCCCCAGAAAGCATCTCCTCAGCATGAAAATGTAGAGAGAAGGGCAAATAAAATATTAGACATTGATAATGAAGGGGATGGCTAAAGAGCTTGTTATTTCTATCTCTTAAGTCCTGTCTTTAAATTAATGGAAATAAAGGAGATAGATAGAGAAAAGGCACGTGAAAGTATGAAAAAAACTTTACTCTGAGGAAAGACAAGAAAATATTAGTACTTTTGAGTTCAAAGAGGAGGAGATGAACAGCAAGTAACATAGCAGGGATATAAAGTAATGAGTGAAAGCAGAAAAACCATTAAGATAAACATGCTGCTCTAAAATCCCAGGAAGAGAAGGGGGTGTCATAAAAATAAGGGCTAATTTAAGCTGACCAGATGACCCAATTTACGCACAGTGTGGAGTTATTCAGTGGAACCTGCATCCACTAAATGTTACTTAGACTAAGATCTCCAGAGGATTTTAAAAGGATTGGTACTGTATAATAATTAATCATACCTCAAAGTCTATGGCATCTCAACCCTTGTGCTGGGGAGCATTGCCAGCCCCTGGATGACTGGAGTCAGAAGGAAGTGTCCTGCTATTGTACATTTTTCCATAATTTTAATTTTTTTCATCATACTGGACATTGTTAGGGACAGGTCATTGTTTTCTGTATGCGTATGGCAGCTCCTACATTAAAATTTATGGTGTTTCTGGAAGGTCCTTTGGTTACAAGCTCTGGAAATGCTGCTGTAGCAGAGGGAAGTGTGTGGCAAAGTAGGTAAACCAAACAGCTCAAATGTGCTTGTGGAAGGAGTAAGATAAAGAACCAAACATAACAAATTGAGCATTTCTTGGTTTCTACAGATCTTTGGACCTAACTGGCCCACTTCTCCTTGGTGGCGTCCCAAACTTGCCTGAAGATTTCCCAGTGCACAACAGACAGTTTATTGGCTGCATGAGAAACCTCTCTATCGACAGCAAACCCATCGACATGGCCAGTTTCATTGCCAATAATGGCACTCTGCCAGGTATGAGCCATTACCACCTCAAAAATCAACATGACAAAACTCTGCCATAGCTGTGTGTATAACAGTGTTTTGGGTTTTGAAGGAGCTGGCACTGGTAGGAACCCCAGGAAGAGGCAAGGGACAGAGGGGTCTGAAACCCCCCCGTCCCCTGTTAGCACTGCTGAGTGCAAAGTCTTTGACCCAGGCCTGATGGCAGGGGCTGGAGGTGCTGCTGGGCATTGTGCTGCCACCACCACCAGCACGGCTGCACCCACACCTGGTTTGTTTGAGCAAGGTGCAGTCTGCACCCGTGCCAAGGACCCACACAATAGCCCGTGGCACAGCACACACTTAAAGGATTAAGCAACACACAAAAAAGGACAAAGCTTTTTTCAGACCTCCTGCATTGCTAAGAGTTTCACCCAGAAGTTTACTCCCAGAAGAACTTCCCCTCTTTTTTTTAACTACCTTTCAAATGTCATTTTGCTTTGAAAGGCAATGGGATTATTTAATGAAAAAACAACATTTTTAATGACATTTTTATAAAGTACGTTTGTTCTGTAAATCAACTTCTGCAATCCTCAAAATCTGAAACCTGCTTCAAGAAGTAAGCTCTTGGAGGTTCTGATTTGGTGTCCAGACCATGGATGTCTTGATCAGGATAAGTTCTGGTGTAAAAAAATGTTCTCATCATTATAAAACTGAGTCTTACATCTAAGAGTATGAAGTCCCTTCCTTCCGTGCCACTAAGAGTCTGGGTAAGAGCTAAACTGCAGTTGTTGGGTAATGTTGCATTGATCATGGATTAAGTAGGGAGTCATAGCATACACTTCAGATTGCTGTTCTGTCTTGGGGCTCTTTTTTGATATTTTTATCTAATACTAATTAAACATAAGTTTTTATCTTATGGGAACACACATCAGGAGACCGTGAAGTGTTTTCTTTAGGATGGATATTTTTTTTCCTTGTTGGAAACATGTGTCTGTAAAGTTTAAAACGATGATGTATAGCAGTGTTACTCCACTGGCTTTCCCCATTTAGTGTCTTGGTTATATGAGAGGAAGTTGCAAGCAGTAGTGCTGAGTCACAGCACCAGTTGTTCTGCCTGTCTTCTGCAATGGATGCTGGGGGAAGAGTGTAAAAATAGCACAAGCGTGCAGTGATATTTCCCCAAGATTTTCTCTGGAGGTTAACAGCTCAGTTGACTGTATTTAGTAGCCTTTGATAGATTTATCTTTATGAATTTGGCACTTACTCAACTTGCACAAACTTTTGCCATCCACATTTTGCTTCACTGACTTCAGGGGTATTAAACAAAAACCAAAAAAACCCATAATGGTCATGCCTTACCTTTACGTCAAAACTCAGATACAACAATTCAGAACCTTTTCTGTGTTAAACCCTTGCAAAGTAGCCCTTTTCCTGAATTTCAGGCTGTGCAGCACAGAGGAACTATTGTGAAACCAACTGGTGCCAGAATGGAGGCACGTGCATCAACAAGTGGAACACGTACATTTGTGAGTGCCCTGTACGCTACGGAGGGAAGAACTGTGAGCAGGGTAAGGTGCACAGACCATCCCTAGTCATGTGTGCACGTTGTGTTACCCATCATTAACATCTCCTAGCATGTATGTCAAACTGTGATACGCAAGGGATGGATAACAGAAGGTTGCATTTAAGACTAAAAGTCACCCATTATCTATTTTAAATAATTTTAGGGATCACCTAAGTAGTAAATATGGTAGCTGACAGACTGTGATGAATAACAGCAGCTTTCATTGATTTACTTACATAAGCAGAGTAGTTCCCCAGAACTTGGCAGTATTTTGTGATTTGTTTATAGTAAAAATGCCTGATTCTAAGTCCCTTTAAGTCAGTGGAAAGAATCCTGCTGATTTTATTGGGCTTTGACTCTAACCAGGGATAAATGTGTAGTTTTAATCACCACAGTCTTGGCAAGAAGGCACTGTGCTGACTATGAGCACTTTCCTTTTTATTGGGTTTTTCTTTGATTGAACAAAATGTGCCTGTATGTGTGAAACCTCTTTAATAAAGGATGAGGAAGGAGCAGCAGGTGTGTTTTATAGGGTATGAAGAATTTGAAGTTAGTTTCTTCCCAAGAAGGCAAGGAATTGTCTGCATGGGTCCCATGGGGTTGGTGCAGCAGTGGGATGCTGGTGGAAGGGCAGTATCCATGTCTAGTGGAGGGTTGCTCATGTGGGGTCTTCTTGGAGGCTTCCAGGAATGAAAACTGGCTTAAAGTGGCTTTCCTAGAAGCAGAGGGCCAAATTCTGGCCTCTAATGCAGATGTGGTAGGTCTTAATTTCCATTACTCACCCATGACACTTAACCTAAAGTAGTTTGCAGTGTGATCAAAGATTTAGTTCTTATGTTGCATCTACCCCAAACCAGACAATCTTGATGACTCTCAGCAGGGAGGAGACTCTGAAACAGCAGCTCTCCAAGCTGAGGTGCACAAACCACAGTGATTTGCAAAACACTTTAGCTCAGAGTGCCTGGGTCAGATCTAGGTGGTGGCAACTGCTCTTCCCTTGCCTGAGAAGCAGCAGCTTAGGAGGAGAGGATGCATAGTTAGGTTTGTGGCTTGGAAATAAGAGTTTGCAGGATGAGGGACAGGAGAAAGGATGACAAAGGCCTATGCTGTGTTCCACCTCATGCAGAGCCTACAGCTGCTGTTACTACCCCTAGCAAGTTACCTGTTTTCTGTAACAGCTCCTCAAATTTTGTGAGCTCCCCAGGTTTGTTAGAAGATCTAATTTTTCCATGTCTCATGTCAGATATCTTTGTCAGTGAAGTTCTGGTGTTCTCTTCATGGTGCTCTGCTCTATGTGGCACTGATGTCTCCTGAGAGGGTGCCAGGCCCCAACTCTGGTGTAGCCTATACTGGAGTAAATGGGGAGTAGTGCTGTCCCGTGAAAAGACTGTCCTTCCTTTTGTCTTTATCTTAGTTTTAAAATTGCATTTCAAAACTTGATCAAATGTGTATTTTATTCATAATTTTCTTACTACAAACTTAAGACCAAAACTTGAAGTTTAGTATTTAGAAAATTATGTCAGAACTGCCCTGTAGCCATCATTGGAAATACATTTTAAATTCAGGTAATGCAGATCATGACAATCACAGCATCACTGTTTCTCCCTGCCCTCGTGTTCTTCTCTGCCTCCAGCACTGTGCATTCCTCTATGTCCCCTTTGTCTTCCATAAACTTGTGTTCTTGCTGATGCCTCAGTCTGGGGGGAGGGCTACAGTTTGAGGGCAGCAGGCAACTTGCTTCTTTGATGATATTTGTGGGGCAAGTTGTCCCTAAGAAAAAAATTCACATCAGGACAGAAATTAATTATTCTGAAACACGAACAGCTGTTGTTTTCAGGTGCCTGAAGTTAACATCAGGAGATACCAGTGATGTAGAATACTCCTTGCTTTCAGGTTGCTCATTTGAATCTTAGAATTGCTTATGTTGGAAGGAACCTTAGAGATCACCTACTCCAACATCCCTGCCATGGGATGCATCCCTGCCATGGGCAGTGATGTCTCCCATCTAGACAAGGTTGCTCAAAGACTCATTCAGCCTGGCCTTAAACACCTCCAGAGAGGGGGCATCCAAAACTTCTCTGGGAAATCTGTTCCAGAGTCTCGCTACCCTCATACTGAAGAATTTCTTCCTAATACTAGTATAAACCTATTCTCCTTTAGTTTAAAACCATTTCCTATCACTGGACACTCTTCTGAAAGGACCCTCTCAGCCTTCCTGTAGGTTCCCTTCAGGTATTGGAAGGCCGCTATAAGGTCACCTTGGAGTTTTCTCCAGGTTAAAATTCCAACTTTTTGATTGCCTGCTCTTCAGAAACTGTGGGATCAGGTCTTCACTTGTAAGGAAGATGTGTTTTAAATTCACCAGCCTCCTGCTAACTCACCTTCTGGCAGCTCCCAGCTCCCTCTGCTGACATAGAGAAGGGAGATAAAATTAGGGGAAAATAGTTTCACTGTATTTATAGTCTTAATTCTTTTAAAAATGGAACTACTGAAATGCTGTGAGGGAGATCTAGCAGCTGTGCTAGATGGCTGATGTCACTGAGCTAGCCTTGGGCTGAACACCACAGGTTTGCACCAAAACACAAGGTGTCACGTGCCTTATACCCCAACTGCAGGTGACATCCCAGTGTTGGTATTGTGTTTCCCCAGGCCCTCTGTCTTCACAGTCAAACACCCTCACATCTTTCTGATGGCCTTTTAGATGTAAGAGTCTCTTAAAAGTGTATGTAGATACACAGGCAGTGCTTCCAAGTGACAAACACAGAAAACAATTATTTTGCATCCCTGCAGCACCGATGGCAGGGAGATGCTGTGCTTGGAAGCACCTGTGCTCACCTCTGTGGTGAGGGGATGGTCAGGTCTCATCTGGGCACATACTATGTGGCTACCAGCTCCTCCATGGACAACTGTGGTCATAGGCATGGGGAAGGGCTGGGGGATGAAAGATGTTCAGAATGTGGCTGACAGATGGGGATTTCTGTTTTACTAGCAGGAGAAGGTGCACCCTGGCCCCAGGGAAGGGAGAGGAGTTGGGAGGAGGTGTGGGAAGGGAATGGTATTTGCAAGCACAAGAAGTCACAACCAGTGAGAAAAGGAAGAAAGTGCCTAATTGTCATGCCAGTCCAGTTCTCCCAGGAGCTGAGCTGAAACACTTGCAAACAGCGTTCCCAGCCTCCAGCAAGTGGCAAGCCCACAAGGTTTGCATCCTGGCTCGGCTCTGCAGAGGCAAGTGGACTTAAAAAGTCGCAGCAATAGTTTAGAAAACCACTAGAAAAGAAGTTTGAAGTTGAGGTCAGCAGGGTAGAGGAGGAAGGAGAGGTCTGACTTTTGCACGTGTAAAACAGAAGGAAGAAATGATCCTGCTCAGCACTGGCATCCTGGTTACTTTCACACTGATGTGGTGCAATGCAGACTGCCCTTGCCCAGACAGCCAGAACCCTTATGACTACAAAGGGGAGATCACAGCCTGGAGCAGGAGGGAGAAGGGTTGCCCTTTGGGGCTGCCTGCACCTACTCAGGGTGGGGTGGTTGGTAACCACACCTAAGAGAAGGGCAAGTCAAGTTAGACTTCTGGCTTGGCTAGTGGTAGTCCTCTAGTCACTAACATCTTGTTTCTCATAAATAGGGTCTGAAGGCCTTGCTCTTTCCTACAACCCCTACACTCCCCCTGCCCCCCAAACACAGCCCTTTATGTTACAGAGACCAGCAAGGCAAACATATCAGAATTTGGGGGTTTGGGTCTTGCATCCAAAAAATGCAACTTCACATCCAGCTGACTTCCATCTTCAGCTATGAGGTCATCCCTCTGACTTTTTCCAAGGACTTGTCATTTTATAGTAGCACATAAATATATGTGATCTCTCTTACTACAAGCAAATCCAGAAAAGTCAGCAGATATCTCAGGAAGGAGATTGAGGTCCTGGAGCAGGTCCAAAGGAGGGCAACCAGGCTGGTGAAGGGACTTGAGCACAGATCCTATGAGGAGAGGCTGAGGGAGCTGGGGCTGTTCAGCCTGGAGAAGAGGAGGCTCAGGGGAGACCTCATCACTCTCTACAACTCCCTGAAAGGAGGGTGTAGCCAGGTGGGAGTTGGTCTCTTTTCCCAGGCAACTATCAACAAGACAAGAGGGCATGGTCTTAAGCTGATCCAGGGGAAGTTTAGGTTGGATATTAGAAAGAATTTCTTTACGGAGAGGGTGATCAGACATTGGAATGGGCTGCCCAGGGAAGTAGTGGATTCTCTGTCCCTGGAGATACTTAAAAAGAGACTGGATGTGGCACTCAGTGCCATGGTCTGGTAACTGCAGCGGTAGTGGATCAAGGGTTGGACTTGATGATCTCTGAGGTCCCTTCCAACCCAGCCAATTCTATGATTCTATGATTCTATGGTATGGTACTTTGGAGCAGAAGAGAAGGAAGGCTGTTAAGCCCTGTCATCTCACTGGCCATCCACATGGGATCAGTGACTCATGAAAAACAAGGCTAGGTGGCAATTTGTAGTGGTTGTACTCAGTTTCTAAGGCCTACTTCCATATGCAAAAAGCTGCCATGAACTTCAGCAGCATGCCTGTGAGTGAGGACACCAGGCAGGGCATTCCTGCAGATCTTACTACAAGGTACCTCACATGGTGGAGGTACCATATGAGGTGTTGTGAATAGCACAGAGCTCCCAGGGCTTAATTTGTGCTTTTAGTCAGTAGGATCAACTAATCTATGGTACTGTTGCTCCTGTTACCTGAGATAACTACTTTAAAAGTCCAAAGGGTGGGTGTTTCCCTATTTTCCATCAGCAAAGTGCTTTCCACTGAAGGCTGTCATCTGCGTCTCCCTGTAGGACCTGTACTCCTACAAGGCTAAAGAGGAGGGCAACTCTCAGCTGTCACCTGGTTTGATTTCAGTTGTCACCAGGCAGATGGTTTGGGCAATTTCTCACAAGCTTTCTTCCTGTGAAAAGGCTGCATAGCTGAGACAGATGAATAATCTAGTCCTGGAGTTCTTATAATTAATTAATATTTCCTGTTGCCTCCCAGCCTCTTCCTCTGTGTTTAATCTGTTAATTAGAAGCAGGTAATCAAAGATATGTTGAAAACATCTGCGGCGACTCTGTTGCCCTCATACTTCCTGCTTTTGTCCACCCACTCAGCAGCAGCAGTGTATCAGAAGGGATCCTGAGTTACCTTTCTAGGAATCTCCCACACCTGTGTAATACCATAGCAGTGTGGAGGTGCAGCCTCTGAGTGCAGGCACTGAGACAAGGTGCCTCCCCAACAGGGGTAGGTTGTGAATTTACAGTATTATCGGGTGCTTCACAGTAACTCCCTTAGACTGGTTCTTACTCCATCATAGATTAAGAATAGATCAGTGGAAGAGGTGCTATCTGCCTTGTGCCATCATTGTGATACAGCATTATTTCTCCTCTTAACCTTTGTCCTGAAAGATACCAACTCCCTCTCTCCTGTTTTTTGATTTACAGCAATGCCTTCTCCTCAGCGTTTCAGTGGTGAAAGCATTATAATTTGGAGTGACCTTGACATTACCATCTCTGTGCCATGGTACATTGGGCTGATGTTCAGAACCCGAAAAGTCAATGGCATGTTAATGCAAGCCAGTGCTGGGGCTGCATCCAAGATCAACATTCAGGTAAAATTGCTGCTGGCTTTGGTTAGAAAGGAGTTAAATTCTCCCCCATCAGTGTATATGGCCACCTGACCTAAATAGCTTCATCCACCCAGCTAAATGCATGTCAATAAAAAAAATGTTTCTTCAGCCAAGATGAAAATCTTAATGATCAAAATATAACTTTAAAAGTCATTATTTTTTTAAAGAGGGGTAGGGGTGTGCATTATTATAGATGCAATAAAAATGTCTTGATTTTTTTTGTTTTTTTTTTTTTTGTCAGTAATTTAGTCTGAATGTTCAAAGTTTTCTGATGAGTTATTGCAGTCTCTGCTGTACTGTTTCAGCTTTTTTTCCTTTTCGATTGTCTTAGGAAATGTTATTATCTTTCCATCTGCTGCCTTCTGCATCAAAACCAAATATGTAGCAAAAAATAGACATGAATATTTTTTTTCAACAGATACTGAACAGCTATGTGCAGTTTGAAGTGTACAGTGGCCTGGGCCAGGTTGCTAGTTTGAAGATGAGCCAGTCAAGAGTCAGTGATGGGGAATGGCATCATTTATTGATAGAGCTGAAGAGTGCTAAAGATGGTAAAGACATAAAGTACCTCGCTGTCATGTCCTTGGACTATGGGATGTATCAGGTAAGGCAGCATCATAACTTTACCACTCAGCACTACATTAACATTTTTAGGATGAAGTAGAATAAAGGACTGTGGACAAATACTTATGCTGTGAGGCATGTTCTGCAGTGATTTGTAGCTAACGAAGTTATATTACTTTATTAAGTCTAATGATAAGCTATCTTTATGAAGAGTCATGTTCAGATGCCTGGCTTCTCACTGCTTTGATATTTCTTCTGTAATCTACTATCAGCTATTGCTTGACTCTGTCACTACAGAAAGTAGGCTGTCTGCTCACAGGGGATGATTGTGCTTCTTAATCGACTGTCCTTTTCCTCAACAGAGCTCTGTGCAGATTGGAAATCAACTACCTGGACTGAAAATGAAGCACATTGTTGTGGGTGGTGTTTCTGGAGATCAAGTCTCTGTTCAGCAGGGATTTTATGGCTGTATGCAGGTATGAAATGAGAAGTGTAGCAACCAACTTCAAACTTTTAAAACAATACCCTTGTGAAAGTATGGGATTTTATTTTTCATCCATCCCTGAACATTTCTGTTTCTGTCCATCAAAGTACCTAAGAATCAAAGTATTAAAGTACAAATCTGGTCTCACAGGAGAAAAGCATTTGGAAAAAAATCTGGATTTGGCTCATCAGGTGATGTTTCTTTAAAATGTAACCTCATGGATAAATGGAGATTGTGAAACACATAGTATGGTATTCTGAATGAAGACTTTAATTTAACAATAATTGTCTTTTGTTGCCAGGGAGTAAGAATGGGAGAGACATCTACAAACATAGCTACACTTAACATGAAACAGGCTACCAAGATCAATGTGAAGGAGGGTTGTGAAGTGGATAACCCCTGTGATTCCAACCCCTGTCCGCAGCACAGCTACTGCAGTGATGACTGGGACAGCTACTCCTGTGTCTGTGACCCAGGTAACCCAGTGACCATCCTGTGCCCTTATCCGGGAGCTGGATCACATCTTCATGCAATCAACAGAAGAGCAACAGCAGCAGAACACTTGCAAACTGTTGTCTTCTGATTCATTCTCTTCCAGTCAGGATTATCATTCCCAGTCTTGCTGTAACATCCTTGCAACTGCAGTCATGGCCTAAGGATCATTTGTTCTGGGCATCATATCAACCAAACAGGAAGATGGTCTCTCATCCAAAAGGCTCTTTCCATGCACCTTTCCTTTTCTTTTTTGTCTCATTTCTTTTTCTTCCCCAGCATTTTCTGTGGCTGAATTTCAGTCTCACACCCTGCATCCTAATCAACATACACTGAATGTTTTCTCTGTTTTGGCACATGTAGCCAGCACATGCTGGCAGCAACCAGCACAGCCACCTCCCATACACTCAAGGAAGAGAATACAAAACTATTTGTAACACATGCCCTGAATATAAAACTGGGAACCAAAGGCACAAAGGTGACTCAAGCATGTTAATAGACTGTCAAAACGAACAGTACTCTACCTTTTTTCCTGAGAGGGAAAAGAGTACCTTCTTTCTGACAGTATCTCAGGGGGAATCTGCTGATTATTGAAGATGTGTTATTTGTGTATAAGTGTAAAATAGGTGGTCTTTTGGAGACATGCATATAATAAATTACAATGACTGCTGTAATTTTATGGCCTTGTCTCCCCAGGGTACTTTGGAAGAGACTGTGTTGATGTGTGTAACTTGAACCCATGTGAGCATGTCTCCACGTGTGTGCACAAACCTAGCTCATCCCATGGCTACACCTGTGAATGTGGACAAAGCTACTATGGACAGTACTGTGAGAGCAAGTAAGAGAATTATTTTTGTTCAAGAATTATTTTTGTTCTTGATTTCTTTATCCTTCCAGGTATCCCTTCTCTTAAGGCAGCAGTCTTCACACTTTTCTGCTTTAGTTAGCTTTTTTGTTACAATTTGAGTGTTCATAATGGAAGGTATTTGCCAGCTCCCTGCCCTCTGGCACTCCTGAGCTCTCTTCCCAGAGACCAAGCAGACTTCCATGTACTCTTGGGCCACTTTTCTTCATCAGCAGCTCAGGGGCTCAACCAAATGTACTGTGTTACACAGCACTGCATCTGGCCTGTATCCTGTGGTGGGCTTGGATGGAGTTTGCACTACATCTCCCCTCCGGCTCTCCCAGCACTCACACAGACAAATGTGCCCGGTTAGGTGGCCTGTGGCCAGATCAAATGGCTCTGTGGGCTGGGTCAAGTCCTTGGGCTGGCAAAAAGCCATCTCTTCTGGACAGTCAGGGAGGCCCATGTCCTGTTGCTGTGTGGGATAAATGTGCCAGTTCTTTCATGACAGACCTTCCTACAACCGGCCTTATCCCAGGGGCGGCACTTTGATTTACTGTAATATGGCCCATTCATGATGTGCAAATGAAGTGCATTTGTCTGCCCGTTTAGAAATAGCTCATGTGATGTTTCCTTCCCTTTGAAAACCACAAGCTTCTTCCTCTGCCTTTTGTTGTGTGGACTTGCAAATGTTGGCCGTGTTGTTGCCAGATTCATCTTTCATTCCTCTGGATTAGCAATGCAGAGACATCGTCCCTTGTCATTATCTGCTGACATGATGTCAAGTGGAGCATTGTGGTTTTCCATATTATAAAGCATAGAAATACAAACCTGGCAATTACCATAAACAAAATTCAGCATGGTCTGAAACAGACAGCAAACAGCTTTTCTTCTGAAAATGAGCAGCAGGAAGGGGATTCCTTGTATGGTGTGCTGATCACAGACTCATCAGTGTCATCCTTCAGGCTGTTGCTTGATAAAAACTTCAGTTAGCAGAGACCCTGGTTACTGTCATGGCCCCTTGCCAGCCCTAGTGTTGGGGCATCTGTGGGACAAAACTGCCCAGAAGCTCAGCCATAAGTAACAGAACCAACATAAGTGAGGGTTATCCTTCAGCAGGGGGGGCTTTTGGGTTGCTGCACAGCCTCAGAGGAGACATGTCACCCCACTCATAGTCTTTGGGTCAAGGGTTGAACTTGATGATCTCAGAAGTCCTTTTCAACCTGGCTGATTCTGTGATTCTGTGATTTGATGCATAGTCTTGATCAAAGCTGTCATTTTTCCCTCTTCCATGTTCTCAGCCACATGTCCTCCTCTTCTGTGTCAGATTAGGCCTTTTCAGACCCTGTGGTGTGCTGAGGAAGGCAGGTTAGCTGAAAGGTAGTGGATTTTCTTTATAGGGTGAGCTTGCAGCCAGCTTTGCACCTGAGGTGGTGGCAACACAGGGTGAGCAAGCTCTTCTGCCCATGGCAGGATTGGGACAGGAACCCGTGGGGATGGGAAGTGGGATATAAAATGTGGGAAGAGGTGTACCCCAAGGTTATATTTATGGCAGTAGGTAAACCAGGGCACAGGCTCAACACCACCTGCAGTTGCCTGAGCTGTTGAAGTGCTAGCACAGCCCAACATAGGCTGGCCAGCCTGCCACAGGCAGCACTTTCTCTGGTAGGGAACTGGGGCTGGTGGGACTGGGATCATTGTCACTAGGCAGTGTGGGTTCCATTACCCTCTTTTAGAGGAAAGGGCACTTCAGTTGTTCTTGCAGATGTATACTACTCATAAAGAGGAGCTGGTTTAAAAACATTTAGAGAAGCATTTACTCTATGGTTTCATAGTGCTGATATTCTTTATTTTCTTTTATTACAGTGTATATGTACTTATATATATATGTTGATTGTTGGCTGCTGCCAACACTGCACTCTGTGAGCTGATGAAGCTGAGTTCAGATTTGGCCCAAAGCTCTTTTCCCCCACCTTTTAAGAGGAAGCTTAAAAGAACTTCGTTTCAATTTTATTTTTCTTTTCTAGGATTGACCTGCCTTGTCCCAGAGGCTGGTGGGGAAATCCCATCTGTGGCCCATGTAATTGTGAAACTAGTAAAGGGTTTGATTCTGACTGCAATAAGACCAATGGTGAATGCCACTGCAAGGTAAGCAAAATGAACCAGTCTTGAATCAAAATTTATTTAATTTGAAAAGTAACTATAGCACTAATAACTATACCAAGTGAGTATCTGAGACAAAGTACACACAGTTGTGCTTTGTATCATTATGTATGTGCACAGTGTAGTTAATCTTTACCTAAAATATTTTGCTGGCACCACCCTTCACAAAATCATAGTGTGCAGCTCTTATCTTATTTGCATTTGGAAAGCAAAACTGTGTGGATGAAAGCCTGGCTCTGATCTCTCTGAAGTGCAGCCTGGTTTATCGGGGGAGATCAGACCTGGGCTCAGAGGAGTGCTGGTGGTGTTTTGTGTATCACAAATGAGTAATTGCCACAAAGCAGTTCTAGCCAGCTGGGTGAAGCTCTCCCTGTGCAATGGCCAGCAAAAGGCCCAGCAGCTGGAGAGAGGTAAATAATATAAGAGGCTAAATGCTTTCCTCAGTGCCTGCTCTGTCGAGTTTAAGAGGAATTTGCCATGGACAGGCCAGGACAGGGGATAGTGGATGGGAGGCGCCTCCCTCCTGAAGGTTTTACAAAGGAATTCTCACAATAGGTTTTACAATAGGCTTGAATGACATCAGAGAAGCTATGCCTGTGCAGTGAATCTGGCCCCATACTCCTTTCCAAAATGCCAGCAGGACACATAACAACTGTTGTGTTAAATCGAGCCAGTGGGGTGCCAGCACCATGCTCCTGTGTAATCGTGTAACGCCTCAGATCAAAAGCATTTTCAGATGTGATCTGAATATGTGATCATTGGTTGCTCTCCACCCTGTACGTGAAACACAAGTGGATGGTGCAATAAGTTTTCTTACTGGCTTGCTCATGCCATACAAGAGTGGAATTGTAAAGCAGAGAAAACTGGAAATCTTCCAAGGGCACATTTGCTGAGCACTGGAAGCAAGTACAATACGAGTAATGTAGGTCCTCCACCCCCACTGCAAGGGTTGGCCCAAACTCCAGGTATCTAAGTCACTGTGGCACAGGGAAGCCCATCCATCCACCCACCACTCAGCTCTGCCTCTCTGCATTGCCTGGGCTAGTGCAGCACACTTCCCACGGCTATGACATTTTCTGTTACTAGCAGTGTCATTATTACACGGTGCTTTGCACAGTGAGCCCTGTGATGCACGTGCTGCTAGGGGAGGATTTCAGAAACAAGTGATTTTGGAAAAGAAGTCGAGTACTTCATGTCTATCATTTTGGTTTTTCTAGGCAAATTACTACAGGCCCCAGAGCAGTGACACCTGCTACCCCTGTGACTGCTTCCCATCCGGCTCCCATACACGCACCTGCGACATGGAGACAGGACAGTGTCCCTGCAAGCCTGGTGTCATAGGGCGGCAGTGCAACCGCTGCGACAACCCCTTTGCTGAAGTTACCACGAGAGGCTGTGAAGGTACCTCCTGCCCAGCAAGTGCTGCTGATCAGCTGGGCTGTGGCTGCAGGATCAGAGCTGCTAGCTCCACTCAGCAGTGGGCATGCAGTGATGTCCTGGGGCACATGTGAGCCCAGTGCAGTGACTGCAGCAGGGGCAATGGGAGCTGCAGCAGCTTAAACACACACCCCTTCTCCTAACCTTGTACCAACAGGACTCGGGGGGTCTGGGGAAAAGGCTCTTAGTAATTTCATTTTCTGCAAATGGAAATATAGCACGCGTAGAGGAGGTAGAGCAAAACACTAATCCCAGTTTTACTTGAAACCTGAGTTTATCTGTCAGCAGAGCCATTCTGTGCTGTGCTGAAGAGGTGGGTGAGAGTCCTCACACCTTCTGCCCGAAGAGGCTCTGCTGTGTGCCTCATGCCCTCTGCCTTTCTTCTCCACCTTGCCTGTCCTGCCTTTCCTCTCACCCACCCACCCTTCTGTGATCAGCACAAAGCTGCTGCAGCAGCCATCTTACCACAGTGTGTGGGTGAAATGAAGGAGAAACGTTTTCCCACAATAAAGGAACAGGCAGTGATAGGCAGAGCCAAAATCCAGAGCCCCATAATCATCCTGAGCACTCCCCTGCCTGTACGTGTCTGCCCAGACTGCTGGATAAGGAGCACCTGGTAGGTTACACTGTGGAAGAGACTGCAGAGGGCAGGTATCCTGACAGGGACTGGAAATTACAGAAAGGTCCTTTACACAGGTTGAAGTAATCTCCTGGATGTGGTTTTTATCTTGTCAGAAAAGTTGCATCATTGCTTTTTCTGCTTTCAGTAATTTATAGTGGCTGTCCCAAAGCTTTCGAGGCTGGTATTTGGTGGCCACAGACCAAGTTTGGACAGCCAGCTGCTGTGCCTTGTCCTAAGGGATCAGTGGGTAAGTTCCCTGGGTAAAACATTAACAATTTTATCTATATGCCTGTTTGAGGGGGGAAAAAAGAGCCTATGTACACATTTTTTGTTTTTTTTTCATTGGGTCTAGATTACAGTATAGCTTATGCATGTTTTATGCAAGCATGAAAGTTTATTGAGCTGAAACTGAAGAACTGTTAAACTGTTGGAATAGTCAGAAACTACATCAGATAAACACATGCAAGGAACAGAAATTCTGTAATGGTATTTTCAAAAAAAGCACAATCCCATTTTCTGTTGACTCTATCAAGCAGTTCTTACAAATGTAACTTTCACCGATACAGCTCCTCTGGGCAAAGATAAAATGATAAAATTGTTTATGTGATGATTGCTTTACTGGCATTTATGGCCAATGCAAGTTCTGTTGTAACTCTTAGCTGTTACACCCAATGTGTTTTCTTTAACACCTAAGTCAGATGGCTGAAAAATGCATTTTGTGAAGCACGTGAGCTGTGCCATTTTGTGCTGCAAGCAAACAGCAGTCTGCTTTTTCATGCACATCCCTGAAAATGTATGTCTAGTGGAATGCCAAAGTAGATTTTTGAAGGAGGAATTCACAGTCTTTTCCAGAGTCTCTTCTGTGGGAAATAGAAGCTCTTCCTCATTTCTGGGCCTCCTTACTCTGAGCTGCAAGCACTCCTTAGGCTTTAATGAATGGTCATGGGACTTCCCCAAATATTACCAGGTCCCTGTATGTGTGCAGGAGATTTCTGATGACCCAAGCTCCTCTTTTAAGGATTTTGGGATATAGAATTTATTTCTTTATTGAAATCCAAGAGTACTTACATTAATAAACAGTATAAGGTTAAATTAAAATAAATTTTTGCACTAAATTTGTACTGTTCTTGCTGTTGACCTGAGTGCCTCTTCTAGCAAATAGGCTAGCAGCCAAGGGTATTTGTAGGAATTGCACATTTTAAGTGAATTTTATAGAAAGTTTGACTAGGAACCTAGGGTTTAATTGTATTCATCTAATCATGGGATATAAATAATTCTATTTTTTATTTTTCAATTAATTAGAATTCTTTAGATATTAGTAATTAAATTTCTTAGACATATGCAATGCATATGTAATCCAGATTAACTAGTGTAGTGTAAATTTTGAATTGGATAACTTGCACTTCAGTCTGAAGGATCAACAGCCAAGAATAATTTTTAAATTATCTGACAAATAATACAAAATAATAGGCTAAATTAAATTGTAAGGTGCTCACAGACCATTCACAAGTGGCAAAAGGCAATAATAGGTCTTGTCTGAAGGTGCTAGCATGTTTTGACATGAAAACAGCATTTATCTGAGAGGTCTTCCCATATAGGCTGTTGCACAGGAATCTGGGCAGGGACATGTTTACATAAATATTTAGGAAGTGCATAGTCCTTCTCAAATTTTATATAAGTAAATTGCTGAATTAATTTGAAACTTTTAGGGCAGCAAGGCTGAGAGGAGTTGGACAGAGCTGAACGTTTTTTTTTAAGCTTGGGATAAAATGATTCATGAAGATGATTAGTTTTTAACTTTCCAGACAGGAATTCCAGGCTGGATATCGAAGCATGTGCATATCTCTAGAAAGTCTAGGAAATTTAAAATCTCTGAAGATTCATCCATCAGGATTCAGAACAGTATTTACCATTAACACTTTGTTTCCTGCAGGAAATGCAGTTCGCCATTGTAACATTGAAAAGGGCTGGCTGCCTCCTGAGCTTTTCAACTGCACCACCAGCACTTTTGTGGATCTAAAAATCATGGTAATCTGTGTTTTCTCATTTTTAGTCTTTATTTTAGAAATTATCATCAGTACAGACTGCAGTTTGATATCCCTGGACTCTATCTTTCCATTGAGTCCTTGAACCCCCTTGATTCCCTTCAGGACCATTGTGCTTTTCTGGCTCGTGGTTACATTTTCTATTGAACTGTCCAGTCTGCTTTTGCTAAACAGAAAACCATTTTGATCAAACAAGCTCGTTTAAGCCAAAAAATCCCTAAATCCAATGATTGTCTTTGCAAGTAGAATGAAAAAGAAACGCAACAACAACAAACCTCACATTTGTGGTGGTTTTTTCCACCTTCTTGTCTCTGATTCAGAATGAGAAGTTACACCACAATGAGACCAAGCTGGATGGAGACAAAACCATACGGATCGTGAGAGTGCTGCAGAATGCCACCAAGTACACACAGAGCTTGTATGGCAATGATGTCAGGACAGCTTATCAGATGATGATCCGGGTCCTCCAATATGAGAGCCAGCAGCAAGGGTTTGACTTGGCAGCTACAAGAGATGTGGAATTCAATGAAGTAAGAGTGATACTACATACTGTGCTGAGTCTCTACAATTCCCCTTGGAAGTTTTACAGCAATGGATAATTAAATTTGTCATTGGCCAAGGTGGAGCAAATATGTAATTGCTTTATCTATTTCACAGCTGAGTCATTCTTCTCAGTTTAGAATGGGAAGTTGGTTCTGCATGTGTGTATGCACACATAATTATATATCATCATTGTAACAACCAAAAGTGAAATTCCCCAAATTAATAAATAACCAGTTTGATGTGTTATTCCTGGATAAAATAACTTTGTGTACCATATTCAACTCTGTTGGAAAACCTCCCTAATGGAATTGGTTTTATTTAAACGTATAGTGAACAAACTCTGAGCCCATTACTGACTGAAGTTTTTTTATAATTCAATTTTGAAACACTTGAGTCACAATTATTTAAGAGTTGGTACTTTGGAACACATTCCATACTGTACAGACATATTAAGTGATGCAGGCACATAGAATGCATGCCAGAGGCCTTCTGCTAGTTAGAGCATTCATAAATGATGCAGTTTTTACAAAAAACCTGACCAGGTCTAGAGAACAAGCTCTAGCACCCTCCCTGTCTGGACGAAACACACAGTTGTGGTGGAAGAATGTGACATGTGGAGGAAGTTGGGAGCTTCCTGTGGTCTAAAAATGTGCAGATTGGATGACCAGTGTCAGACTTGTAGAGCTTTCCTCATTGCCATGTGTGCTGCAGGGTACAGTTTCCAAGATCCTGACCATGGCACAGCACAGTGTCCAAGTGAGAACATCCACTGTACCTGTGCCAGCAGAGCCCACATCTTGGGAACTCGTGTGGTGATGCTGGAACAACCCTCCATGGGCCAAGACTGGCTGCTGTGCTGGCCAAGGCAGGCAGACTTTGAGGTGAATTTGTAGACCCTGTACAAAACCAAGCTGAACCAGGAGAGGACATCCCTGGGGAGGTGGGAGCAAGAGGAGAAAATTCCTCAGTGTCTTGGCCTGTAGAATCAACAGAGAGAGGAGAGATCTGAAATGTTTAATATTATTAAGATTCTAAGAGATTGTTTCCTTTCGTAAGGACACAACGTACTTACAGACTTGTACCAGCAGATTGTGGAGTGACTGAATTCTCCCATTCAGCTCTTGAGAAGGAACTTCATTTTTAGCATGTTTTGTTAAGTAAAAATAAGAACAGTAGGGGAAAAAGTGGTTCAGAAATCTCTGCTTTAATGTATTATTGTCTGTGCTTCATACTGAAACTCATAAAGATGATGTTTTCAAGAACTCCCTAAATATTTTTAGGCTAGGCCAGGAATTTGAAAATTAATCAGTAAAGCTCGTGAGGAGGTAGCTTCCTAGGCTGAGTGAGGGCAAGGGCAGAAGGAATTATTATTTTTTTAATAATCTCAGGTAGAAGCCTGAAAAATAGATAACAAAAAACATAAATAATGTTCACAAACCCCAAAGAGGCCTGGTACCAAGTACAACATGTGTCTCCTACATTCCTGGGGAGCTGTATAGTGCTTCTCACCCTAGATAAGGGTATCTATACTGGCAGCCTCTTTTAGTCTCAGATACACTCTTGCAACCTCAGACAATACTTAGACAGTATAGTGTCTTCGCAGTCTGCTTCTACCTGAAACCTAAATATTTGCCTTGACTATTTTAGAGCTTGAGGTGATTAGTTTCTACCATAATTTATGCAAATTTTATTTTAGTAATTAGGTTTTGGTGCAACAGTGTAGTTGGTATGTACACCAAGATTAAAAACTTCTTAGCACCATTCCCGTTTAAATCATTTAACACTCTATTTGGGGTTTTCCTCCATTCAGTCTGGGGGTCACTTGGCATATTCTTGTAAGAAAGGGCAGAAGGAGCAGATCCTCAGATAGAACTTCCTTTTTAACACCATTTGTAAGCAACATACAAACAAGTTGATAACAGCATGATTCACATTTCCTTAAGCGTTTTCAATTTTTTTATATACAAGTTAATATTTGTTCTTGTCATTTATCTCCATGTAAGTTGTCCTATTATCCCAGAATCAATACAATTAAAAAAAAACCAACATAATATTGCTGTCTGTTTCTTTTTATTTTTCACATATCACGTTATTTTGATTTCTCTGGGGGAATTTTTCAGTGTACATACCAAGCACTCTGCTTTTCCTTTTTCTCATCTCTCTGAAACAAAGAAAATACAGGTAGGTTTTCCTTCTGCATTTTCTTGCTAGTTTTCCAGTCAAAAAGAGGAAAGGAAGTAGGCAGTTCTCTTACAATCTGCAGTTTTGGCTTTGCTCATAAACTGTTTGAAGGGATTTGCTTTATGTAAAAAAACAACCTCATGTTGAGTAATTGGTGTGCATATTTTCATATGGCTACAGTAGAACATGCCTCCATTAAAATATTTCATACCCAATCACCTGAGGCAGTAATGCCAATCATTTTCAATGTTCCTCACTCGAAACCCAGCACTTTGGTTGCTTCATAACTTAGTCTTGTTCTTTCTTTCTCAGAATATTATCAAAGTGGGTAGTGCTCTACTGGACCCCAGCAATAAGGAGCACTGGGAGCAGATTCAGCGGACAGAGGGTGGCACCGCTCACCTCCTGAGGCATTATGAGGAATATTTCAACAATGTGGCCCAGAACATGAAGAAAACCTACATGAGACCCTTTGTCATTGTTACCACTAACATGAGTGAGTATCTGTGTTGAAAACTGCCATTTATTATTAGAGCTTTAAAAACATGTTGGATAAAAGAACTATCTATTTATTTAAGTTGTACTCCCTCAGAAAAAATGTATTTGGATTTTCCAGTCTAATCAATGCATTAATTTCAAGCAAATTGAGCCTTGATCCATATCTCAGTTGCTGTGGTTGCTTTTAGGGATCTGTGTCTGATCTGTTTTCTGCTGGGTTGTGCTGCTGCCCTGTGTGGCATTTCATTGCAGCCACAGTAGTGTACACATGGTAGGAAGGACAAAGTTTGTAAGTAAAGGTAATGCCTTTTGATACCACGTAATAGAGTTGAACACAGTAGATCATGTTTTTGAAAGAATCATACCACCAGCATCTGAAGAGTCACTGCAGTCCAAAAAAAATATCTCTACTATTGATCATACATCTGATTTTCACATGCTTTCCTAGCCTGAAGCTATGCAGAAGTCATCTTCTCTACAAATTCCTGTTTCCTCAGAATAACCCATACAAGCCTTCAGACACCATCCCAGCCTTGCAACATCCTCCATCAGAGCAAAATCCTTGGGGTCCAAAACATGTATAGAATTGTTTAGATGGGAAAATGTCTTTCAGATCAGCAAGGCCAATCATTAGTCTAGCACTGTAAAGCCCACCACTAAACCATGTCCCTAAGCACCACATCTTTTATATGCCTCCAGGAATTAATGATGCAACCACCTCCCTGGGCAGCCTGCTCCAGTGCTTGACAACCCTTTTGGTGAAGAAATGTTTCCTAATATATAACCTAAACCTCCCCTGATGCAACTTGAGGCCATTTCCTCTTGTTCTATCAATTGTTCCTCGGGTGAAGAGACCAACACCCACCTTGCTACAGCCTCCTTTCAGGTAGTTGTAGGGAGTGATAAGGTCTCCCCTCAGCCTCCTTTCCTCCAGGCTGAACAACCACAGTTCCCTCAGTTGCTGCCTGTAAGAATTGTGCTCTAGACGTGTCACCAGCTTTATTGCCCTTCTCTGGACTCTTTCCAGCACCTCAGTGTCCTTCTTGTAGTGAGGGGCCCAAAACTGAGTGAAGTACTTGAGGTGTGGCCTCACCAGCTCTACATACTGAGGGATGATCCCTGCCCTAGTCCTGGTGGCCACACTATTCCTGATACAAGCCAGCTGGCTTGGCCACCTGGGTACACTGCTGGCTCGTGTTCAGCTGGCTGTTGACCAACATTCCCAGATCCTTTTCTGCCTGGCAGCTTTCAAACAACTCTCTCCACGCCTGTAGTGTTGCATGGGGTTGTTGTGACCTGTGTGCAGGACCTGGCACTTGGTCTTGTTGTGAACCTCATAAAACTGGCCTTAGCCCATTGATCCAGCCTGTCCATGTCCCTCTGTAGAGCCTTCCTAACCTCAAGCAGATCACCACTCCTGCCCAACTTGGTGTCATCTGCAAGCTTGCTGAGGCTACACTCAATCTCCTCATCCATATCATTGATAAAGATATTAAAGAGAACTGTCTTTGTCACTGAGCCCTGGGGAACACTGCTTGTGACTGGGTGTTGGTGTAAACCAAGAAGAAAACATCAGATGTTCCAAGTCACCTTCCCCACCCATCATAGTAAATGCCTCCTCTGACAAAAAAATGTACTTCACAGATGTCCCTGCAATACATGTGCAAGTGAAGTACACGTGCACTCACAGCCTGGTCAGCCTCTTTCCCCATTTCTTCCCCCTACCCTCTCTATTTCATATTCTCCCCAGGTACTAACAGTCTGAGCTGATTGGGTGTTGGTGGTAGTCCTTCTCTGAGTGATAGGTGACTGACTGATAGGAAGACTGACTTCCTCCCAAGAAGCATTGCTATCTGGTTTTTATTTTCAAAAGTGGTCAAAATTGTTATCAGTCTAAACTCATATTTAGCTTTTCACGCTGCTGCTTTTATTTCAGACATGAAGAAGGGCTCATGTGCCAAATCCTTGTCTTATTTTCCCAGCTACACCCATTGGTATCAGAAATTAATTTCCCTTTGCCTACAAGCCTTGTCCTGAGAGTGCTTCATGTCCACAGTTACAGGGGCATGAAAAGCCAAGGCATGAGACAATCAAGCTATAAAAGGTTATGAAGTCCTGCTTTAGCTCCAAGGGGGAGGTATTCTTGTTGAACTAAGCCAAAGGGAAAAACTTTGATTTCTATTTAATAAATCAAACCAAAATATTTCCTTTTGATTCAGGACCATCGGATTGAAAATATTTTCATCTTCACACTCAGAAAAAAAGCATGCTCAGTGTTTTGACCAAACTGAACTGAGATGAAAACAAAACCCAGAATTTCTCGCAGGTTGTAAATCCTGATTTTTTCAGCCAGGTCTTCCTGAGTAAACAGGCGTGAGTTTGGGAGGGATGAAGCAACTCTGGCCTGAAAGGGGTCTGTTTTCTTTTGAACAGTTTTTTCAGGAGAACATATTGTTAATGGAGTTTCCTAGTGGCTCATCTGGGAGTTATTTAGAGAGCAGGAAAGGAGTGGGAATGTGCAGGTTGGTTATTTCTTTGTATAGAAACTTGCGGTGGATCACAGCTTTGAGTGTAGGGTTACCCCCAGGACTTCCAGCTTCTCCCCTTTGTTAGAACATTAGTTGGCACTCAATGACTTCTCTTAAATGGGGAAGTTCAAGCCAACTCAGCTGCTTTTAAGTATTTTGGCAGTTAAGACAACAGCCAGAGCTGATGAGGTGAGCCAAAGAGGAACTGCTAATGTAGAGGAAGGAGAACTGGAGGAGTAAGGAGTTTTCCCAGGTAAAATCCAGGTTATTTTCTTTGCTTAGCTGACTTTGTTATTGAACAGATGTAGAACTGTATTTTTTAAGCAGCAGATTTAGCCTTCCCTGCAAGAAACAAGTCTGAAATTGTAACATACAACTTCTGCATTTCCAGTGTTTCTTGTAGTGTTTTCTTAGAGAGTCACTGTTGCAAAATAGATTTGTAATTTGGTAAATGTAACATAATTCTGACATGTAGGCTTTTAGTTGTCATTTGAGGTATTAATTGAGAGAAATTAAATTTGAATTTATATTTTGAGGTTAAATGTCATCTCCGCATGGTGCATAAATTTTTACCTTTCATTCATGTTTCATTTTGTTGCAATATTGTATTTGAAAGCATTGAAGTTAATTTTATGGGAAACTTTTTTTCCTCAGTTATTGCTGTTGACATCTTTGACAAGTCCAATTTCACGGGAGCTAGAATACCACGTTTTCATGAGATTAAAGAAGATTATCCTAAAGATCTGGAATCATCTGTTGTCTTCCCTGATACTTTGTTCAGACCTTCAGAGAGGAAAGGTAAAACCCTTCTGCTGCTGTTTTGGAGGGCAGTTTTGACTATCTCCCAAACAGCACGATTAATCCTTACGAAGTGGAGTGGTACTAGGGTGAGAGCAGGGCTACCATCTGCACAAGCAAACATTATTTAGGGATGGAGCAGCTGTGCATACCTCTGAGGCATTTTGCCTGCCGGCAGCACAGGAGCATGGGGGGCTGTGTAACTGGCTGTACCTGTCTGTCAGGTCCTGCTCCTGGACCATCAGCACGAGAGAAATGCTCTGCCTCAGTTCCCACCAGCATAGGATGGGACAGCTGCCTGGAGACAGCAGCCCCACAGCCACCTTCCCCCCCCCAGTCCCTGCAGAGGTGGAGGGAGGTGGTGTGAGAGATGGAGAATCCAACTCTGGGAGCAGAGCTGTGTTATCAGAACTAGACAGCAAATAAAAAGTCTAGAGCTGCCAAGGGAGTTGGGGTATAATGGAGAATACTTGGGGAAGCACCTGCTTCCTAGTGTCTCTAAAAATTACCTTGGACAGGGAAAGATGGATATGGCAACCTGAAATGCAATAATTATACATGTACTATGGCTGAATATCCTCCAAATGGGAAAACAGTAACACCTGTGATTTAGGAACACATTAATAACACTGGTAACACCTGTAAATATTAACACATTAATAATTAATAACCTAATACAACTTTAGGACTTCTTCCTCAGATACTGGGCATCTGCTTGTATGATTTGTATCCTTCCTGTAAGAAAAAAGGGAATGGGAATTTTAAGATATACTGCCAAAATTGAAATCTCTTTATATGGCAGAATTAGCAGGGAGAAATCCCATGTGACCAGTTGATGTACTCATAACACAAGCTTCACTATATATAAAAGTACATACAATTTAATAGCATACATATTGTTTCTAGTGTTCTCCTTAAATCATGCACAGAGTACTCATATAATTACAGATTTTGTAGCTTAGAAATGGCTAATTTTCTAGCTAGACTAAGGAGTTATTTATCAGCTGTATACTATGAAATGTACTAAAATATTATTAAAAACATCAATATAATGCTAGTGTTGTAAGCCTAGAGTTACTCTACAAGCCTAGAGTAACATTTCTGTATCTTTGCAAAGCAAAATTAACAGCTTAAATGCTGTCTCTGAAGTTGTGTAAGATGTAATATTTGTTTGAATTCCATAGCAGTGCCTACAATGAAGCCTTCAAATCAAAAGCTATCCTCTAAAGTGAT
This sequence comes from Florisuga fusca, assembly GCA_038090715.1. Lineage (NCBI taxonomy): Eukaryota > Metazoa > Chordata > Aves > Apodiformes > Trochilidae > Florisuga > Florisuga fusca. The sequence continues at coordinate 25,948,439 of JAAWXA010000007.1, read as the reverse complement.
CAGTGATGCACTAAGCTCTCAGAGTGCTTTTGCAAAGAGAAGGAAACGACACCCAGCCGACTCAACACATCACACTGTTGCCATGGTGATTATATACCGATCCCTGGGACACCTCCTGCCTGAAAACTATGATCCTGACCGAAGGAGTTTGAGGTAAACTTCAAACCTGTTTCTGAATTGTGCAGATCCCTTCTTATGCTTGCTCTGAATGTGCAAGGAAGACACAGCTTCTTTCATACTGACCAAGTAGTTGTCTCTGTCTCTTGTCCTCCTCTGGCACACTGGAAGAATAACCATGTCAATAGTGGCAGAAGCCTTTGGAAACACAGCTGTGTAGAAGGCTTATGGTGCACCTACTTTGCTTTCTGAGTGGAAATAACTGGAAATCTTTTGTTGGCAGAACATACCAAATCAGTGCTTTGCATTTCAACATTTACATCATTGTGAAATTTTTCCCCTTTGCAGGTTACCAAATCGCCCTATTATTAACACACCTGTGGTGAGCACAGCCATTCACAGCGATGGGGAGCTTCCTCCCAACCTGCTGGACAAGCCCATCATTGTGGAGTATGCCATGCTGGAAACAGAGGAGAGAACAAAGCCTGTCTGTGTCTTCTGGAATCACTCTATCATGTATGTCTCCTGCTTGGTTTAGGGCTGTGCATGGAAATTGTCTTCAGGAGCAGAGAAGTTCTTCCCAGGAACATAAATCTGGAGGAAAACCCTTTTTTGTTCAGTTTATTCAACTGACAATAGATTTCTGGTGGAATAGAGCCATGTGGTCATTTCCAACCTACCTGAAAAAAAAAGTAATAATCATCATAACTCCTCAAACAAAGACTTAGCCAGGTGGTTCCTAAGAAATACAGTGCCATCATGTGTTTCTGCAGGGTTCACTTTCACCTAGCAATAATAAATCTCACCATTTCCTTGTTTTTGCTCATGCTTTCTGCTCATAGCCTGTCCTCTCTATGGACAGGCATAGTCTGACTCCTGTGCCTTAATATATAGCTCATCTTGGGTCCCTAAGTCAGGACTCTCATTGCCCCATGCCCTGTTTTTATGAGGACATCTCCAGGAGATTATTCAGTTCTTGCATGAGCTGAATCTTCTCTTCTTACACCTCAGTGACTATGGAGAGAATACATGGCAAGCAAGCACCTACCCTTGGTGCTTTAGCCAGGGCCAGTGCAAAACATGACAAAACCAAGTCTTCATGTTGGTAAAAAGGAGGACTGACAGTTTGCAAATAAAATTACATTAGTAAAGATAATAAATTTTTGATTCTCAGATTTTTTAAAAGAAAAGTTAACCTAAAGTCAGTTGCACAGTTAAGAAGTAACTTAACTTTCACTCCATCAGCTATTACAGTTTTACTTTCATTAAAACAAATGAAAAAATGGAGCAGAAGGAAATAGCTTCTTTGGGACCTTAGATCTCTTTCACTTGTGAGGAACAATTCTAGTATGTAAGCAGAACGTAAGGAGAAATTATTTTACTCTCTGGGAAAGAAGGGTGAGGGAAAAGATGAATTTCTCTGAAAAAGGCTTGCTTAGGTCTTTTGTATTCAGTAAGATTAGAGATACATTTTTCTTGAAAATGTGAAAAAAGCTAGGAACTGTATGTGCTCCTAACTGTCTTGTTGGGTTTATGGTGTTGTGGAAACAGCACACTCCTATTGGAGATATTTCAAAATTGTGGATAAAACAAAAGAAAAAGTGTTGAGACGTAACTACATGCCCTGCATTCTATGATTTCACAATATTGTAACTATTACACACAATGCATTTTTCAACCATAAAACTAGATATATAGTGAGAGGATGATACTCTCTGCCCAGAATAAGAGGAATAGCTGTTGCTTGTTTGTTAATAACCAAAAAACTCCTAACCTTCATTAACCCATGGAAAAATCCATTAAGAGTCAATATCCGATGCTGAAAATAAAAGATCAAGCTAAGGTAGGAAATGTTTGCTTCCTAGTCAAAAGCTTCAGGAGTTTATATTGTTGGAAGGATGAGAGAGGCAGCATAAATCTGATGTTTGCCATAATAAACTACTCCATTTGCCTGCATGTAAAGTAATGTATTTGCTTCTGTGTACAGATGGTTCTGCCAGTTATGAGGGAATGGCAAGTCCTTTTTCATAAATTTTTAAACATTGTATGGGCTTGAATAACTCATTAGCTCTGAAGTGATTCATCTATTAGCTATTTGCTGGCACCTGTGAGGGCATTGTTGTCTGTGTTACATCTTCCTACAGCCACATTGAAAGGAAGCTTTTAAACTACATGTAATGAAAGTGTTTTTATAAAAAGTGAGCACTTTTCAAGAGAAGGTGATATTAAAAGTGTTTAACAAGTATTTTATCATTGAATTAAAAAAATACCCTGTCATATCTAATTAAGAACTCTTTCAGGAAACAGAAGACTATTTTTATTACTCATTAACTTGAGAAAAGAATAATTACTATTGATACAAAACAATTTCTGAAGTCACTGGAGTTAATTAAGGCTGCACAGGGAAGAACTTTTAAGGGAGCAGTCCTTGCTAGTGATAATACAGGAGATCTCCTAATATGAAATATTATTTGCTGGTTTTAGCCTTTTCTTGTGCATTTTTCAGAGGAATGCTCTAAGGAAATCACATTATTGCTCAAACATATGTCACATAAAAGCTCTAGAAGCTCTACAGTGTCTAGATTTAGGGAAACAGATATTACCAAAACTAGGCCTCTCTCCGAGTTTTAATTATTTTTTACATTTGTTGTGACCAGTTAGTTATGAGAGGTCACAAAACCAAATGCAATTTTTTAAAAAATATTTTTTTTTCCAACTCAAGACAGATTGTTACAAAATTACAAAGTTTGTCCAGCAAAGCCAGCTATTAAATCAGAAACTACTTCAACTGAAGGCTTTTTAAGATGTTGATACTCTTTCAAGCAGGTGACAGCTATAAATATTTCTGTCTTGGTACTTACAGTCAGTCCTCTCAGGCTGTGGAGCAAGAGCAATAGGAGGAGGCAAGAGGAGATCAGAGGGCTGCTCTCAGAAATGCTTTTTTTCCCCACAGGATTGGAGGGGCAGGTGCCTGGTCCTCCAGAGGATGTGAGCTGTTTTCCAGAAACCAGAGCCATATCGCTTGCCAGTGCAACCACATAACCAGCTTTGCTGTCTTGATGGACATTTCAAAACGAGAGGTTGGTAATGTCAGGCTCATGGCTTTTTGAGGCTTTGGTTTTCAAGGGCTTTGATTCAGAGTTTGAGCTTGAGCACAACTCAGGGCATTGTCAGCAGATTGATCCCATGTTGCAGTGTGTCAGGAGTGTGTTGCCCATGCCTGACAGCACCCACTGCTGGGTCTGCTGAATGGAGCTTCTTGCCTGGTCTGTGCACCCTGTGGGTGCTGCCTGTACACACTCAATGTGGGGAATGACCTAAGAGGTGGCATCATCCACTCCTGTTGGTCCTAAAGCAAATCTATGTGTTGGCTCACTAATAACAAAAACATTGACATTCTGAGTAGTAGATCTGATTGGAGGAAAAGGGAGGAAAAACTTACCAAAGGTCCTGTCTATCTCTCTTTCTACAGAATGGGGAGGTTCTTCCTCTGAAGATTGTCACTTACACAACTGTATCCATCTCACTGGTGGCTTTGCTGATCACCTTCATACTGCTGGTCCTGATCCGCACACTACGTTCCAACTTGCACAGTATCCACAAAAACCTGGTGGTAGCCCTTTTCTTCTCTGAACTCGTCTTCCTTATTGGAATCAACCAGACTGAAAACCCAGTAAGAGTTATTCTGTTCTTATTGCTAAAGTTGTCAAGCTGTAAATCAGAGGTTGCCATTGCAACTTTTACCTGCTCCCATCTGTTTCACTCTCTTTTTTTTCTTCTGCTTGGCATCAATAGTCATTTGGTTCTTGTGTGGTTTATGTATCAAATAGCAGTGCCAGGACATAGGCCTATATCTTATTTTCAGAGAATATATGATGGGAGCTTTGAAGGTCTATCCCAGGAACTGAGCCTTGAACACTGATTTTTTTCCCTCCTTCCCATCATTATGTTTTCTGTCTTGCTTTATCTCTATGGTAGGAGGCTCTCCAGTTTCTCCTGCAGCAGGTACCTCACAAGCCCAAATGGCTCCTGGTGCTGACTGACAGGTTATCAACAGGGTATTGCTGTGCATGTGCTGATATGCGTGCTGCACTCCCACCATGGGCATTCTGGAGAAGTCACTTGCCAGGCATGGGACAGCTCACTGCATCCAAGAATCAATAGGAAACCTGTCGCTTTGTTTTGTGCCTTCCAGACACAGTTATTGCTGGCTTCATCCCATCATGTCTGGTGCCAAAGCTCAGGCAGGCACCTCCAGCATGGAGCCTGTCAAGAAATGCAAGCTATGAATGGACTAAATGTGAGATATCAGCCAGACATGAAGTGTGTATATTCGGTACCTAGGACCTCAGTGCTGTCCTAGCTATGCAGCACTTTATGTAGTATTGCTGCTAATTCTTAGTAGCACCTGTCTCAAAAGTCATGGTTACTATGCAGATAGGTAGGAGGCAAGCAGGCAAGGGTTCCAGGACTGCTAAGCTTCATAGTTACCTTTACCAGTCAGTAGACAGGTGGAAGAGGACATGCAATAAAAATTATGTCCTTAACAGGTATGAAGAATAAAAATGTTAGTGTAGGTATTATCTGAACACTCTGAAGAAAATTTATACTCCAGAAATCCTTTACTGTCCATGTTTCCATCTTCATTTTGAGAGGAAAGTACAACTTCAGATGAAAACACACATCCAAAAAAATTAAACATGTTGATTCCACATTGTCAAAGCAGCAGAAATGGGAAAAAAATGCCTACATTCAGTGGATATCATCACCATTATAATACCATCATTGTGCCTGACCATGTAGCCTCACTTACTATATAAGTTAAGCCTAAATTGTCACCCTGGATTCTGATATTCATTTGATCTATAACATGCATTTTAGGATGAGACTAATCTCTAGACGTAGAGATTTGGGGTGATGGTAGAGTCCCTTGCCTCCAGTGGTGTGAGCTGTTGCAATATCTCATCCCAGTTAAACACGATGTCAGTTTTTTTCTTTAAACTTCCAGTAACTGGTTTCTGTCAGGACCTTTTGCTAGTAAATTTGAGAGACCTCTCACAAAAATTATCTTCTCAGGAAGCCTCTATTCAGTGGTATTTCTTTTAGAAAGCTAACTAAAATTAAGCTATTTGAGTTCTTCAATTTCTAAGGTTCTGGTTATTCTATTGCTTTTTGTCTTAGCTTTCTTCCCCAATTTTACCTTCTGGTAAATCCTAGATGCTAAACCTAACAAAACTTTCCAGATGGTAGTGTTGCTTCCAGTCCCATATTATGATATTCCCCTACACCAAGAACTCCAGCTCTCTGCTGTAAAGGTGAGGTCCTCTGCAGTGACCTTCCCTCTGGGAAAGGGCCTCGCATCATGTGTGCCCCATGTTGTCTTTGTTTCATAATGTACAAGTTTGCGTATTAAAATAACTGCCCAAATGAACTCAACTTGCCAATTGACCCACAGCACTCCAGGACTTGACCTTTCCCATGCCTTCCTGAGCACACCTGTAATTTCTCACTGCATTTCACTAGTGGGGCATTTATACTCCTTCTGTTGCCCAACATGAACAGTGAGGAGCAGGAAGCTAAGCCCATATCCCTGCAGGATCTTATAAAACATTATGCCATAAATGCTTCCCATTTCCATGTTCCTTTCATAGTATCATGAGGCACTAAGAAAAGGTTTATTGAAGTAGTAAAAGAGATGATTACAGCAATACCACAAATACTGATGGTTGTAGTTAGTGAGATTGTTCTCTTGCTCCATCTCATTTTCAGGCTTTGGTACTTAGAGTATGATCATGTGGCTCTACTGTTACCAGGACTCGGTAAAACACCCCAAACATTTAACCCACTTACACAGATCTTTTAAGTTTCAGAATATACTTCATAAGGTAGAAGGCTGCTCCTTCCAGCCTACCTAGTCAGTTTAAGAAGTTAAGAGGACTGTAAGCCATGTCTGCTGGAGACAATTATTCATCTGTCTGTATGGAATGAGAGTTGTCTAACGAGTCATGCACTGATGAACATAAAGAGGGAAAGAATGCTGGAGCACAAATAATGCTGTGCTGCTTGGCACCCAGCCTGGCTTTTATGGGTTTCTGTAAATTAACAGTCACATTTCTGGGTGAGGTTTTAATCTTTCCCAGACTATTGATAGAAAGTGATTTATTTTCTTTCTTTTTTCTTAGCTGGAAAAGGTAATGTTCAGGGCAGCACTGTGCTCGCATGCATGTGCCATTAGGAACACACACCAACAAAAAAAGCTGTGCTTACCTTGGGGGAAGAAAGGTCTTTTATTCAGTGAGCTGAATTTTTAGTAACACTTGGTGTTATAATAAAGCTGATGCAGTAAGTGAATCCAGAATGCTGGCAATCTTTGTATGATTTCTGCACTAGGTAAAGTTAAACAGGGAAACATGCATTTCTGAGCATTGTACCATGAAAAAATACTAAAAAGTCATGCCAGAATCTGCAAGCAGGGTTAAGTGCTGCTGCACAGGAACAAAAAGGTCAAAAACACAATGTAAAATATTTTGAAACAAAAATTGAATGGTTGCACCAAAGTGCTTGTAACTCAAGCTTATCAACAGATCCTTGGCAGAATCCTTGGCTTTGCTCCTGAAAGGAGAAGGTTGATTGGGAGATTTCAGTTCAGGTGTCGGATGCTTGTGGTCATTTCTATTTTCACCCATCAAGCCATTAAACTGGGAGGGAAAGCAAACTAGCAGATGTTACAGAAATGAAAATCTATGAAGGTTAGAGGATTTAAGGTGGATATTTAGTCACAAAGATGACATCAACTATTACTTTCCCCACTGTAGCTGTTTCTCCTAGCCACATTAAGGACTCAATCTCTTTAGTTTCAGCTGATTCTTCATTTTTGCTGGTCTCAGCCTGGCTGAGCTGCGTGGTCCACCCTGTACTGCTGACATACGATAAAAAACAAATCTGGGACTGAAAGATCCAGTGGCTCTTCTTTCTAGCCAAAGACATGAACTACCTGGCCAGCACTAGCCTGCTTTCTGGTTGTCCTTATGACTTCTGTGCTTGACTGCAAGTAGCACAGCCTCAAGAGAAGACTAGGGTACAGCTGAGCAGTAGAATATACTACAGCCTGGTGGTTAGGGCTGTATTCTGCAGTGATCAAAACCATGTTGTGTTGATAGGTTAAAGCTGAAACAAACTCAGAATAAGCCACATAATTGGAAGGAAAAAAAACAAAGTTTTCACAATAGGAACAGCTTTTCTGAAACTGAAAAACTTAATTAATAGCCGTTTATTTGTTCTGCCGAAACCTTTTTATTACAGTTGCCTTTAGCTGCACAGCGAGCTGGTGACTCACCAGATGTGATTCAGAAGAGCAACTCTAATTTCCTTACTTTTTCCCTTCTGCAGTTTGTGTGTACTGTGATTGCCATCCTCCTGCATTATTTCTATATGAGCACCTTTGCATGGATGTTCGTGGAGCAGCTCCACATCTACCGTATGCTGACTGAAGTGAGGAACATCAACTTTGGGCACATGCGGTTCTACTACGTCGTTGGCTGGGGCATTCCTGCCATCATAACAGGTACCCTCAACCATACCAAAACAGCTTCATTTCCCTTCCTTGTCTTCTTCACTGGCCAGGTTCAGGAAAGTTACTCCATCCAAGACAGCTAGGGGTACACTAAACTACTGCTGTCACCTCCATGTTTTCCTGAACAAGGGGAGTGCCAAGTCATGTCTAGCAGAAGTCAGCCTGAATTTGGCATATCTGTGGACAAATGGCTGTTGCCCCAGCTGAAGTGGTCCTGAGGGTTTTAAAATAGCATAAACAAATTGCAGCTAGATTAAAATAGTATTTGATAATATTGCTTGGGAATAGCTGTATTTTTTATTTTAGAATTTTTTCGTCAGAAGATTTCCTTCCTTGTACTGTGTACCTCGGGGCAGAGACACAGTCTCTCAAGGAGGTAGCTTCAGTGGCTTCATCAGCAATGCTGCCCCCAGGGCATTACTGCCTTTCACTAGACATTCCCATTGCCTACCTTCAGGCAGCAGTAAATGCTCCTTGAAGGGGATTTCAGCAATTCTGTTTCATAAAAAATGAACTGGGAATACTCAAGCAGCTTTTTACTTCATCTCAGATACAAAGGCAATAACTTCCAGTTGAGATGAAGTAATGAAAAACTGAAGGTAGTAATCTTCTAAACTGTTCCAAGGTGATCCACGGGAGCACATTCATCTCCACCCTCACCATGCCTATTTTTGCCATTAAACATTTCCAATGCTACCCTAAACACATGGTGCTGTGTTAATTCAGGCAGACAGCTCCTCGGGAAGTGTGCTTCACAGAACAGTTGGAGTGGGTTTTTTTGGTTCAGCTATTTCAGCATCTATCTGTTTCCATATGGGACATCAGATCATAGGCAGTTAACTTCTATGCAATGACTTTTATTTTTACAGACACCAACACACCGTCAACAGTGGCAGAGGTTTAGATGTGTCTCAGATCAAACAAATAGCTCTCACTCATATGCAGTTGGAAAAATACTGTAGAGCAAGTTAGAATTTTTGAAATTTATGGAGGTTTTTTTCTGTGTGACTTAACAAAGTGTAATATAGACATATAATGTAGGTTAAGTACAGGTTAACTTTCATTCTGGAGAGCTGGCAAGTTTTTTCCATATCACCTTGTGCATAAATAATTTCTGCATCTATCAGTTTATCCAGAAACAGCGGAAGGTACAGCTCAGAAGGCTGTGCCTCTCTAGACATAACTCTTGACATTTTGCATAGAAATTGTCCTTGAACTTCTGAAACATTTCAGTGTAACTTTTATCACTACATGCAAGACTACTGGAATGCATTTAGGAATGTTTAAGTGCCGTCAGATAGTTGGCAACAGCATTTCTGGGAGAAAAAAAGTATTATTAAATAACAGGAAACAATTTGCATTGCAGAAGACATAATTTTTTTTAAAAAATGTTGTCAGAAAGTTTTCCTGTTCCATATTTAGTTTCTCTCCTGAATTTTAAATTGATTCAGACCTTCTCAACAGCTTCTTATAAATTTTAAATGTTAATATCTAAACGGTAAAAAGATGCCAACTTCATAACATGATCTTAACTGCAATCGCTCTTAAATTGCTTTATGAGGGAAGGATTATGTGTTTCTTAACAGTGGATAAGTCTAGATATGGGAAGAGATTTTTAGTCATGGGCATCCAAGGAACTTTTTTGTTTCGTTTAAAATATAAATATCTAGTCCATTTCATCTTTATCATAGCTATCCTGAATAAAAAATAAAATTAATCTACAGTAGCAGTGACTTTACTCTCTTTTGTTTATTTATTTTCTTCTATTCTCTAAGCTCAGACTAGCATTCATTTCAAACTGGTACATGGTGGTCCTAAGGGATCTGTGATGGGACCAGGCTTCTTGCAGAAGGGAACCTCTACCTTTAGAGGTGGGGAAACAGCAATATGTATACACAAGGACCACTCCATCAGGGAAGAACCACATTTAATCACAGCATAGAAAGGCAAATTGCTGTGAATAAAAGGAGGTGGAAGTTGAGAGAAGCCTTACAGGTATCAAGAGAGTGCAGATCTGAAACATTTCTACATGGGTAACAATAGTGGAATATTTTAAATTTGCTGTAAGCTTTCTCATTTTAAAATGTAGTTTGATCCATATAGGAGAGAGGGATTTTATGACTTCCTTGCCTCAGGAGAAAAGAATTGGATTTGGCACCCAGCAAGACCCCTCCAGTTCTGCATGTCTTTGTAGGAACACACTAACCAGTTGGCATACGTGTGCCTTTGTCATGGAGACTGCAGTGTTCATGTTAAAACAGGTTCTTACATAGCCCTAAAACCAGTATCCCCCAGAAAATTACACTTTCCAAATCTGCTATTTGCTGTGAATACTAAGCAAGGTGATGAGTCAGGAGGGAGTGAGGCTGACACAGTCATAGAAACAGAATAGTTTGGGTTGCAACCTTAAGATCATGTAGTTCCAACCCCTCTTGCATGGGCAGGAACAGCTCCCACTAGAAAAGGTTGCTCAAAGCCCCATCCAGCTGGGCCTTGCACATTCCAGAAACAGGGAGGGGGCATCCTCAGCTTCTCTGGGAGAATTTCTTCCTAATGTCTAGCCTAGATCTCCCCTTTCTCAGTCTAAAACCATTCCTTCCATGCCCTCGTAAAAAGTCCCTCTCCAGCTTTCCTGCAGGCCTTCTTCAGGTACTGGAAGTCTGATATAAGGTCTTGCTGGAGCCCTCTCTTCTCCAGGTTGAAAAGCCCCAGTGCTCTCAGCTTGTATTCATAGGAGAGGTATTCCAGCCCTCTGATGATCTTCCTGGCCCTCCTCTGGACTTGCTGCCACATTTCTGTGTCCTTCTTATGTTGGGGCCCCTGAGCTGCACACAGTACTCCAGCTGGATTCTCACCAGAGCAGAGCAGAAAGGGAACATTGCCTCCCTCGACCTACTGGTTGGAGTTGCCAGTCACATGTGGGCAGCTGCTGAGCCCACTGGAGCTCAGAAGGTTCAGATCACATCCCTCCAGCAGGACCTCCCAGCAGCATGCCCTTGACATTCTCCCAGGAGAGATGCTGGTCCCCACAGGATCAGCCCCATTTTCTGCCAACACTAGTGAGCTGGCATGCAGCCCACATGCTTAGTCTTCTCAGGATGACCTGGCTGCAGCATCTAAACCAGGACAAGCATTTAATTGATTTGCCAAAATGATTCTCTGTACTACATTGCATTGGCTTATTTCTGCCTTTGTCTAAAGTATTGTTTCACATATTGTTGACTAGGTTAAAATTTGAACCACATACCTGAAAACTGCAGTTCACCCCATTTTTTTAATGGAGAACTTTAGGATAGGATTTTGGGGGTGCAAAAATGTTGTTTCTGACAGTTACTTTTAGAGCCAGATGTTTGGTCAAAAAGTAGTTTAAGTTCCACTAATGGGGAAATAAAGTCCTGGGAAACAGGCTATGTCTGTAGAACTACATCTTTATAAAATACTTTATGGTCCCTTAATCATTTATGGCTAATTCTTTCTGGATGGCAACTGCTGAAGGGGGTGGTGGGAGGGCCAATGGGAGCAGGCAGCGAGACCAGTCCTATCTCATTCCACACTTCAGAGAAAACAGATCCAATATCCACTGCTTTGCCAAGCAGCCAGTTTAATTTTCATAGACCATAGTCCTTTACCAGATGTGAGTACTGGCTGTGGGCCAGCTGTAAGCAGTGAGAGTGAAATGCAGCTACTTCTCCCTTTTTCAGTGTCTTTTCACCAAAGCACATGGGCTTCAATTTTTTTTTTTTTTTTTTTTTTTTACAAAGGCTTTTCTTAAAGGATATAAATTCTCCTTGCAGAGAGCAGCACTGCTGCCTGCTTGGGTCAGGACATATGCTCAACACAATAGGTGTCCCGATGCCCAGACAACATGCTGCAGCCATTTACCATATGCCATTGGCCATAGGCCTTGTAGGGATCAGTTTCTGGGTCTTGAAGACAGAAGATCTCCGCAGTATTTTGCAGGTCAAAGGCAGCAATCCCAGTCATGTGGGCCAGGTGTAGGTCACCAAATCAAGTGGCACTGTAAATCAGCAGGTGGAGGCTGGACTTAGAGACTCCCTTGGAATTGTCCAGGCTTTGAAAAATAAAGAATAAAAGGTGTGTTCTTAACTCTGTTGCCTTGGGGGCATTAGCAAACACAGCTCTGAAAGCAAGATGAGGTACCTAGGAAGGCAGCTCAAAATGAATCCCATCTGAGCTCAAGTGGTTAACTCCCATGAGTTCTCAGGTTCTTTTGTCTCTGTTGTTATTTTAGTGACAGCAAGCTCACAGCAGTTAAGAATGCACTTTTTTTCATAGTATAGACATCTCCTCAGTTATGATTCATGTCATTCTGCTGCATAGGCTTATTGAAATTCCTCAACATGTCACTCACCCTCAAGGCTTCATCACACTGTGTGTGATGACTATAAAACTGTGCTGAAACAGAATTAATTTGAGACTTGAATTTATTGTCATTTTTATGCAGCTGAACTTTGTTCTGGTATGCAAAACTTGTAGTATCATTTGATATGGAATAACTAGTGGTTTTGGAGGGTTTGTTTCTTCGTTTGTTTGTTGGGGGTTTTATTATGAAAGTTTTATTTCAATATTTCCCTTGATTTTTTTCTTTCCAGACTGTCCTGTTGAACACATTTTGCCATTACCATTTTGTTTTTCAAACACTGATTTTAAAATGCTCCTGGTTATATCAAAGACCTCAGCAGCACCTTTCTGATGTACTTTCTCCCCATTTTGTGACCCAGGGCTTGCAGTTGGTCTAGATCCACAAGGCTATGGCAACCCTGATTTCTGCTGGCTGTCTGTTCATGACACCCTTATCTGGAGTTTCGCTGGGCCCATCATAATTGTTGTAGTTGTAAGTATGGTGGAGCTGGCATCCTGAACTGTCTCTTCCTTACTGCTGCCTTTTCTTTTGTTCTGTCAACCAATAGCCATAATATGAAGTGTATGTATTCTTTACATCTGAAGCTGATGTACTTGATCTTGCTTCTTTTGCTTAAACAGATAAGACATGAGCTAAGCTTCTAGAGATCAGAGGGCTGCTTGCCAGCATGAAGATTCCTTGTGAATCAATGGCTCTGTGGACAGAAACCTGTTTATTTTTTTCTCATTTGCTTTGTTTCATGTTTGAAAGGTTGATTGCTGAGCTTCTAAAACAAATCAACAAAATGAACTGTAACAGGTCTCTTCATCCAGAGGTCCTAAATGAATATGAAATAATTCCAGTTTCAGGAATTTGAAAGAATTGGCTGATGTTTAATTTCTCCCTTAAAACATCCCTCAGTAACAGAGCACCAGAAAGTAGATACCCATGTTTTGACTTTATTTTGAATATCAAGTCTAGTCTCCTCATCTCAAAAAAGTATGAAGTAGACCTGGAAGTAGACTGGGATCATGAGTCATCAGAGACATGGGACAGCCCCTGCTGGAGGAGCACCTAACTGGAATAGAAGCCTTCAGCCTAGGGAAGAGAAAGCTGCAAAGAAGGGGCTAAGGAGGACCTTGTAATAGCATGGTGGCCTGGAGAATATGACAGTGTGGTCAACCATTCAGTGCCTTTTCCAACACAACTAGTAGTAGGAAGTGGAGGATTAAGAGTAAACAGGACAAGCTACATTGTCATTCCTCAAAGAGACAAGACAGTGCCAGTGGTGAAGCTCTGCATGGTTTCAGAAAGTAAGTGGACAAATGGCCAGCATCAATATTTGTAATGAAACAAGTACAAACACACCACCTCACCTAGTTCATCCCAACTGTGGAAATCAGTGGAGGCTGGAGGAGTATTCAGAGGAGTTATTGCTGTATGCTTGCTCTGCTACCATGTTCTGCTTTGGCCCAGCTGGCACAAGGTGCCAGGCTGAGTGGACTCTGGTCTGGACAAGGACAGCCATTCTTGAGTTCTTATGTTTCACTCAAACCTCTTTACTTAGAGGTCATCATATTGTGTTTATCCAGATCAAGTCCCAGGATGTTCTTGACTGTGTTGGCTTGAAACCAGAAGAATCTTGGAACTTTGAGACATGTAAATTGAAGGAAAATATTCTTGGCACCACCAAGTGTTTTAGGATAAAAATTGCACTGCCATTGAAAACTGAGCCTTAGCAACTTTATAGAAGAAATCCATGCTGTTATTTCTTTTTCAGATAAACACTGTCATCTTTATACTGGCAATGAAAGCATCATGCAGACGAAAGCAACGTTCATTTGAAAAAAATGGAGTCATGTAAGTTTGGGTTCAAAAACCTGTTGAAAAAGTTCTGGCCAGGAATAATAAAGGGACAGAATTGCCTAAAAGCAAGTGTTGAGTGGGAAATAGATAAGTTATTTGGAGGAGACCAGCACCTATCTTTGGGTTTCCTTGGAGGCTCTGCAAAACCTCCACCCTAATAGTCTGTGCCACCACCAAGTGTAGAAAGGAGAAGGGAGGGGAGAGGGAAAGGCCTGGTCTCTGAAGGAGAGGAATTTACAGTCCTTCCAGATATTTCATCATACTCTACTACACAGTCACTTCACCTCCACCAGTGGCATGCCTGGTAGACATAGTTCTGGATCTCTGCATGCTCACCCCTGGCTCAGAAACATCTCCTCTCACAAGTGCCTGGGTAACCAGCTCTGTCATGGCAGAGATCCACTGAGGTTCCTGTGCTCAGGGCCAGCCTCCCCCATCCCACTCCCCGTGAGATGAGCAGAAAGTCTCACAAGCTGCAACCTGCCACCTTCCTAAGCTGCTGTGGCAGCCTGTTCCCATTCATGTCTGTTTTGCCCAAAGCTTAGAATTTACCTGTGACCTGAAATGTGATTAACTTGTAGCAACATAGCCACTTTTTTTTTTTTTTTTTTTTTTCCAAATAGGTATCTGTTTGAGATTTCAAAAGGCTGCTTCTAGCTTTTTATTCAGCCTTGGCTGATGGGTAATTTTTTTAGATCTCCCTGAACAAATGGAGTATAATTTCTACTAAATGGCAGCTATTATACTCATAATAGAAAACATCTAGGGAAATAATATTTTTAAATTAACAAATACTTCCCTGAGTACCCTTAATCCAAAACCTTGGGCTGTGGTGTTGAGAAGGAATGTGAGAGTGAACTCAGCAAACAGAAGTGAGATGGATGTGGCCCCTTACCACCCAGATCCTTTTCTCAGAGTCAACAAGGCTGAACAGCATGGGCTTGGCAAACATCCTGGTTTGTTTGAAGAAAACCTTGCAAATGAACTTGAAAAGAAAACACCTTTTTTTTTAAACCTTTTTAAAAAACTTTTGGATATGATAAATGACTGTGTAGTCCTATTAAGAGAATCAGGAACTGGGAGCTGATGAACACTGCCCTATTTTTCCTCAAGTTCCTTTCTGGTTGGCACATGGCACAGCCCATGCAGGGACATTGGGCTGTTCTCTTGGATCTTGTCACGCTCTCAGTCCCTGTCTGTGTTTGCTTTACAGCTCTGTGCTGCGAACAGCGTTCCTGCTCTTGCTGCTCATCAGTGCCACGTGGCTGCTGGGGCTGATGGCAGTGAACAGTGATGTCATGACCTTTCACTATCTCTTTGCCATTTTCAGCTGCCTGCAGGTACGTTGGATGGTGTCTTGTTGGTGTCAGACCTGGTGAGCACACTGCTGAACCCAAACCTCCAAAAACGTGCTCAGCATGAGCTGACTGAAGAAGAGAGATGTCAAATACAATTTTTGCACTCTTTCCTCAAAGAGAGAGTCCTTTTCACCAAAATTGTAACTTTGAGTAACTGCATCTCTCACCTTTAGTCATTCTAGATACAAGTGCTCTACTACTGTAACCTGTGACAGATAAAGAACAGACAGCAATTATACCTCTTTCTTTCTAGAGACAAAATTTTTGTTACTGCCTTCTGTCTGCTCACTGGTAATAGTTGTTCTCCTACTACAGCAAATAAGAAACTTTTATTTCACTCAAAGTGGATGGCTCGAAGTTAGAGGCTTTCACAAATTAAGTTTAAGGAAATGAGCTAAATAATGATTTTCAAATAAAACTTGTTGCCTTAGGATTTTGCAGGGTTGCCTGTCCTGGTGTGCACACTTGTTGATTAAAGATGCAGAACATAGTTATTTTTTGGACACCTGGCACAGATGTAGTCATGAAACCTCCTATTGGTTCACAACTTGAGTGTGACCAAGGATGTTAGTTACCACCATGGCAAGTACCTCCAGCATTAAAACAGGTCCTGCTGGCAGGCCATGCTAGTCAGCTGCAGCACAACAGCCACAAATGGCAACCAAAGATAAAAAGAAGTCTGATGGGTATCCTCTGGAGATAACTCTCCATGCCCTGGAAGCACACCACATAGGTCAGCCTGGAGCATGGTTATTTTGCCTCTGCAGCTGGTGTGTTCTGAAATAAATACACCTACTCAGGCTGTAAAAGCAGACTTCCATAAGCCTAAAATAAAATTAAATTAAACCTGATGAGAGGGAGTAAATTCAGCAGCTGGATTCTCCAGATTTGCTCAGAGTCACAGTGGTAGCTGGTGTTTCATGTCATTGCCTTCTTTGAACTCATATTTTTAAAGAGACATTTATGTGAATTTTATTAATGAATAATCTCAAAGTGCTAATGTCAGGTAGGATTGCATTTGATTAAAGTTTAGAGAGTGAGCTTGGAGTTTAAAGTTTCTCGTAGTCAATTGCTTTGGCTGAAATCATGAAATGCAGGCATCTTGTGATGTTGGTACAGCTGCAACTTCATGAGTGATTGGCTTCTGTATACTGTATCTCCAACCAAAACTGATAACAATTTGGCAGCTGCATGAGTTTCCTCAGAGCAAATATAGCTGAAGGCTCACATGTGTGTGCCCTCTGCTCCCAGCAAAACCTCTTAACGTGTGTTCCTGGCAGCCAACAACTGCCCAGCTCTGAGGATTTCAGCAATTTTCCCTCCAGGAGGTGTTGCTGAACCAAGGAACGTAGGGGGCAAATTTGGGAATTTCTCTGCCCCCAGTATGTCTCTACATTTTAAAAGGCCTTTTAAAGTTCTTTGAGCAACAGAACAGGACACCTCTCACAGAAAATCCCCATTTCCAGAGCTTTTCACTAATGGCTATGGTATTTTCTAGGTGTTTTTATGTGTTGATTTTGTCTCTCATCTTCAGTGTAAAACCTCTAAAAACTTAATGCAAGTACAACCCTGAAATGTCCAGCAGTGTCTTCCAGTGGGATGTTGAGGTCCCTATTAGGTATTTTGAGAATAAAGTTTCCTTCCAAACAAGGAGGGAGAGTCACATGCTTATGCACATTGGAATATGGAAGCAAATTATGGGGAAGTCATAGGGGATCAATCAATACCATTTCGGTCAAATACAGAAAATAAATGTTGCTATTGAAATCATGGACTACAAACTGGAATTCAGGGCTTATTTCAAAAATGATATTCTCTAATATTTGTTAGTATTTTCAATTTGTTAATAATGAATCATTTAGATTTAATCTTCCTCTCTTAAATGATCCAGGGGCTGTTCATTTTCTTCTTCCACTGCATATTTAACAAAGAAGTCAGGAAGCACTTGAAGAACACTTTAGCTGGAAAGAAACCTCTTCCAGATGATTCCACTACAACAAGAGCTACATTACTGACTGTAAGGAAAAAACATCCTCTTTCTGGTAGATCTTACCTAAGCACACTCACAGGGGGCTTGTCTGTAGTTAAGTGAATTTTCTGTTTGATTTTGGTGACTTGTACAAAGATTACTGCTGGCCTCTGTCACAAGTTTTGATTACTGTTTTAATTAAAACTTTTGAGAGGAAATAATTTCTTTCCTCAGTATCAAAACCAATTTGGTTACTTTAAGACTTTTAATGTCATGAATAATGTGGGGTTTTGGTAGGGTCATTCACTATTGCTTTGTGTCTGTTTTTTTTTTTCCTCCAGCGATCTCTGAATTGTAACAACACATACATAGAAGAGCCAAATATGTATCGCACAACTATTGGGGAATCCACAGTCTCCCTGGAAAGCACCGTCAGGTCAGCCAAGAGCCACAATAGCTACCTTGCATATATTCTCAGGTAATCAGGTGGCAGGTGCATGGCTTTCAGGTGCTTGCCTTTCCCTTTTCATTGCTCTTCTGGAAAACAGAAATCTTTTGGTTCAAATGCTATTTGTTTTATGTCTTTTTTTTTTTTTGTCAAGTTCTGCTTTATGTGACTGGCACTTTCTTCCATGCATTTTCTTTTGCATGCATCTTTGGTGGGGAGTTCCAACAGTGCAGTGGTTAACCTTACCCTTAGATGAACTGTATGGGCCATGCTGCTTGTCTCTGAAAATCCAGTTATGTCTCAGGGAGTGGGATACAGTTTACTAACTTCAGGCTTTTTCAGAATGTGATTCATGTAGCCAAAGGCAGACAGCTACATTAGGATGACCTACATCTTGCTGTGAAAGTGACCACATTGACAGTCAAGCACAGCCTGGCTAGTGTCCACTGCAGCTGTCTGCTGTTGACCAGAAGAATCTCATCTGCATGTCTGCCTCATTATTAAGAACAGTAAAATGACCAAGAAGTTGTCTCCTGTTTTTATTCTCTAAGGGATGAGGCTGCTCATAAGCTCAGTGGATCGTCAAGTCAAGCAAGGGCTGGTCAGACTGAAGCAGATTCCTCTATTTTTCATAGAAATCCATCAAAATCTAATGGTAAGAAATATTTCTAAATGCTGTGACCCAGTGCTGCACTTTTCCTTCTGAGAGTTTTTTTAAGAGGCTTCTATAAAAGGAAGAACAGTTAGCCTGACCTGCTGTGCCTGATTCTCATTATGCTTTTGGCATAACAAAGTGTGCAATGGATGCTTTACTAGGGAATCCCAGAATGGAAATATCATGTATCTGCTTCTTTCCATGGTTTGATTCTAATCTGACACCTGTCACAGCTGTTGACAGTTTCTGGCGTCCCCTTTCTTTCTTTCTCACAAATTATGTTCTGTTGCTCTTGACTTTTAATTGGAGATCTTTTAACGTTTGAGACCTCGAGGCAATATCCTTTTTTACTGCTCTGTGTTTTGTACAGGAAAATGAGAAGTGTCTCTTTCCTGACTTTCTTTCATTTGAGGGTCTTGATGTTAAATTTTGTTACCTTGTAGCAGTTTTTAAGAATGCATTTGCAGACTTTTGCTATCTCTAGGTACCTTGGTTTGCCTGTGTGTTGTGTTGCTTGAGCTCTTGTGGAGTTACTGCTCTGCATATTGAAAAGGGATAAAAAGTGTCCCCATTCTGTTCTGCATTTCCCATGCACATAAGAGGTCCTGCACCCCAGCTGAGCCAAGAAGTTGTGCTTCCCATAATTTCTTAGATGGATGCCACAGTCCTTGTAAATTAATCCTATGCACACTTATGTCTGTAAGAGCTCATCCCTGGCATGGCCTGAACCAGGCACTTGCCTTTCTTTTCTTCTTGCATGTTTGTTAGGTAGATTTGTTCAACTCCTGTCCAGACTGTCATCACTGTGTTTCCTCTTTCCACATTTGTAGACCACGATTCAGACTCCGACAGCGAGCTGTCCCTCGATGAACACAGCAGCTCTTATGCCTCCTCCCATTCATCAGACAGTGAGGAAGATGAGCTTGAGACAGAGAAAAACTGGAACACATCCTCTTCCAAAAATAATGAGCGTGGCCCACTCCACAGCACTCCCAAAGGTACTCCCAGTGTGAGGGGAGAGCAATGAGTTTATTCATTTCTGTAAAATAGCTTTAGAGTAAATTGGACAATTTTGCCAGACTGGCAATACAATGAGACACCATCTATCAGCATCCCTACCACTGTGCCTCGCTTTTCTTCCCCCCAAGGGCTCATTCACAGGAGTGACAGAGTGCAAGTAAAAGGATGCTTGAGCAAACCTGCAATTTAGAGTGCTCAGGCAGCAGTCAGTGGGTTTGCAGGCAGGTGCTACACATCCAGGGAAGTCTCATGAAGGAAGAGGAGGAAGGAGCCGTTTCTTTTGAGGGTAGAGAGAAGAAATACCTAACTCTGCTTGTGCAGTACAAGTATATGGATTTAGCAGGGATCATGGATGTAAAGAGTGGGAGATCATGGACCATTGATACAAAGCCTGTGGCAGAGTGCAAGCATTTCTAAGTGCCTTTTAACTTGTCTTTAAGATAAGTCAGATTATGTGATGAATGTCCAAGCCTTGTGCCAGTGCTCTACACAGACACTTCCTCCTTGGAAGTGTTCAGGGCCAGGTTGGATGGGGCCTTGAGCAACCTGGTCGAGTGGAAGGTTTCCCTGCCCATGCAGGGGGGTTGGAACTAGGTGATCTTTCAGGTCCCTTCCAACCCTGTCCATTCTATGATAGTGTGATTCTATGAGGTGCTTCAGATGCCTTCACTGCTCAGAAGCCAGCATCCCCAGGGAGCCAGTGGGAGACTCTGGAGCAGCTGAGAGAGCAAGTTTGATTCACACCTCTCAGTAGCAGAGCCAGCAACTTTACCCTGGGAAGGGTCTGGACACCCTGTCATCCAGCCAAGCATGTTGTGCCAGGGGAGATTTAGGTTAGATATTAGAAAGAATTTCTTTACAGAGAGGGTGATCAGGCATTGGAATGGGCTGCCTGGTGAGGTGGTGGATTCTCCGTCCCTGGAGACATTTAAAAAGAGACTGGATGTGGCACTCAGTGCCATGGGCTGGTAACCACAGCAGTAGTGGGTCAAGGGTTGGACTTGATGATCTCTGAGGTCCCTTCCAACCCGGCTGATTCTATGATTCTATGATTCTATGATGGTTTTGTGGGTGTTGCTGCACCTGGAGAGCAGTGATACCCAGCAAGGTTCATCTGAAGTCTTGCTCTGGTTTGGCACACAACTTCATCCCCCATCCACAGGGAACAGGACTGGCAGGCAGTAGTTAAGAAAACCTTTCAAAAGTGGTTTCCGAGCTGATGTTTTTTTGCATTGCAGTCGATCCCCTTCCCAATCATGTGAAACCCTATTGGCCCACAGAGTGCGTCCTGGGCAGTGACAGCGAGGACCCCAGCGGGAGACAGAAACTCAAAGTTGAAACCAAGGTGAATGTAGAGCTTCACAGAGAAAACCAGGTGAACCACAGCAACGATGTGCCCCAGGACAAGGAGAATGAAGGGCAGCAGAAGGAGAACAGACCTCTGTCCCACCAGAATAACCAGCAGCCAGAGCAGAGGAAAGGTAGCATGGCCAACCCAGCCTCAGAGCTGGACTGGAAGAAGGTGGGGGGAGGGAAATGTTGCTGAGCATTAATTAATTCATATGGTTGCTCTATCAGGGAAGAGCCATTCCCATATGGCTCCAACCTGTGTAACCAGATATACCATAGGTAGTTAGTAGGTATTTGATGAAGTCTAATATTTTGGCTATTAAATAAAGTAACTAAATTCTGACTAAGAAATATAACAACCTGATAGATTAAATTACTGATAGGTTTCAAAATTTTCATTATCCCCTCTATTCTATAACAGGCATCTTAAAAAATAAAGTCACCTACCCTCCCCCTCTGGTGGATAAGAATATGAAGAATCGACTGCGGGAAAAGCTGTCAGATTATAATCAGACCACGATCTCATCCAGGACTACTTCCCTGGGGACAAATGATGGGGTTCACTCTCCCTCAGACTCAGGGGTGACAGTAAAAAATGCTCGGAGGGAGCAGTCTCGAGACCAGCTCAATGGCATGGCCATGAACATCCATGTGGGAACAGGACATGCTGACACCTCAGACTCAGAGTAAGTGCCACACCAGAGTGCCCTGATAGACCTCCTGTGGCTCTGGCCTCTCCCACTGTTTTCCAGCCCCTAATTCCCACTGAGCAAGAATTTCACTTGGT
This sequence comes from Florisuga fusca, assembly GCA_038090715.1. Lineage (NCBI taxonomy): Eukaryota > Metazoa > Chordata > Aves > Apodiformes > Trochilidae > Florisuga > Florisuga fusca. The sequence continues at coordinate 25,926,933 of JAAWXA010000007.1, read as the reverse complement.
GAATGGACCAGAGTCCTTCACCAGTGACTGTTCTGAGTGCTCGTCCATACCATGCCCACAAGCCACAGTGTTTCACTGATGAGAAGGCCAAATCCAGGAGTCAAAAACAAGGTACCATTACAGACACATGTTGCTGGTCACCCTGGTGTGCTCTGAATTGGCAAGCTGATGTATTACTGGCATGCTGGGTGTAATGATGTGTCCCATCTCTTTGCTGTGGGACTTGCTGCACTTGGCATGGCGACCCCTGCTCACAGCAAATCAGGCTCCCACATCCACCCACATTATCTACCCCTTCACTGCCTGGTGAGCTGCTGAAGTCATCACCTTCCCAGCCCATCACCAGGACAAGGAGGAGTGTTTTCTGCTCTCTCACACTGCCAGGCATCCAGGATGGCTCAGCAATGCCCACTCATGGCCCACTCATGGCCCCAGGAGCTGTGCGTGCCCTCAGAGGTTTTGCTCAGAGTTTGGCTGAGCAGGCTTTCAACCAAAGGGTTTTCTCAGAAGCCTCGTTACTTGTCATAATTCTCATAATTTAAAATGAGGACAACAGCCATATGTAAAGTCTGGAAAAAACATTTTGTGTACATCGTCTTCCTTGTATTAGCAGAAATAATAGTTTCATTCTTTCTCAGGATCAGGAGAGAATACTTCACCCAGCTTTAACTCTGACATTGTCCCACCATCCTTAAGACACGCATGTTGTGGGTGCACAGACTTTTCCCAGCTCACTATAAAAGTACACTTTTGGGTTGCTGGGAATTGTCTGCTGAAATATACCCTGGTTAGCCAGGAAACAGAGATGTCTTTAACAAGTATGAATGTCCAGTAATGCATTCATCACTGGAGGATAACCAGCCAATTTCTGCTAAACAAACATTTTATCTGCACACCTTTTCCATGCCATAAATCTCTGCTGTTTGCCAGCAGAATGCATGAATCTGTCTGAATTGCCAGTTTTCCAACAGATTTTTGTGTGAACCTCCTATCTTTACCTAAATGTTAGCCAAATACTATCCCTCTGCAGAGCTTCCTCTAAAGAGTGCATCTCTTGTGTACTGCCTGGACTTGTTTCTCCCAACTGGTCTCCCCCTCCAGTGCAGCATCCCCCCCCCTTGCAAGTGTTGGATTGGCAAAGCATGGTAACTGCACGGAGCATGAGCTCTTACCAGAAAGGATTAGGTGGTTTGGAGTGGGGTGGTTTGCCCGTGCCTGTTTAACCCTAAGCCTGCATGATTACTTCTTCTCACTAACAGAGGCAGTAATGAAACTTCAATTTGAACCATCAGGAAACTGTGATTGCTGCTGTGCAGTTCTGGACTCCTCGGCCCGGGGTCACCGCCTGCCCACCTTGGACTTCATCGGAGTGGCCACGCAAGGAGGAGGACAAGGTGGGCATCCATTCCCACATGGTTTCATGTTCTGACAAACTCCTGGCCGCTGGTGGCAGAGACACAGTGCACAGAGGCACTGCAATAAGGCTGCTGTGTGGTTGTGCTCCACGCTGCCAAAATGCATGGAAATGGCCCCAGGGATGCACTGCGAGGGTCGGGTACCCGCCTGTAGTGCAGACAGCACTGCAGGGATTGCTGATTATTGTGGAGAACCAAGGAAAACCACATTTTTATCGCACTGGAGCTACAGTAAGTCAATCCATCAGCCTCAGGACAAGCACCGGGAAACATCTCTTGTGGAGTTTTGTTCAGCTACAGCAGGAATGCTTCACCTTGCTGGGCTCTCAGGAGAAATATCCCAACAAGTGTCCTTTTGTTTCTATGCCAGCATCTCTATCCACCCCCCTATGGACATGTTGTCTTAAGAGAAAAAAAAATCCTTTATATATATATATATATAAAAAGTGTAGATACTTTTATATATTTTGTATGGTGTTGCTAAAGAAAATGTTCCTTTGTATATTTTACATTTATACTGATCTTCTTAATTTGATAATAGGAAACCAATTAAAAGAGGGTTTGATATTTTTTATATGAACATTGCACAGTTTTACTTGAATTTGGCATTTGATAAAGTAACCGAGGTTTGCATGGAAGCCCCCTTAAGGTGCAATGCAGTTTTCAAAGTAATACAGTAAAGATTACATTGGAATCCATTACTTTTAATTTATAAGTTCTGTTGGCAGGTTCTTCAACACTTTAAGGCCACAGTATGTTTTGGGCTTTTTTTGTAACCTCTTCTAAAACTCACAAAAAACATTTTGTTTTTTCATTTCTTGGTGTTTTGACCTCTTCTGTCAAGTGTGTTGAAATGTTCAGGACTAAAATTAAGTCATCTAAGTTTTCTAACTTCATCTAAGTTTTCAACACAGTCCTTGTCTAAAAGAAGTCAAATCAATATTTCCCTTACCAAGAAGGACACAACAAGTGGTGTCATTATATGGTAGGTTTTGACTTTGGTCTGTCAAACCAATGTTTGTGTGACAAACCAGTGCTCTGCATGTCCCAGGAAAAGGGTCCTCCTCCCATGGGGCAGGTTCTGCTTCAGGCACAGTATTTTATTTTACTGTTAATTTCTTTCCCACTGGAGTCAGAACATTGCTAATCAAAGCAGAAATACAGATCATTAAGGACGTCCAGGTTTCACCGCCCAGCTCTTTGTCTAAGTCCTGGCCTTCTTGGTGTTTCAGAGAGCACATGGAAGGCTTAAAGGTTTCATGTTTCCCACAAAATATGCTGGTTTCACAAGTAGCGTGGCCTGTCCACCATCTTCAGCTTCCTGCAGTGTTTACAAAAAAAAAAAGGAGAAATAAGATGTGAAAAGTTTGCACCCAGCAGTGTGGGGCAGAGCTCTGCTGGCAGCTCCTCATGGTGGAAATGGGTGACTCACTAAGGTGGCAATGGTGTGGCCTTGACCCAGGCTTTCAGGAGCCCTTCTCTGCCACCAAGGCTTTCAGGAGCTCCTTGCTTGCAGCTGTAGCAGCCCTTTTGGGAAAATACTTGCTTTCATTTGTGTAACTGTGTGTATGAAAGGGAAAAACAGAGAAATTCAGACTAAATGAAATGCAGGAGCTGAGGGAAAACTCATGGTTTCATTATATTCCTATGCATTTTCAAAGTATCGAGGAGGCCTTTGGGTGGCGTGGGGGAGGAAGAATGCTGTTCCTTTTAAAATTATGCAACATACTGTGTGACATTTACTGACTGAAAAAATGTTTTGAATGTTTTAAGGGTCTGGCACTTTGCTGTGTGCTCAGGCATTGTGTATAATCCACACTAGTTGTTTTTACATCTGTGTATGTATATTTTGTCCCAGTGAGATGTAGGTAGTTTTTATTTTGATCAGAATTGTTTCAGTAAATGAGGGTCAGTTGTATTAATGACAAAAAATTTAAAACCTATTTTTATGACTTTTTAAAAGCTTTATGGCAGATTAGACACTGGAGGTTGTTTTGTTTTTTTTAACAAATGTATATTTATTAATGTGCAGAACACTGGAATTGCAGCACAGATGAAAGGAGAATTTTACAATAAATTAAGAATTTTTTTGTTTGTATTTGATTTATTTTAAGTGCAGTACAGATACTGAGGGTGCAAACAGCATTTCCTGGGTTTTAGAAAGTAGCAGGAGAAGGGATGCAGCCACTGCTGCTGCCTGCAGGATGCCTGCAGCCCTGGCTGGTGTCTCATGGGGGGGTTCATTCCAGGTGGACACACACACACCCTGACTTCATCCCACAGCCCTTTGCTGGCCCAGGGTACCATCACTTGATTTTTCCTTTGGTCCAAGCCCTGCAACATTTCTCACAGATGGGAAACAGTCCATGGAAGAAAAAACCCTTCTGCTAACCTGGACCAAAGTGGACAGCCAGGAGAGCACAGGGTTTAGAAAATGGTTTGGAGAGGAGCTAGAGGGGTGAGGCAGGCAGCCCAGCCCCTGAAACCCTGCAATGCACAGCATCTCTTTAGACTTCCTTGGCCACATTCTTGACTTTCTCCAGCCAGTGGAGGCCAAGCTGGTGTCTTGCTCACTCTGTACTTTTCAGGCTGCTGTGCAAATCCTAGTTCATGCATCTCACAAGGCACAGCAGTGACCTGCACGTGTCTGCCAGCTTTCTGGAGATAAAAAGTACTGCTCAGTATCCTCTGCCCAGCTCTTCCTTAAATTTCTAAACATGAAGCAATAAACTTGGATGGTGTGAGGTCAGGGAGAGAGAACCTGATTACTGTCATGATTTAGGGGCAAAATTCAAGACAGAATCTTCAGTTTGCAAACTGCTCTGCCAAAACTTGCCATTAGACAAACTCAAACTATCAGTCCAAAGGGAACCTGTTCAAAATTTTAATGCACAAGTTGATTTTTTGGTGGAACACTGATATCTGAGTCTGTCAAGTTCTAGGTCATTTTACTGTGGAAAGCTTAAATAAAGCTCAGGCACTCAGGTGAGGGAGATGGTTACAGAGCAGACTGGGATCCTCTCCCCAGTAGCAGCCAGCAGCAGATGTTTAAGAAAAGAAGATTTATCAGCCACATGTTATGCGGTGAGGTGGACCTGGCAGTGTCCACAGCCCCCAGCATGCCACAGCCTGGGGCTCCCCAGCAGGAGGGGCTGCACTTGTCTCCAGCAGCCAATTTTTTTCCTCCAGTAACGAATTCTGTTGTATTCTGGTACACAGTGGGTTAGCTGACTCAGTAAGAAGCAGCAAGAAAATGTTCTTACTCATCTTCAGCTTCAGTCCTGTCCCCTACAATGGACAACTTTGCTGCCTCCTCCACGAGAGGCAGTGAGCAATCATTTCTTAGTTGCCTGCTCTAGGACAAAGTGGAGGACAGGCTCCATCCTAGAGCACTTGGCTTGTCTCTTTCCACCTGAATAGCTCAGATCTCTGTAGTTGTTACTTGTGCAGAAACAATGCTGTACCTTTTAGCCTTCCTTCTTTCCCTTCTCAAGCCCTTCCCAGGTCTACTGTAGCCTTTCTGAAGATGGCCAAGAGAGAAAAGACCAGAGCAGCCCACACAATGCAAGCAGTAGGACTACCAACAACCAATTAAAAAAAAAAAAAATTGCCATTTCATTTCCTGTGCTGATCTTTACAATGACATTTGGCTTAAGCAAATGGTAAGAAAAAGACTCCAGAAGANTGGCCATGAACATCCATGTGGGAACAGGACATGCTGACACCTCAGACTCAGAGTAAGTGCCACACCAGGGTGCCCTGATAGACCTCCTGTGACTCTGGTCCATTCACCAGTGACTGTTCTGAGTGCTCGTCCATACCATGCCCACAAGCCACAGTGTTTCACTGATGAGAAGGCCAAAACCAGGAGTCAAAAACAAGGTACCATTACAGACACGTGTTGCTGGTCACCCTGGTGTGCTCTGAATTGGCAAGCTGATGTATTACTGGCATGCTGGGTGTAATGATGTGTCCCATCTCTTTGCTGTGGGACTTGCTGCACTTGGCATGGTGACCCCTGCTCACAGCAAATCAGGCTCCCACATCCACCCACATTATCTACCCCTTCACTGCCTGGTGAGCTGCTGAAGTCATCACCTTCCCGGCCCATCACCAGGACAAGGAGGAGTGTTTTCTGCTCTCTCACACTGCCAGGTATCCAGGATGGCTCAGCAATGCCCACTCATGGCCGCAGGAGCCCTCAGAGGTTTTGCTCAGAGTTATCCCCCACTTCTGTTTCTCTGCCCCCACCCCTCACCTTCACCCCATTTGGACCATGAGAACAGTTGGAGTTTTTTTCTGCTTTTCACCTGTCTGCCCCTTTTGCAGAGATAGTGGTTGGGGCCATTAGGAACCTTTACTAATGGGGCACAGTTAATTATAATGTGGCCAGTACCAGGCACCTAAGGGGAAGAGAATAAGTGCAGAGTAAACATGGAGCAGCAGTTCTTGATGCAGGTCCATGTTCTTGATGGACCAAGAACATCACCCAGTTCTTGATGGCTGTCTGGCAGCCAGCATGGAGGGGACAAGACCCCAGTGAAGAATACCCCTGAGGAAGCCCAGTGTTTCTTGGGGGAAAGGCAGTAGGCTGACAGAAGCTTGGGGTGGGTGTCCAGCTGGGCAGAGGGAAACCATTGCTGGGGCAGGAGATCCCAAGGCTGCAGATAAAGTGCTACATCAGGCTGGTGACCCCAGATTACCAAGTGCACAATTTCCACCCACTGCCTGGTGATCAGTGTGCTTATTTGCCATTGTAAGCTAAATCAAACATTAACAAAAGGCTGAGCAGGCTTTCAACCAAAGGGTTTTCTCAGAAGCCTCGTTACTTGTCATAATTCTCATAATTTAAAATGAGGACAACAGCCATATGTAAAGTCTGGAAAAACACTTTGTGTATATCGTCTTCCTTGTATTAGCAGAAATAATAGTTTCATTCTTTCTCAGGATCAGGAGAGAATACTTCACCCAGCTTTAACTCTGACATTGTCCCACCATCCTTAAGACACGCATGTTGTGGGTGTACAGACTTTTCCCAGCTCACTATAAAAGTACACTTTTGGGTTGCTGGGAACTGGCTGTTGAAATGTACCCTGGTAAGCCAGGAAACAGAGATGTCTTTAACAAACAGTAACTACTTGCTGCCACTAGGTAATGCATTCATCACTGGAGGATAACCAGCCAATTTCTACTAAACAAACATTTTATCTGCACACCTTTTCCATGCCATAAATCTCTGCTGTTTGCCAGCAGAATGCATGAATCTGTCTGAATTGCCAGTTTTCCAACAGATTTTTGTGTGAACCTCCTATCTTTACCTAAACGTTAGCCAAATACTATCCCTCTGCAGAGCTTCCTCTAAAGAGTGCATCTCTTGTGTACTGCCTGGACTTGTTTCTCCCAACTGGTCTCCCCCTCCAGTGCAGCATCCCCCCCCCCCGCNCCAATTTTTTTCCTCCAGTAACGAATTCTGTTGTATTCTGGTACACAGTGGGTTAGCTGACTCAGTAAGAAGCAGCAAGAAAATGTTCTTACTCATCTTCAGCTTCAGTCCTGTCCCCTACAATGGACAACTTTGCTGCCTCCTCCACGAGAGGCAGTGAGCAATCATTTCTTAGTTGCCTGCTCTAGGACAAAGTGGAGGACAGGCTCCATCCTAGAGCACTTGGCTTGTCTCTTTCCACCTGAATAGCTCAGATCTCTGTAGTTGTTACTTGTGCAGAAACAATGCTGTACCTTTTAGCCTTCCTTCTTTCCCTTCTCAAGCCCTTCCCAGGTCTACTGTAGCCTTTCTGAAGATGGCCAAGAGAGAAAAGACCAGAGCAGCCCACACAATGCAAGCAGTAGGACTACCAACAACCAATTAAAAAAAAAATAATTGCCATTTCATTTCCTGTGCTGATCTTTACAATGACATTTGGCTTAAGCAAATGGTAAGAAAAAGACTCCAGAAGAGATGGACCAGTGGCAGCATCTAGCCCAGTAAGGCTGCAGTAACCTAGGCAATCACATATCCCAGCTGCTCCAGTTGCTCCAGCAACCCAGGAGACTTGGGGATTTGTCTAATGTTCTTAAGAAACTAAATGATGATTCCAGTACATGTGTGAATAGCCTGTACTAGCACTTCCCAGCCTGATGAGTTTGTCCATATCCTTCTGTCATGCTTGGGCACACAGCTCACTCAGCAGCATGGATGCTCCTGCCAAGGTCTGGGGCAGTTTGCAGAAAAGAGATAGCCCAGCAGCCCTGGTGAGATGTTATCATTGTCCACATCATCACCTGCAGCACCAGGGCCATGCTGGGATGCATTTGGGCCCCATAGCCTTTTCTGCAGAGTTTCTGCCTTGCCTTTATGTTCCTGTCTGCACATATGCAGCTCACTTTTGCTCCCTGTAAGTAGTGATTTGCACTGGACTTACTTCCCCATCTAATACCTTGATTTTTTTTATCCGTTCTCCAATCTCTCATACTTTGGATTTTAGTCCTGTCTGTGAGGATGCCAGGATGCCTGGAGTTCTTTGGCATCACCTGCAGTCTTTACAAGCTCTCTTTTATTTCATCATTCAACTCATGAATGAAAATATCAAATAAAACTAAGCCTAAGAGGTCTCCTGTAAAACTTACTCTTTTGCCAAGCAAGTTTTGTAGCTACCTGATGTGATGAATGTCACCCTGCACTGATTGTGTTTTCTGTATGAGAAAACAGTGTGGGGCAGTATCAAAAGCTTTCCTGAAGACAAATTCCATCTGCTGCTGCTCCTTTATCCACCAAGCCAGGTGCTGTATTAAAGAAGAAAATAAGATTAGTCTGACATGCATGTGTTGCAAAGAGACCGTGTTAACCCATTACTGTGTTTGAAATACAGAAAAGTATCTGTGAGTGCCCCCAGGATCCCCCTGAGCTGGTGTCACCCTGTGCTCTCCCCTCCCCTCCTGGCCAGACATCTGCTCCTGCCACGTCTCCACTCCTGAAACACTGTGAATATGTTGTCTGCTCCTGAAAGCTCATGTGTTACATACTCTGAGCCTATTGCCTTTATTTGAAGTGGGGAGGGGGGGTACAGAGAGGTGGTGTCCCTGAGCTGGTGCTGCTTGAAGGCAGCCAAGGCTGCTGTGAGACCACAGCCTGCTGAAAGGACTGTTCTTGAGATGTGCCTTGACTCTCTGAGAGCTACCCTGTGTCCCAGAGCCATCCTTGCCCAAAATCTGGGGCTATCCCCTTCCCACCATGGCCTCAGGCTTCCTGATCCCATCCTGCCCTTTGCAAAGCTGTCATTTTACATCGTTCCACTTGTGAAATGCAAAGCTCCAGCTTTCCAGGTGCTGCCACACTTTTTCATTAAAATCATTACCATAACCCCCCAGTTGGGTGGTTTCCAATATTGGTTTCTTATAGGCTGGGTTTCTCTCCCCTCTTGCCCCCCTCCCCACAATATAACAGCTTTCAAAAACACCAATCCTTTGCACTAATGTGTAAGAAAATCTCTTGCTTTTTGGTCATTTGACAGCAGCTCCTGTTTGTATGTTATGCCTCTATCACTCTGAAGCAGTGGATCCCTATGTGTGATGTTTTCAAATGCAGTGAAGTATGAAATATAAGTGATTCCAGCACCAGCTCTGCTGGGTGAGCAGAGGAAGGAACAGGTCTCCCCTCAAGCCCCTGCAAGAAGATGCTTCCCAGCTGCCATTCCCTCCGCATGGGCAAGCGATGGCCACACCTGGTTGGGCAAGGGGAGACCTTAGAGAGGCATTGGGAGTGAAGACCCCACACAGGCACCTCCCCTGCAGCCACACAACCCCCCCTGGAGCCCACTGGCACCACACAGCTGTGGTGAGAGTAAAAGGGTGAGAAAAATACACGAGTGATGCACCAGAGCGTGCTTGGCCAGGCGGAGCATCAGCAAGAGTGCCAGGTCCCAGCCAGCCTGCCCCAGGGGTGGCAATCCCAAGGGAGCCTCCACAGCCCCCTGGCTCCTGCACGGAGCTGCTGGGCACTGCTGCAAAATCATCACTCACCAGCAGCAAAACTCTCAGAGCTAAGTGAGCACTCACCAAAGCCAGCTGGAGGGTTTGCAGCAGAAAGGCAAACAGGCAAGTTCTGCAATGACACAATTACTCAGAAAGAAAAAGTAAAAGCACCCCACATTTATGGCATCGTGCAAGGCACACATAATGCTGGAGTTAGCACCCTGAAGGTATAAAGAGATAAGCATGCTCTTCAATCAAAACAGCTGCATTCCTATTGCATCATCAGATTTTAAAAAAACAAAAAAACCAAAACAAAAAAACCCACAAAACCTGCAGCAGTAGTTTTGTTGGTTATAAAAGCAAATCCCCAAAGACCAGCATGTTTAAAGGGTAAGAATACCTGATTTTTAAAGGAAATAAATATCCCTATCCCTTTCATCTGGATTTATTCCACACGGTCCCTTCAGGTTAGGAACATCCCACTTAATTCAATACAAAGCAGCAGCAGCTGTGGTTGGGAGCCAACAAAGTGAAGAAGTTTCCAGGTGAAGCAGTAAATCATGTGCTGACTTTGAGAAAAGCCCATACATTTTATTATGTTTCATATTTTTTGGACAAAACAAATGAGAAAGCCTGGAATGGTTAACTCCTTCACTGCCAGATGCACAGCAAACAGGTTTCAGGGATGAGGAAGGTCACAGAAATGTCCTGCTGGCTTAGGGTTAGAGGTTAAGTTTCATTCCACTGGCACCGAATGGACAAACTCGGGAGGATTTAGTGGTCAGGAGGGACTGAGCTGCCATGCCACCAAATTATGCCTGATACAAGGCTCTTCTCCACCAGCTCGTCCAAGGGAAAACATTTTCCTGGCTGATCTCATCAAGGTTATGGCAAGAATAAACCAAAAAGCAGCTTGTATATTTTCTTTCTTGTTTCTTTGAGTGACAGCCAGATTCTTGAGCAACATCTGCCCCATGCATGGCTTCCCCCAGGCCAAGCTCTGCAGCAGAGCCAGCACCACCACAACTGAGGTGGCCTCAAAGAGGGTTCTTTCAACTCTGGTTTTTCTTGCTGGAGCAAAGTGGCAGCAGAGTGGTTCTATGCCTCAGAGTGTTTAGCTTGGCTCCATGAGCAATGCAGACCCATGGCATGCATCCCTTGGGATTTGCTGGAAGCTCAATGTGTGTGAAACCTGCCTGTCTCTAACTGGAGACCAGCCCTGCCTCCACCAGGATGAATTTCATGGCAGGTGCTCACTACAGCAGCATTTACTATAGGGATGAGTTACAGCAGATTCCTGTTGCAGTTGAGTGGTTAGATAGTTGTGGCAAGCAGCACACAAGCAGAGTTACCTGCTCAGATTCCCAGGATCAACCTTTTGTGCTTAGTGAGTATTCCTCCTGATCCATCAGCGATGCTCAGCCTTTCCATTCATCTGAATTAGGAGGTTAACTTGCCCAGAGCCACCTTAAAAATCGTCAGTCTCAGACCCTCTCCTCTCAGGAGTGAATTCTCCTGCTTTCTCTGTAATTCAAGTACTGCTCCTGTATTGCAGTTCATAGAATCACAGGATGGCTAGAGTTGGAAAGGACCTTAAAGATCACCAAGTTCCAACTCCCTGCATGGGCAGGGACACCTCCCACTAGATCAGGTTGCTCAAATCCCCATCCAGCCTGGCCTTGAACACTTCCAGGTAGGGAAATCCACAACTTCCCTGTGTCTCACCACCGTCTTAGTAAAGAATTTCCTCCTAATATGTAATCTGAATTTCCTTTCTTCAAGTTTTAAATCACCACCCCTTGTCCTCTGGCCACACACCTGTGCAAAAAGTTCAGGGTAGACACATCAGATGAGGATGGGCTCTGCTCCATGAAATGGCCATGTGGCTTAAATAAGGTTCAACATTTGTCTACTAATCACTTCACAGAGTCTTTTCTTGTGCAATCTCCTTCAGCCTGTCCACTAGGTATAAAACTAGCTCAGTGTAAAAATCTTAACACTGTAAACCACCTTCTTTCAGATTTAAAACAGGTGCAGGCTGTTCTGATTTATTGCTACAGGTATTCAATAGCAATAAGTAACAATAGTCCATAAAGTGATCTTTCATTTAAAAGCCATTCCTGAAACCTTTTAAACTTGAAATAAATAAAGTTTTTCTACCTTAGGCAAATTTGATAATAGATTTCCTCTGCCATAGAGCTGTCTGGTATGACACAACATGTGGAATCCTTCATGTACTCCCAGAGACGAGAGATGGATAAAAAAATCTGTGAACAGTGGAAAACCACCTTAAGTAACCAGATTCAATTAAAACTACCTTTAATCCAGCACCAAATCTAAATCCACCAGATGCCATATATGTAGTAATCTCATTTTTGTATACCAGTCCTTTTTATGTTTATAATCCCTCCTTCTTTGATCTTTATAATTTTATACAAAGCCTCACCCAGCATAATGAAGCCAAACCAGACGGGCTGAGATTGCTTTGCCAGCAGGCAGGAGCTGCAGCAAGGCTGGGGATGCATCCTGTGTGATGCACAGATTACCAGAAGTCTGTCATACCAATCACCCTTTTTTTTAGACGAGAATTTCCATGAAGTCCTTCAAATAAAAGGAGAAATCTTACCTTGCTGGTTCTAACTCCGAGGTCTCCCCTGCTGCCCTGCAGCAAGCGATGGGCACAGCCCGGGATGTCCCTGCTGTGCTGGTGTTCATCAGCCCAGTGGGAGTCAAAGAGAGGAAATCTCCACAGCACCTGGCCCAGGGGAGAGAAGGCTTTCTTCCCTACTCCAAAGGTCACGAGTGAACATCTTCTCTCTGTTCTGACCAATTTCACTAAAGTTGGAACAGAACTGGATGCACAGAGGGAAGAAAGAGATGGGTCCATAAGGTTAATGCTACACATCTCTGCATCTCCTCTTTCCTGCTAGGGGCTTTCTCAGAGCAAAAGAAGAATTTGGCGTTTGTCCAAGAATCCAGCCTGAAGTTTGGCAGGACAACACAGTGGGCCCATCCCCCAGACCCAGCTGCTGGGTAACAACTACCACCACCACCACTGGCAGAGCACGTTCAGATCACTGCAACCCCAGAGACATAAACCCAGGATCCCTGCAGGAACACAAGGCCTCCAAGGAATTTCCATCATGAGCCTCTGCAACGCTGCTGGAAAAGTCAGATAGCTTTTCTCCTGATGAAGATTCTTGCTGGAAGTAGGTCTCCTTTTGCTTTTCCCCACAGGAACTGATGTGCTGTAATTCCAGTTCTTCAGATGCTGGTGCTACCTGAATGGGAATGGTGCTACTGAGTTACCAAAGTCCAGAGCAGGGCACTCCACTGGTCAAATTTCATTTCTCCAGGTAGGGTCTGATTCAGAGGAATCTCTCCAGGTATTTAATTGTTTCTAGGACCTTAAAACTTTCAAAGTGAGTTTGAAGCTCTTTTGTATTGACAAAATTACTCTATATGTTGTAAAACTGAACGGAATGAGAAGTCCATTAACATTTTCCATTCTCAAGATTCTCTAGCTGATGCTACATGTTTAGTAAAGCACAAGACATTTTAGAAAAGAAAAAAATCCTAGAGTTTCAGAAGACAAACCCAGAAGTTAGTGTTCATCAGACCCCTTACACACCCAAAGAAGAATGACAATCTGGTGTTTGTTCTCAAACAAATTAATTTCTTGTTTATCTCCAGCCAAGAGCTAGATACAGTGTAAGAGTGATCATGAAAGTGAACAGCCATCAGAGCTCAGGGGATGAAGCACAGGCAGGACCTGAACTCTGAATAAAAAGTGTGCATTTGTTTTGCTGCCAGAGCTGCCACAGGCCTGGCTCCTACCATGATCACTGCCCAGCCCCAATGGGAGTTGGGATCCAAAAAGCTCTTCTCTGTCGATCATTGGTGTGCTGAAATGGCAGTTCCCTTAGAAAAAAAAACAAAAAAACAAAAAAACAACGAACTTTACAGTGATGTATGGATTAATTGCTATTCCTACAGTCATCACTTCCGAACCCTGAGCCTGGCAGGGTTGTGATGAATGAACGTGATGTCCTGGTGCCTCCTGGTGCTGAAGCTGGAAATGGCACGCTGCTTTGCTGCAGCATCTGAGTGTGCCACCTTGGGGCGATCACTGCCTTTGCGATGGATAATTTCATTGTGTTTAATTCGTTAGAGCATGTAAATACATATAAATACAGAGAAAGCTATTTTAAAAGCTACTTATCAATTGTGCAGGGTTGCAAATATGTTCCTTGTCAGTGGGACATCCTCTGATCAGTGGGCCCACTGCTGAATGGGGTGGGAGCCTTGGTAACAGGGAGTGCAGAGAAGGCAGAGTTGTTGAATGCCTCTTTGCTTCATCCTTTACTCCTGTGAGCAGCCCTAGTGAACTCCAGACCTTGGATATAAGAGAGAAAGCCTGGAGGAGGGAAGACTCACCACTGGTCAATGAAGACTGGGTTAGAGACCAGAGTACAGACAAGGCCATGGGCCCTGATGGGATGCACACCAGTGTGCAGAGCTGGGTGGTTATTGCCCTGCCACTCTCCATCATCTTTGAAAGATGATGGCTAAGAGCAGAGGTGCCAAACAGTGTCACCAAAGACTGGTGATCAATGGTGCAAATGGTCTCCAGCTGGAGACTTCTAACTAGTGGAGTCCCCCAGGGACCACTGTTGGGTCCAGTCCTGTTCAACATCTTTATCAAAGACACGAACAAAGGGACAGTGTCTTCTCACAACCTTTGCAGATGACACAAAGTGGGAGGACTATCTGGCACGCCATAAGGCTGTGCTTCTATTCAGAGGGGCCGAGACAGACTGGAGAGTTGACCACGGAGAAATTTAATTAATTATAAGGGCACATGTAGAGTCTTGCATCTAAGCAGAAACAACCCCAAGAACCAGGACAAGGTGGGGATGAATGCAGCCTGCAGTTCTTCTCTCTACTTTTCCCAGAACCTCTGTGTCACATGAGCTGTGCAGCATGGTACAGCCATGCTGCCAGGGAGCTGGGGTGGGACACGCAGGTGGAACACCAGGAGCAGCAGCAGGAGTGTGTGGGGAGCACTGGGTTGTTATCAGCAGCCTCTGCAGTCAGCCAGTGGCACTGCCAGTGCTGAGTGCTGCTTTGGATTTCTGTGATTGGGCAGAACATTCCCTGTGAATTTTTTGTGCTCTCAAGGAGTAACTTGACACAGAGTAGGTTTAAAGTTCTTTAATGAGGAAACACGGTGCCTGGCCCTGCCTGCTGACACTGAGGGCATCCACAGCTTTGCCCGGGCACAGAGCTCAGCCTGTGCTGGTTCTAGGTAGGGTTTGCTGTCAGAATTGTTATAAATTTAGTCTTATAATAGATCAGGACACGCCAATCAGTTCACAAATAACAATTTATTTAAGCAAGTAACAACAAGGGAACAGCGCTGGGTGCCCGGGAGTCTCTGCTCCACCAATGTGGCACACACAAACTTGCCGTGTTCTGCACATGTGTACGATGTTGCCGACGATTCCAGATCTTCTTTTTCAAAAGGTGACTACGTGACATCCTCAGTCACGTAGCACTTTATCTCGACACCCTCCCCCCCGCATGGTTTGTGGCCTATTTTAAAAACATTCAACTTTTACTTACAGAAACTTCCTAACATACTTATGACAATCAAAGGTTACATTAACAACTAAAACCAACTTCAGGTTCAATGAACAAAAACATTCCACAACATCTATTAGAGGTATCACCCAGACACTGCAACAGCTCCATCACCCTTCATGGGGAGAGAAATGGCTCACCCCAGAGCTGTGGGTTGGGGCTAGCTCAGTGCACCCCAACCCCTGCCCTGGCTAGGCCACCCTCAGCCCTCAAACGTGCAGGGGGAGAGGGAAGGAGGCAGATTCTGTGGGGTCTGGAGGGTGCTGCACTGGCTCTGGAGCTGCTGCAGGGTGGCCAGGGATGGGTCAGGGGGTGGTGAAGGTGCTGCAGGGAGCGTGGTCCAGATGGTGTTTCACTCAGGGCAGTTGGCTGCTGTTACTGGGTCTACCGCACAAAGGTGTTGGCTTGGCCCAGCAAGTCCTTCAGGCGCATGGGGAGGCTGACAGATTTCTTCTGGGATGCTGGAGCTGCTGCGAGACCCCTGTGGAGAGAGGAGGCTGCTGAGGCCCTCAGCTGTGGGTGAGACACAGGGACTCTCCTCCACAGCACAGCACAGCACAGCACAGCACAGCACAGCACAGCACAGAGCTGGCAAGTCTCACCAGCCCATGGTGAGCTGCTGGCACTCCTTGGCCGAGGTGGACACCTGCACCTCATGGCACCACTGAGCACAGGGATTCCTCTGGGGCAGGTTCAACGCTCTAGAGTGGGTGTGAGCACCCGTCTCACTTTCTAGAGCAATCTCATCCCCTGAGCTTTCTCTTCCTCACTTGGTGTACCCACACCTGTCACTTGCCAGGGGCTGCTCCTATCCAGGCAGGGTCAGATGAAGCCAACACAGGCTCCAAAGAGAGTGGGGCTCCTGAGAAGGAGGCCCAGGAATTAAGAGGCCACTGGAAGCACCTGACAGCAGCAGAACCTTCAGCAGAGCCTTTTGGCCAACCACTAACTCACCACTCCACAGCAGCCTGAAGACAAATGCTTTGTGGCCATGAGCAGCCCCAGAAGGGAGCAGTGTGAGGAAAATCAATGACTCACTCATTTGCCTTCTTCTGGATGTGCCACTTGATGATGCAGTAACAGGAGATGATGAGAAGTGGCACACAAATCACAGTTGCTGCTGTGTTGATCATGCAGCTCTTTCGCACATCTTGAGGACACACAACACTTGTGCTGCTCATGGGAGCTTGAAGGCTTCTGAGTTTCTCACTGACCTCATCTGGAGGAGCAATTTGCAATGTTAGCCCATCCCGTTCACCACTGCTGAGTTGGCAGCATGTCTGACCAAGCCAGGAAGTTCTCTGTTGCCCCCCCGAGCATGCTCCCACTCTTTGGACAGGCTGTCCCACTGGAGAAAACTCTGGCGGCCAGGAGGAGAGCACAGGGGCGAGCCCAGCTGCCCGAGCAGACCTCCTTGGAGGGACATGGACAAAACCCATCCCTGTGGCAGGGAGTGCCACCCACCCCCAACTCTCCTTCCCCCCTGGGCCAGTGCCCACACCCCAAGGGGACAGAGCCAGGCCTCCTCCTGAGACACCTGAGCATTGCCCTCCCCTTCTGCCTTTTCTCCAGCAGGGGCACTGCTTGCAGACACACCCAGGCTTCAGGATGTCTTCCCCACATTGCAGGGGGCCCAGCAAGACTGCTCCCTACCTGAGTACTCCTGAACAAAGACATAGTCAGTGCCGTGCTGGTCTCTTCCGGGCTCTGGCAGCGCTGCTGAAAAACAGAGGACAGAGCAGGCTTCAGCATGGCTCAGGCACAGAGGATGCTGGAGGACGGGGAGGTATCCACTGCACCCCTGCCCAAGCTGGCTGTTGGGCCGTTGCTCTGGACCTCAGCTCAGGGGAAGGATCCTGCTCTGTGCTGCTCTTGGGCACCTAGGGTCTCATGGCAAGGCTGGGCTGCTAGGGTGCAGCTAGAGCAGGAGCTACATTTGTGCAAGGCTCACGTTCCCCATCATCTGCGGAACGTGGTCCGGATTCCTTGAACCCAAAACACTTTCAGTTTTGGCTGCTGACGTGGCGTGCAAGAGCATGCACAGGAGGAAGAGCCCCCTCCTGGCACACAGCGGTTCTGATGGGTGATGCCCCCTGACCACAGGACAGCAATTACCTGGCATGCCCGTGGCTTGCATTGCCTCCATTTTTTCACCAAGGACTGGTAGTGAGCCACTGGTTCCTCCCAGGTGTGCCTCCTGCACAGGCCTGTCTGTCTCCGGAGAAAGAAAGTAGGACAGGTGGATCAGATGGAACCATTCCCCATCAGGGAGATGGCGTGTCCAGAGACAACGCTTCTCCAAGTCATCAGTAAGGCTTAGAAAAACTGCCTGGGTTGTTGGGGCTCTGCCTGGTCACCGGTCCAAACAACAGTGACTCCTGACCTGCTGGGAGACCAGGCAGTGCATTTTTGGCCAACTCTGAGGTGATGTTAAATGCCTGCCTTCAGAGAGGATGGGGAGAAGCTGCAGCCAGGCCAGCTGGGGAAACAGCCCTTTGGAGAAGGGCTCCCCTGCAAGACCCTCATGCCCTTTCCTCTAAGCACCAGCAAGGGTGCCATTCATCCCATCCCAGCTCTTGGTCTGAAGAGGGGAAATGGAGCACAGCCCACAAAGCCTGCTGCACCAGCATCTCCAGCTGACTCCCAGCACTAGGCAAGGGCAGACAGCATTGTGAAGAGCCAGATGTTCTGCTGGTGCTGGCCCAGTGTGTCCAGATGGGTGTTGAGAACCTTGGCTAGCCGAGTATCTCGACTGGGGCAGAGTGAAATATATTCACCCTGTGCTCTCTCCATATGCTCCAGAATTTGCCTTAGGATTTCACATCTCTCCTTTAGTGTTGTACTCTGCTTGTGGAGAAGCTTAGCAGCAAGCATGTGGTTCTGTTTCAGAGGAATAAATTAGAGAAAACCAGCCACATACTGGGAGGTCAGCCAAGACAGACTACTCACCCCTGCGACGCCAGCCTCGCTGTGGTGCAACACCCAGCCAAGGAGCTGGAAAAGTCCTCCCTGGCACATCAGGCACATCTGGAACAAAGCACACAGAGATGCTTCCATCAGCAGAACAAATGGCAGAAGCTACAGGGGATCCTGCAAGGAGAGAGCATGCTGGGGCAGGTCTCCATCCTGCCACCTGCACAAGTGCCCAGCTGGCTGACCTTTGGGCTTTGAGCTGGCAGCTCTCAAGTGGAGGAAAAAGCCATGACGTACCCAGGCCATCTCCCTGAGGCTCTGTCCTGGAAACCAGATGCAAAGCTGGATCACCTTCACCCACTGGTGCAGCTGCAAAGAAGCACGTGACAAAACAGCTCCTGTGACACAGCTCGAGATACTTTGTGAAATGGGTGTGGAAAGGAGTGGGGTTCAAGGACAGGATTACTCCATGGCACTGTCAGCCCTTTGGACACACTTTCCAGTCCATGAGAAGAACCCACTGGCCCAGAACCCACTGGCCTAGGACACGCTGGCCCAGGACATGCTGGCCCAGGACAGGCTGTACGTGTGCCACTGACTTACCTTCTCCCCGTGGTTGCCATGGAGCAGCCCAGGTAGTCCGGGCATGCAGGGCCACCAGGAGAAGGAGGACAATGAGATAGCGGGTTGGGAGCATGGCCTCCTGCACTTGCACCATCCAGCTGCTGCTGCTGCTCTCCCTGCTGCTGTTGCACTGAGGGCCAGGAGCTGCACGGTCAGTGCTTAGTGCCAGTGTGGCACTGTGGGGCTCTGTGACCTCACAGCCCCCCCGGAACGACACTGATCCAGATCAGACATTCAAACATGGAACCCACCCTCTTCTATTTACAATTACTTCCCAATCTGGAATTATCAAACTGTGCTCTGGCACAGAGGGTGTGTCAGATTCCAGGTGCCAGTGACAGTCCTTAGAATCATAGAATCATAGAATTGGCTGGGTTGGAAGGGACCTCAGAGATCACCAAGTCCAACCCTTGACCCACCGCTGCGGTTACCAGCCCATGGCACTGAGTGCCACATCCAGTCTCTTCTTAAATGTCTCCAGGGACGGAGAATCCACCACCTCACCGGGCAGTCCATTCCAATGCCTGATCACCCTCTCCATAAAGAAATTATTTCCAATATCCAACCTAAACCTCTCCTGGCACAACTTAAGACTGTGTCCTCTTGTCTTGTGAAAGTCGTCTGGGAAAAGAGACCAACCCCCACCTGGCTACAGCCTCCTTTCAGGTAGTTGTAGAGAGTGATGAGGTCTCCCCTGAGCCTCCTCTTCTCCAGGCTGAACAGCCCCAGCTCCCTCAGCCTCTCCTCATAGGGTCTGTGCTCGAGTCCTTGGAGCAACCTAAGCAGTTCTACTCTGTGAGGAAGGAGAAAGCAACCCTCCTTTTGGATAGTTTAAGAGAGCAATAAGGTCTCTTCTCCAAACTAAACATTCCCAATTCCCTCAGCCTCTCCTCACAGGACTTACTCTCCAGACTTCACCAGCTTGGTTGCCCTTCTCTGAACTCACTCCAGCAACAAAATGTCTTCCTCATGGTGAGGGGCCCAGAACTGAACACAGTACTCGAGGTGTGGCCTCGCCAGTGCTGAGTGGCATTACCATAGTGGCATAACCACTTCCCTTCTGCTGGTCATACTATTCCTGGCACAAGCCAGGATGCTGTTGGCCTTCTTGGCCACCTGGGCACTGCTGTCTCACATTTAGCTGGCTGTCAACCAGAACCCCAGGTCCTTTTCTGCCTGGCAGCTTTACAGCCACTCCTCCCCAGACCTGTCGCCCTGCATAGGGTTGTGACCAAAGTGCAGGACCCAGCACTTAGCCTTGTTAAGCCTCATTTTATTGGCCTTAGCCTACTGATTCAGCCTGTCCAGGTCCCTCTGCAGAGCCTTCCAACCCTCGAGCAGATCAACACTCACACTCAGCTTGGTGTCCTCTGCAAATTTACTGAGGAAGCACTCAATCCCCTCATCTAGGTCATTGATGAGGATGTTGAACAGAACTAGCCCCAAAACTGAGCCCTGGGGAACACCCCTGGTGACCGGCTGCCAACTGGATTTAACTCCATTGCCCACAACTCTCTGGGCCCAGCCATGCAGCCAGTTTTTAACCCAGCAGAGAATACACCTGTCCATGCCATGAGCTGCCAGCTTCTCTAGGAGAATCCTGTGGGAGATGGTGTCAACGGCTTTACTAAAGTCCAGGAAGACAACATCCACAGCCTTCATGTCATCCACTAGGTGGGTCACTTAGTCATAGCACGAGACCATGATGGTCAAACAGGACCTGCCTTTCCTGAACCCATACTGGCTGGGCCTGAACCCCTGGCTGTCCTGCTTTTGCCATATGAGCACACTCAAGATGAACCTCTCAGTTTTTCCAGGCACTGAGCTCAGGCTGACAGGCCTATAGCTCCTGGATCCTCCTTTCAGCCCTTCTTGCAGATGGGTGTCACACTGGCAAGCCTCCAGTCACCTGGGACCTCCCCTGTCAGCCAAGACCAGTGATAAATGATGGAGAGAGGCTTGGTGAGCTCCTCTGCCAGCTCAATACTTTTGGGTGGATCCCATCTGGCCCCATTGACTCATGGGTGTCCAGGTGCCATAGCAGGTCTTTAACTGCTTCTTCATGGATCATGGTTGTGCTGCTCTCCATCTTCCAGCTTGGGGGGCTGAATACCCCAGGAGTGGCTGGTCTGACTATTAAAGAGCGAGGCAAAAAGGCATTAACTATCTCAGCCTTTTCCTCATCCGTGGTGGTAAAGTTCCCCCCTGCCTCCAATAAGGGATGTAGACCTGGTTCTTTTATTAATGTATTTTTAAAAACTTTTTTTATTTTTCCTCATGACAGTGGCCAGGTTGATCTCTAGCTGGGCCTTTGCCTTCCTGATTTCTAATCTGCATGAGCTAACTAGATCCCTGTACTCAACCTGAGATGCCTGCCCCTTCTTCCAAACAAGGTAAACTCCCCTATTTTCCCAGTAAAAGCTCCATGTTCAGCCAGGCTGGTCGTCTTCCCTGCCATTTCATCTTACAGGGCAAGGGGACAGCCCACTCATGCACTTTTAAGATTTCCTTCTTGAAGAGCATCCATCTTTCCCAGAGCCCTTTGCCCTTTAGGACTGTCTCCCAAAGACACTCTCTCAACCAATGTCCTGAACAGGATGAAGTTTGCTCTCCGGAAATCCATGGTGGAGGCTTTGCCAACCCCCTCCTTACTTTACTATGGACTGAAAACTTCACCATTTTGTGGTTGTTAAGCCCAAGACAGCCTTCAACCACTACATCTGTTACCAGTCCTTGTTTGTGAACAGCAGATCTAGCGAGGCAGCTCCCCTGGTAGGCTCACTAACCAGCTGTGTCAGGAAGTTACCTTCCACAGACACCAGGAACCTCCTACACTGCTTCCTCTCTGCTGTGTTTTATTTTCAACAGATGTCTGGTAAATTGAAGTCCCTCAGGAGAACAAGGGGTAGTGATTGTGAGACTTCTGCCAGCTGCTTGTAGAATGCTTTGCCTCTTCATCCTGGCTGGATGTTCTATAACAGACTCCTAACAGGCTATCTGCCTTGTTGGCCTTCCCCCTCATCCTTACCCAAGACCCTGCAGTCTTGAGAGCCTGAACCCACCACTGTAGTGAAGGAGGGAGAGGCAGAGTGACAGCAGTAGGACACTCCCTGCTGCAGGGGAAGGAAGCTCCAGCTGCTGACCTAACCTCCTGTTTAGGGAGGTTTGCTGCCATGGATGGCCTGAACCAGGACAGATGGGTACAGGCTTTCCAGAAAGGAGGGGTTGTTGAGGCGGGGAAGTCTTCCTGGATGTGAGGGACCTACAGGAAAGGATGGAGCTCTGCCTGCTGCTGGACATTGAACCAGCTCGGAGCATGTGGGTTAGGTTGGCCTGGATGATCTTGAAGGTCTTTTCCAGTCAAAGACATTCTGTGATTCTGTGATCAGAGGGGCAACCTACATGGATGAGATTACTGTGGGTGTCTGATACAGATCAGGAAGGCAGATAACTGAAGAAGCCTCATGTCTGTCTGCAGGCCCTGCTTCTCTGGGTTAAATCACTCTGACACCTGCTGCAGGGGTAGCAATGAAAGGCATGAGCAGTCCATGTCTCTGAAGCTGGTGTTGTGGTTTGAAGAACCATGCAGTCGCTAACTCCCCCTCTCCACTGTAGGATAGTGAGGAGGAAATCCCCCTAGAACCTTGTGGGTCAAGACAAGGACTATGAGGTTTTCACTCCCCAATTATGGTCATAGGCAAGCCAGACTCGACTTGGGGAAAAAAAATGTAATTTATGATTAATCAAATCAAAACAGGGCAAAGAGAAAACACAAACCAGAGCTTAAGTATGTTTTCCCCACCTCTCCCTTCTTTCTGAGCCCAAAGTACTTTGTTCTCGATAACCCTACTTCCTCCCACCCAGTGGCACAAGGGAACAGTGTTTACAGTTAGGATCTCACAGGTTGTTTTCTGCTGCTCCTTCCTCCTCAGGAAACTGGATTCCTCACAGTCCCCAGCATGGGGTCCCTCCCACAGGAGAAAGTCCTTCAAAAATCCCTCCAATGCCAGTCCTTACCGCAGCGCAGTTCCTCAGGAGCAAACTGTTCCAGTGCAGGTGGCCCATGGAGCCACAGGCTACTTTGGGCACAGTCCCCTTCACGGCTGCAGGTCCACAACGTCTGCTCCATGGTCTTCTACAGGCTGCAAGTCCACAACAGCTCCAACAGGATCCTTCACAGGCAGCAGGTTCACATCTGCTCCACCGTGACCCTCCCTGGGTTGCAGGGGACAGGCTGCCATCTCACCACAGGATGTAGAGAAAAATCTCTGTTTAGGCACTTTCTCCCACTCCTTCCTCACCAGCTTTGGTCTCTCTGCTCTGGCATTGCTCTCTTTCTGGTTTTGTTCTCTTCTTCTGGTGGTGTTCTCTCTTCCCGTGTTGCTTTCTCTCACCTCCCTCTCTCTGTTTGGCTCTTAATCACTGTTTCCCCCGACAGAACAGCTGATAACTTGCTGACACAGATATGGAGGAGCTGGTGAGGGAGATTCAGAGTATCTCTCATAAAAAGAGAAGCTAAGAGATGTCAGACTGTTCAGCCTTCAGAAGAGAAGGCTTGGTGGGGGGGATCCTATCAATACAGTTTCCATCCCTGGGGCCAGGCAAAACCTGTCAACACAGTGCTGAGCAACCTGCTCTGAGCAGTGGAGTTGGACCAGATCTCCAGAGGTCCTTGCCAACCTCTGTAATTCTGAGAACTTTAAAAGGAAGTGAATTTTGAAGACACAGAAATGGCTGTGCCATTTTTCATTTCCTTACAGTTGAACCTACCTCTACCAGTACAGTATTGAACAACAAACATACCTGAGAGTGTTGTGAGATAAGGTCATAATAAAAACCATACTAGTACAACACAAAACATTTGTGAAGATTTTAATTGGGACATTTACTGGAAAACTCCAATGAAGAAAACACAGAGCATTAACTCCTTTGTAATGAATTCCACATTTTGAAAAGACCTAAGTTTCAGGAAAGGAAAACATTAGGGAAAAAAAAGTTATGACCATGACCTATAGCACAATTAACCCAACACAAATCAGGAGTTGACATGATGCACAAATAATCTCTGCAGTTAACAGACAGACATTCTGAAGACAGACTTCTAAATTGAGTTGATTTTGGCACTGGTGAAAAGGGATGGCTTTCTTCCTCTCTCAAACACATCTACTGTAATGCAAACACACAAGATTGTAACAGTCTAGGTTTTTTCCATAGGGCTTCATAAGCTCTGTTTAACTTTGCCACACTATTAAGTAGACACTGAAGAGTGTCTTCTCCCCCATCTACTTTCCCACTTTGGAGAAAAGAGACTACACCATTTACTTTTCTTGCAAGAAGGATAAAAGAAACTCTTAGTATCTTCTAAGGCAACAGAAAAGGACAGAAGGCTACAGTTAATCCAAGCCTTCAGATCTGCTAAAAACATGTTTATGCCACAGTTTTTCCTACCAACCAAATTGGATGTAAATCTCAAAATCGTACACCCATCTGTAAAGTCTGCCTCCTGCACAGCTGAACTTTAGTGCAAATTACCTTCTACTAGAGTGCTAAAAGACAGGATTTCTTTTTTTCTGACTTGCTGTAACAAAGTTTTATTATAAGCTTACAGTGACCTTAACACACACTCAGTTCCTGTAACTTGGATGGGAATATTCAGCTTTTCCTAATACCACTCCATTTGGACACATGGCATGATCCAAGATCCAATCAAGTCTGCATTAAGTTAGCTATATAATATGTAAATACATATGGATTTGCATTTTGCTGAAGACTGATAATAGATTCTCTTCTCCAGGAGACAAAACAAACAGCCTCTGCTCTCAGTAGTTAAAAAAAATGAGTCAGCCGTGAGTAAAATTTAACTATCAACATTGTTTAAGCCCTCAGATCTGTAACTCTGAATTACATAAACATCTAAAATCACAATATATTTTAAGAATCTAAAGCATTTCTTATAAAACTATCTATTCCAAATAAAAAATAAATATCTGTTGCTCTGAGTTCATTCAAAATGCTGAACTTAAATACCACTCATTCCTTTTACAGAATTCAAAACACAAACATACATTTACTCTGAAACTACATATGTACTTTACCTAGAGACAGGTATCTTCAAGTAAGAAAAACTATTTTACTTATGCTTAAAAGATAGATTTATGATTTCAGACATGATTTTTATACTAAAATTCTGGTATATATAACTACTATTACACAATGTCTTAAAGACATCCCTTGATATGTATTAACGTAAGTAACACTGACCAGTCCAGTAAAATTGTACCAAAGTGGCTTTAATTTTAAACCTGTTCAGTGCTAATAGTCAAGAGCTGGGACCTGATGGTCAACTGACCTTTAGAATATACAGATCAAATCAAATATGCTTATTATTTTTATTATTCTCAGGCAGTGAGTTCTCCAAAGTCCTTCAATAAACAAACCCACATGTTACGTTACTGGTTCCATTTTGTCAATCTCTTCCTTTTTTGAACCCTCCTCTTTGCTTTTGCCCTGTTGCATTGTATACACCGATGGGCCCATCCTTAGGATCTTCCCACTGCCCAAGCACTCATCGCCCTTGTAGAACACGGCGAACTGGAAGATAAACAAAGAGTCCTCTCAGCAGCTGCAAATGCCACAGTGAGCAACTGCAGGCTGTGAAACACCTGCTGGAGAGTGAGTGTATGCATTTATATTTGTTCTGACCAAAAAACCCCTGAAAAAATAATAAAAAAACCCCGGCAATCAATACAGGAAAAAAGCCCATGTAGGATCTGTTGGTTCTCGTGAGTGTAAACATCAGCCTGTGAGGGGAAATTCCACTGTGAGCTCTGTCTTCACTGCTTTGATCACTTCTCTTAAGGGCATGTCTTCCTCACAAACAGCTCTCACAACTTCTGTAATGATGTGTTTCACAGACCCCGAAGTTTTGGGGAGGAAGATGGAGAGTAACATGCAATGGAGAGAGCATGTTTGAGACCCACTGCCTTAGGGTGTGCTGGGAGCACCTGTGTATTAGCAGTGTCAAAAGACACCACTACACAGCACCCCTGCCCAGTACTGTTCCAGGACAATGACATTGACTGGAAGCAGATCCTCACTAAACAAATTTTAACACTAAAACCATATTACACAGCTGATTACCACACCAATGCCTTCTAAAGTCTATTGTTTTGAAGACAACACCAGATTCCACTTCTGTATCACAAACTGATTCATGGACTTCTACAACTTGTAAGGCACTTTCCCAGACAATATGGAGAACAGACCATTTAAAACTAGAAACAATCTCCTTCAGAAGAGATGATAAATAATCAAAACAGAGCTAACTACTCTCATCTGCAAATAAATTAACTATTTTGTTCCAGCTAGTAAAAATATTACTCTTTTCTTCCAGCCAGAGAGAAGAAAATTCAAAAAAGGAATGACAATAACTTCTAATAACTTACCTGCCCAGGTGTGATGGCTCTTGCTGGCTTCACGAGTGTCACCCACACACTTCCATCTTGGTTTAGAGTCAGTACACAAGGCACTAGAGCAGAAAATGTCCAAACACCTACCAGTGAATCCTTATGTTCACATTAAAAAAGAAAAACCTTAAATCACTAGGCTAAACAGATGTAAGTCAATATACTACTGCAGAGAATTCTACAGAAACTGAAAGGCAAGCCAAAACATCTCAACTATTTCTGCAAAACTATACAAAACTAAACTTGTGAAGTTTACTCAGCTTCACAAACCGAGAAAAACTAAAGTAAAACAAGGTTTGATTACCTAGTGCCATCTGGTGCCGGAACCTGAAATGACATTCCATCATTTTCTCTCGAACGAGCTCAGCAGGAGGTTCCTCTGCTATCCAGTGCACTCGGTTTGTCCTCAGTAAGTCTCTGTACAGAGCAGGGTGATCTGTTGAGGGTGCCTTAAAACACAGTATTTATTTAATGCTGATATTTTTGCCAGAGAACATGTAACTTGTAAAGCATGAAATATAGAAATATTACACAAATTGAGGCAAATTGAGCAAGAAATCAAGCAAGTAAAAGCAAGCATTTACTAGAACTTAATCAGCTTCCAGGTGCAAGTCTTCAATACAAACTAGGCTAAAGCAAGCTGAATTATTTGTCAGCCTCCTACATCGAGTCATGTCACTTCTTGTATTCTTCTTCCACCGATCATACTTCTGCTTTCTTCAAGCTGAGTTCAGGTACCTACTGCCTCCATTACTCTACCCCAACAAGATGCTACCTCCCTCTTCTACAATTTCTCAACTGAGCACCACCCCAAGAAAGGCACTGCACAACACACAACCTTACTGTAAGGCATAAGAAAAAAACCCCTAACTTCTTAGAGGTTCTGCCTGTTTCCACTTAACTCTCATTTGATTATGATTTTTTTTCTTCCACACAGATCAATAAGTAGCAGAACACCTCATTATAATCACATCAGTATTAAATAAGAATAACAACTGCTTAAACAACAAGAAATGTTAACAGTGCTGCCAAGCTGCAGAACTCCCAATCATCTCATATGAGTAGTCATTAACACACCAATTACTTGCAGTATTATATATGTTCTGCCTCAGTTTTAAAAATTATAGAGCTGCATTATTGGCTACTACTTCTTTTAATAGAAAAAGAAAGTAGCAATACATAGGAAACCAGGATAATATACATCCTATATACTGTGTCACAGTAACTGCAAAAAACCTCTCATGTTTCAGAGGAGAAAATGAGAACTCAGTACATTGACTAACTCTTTTCAATATTTGCTGTTTGTCTGGAAAAGCTTATGCCAAAATCTTTTGCAATTTTCCAAGCCAGTTTGGACAAGATGTTTCAAGTGCTGATGCTGCACCACTTACTTCTTGTTTCCCCCAAGAAAAAAGCCAAGAATTCTGCCCAGGTTAGAATCACATCCCATGCAGCACAAGTCAAAAAATGCTTGCATTAGCCATTTGCAATACCAGTGTTAATTAACTCACCACAAAGACATCTCCAGTGCTGACATCCTTGTCTACAACAAACCAAGCATCCTTCAGGCCTGCTAGTCTAGCCCTCTGCCCTATTGTGTAGAGGAACCAACCTAAAGGAACACAAGAATTTAATGCTGCTAACAACTTCTACTTTCTGAAAAATTACACTAAAGTCATTTCCCATGAATTTTAAAACTAAATGAAGAATAATGAGCCAAGCTGGCTGAGAAGGGTGCTAATTACAAACTTAATTGACATCTACTTACAAAGTTTTCATCTGTACCTGATGCACAGAAGTTAAAACTAATCTGATTCACTTGTGGTATTCTTTTCTTTACTTCAGCTTCCATTTGTGGTTTTGCTACCACTCAAGTCTTACCAGTTTCCCTTACTTTTATGTATTAGTAGAACATCCTACTTTCATAAATTACTCTGGAGGGTTCTGGCAACTAGAGCTGAGGAGAGGAAGGACACACAGAAGGGAAGGAAAAGGTAAGCTGCCCGTGTTTGGTCAAGTCCTACTGTGCATTGCTGAGGTGCAAGCTGTAATTTTTTTTTTTAAACTTTAGGAACTAAAAAATCAGGAATGGAAGCACAGTCATTTTTAAAAAAATAAATGAACAGTAGTCTCACTACTAAATTAACAACTTAGTATCAACAAAATAACCCTAATAATTTTAGTTTACTGTCCTGCAACATGGAACAAACAATCAAGTCTCATTTGTACTTCAAGAGTCTACTATTGTATAATGCAAGTTTTCCAAGATTATTAGTTATTAAACTGGGAAAACCCTCTAGACTGCTTTGGAATTTCACAAGATTGTCCATCCAAACATAAGAAGTGTTGTTCCATTTATCTAAAAGCAGTTATTAAGGTGGGTAAGCCAATTACCTTTGTGTGTTCCCATCACCTTCTTATCTTCAATGGAAACAAAGTGACCTGGTTGAGGTTCTAAATACTACCAAATAAGAAGAGATTGTTTAAGTCACAAGATGGCCCAAAAATCCCTCTCAGTCTAGTCCAGGTTCAGTCACTACATTCTCTTGCAATCAGAAAATAACTTTTCAAGAAGTAAAATCTTAGCCCAAGCAGCTGCCTCTTCCCTGATACTGCTCTAGAGAGTGAAGCAGACAGTGCAGTCTCTATCAGCAGTAACCCCGGGCTTCACAGCCCCTATTCCTAGTTATGCCAGGGGACAGCAAAACTCAGCCACTTGCCCCTCTCACATCCCAACTGCTTGTCAGAGTGCAAGTCCACACACTCCTTTTACTACAGAAAGTGACTGACTTTACTGGTGGAGGGGCAAGGTATTCCCTACAGGGCACTGGCATTAGCTTCTGGGTAGGCTGGGGATGGAAAAGGGAGATAGGACATTGCTACTTAAAGTAGGCCACAAGCTGCTACAGATTTTTCAGTAGACAGTGTAATAAATTACTATTGAGAACCAGAATGGAATGTAAAGATTGCCTGACATTTAATGCTGCTTACCTCAAGAAGGAAGTTTTCAAAGTTTCTTTCACCAATGAAACAGACTCCCATACTCTGAAAAGGAAATGTGGTATTGAATCCATATAACAGAGAAAAACATTTGGAATTATGTCTGTTAATAATCTGTCCAAGATTTTCCCCCCTCTATGTATCCCAAACTAAGAAAGGGATTATGTAAAATAAACAAAAGCACAACCTCTGCTCCAGCATAGGTAAACTAGTTCTTGTATCAGTGAGAGCCATAAAGGCAGAAGAGAAATAACAGGAAATAAAGCACAGGTTCAATAAATAAACAAATACACTAACCTTGGTGACTATATTGTATGTATACTAAAACCAGAAGTCTTTCAGATTAAAGTACAGAAGTAACAAAAACTATACAGTAATGGTACACCTCTTGAAAAAACCTTTCAGGAAAAAATAGGCTTTCCTTTTCTTTTCAGTTACTGCATACAGTCTTCAACCACCCATTTACAGTGGACAAATACAGGCATTAAAAGTGTTTGTAACAGCACCAGCAATACAACTGCTGCCTGCACTACATCTTTTTAGGATCAATTCAAGAAGTGTAAAGTTCTCAAGGAAACAAAAAAGGGTTTTTAAAATAGTATGTGGAAAAACAGTATGATTCAATTTCTATAAAGGCAGACTGAGAAACAGTAACACTGAGGAAGCCTTTAAAAGCTGCAGAAAATACAGACCAAAGGCTTCTCGCCCACTGAGACAGAGAATGCTTCTATTTAGGCTCACAGCATCCTAACACATTCACCTTCACCTTAGTTCTTCTGAGACACAATAGTAGACAAATCATCTGTGAACTAAAATACACAAACTCACAGAAGTACTTTTAAGCAAGTGGACAGCTATGAAACTGCTTCCCAACCAATTCTATTATGGTGCTCAGACACAGATGAGTTGTCACAGATTGAAGTTCAAAAAGTTCAGGGAAGTCTGTTTTAGAGAGAAATACAGACAAAAGAGCTTAAGTGTTACCATGCCTCTTTTTTCTTTAGCACATGATGAAGGCCATGTTCCACTGCTATCTTCTTTACAAAACTTTTTGTTAAATCTCCTAATGGGAAAATTGTTTTCCTCAAGGCATCCTGAGAAATCTGACTGAGGAAGAATGTCTGGTCCTTAAAGAGGTCAGCCCCTTGAAGGAGTTTCACAGCTGCAAAGAGCAGAACACAAAGCATTTCAACATAATCCCCTTTATTAGTTCCATTTCCCTTAGTATTTTTTTTTACAATCTACGTTTTAGTTTCATTATTTCTTAATACATGGCAGAGATGATATTATTCAGGTTTTTCAAAGTCTCATGGAAAATGTTTAGGTATTTTCTCACTAGTATAAAGATCCAGAAAGATTCTGGTTTTGTACAAGGCAGAATCTTAGAAATCTTATGCTGCCTCATCTATTACAATATTGCCTGTGTCTGGAAAGAACATCAATATGAAGAAAGGGAAAAGAGAGAATGAGGATTCAAATATCAGAGAGTATACTTGTCTTCAAAAAGACACTCAGCTTTTCCCTGAAATAACACTGCTATGAATCAATTATTTGGATGATCAACAGTTATTTCCTATGTTCAGGTAAGAGAGTTTGACTTTTTTCTTTACAAAGATGAAGTCTCCAGATTAATTAAATTAATTCAAATTAATAATGAATTTAAATTAATTAAA
Source organism: Florisuga fusca (assembly GCA_038090715.1). NCBI lineage: Eukaryota > Metazoa > Chordata > Aves > Apodiformes > Trochilidae > Florisuga > Florisuga fusca. The sequence goes on along the minus strand of JAAWXA010000007.1, from coordinate 25,896,231 downwards.
ACTGATACAGTTTTTCAGTCATATTCTGTCCACTCTCTTTAAGAGCTCTGCTGTTGTATAAACGCTATTTAAGTGTTCCTTGACTCAAGGAAATATTAAACTACAAAACGACAGTTCAGTCACAACTAATACAAAATCTCAGTGACAGAGGAGGAAGCCTGTTTAAAACACCACAAAATGCTATAACTGTGTGGCCATTTCAACTTTCCAGAAATAAAATTAAAGCAAAGAAAGTCACCCCTTTTACGTCCAGAACAAACAAATGAAAGCAAGGAAGCTGAAACACAAAACCATCACCATGGCAGCTTTGCATTGTGGTAGTTTTCATGTTTCTTTCCCTTTGGGCACAGCAAGTTTCACATTACACATCAGAGCTTCCTCTGTAGTTACTTTACTGCATTATGCCCCATGGCAGAGCTACCTGGGAAATCTCTATATTGCCACCCAAACCATGGTAATGCAGAGGATACCCAAGCACCATTCATCAAACTGGTGCTGGCATCAGTAACACAAGAACCACTGGGCCAAGATCATATTCTGACTGTTCGAGCCACAGGCAGACTATACAAGTGAAGAGAAAAGCCTGCACTGCTGCTACCAGTACCTTTGCTCCTCTGAGAATCATCACCTTAAAAACATCTGCAGATGCTGCACTTGCACTTTCTTACACTGCACTTACTGCAGCACAGGCAGAACTTTCATCTGCCTGGGAAAACCAGGCTGCTACAGGAGAACAGAGAAATAGGGAAAATAGTTGAATTACTGAATGGGAACCCAATTTTTTCCCAGTAAAATAATTCACAGTCCTATTACTGTATAAAATGTTACTAAATTTAAGGTTTCAAAGCCCTAATTCTAAAATTCTACTTAAGCGAACCCTCATGATGAGTTCTATCTATACTGAATAGCCAAAGAATACACTCTCCAAAATAGAAGAAATACTAAAAATGAAAATTTTATGTTAGTCATGGAAATACTTGATAAAAATGTCTTTAAATACTTCTGAAGGGTATAGAAGAGAGCTCTGTCTCCTTAATCCACATTACAGCTCCTCCAAAACATTGATGACTACTGAAATGCTTATTCTTACCTTTGCACCTGAATTAGAATTCTTAAAATAGAAAATCTAATACTTCACTAGTCAGGATAATTTTCAGTAATGTAAACACTCTCTTTTGTTCAATCAACCTTCTATACAGGCTAAAGTTTGAATCACTGTGTGGAAGGTAACAGACTTCCTGATTCTGTGATGCCAAATATAGTATAAATTTCTCTTTATTACTAGAATGAAATATGAAGCAACTACTTACTATTTCTAACTTCAAAACGGTTTCTGAAAAGTCTTTGTGGTCTTCTAATATATTTCTGTTGAAACACTTCCTCATCCTCTAGTGAGGTCCTAGCATAATGCCCAGTAGCAATTGCATCTGCTCCTACAAAAAACAAAACAAAACACACAAACAAGCAAAAAATTACAAACATCCAGTAAGAAAAGTAGAAAGCAGTGGAGGAAGAAAACCTATAGAGAAGGTGATAAATAATGTAAACTTAAAATTAAATAATGTAAACTGTTCATCAGCATGCCAGCACTTGTCCTGTTGTACTTGAAAAACCACCTAAGACTACAAAACTTAATGCTCAGGTCAATGCATGGTGTTGAATTAGATCTTTTCCAACATATGAGCAACCTGATCTAGTGGAAGATGTCCCTGCCCATGACAGGGGGGTTGGACTAAACAACCTTTAGAAGTTCTTCCTGAACCATTCTATGATTCTCTATGTAACAGCAAACTTAAAACCAACTACTTTGCAAATTTTGAAATATTGCCACTGAGATATGTGAATTAGGCACGCAAATGAATTCATCTTCTTCCTCACCTCTTCAAGAGTTTGTATCTTTTAAGCATTTCCATGGCACACATTCTGTACTGACACACTTGAGAATGTCTTACCAAGGTTATCCATAGCATAATGAAGAAAGCAGTTGAATTTGATGTGCTTGTTACACACAATATCGGGATTAGGAGTCCTTCCCAATTCATACTCTTTTAAGAGGTCACTGTAAAATGAAGATTCAAATGTTCATAAATAAATATCAACAGTATTAACACTGCATGATACTATCTGAGACTGAATGATCCCTTCAAACATGAGAACTTGGGAGCCAGTCGTATTAAGCATTTTGTAAAGATCTGGAACACTTTGCACAAACGATGGGAGAGACAATACCTGGAACAGGTCTCTTGAGAAAAGGTGGGGTTTCATGAATAACCCTTCAGAGATCCAGAGGAGGGTAATTTGAGCAAATTCAAGGTCAAGATGACACTAAAGAAAAAAGTGTTCCAAAACAAACCAAGACACTTGGAACAGTCTGTTTGGGAACACTGTGCTAACACAAAGTGACAAAAAACCAGCTCATATTCTGTGACCTTTGATCCACTGTCATTTCCAGAGACCCCAGACCCTGAAGAGCATTGATACCATTTACTCATCCTCCCACACCAGGAGAGAAAATGAAGTTCCCCAGAGCAGGGCTGCTTTCTTCACTGACTGTACAGAAGTTTAATGCTCAGCTTGAAGGCATTTTGACATGCAGTAGAAGCTGCATCACAAGGTTCTTCCCCAGCTCCTTCTAAGACAAGGTACCAGCAGTGCTACTTCAAGGGGGATGATGAAGCTCAGGGAACCTCTATGTATGTACATTGAGTGCACAAAAGATGAACTGTGTTGTTATACCATCACTCCCCTTCTAACTCCCAAAGAAAACTTCCAGCTTTTCCTATGTAGAACTTTCTTCCCTTGAAGTAGAACAAAGAAAATCTGAATCCTCTCATTACAACTCAAATTTGTTAGAAGTGTAAAGAAGGAAGGTTACTCCGTGATCACTTTGCAGCAAACTGGATTTAGTGTGTAATCATGTAAATTGTGCTGTGTAAATTACACCTACAAACAATTACGTTTGTACTTGAAAGACCACTTAAGACCACAAAACTTAATGCTCAGGTCAATGCATTTTGCTGAATTAAATCTGTTCCTACATATGAGCAACCTGATCTAGTGGGAGATGTTCCTGCCCATGACAGGGGGGTTGGACTGAATGACCTTTAGAAGTCCTAACCCTAGAACCCTAACCCCATTAAATAATTTTTTTTCCAAGTTAAATAAGGACGGGCCATTATGTGTGAAGATGAAATGAGACACAACAAAGCAATCACTACATGCTCATAATAAGTAGGGAGAAATCTATTAACTTAAAAAAACCCAAACATTAAACCTAACATATATATTCTGATCTTAAGTATGATTGAGAGAAAAAATAATTCCTCTGTCATTTAACAGGCTTCCACACCCTCTCTTAGCACTAACAATACAGCAATGAACTGCCATGGCCCATTATCTGTCTCTGCTTGTCACAGTAACATGGTACTACACTAATACACTGAAAAAAATCTGTTGTAAACGTGTTTGTACCTGAATACTTCATTCCAGTATTCTTTCACGTAGGAAACTTGGTGAAAAGGAATATCAAGCTTCTGACAAACCCGGTAAGCATCTTCACAATCTCTGTCGACGGAGCAAGCTCCTTGTTCATCCAGAGGGTCCCAGTTCTTCATAAAGACGCCTGTCACCTGGTAGCCTATGAATCGACGGCAAGAGTGACTTACACAGCGCGATTCTTACAGCCCAGACCCAAAACCTGCGTTTTTCATGACGTGCTTGAGTAACCGCTTCACTGAGCTCGGCAAACGCCCCGCCAGGCTTAACCAGGAGTATTTTTTTCCCCATCACTGCCACAAACCCGAGCTCCCCCGGCACGCCAAGGCAAGGATGGACACTCCGTATCTCCCGGCTCCTCTCGTCCCTTCCCGGTACCGCTCAGCCACCCTCCGCGAGGCGGGGCGGTGTCGACCGGGCCGGGCCGGGCCGGGCTGGGAGCGGCCGGGAGTTGAGGGGCGGTCCCCGCAGTGCCGGCGAAGGGCCGTGCCGGTCCCGCCGCCCTCACCCACCTCGGCGTCGCAGCA